>OY757921.1:20862728-20917728 GCA_963585895.1 Sepioteuthis lessoniana | reverse complement strand
AAAGAAAGAAAGAAAGAAAGAAAGAAAGAAAGAAAGAAAGAAAGATCAAGCACACGTAAGCAAGCAAGAAAGAAAGATCAAGCAAAAGAGAGAAAGAAAGATCAAGCAAAAGAAAAAAAGAGAGAAAGAAAGATCAAGCACAAGCAAGCAAGAAAGAAGGAAAAAATGAAAGAAAGAAAGATCTAGCAAAAGAAAGAAAGAAAGAAAGAAAGAAAGAAAGATCAAGCAAAAGAAAGAAAGAAAGAAAGATCAAGACAAGGAAAGAAAGAAAGAAAGAAAGAAAGAAAGAAACGAATATATATATATATATATATATATCACTTCTCGCCACGCCCCTTTTGAGTTCATAAGCTGTGAATAAAAGCTGGAGCAGACTTCTCTCCTCTTAAATGTAGATCCGTTTTAAATATAGCAATACCTCTACCGAAACATGTCAATCTAATTCTCCAAACAGTCTTTTTATTTCGCATCAACTACGATTTCACCAGTAGTTCAAGATGTGATATTTGGTTATATTTATTGTGAGAAAGCTCCTGCATACGGCTGAATAGAGCCCAAAATAACTCAGCCAGAGCATCAAAGACTGACCCTTACTTCACTCTTTTTTAATGCCGTTGGAGAAGAGTTACATGTAGGTTGAGTCCCCTATGACTGAGTTGAATAATTTTATCCCAGACTTCGAAGACTTAGGGTAACCTATGCCAGATAAGTATAGGCATACTTACAAAAATACCATAAGGTTACTCCACAATAAATACGACATTGTGTCAACTTCAGCCATCTTACAGGATCAGACACTTACCTATAAAAACGAGCATTTCAGAAATGTCTTCAATTTCTGTAAAAATACACGCACTCATGAGGGAATGGTAATCAGCGTTGGAAATGAACACGGCGACTCGAGTTCGAATCCTAGACGATGCTGTTTGCATTTCACATAACACTACACTCTTAAGAAAAGCTCGGTTGACAAAACACTTTAATCTTGTCATGGCAACCGCTCCAACAGAAGGAAAACTCAAATTTCAAACCTTTTAAACTCCGCTGAAAATTGACCATGTGTCACATCCTGCCCTTGGTGGAGTTATTGAGTAAATATATTAATGTATATATATAAATGATTCATTGATTGATTGATTGGTTTTAAAGGCATGAGTCAACCTATCCAGGTTTTTGACCAAATCCTAAAACATCCAAAAACCAGCTGCTGTAGGGCTACCTGCCTCGTATTTCACAAGCCATCCAAGTAAGACTAACAAAATATGCGAGGCAATGCTGGAGAAGGACAAACTCATCGATTACCTTCTCTTATAGACTATTACACATAGACGCGCGAGGGTTAGCCAACCAGCAAAGACTAACTTACATCGGATCTGCACAGACACAGGGCTCAGTCTAGAAGACCTACCTGGAGCGATGGATGATAGGGGCAGACGGCTAGAAAAACCCGAGGAACTCCGTGCAGTCAGTGTGACCTGATAATGATACAACGAAACAGTCTGTCTGTGGGTGACAATATATATGATCCCCACCAGGGGGTTGAGCACTCGAGTGAGGAATGGCCGGCTACCACATAGAGTAAGTGCAAAGCTCATCTCATGAATTGAGCACTCTGATATCCGATAGCGTATATATGAATATATACCTGTAAAATTCCTTCGCTTACACTGAGACTGACTATAGCTCAGGGGTGAGATATTCGCCTGGCGTAAAGTCAGCCGAGTTTTTATCCCAGTTTGAAGCATCTCGTGTGTCTAGCGACACTGAAGAATTGTGATAAATTGAAGTTGTCTCTCTGTTGGTGATTGTATATATAGTTCATAAATAACAGTTTTTATTATGGGAAGTTAAGAAGAAATAGAAAATTTTAAAATAATTAAAAGAAAATTGAATAGGAAATAATCTATGTTATTATAACAGACCAGCTTTAAAACCTAGAATATTGAGTTATTGTCCTTCATAATGTACTCCGTTACTGGGAGATTTACGTTTTGCAACGGTGGTGATTAGAAGCGTTAAATGGCTTGACAACCGTAGTTTATGAAGAAGATTAGCCACGTGACATGATTCATGCACTCGTAACCGAAAAAATCTTTTAGTTATTGATTTTTGCATTGTAATGATCAAACAAATAAAACTGTAGATACAACGCCTTGAGCTTAGTCAACTGGTAAATGACATAAAAGAAATATGTTCTGTTGTCTGCACTTTAGTAATCCAATATATACTCAGTTTTTCTTTAAGACACACTCTACAGTTGGTTTTACCGCCTCTATACACAGGAACTCTTTTTTTTTACAATCTTATTTAATTATTGATTGTTGCAAGTTTTGGCTTTCCTTTTTCTCACATATCTAAAAGAGGAGGAAGCGAAAAAAACAAAAACATTTCAGTTTTCCTGAATATTTTTAATGGTCGGACAGTAAATGTAGATAGTATTCTGTTTTCCGGCCAATAAAAATATCTAGGAAAAAGGGAATGTCTTCCCTTCTTCTTCCTTCTCACTTCCGGTCTTGTGCCTAGCAGTAATTTATTTTACTCTACTGAGCCAGAAAACTTTATAATTCATTCTATTTTCCACAAACTCTAAATGAAGTTCCATCAAATGGTTACCTTTTTGATTCTATGATCGACACAAGAAATAGAATGAAACCTTGTCCTGTCGGCTGAGGTTGCAGAATACACCGACTGCATCTCTATAGAGGTGTAAGACTTCTCCAATGAGTGTCCTATGGCCCAGTCGGCTGGGGCAGTAGAATACACCGACTGCATCTCTGCAGTGGGTTAAGAATTCCCCAATGAGTGTCCTATGGCCCAGTCGGCAGAGGCTGTAGAATACACCGACTGCATCTCTGCCGAGATGGGTGTCCAATGGCCCTGTCAGTAGTGGCTGTAGAATACACAAACTGCATTTCTGCAGACGATTAAGACTCCTCTCCCCAGAAGTGTCCTGGATATGACACTAAAAAATCTCATGGTGAGGCTCCAGTAATGCTGGGGCTTTGGGGAATGCGGAGTACCCCTTTATTGCCATCGCTCCCCGGTCCACTCTGGACCGGAGTGGGAGTACCTGATAGGGTCCTATCTAGGGATTAAATAGAACTAAACAATGTACATGTGCTAAACTGAATTGTTTGAAATAGAACTGTCTTTGACATTGAAATTGTGTACTTATGCTAAACTGCATAATAGAACTATTTTTACATTTAACTCTGTGTAAACAAAAAACTATTCTAATACAAAACTGAGTCGTTTGAAATTTAATTTAGCCTTAAATAACCCGAGAAAGGTTGATATGTCGTAATATGGACCCAACTATTCTTCCTTCAGCAATGTGTAAATAGTAGGACAGAGTGAGCTCTTTAACCTTGGTATGGCAACCGGTATTGGAGAAGGAAAACTGAATTGAAACCTGTTAGACTCCGCTTTAAAATTGACCTTGTGTTGCATCCCCGTCCGGAAGGATTAATATTGTTATTTTTCACGCCAGCGTTAGCCGACGCTTTCTCATTGGAGATTGAGTGACAGCAAGTCATGTAGAATCACCAGGTCTCTTTTCACTATTCCGGCCGATCTTAATAAAGCTGTAGTTTGAATGATCTCCACTCGTCCTCTTATTTTGAAGTCCATTTAATAATCCTTCGGTGATTGTACGAAGAGCACCAATTACAATTGGTATCACCGTCTCTTACATGTTCCATATGTTTTTTCAATTCCCTAGCAAGCTCCAAGTACTTATCCTTTTTTCGCTTTCTTTCAATTTTACTCTGTGGTCAGCCGGGACAGCAAAATCCACAATTTGGTATATTCTTTTTTTTCTTTTGTGTTTTTCTTTGTTTGTTTATTACTATTTCTAGTCGTCTTGCCAAGATTAGATGATCTGTTTGTGTTTTAAAATCCCAAAGAAGTTTTTGCGTCTCATTTTCTATGACGGATTCTATGACGGATTTTGCGCATATACCAATTGTTCGTATGGTCAATTTTCAATTTCTTGCACAACTACCAGTGGATCACTTTTCCCACCCAGTCGTGTCTAATCTTATACTCTTTCTGTGCTAGTCTGCTGCATTCGCTTATTATGTGATTGATTATTTCGTCTCTATCACGACATAACCTACATTTGCTATTTTATCTATTTGTGTCGTATCTGTTCTTGTTTAGATATAGTTGGTCCTTAAGACGTTGTTTTGTACTGCTATTAGAAGAGATTCAGATTTAAAAAATCACTGACTAGAGTTACACGCTTTCCACCCTTAGGTGGATTTATATATATATATATATATATAGGAGAAAGAGAAAGAGAGTGAATTGTGATACATCCTGATTATTCTGCTACACCACAAATTAATTACTACGTCACGAAAACAAAGAAAACTTCACTAAAAATGGCCCGACTGGAGGATAAGATCGTCAACCTGAATAAATACGGTGACGAATTTAGACCATCTCTGGACATGAAATGCTGTTTGTGACGCGGGTTTTGCAATCGTTATGAGAATACGAATCTATCTGGTTAAAATTGGATGCTTACGTCGACAACGGCGTAAATCTCAATCTGAGATAAATAAACCAATTGAAGGGAATCAGTTTCAGGAGAATTACTGTAGTACACAAGCTCCCTTATTTGTCAACTCAAAGCACTTGATATAAAGGAAATGTAACTCGAGGCAAAGATCATCATTGTTTGATGGTTGAACGGAATGGCACGTTGTAACTGATTAGAAACATCAACTCGCATCTCCAACTGAAATCACATTAACAACTCAGCATAAAGATATCATTTGGTCCGTTAATTTAAGGAAAGTCTTCATTCTCAAATTAACGGTCCCTTTTGTTTTCTATCCTGCACCCACTTTAACGACACTCTTTTTAAGTTTGTTTCAAGCTGATTGCTACTGGTAAATTCTATATTTAACTTGGGTGCTGGTTTACTGCTACTATGACTTGGAAATTGGGATTACCTGTCGTTTACCACTGCATCCGTTTTTCCCTTATTGTTCTTATAGCCTTTCTGTCTGTCTGTCTGTCTCTATGTCTGTCTCTTTCTCTCTGCCTCAAATCCCTTTCTTATATATGTCCCTCCAACTATTTCCCAACTAATGCTCTTATCCCGCCCCAACCTTAAAACTTTTATTGACACGTCTACGTCTTTTATTCGCTTTGACTTTCACAAGTAAAAAAAAAACAAACTTGAATCTCAAGTCCAACCAGAAAGCAACTAATCAACCAAAATCCCTTGTTATCTTACTGTATTATCAAAACGAACATGACGGGATTTTCTTTCGCATATTAAAAGGTCCATTACTTCAAACTTTGGCACTACCTACAAAACTGGAATCTAACAAGATCAAAACAACCAGTCAAAACAATCTTTACTATAAAAAGAACAGCTTGAACTTCGTAATATGTCTTCACACGAAAGATCTGCTCCATCGTCCCAGCCAAGATATCACTATATTTTGTTAAATATATCAAAATGTTGACTATTTCCTAGCAATAATCTAAAAAGGGAAAGATAATAAAATCAACAGCAAAGAAATGAGAAGCCACTGCCTTGTTTCAACAACTATTAAAAAAAGCCTACGTGATTTCAAAGAAGATGAGGCTTCTTCACATTTCAAAATTGACGTTCGCTTTTCAAAACAAAACATCCTCACGGGAATTATTTATACGACATGAATCCTTTTAATGGCCACACGGATCTTCAAATTTGCCATTTTTGGATAATTTTTCTTTCTTTTTTTTTTTATATAAAGACAAAATAAATCGATTATTTACACTAACGGACCTAGAATAATACAGACGCTAAAAGATCGTATCTCAACAGAAAACCGGCTCCATAAGAACGAATATATCTTTCTGCTGATAATTTTTGTGAAAAGGTTTAATAAACAAAGTACAAAATTTTTCAGAAGTAGATAGGTGTCAATTCGAACACTTATTGTAAATACTGAAGGAGATCAATAATTTTAAAATAATTTGCTTAAAGGAGTATGGATAATACATACACATACGCACACACACACACACACACACACACACACACATATATATATATATTTGGGTTTGGTTGGGTTGGGTTGGGTTTAGTTTTATGGCATATCAACCATTGTAGGTTACTTAATGTCAAATACTCTTCATACATATATATTAAATGTATATGGTTTGGTTTGATTGGGTTTTATGGCACATCAACCATTGTAGGTTATTTAATGCCAAATCCTCTTTATACATATATATTAAATATGCATGGTTTGGTTTGGTTAGGTTTTATGGCACATCAACCATTGTAGGTTATTCAATACAAAATCCTGTTTATACATATATATTAAATATGATTTGTAAACACATTTTGTTGAAAAGTATTTTAAATGAGCATGAACCCATTTTTGCACAGACTTAAATCGTTTCAAGTACTTCTATCTAACAGTAATAATTCTATTTACTATTAATCATTGGTTTGCACACAGTTAGATGGTACCAAGTTTAATGGTGTATCACTAACAATTCAATTAAACATCAGTCATTAGTTTACGCACACTTAAATAGTCAAAGAATTTTATTTCTGACAATACAGTGTAACATAAGTCATTCGTTTTGCACTCAGTTTAAATGTCAAACGGTTGTATTTGACCCATACATAGGACCCTATCAGGTGCTACCACTCCGGGCCAGAGTGCACCAGGGAGCAATGGTAATAAAGGGACACTATATAATCTCTAGGGCTCCAGGACTGGAGTCTCGCCACCAGATTGTTTAATGTCATATTCAGGACACTCGTTGAGGAATCGGTGCATTCTACAGCCCCGGTCGACTGGGCTGCTATATATATATATATATATATATATATATATATATATATATATATATATATATATATATATCAGTTCACACAACACGGAATTCCCTGATTCTCTGTTGCCATCTATCCCTATCATCTATCGTTCCTGGTAGGTCTTTTAGGCTGCACCCAGTGTCCTCCAAAGAGTTAATGTATCTAAGTCTTTACCCTATTTATCAACCCCTCCGCTCGGGCAGGATATAACACAAGGTCAATTTTTAAGCGGAGTTTTACAGGTTTGAATTCAGAGTTTTCCTTCTCCTAGACTAGTTGCCTCTCCAAGGCTGAAGAACTCAGTCCGCCCTACTATTTACCCATAGCTGGAGGGAGAATAATTGGATTCATACCTTTCTCAAGGATATTAGTGCTATGTGAAATGCAATCAGTCTCGTCCAGGATTTGAATTCGTGTCGCCGTGTCCAATTCCTACGACTATAACCATTACACCACGGGCACCTCTTAAATCTAAGTCTTTACTGGTCGTAAAACAGTGACACATCAGTGTGTAGGGGTCCATAAGACAAAGTACAGCAGTACCCAGCATATCATGTTCGTCTTACTTGAATGGTTTGTGAGATGGGAGGTTTGTAGCCATACAGCTGCAGAAAAAAGCATAAAGTCCGAAAGACGTGCCGAGCATAAGTATAGGGTGTTTCAATATACATTGGACCAATGTGACTGCAAATAACTCTACTAATAATAATGTTGTGCTCTTTTTCGTTTCAGATTTAAAAATAGTAGACTATAATAACAATTCATCCGCAATCGGACATTGGTATGATGGTTAGTGTGTTCGTCAATGGCCCGGGAGACCTGCGTTCAATCCCAGGTCGAGTCAGATTAAAGTACAAGTGCATTGCAGCCGGAGGAGATTACTTCGAAGGGGACTAGAGTTTCATGTGTGTACTATCAATAAAAGTGCCCATACGAAAAAAGTCTGGAAACTTATTTAATGATTCTCGTAGCTTGGTGTTTTCCAAGTCGATACTTTTTTTTACTATTGCCCTGATTTATACCAGGTGTGTTATCGCCTCAGGGATTTCTTCGAGTCCTTGGAATTCTTTTTCCATGTTATTTATCCATTCAGCCTTTTTGTTCCGTTTGCACATTTTACTTCAAAAGTGTTTCGCTTCCTTTGTATCCGGTTGTTATGTCCTTGTGCATTCTTCTCCTACTTGTTGGTAGAATTTTCTTTCGTTACTTTAGAAAGTCCTGTTTTGACGGTAATGCTTGTCCCTGTCTCGATATCTTTTAAGTATTCCTTCTTTTGATTTATCCCTTCAAATTGCATTGTCAGATTTGTCTGCTGTTTCCTTCCTAAGCATTTTTGCTTGTCGCAATTTCTTTACTTGTCCTTCTTGCATTATTTCCAATCCAGGTTTTTGTTCGGATTCCTCAGAGGGACACCGATTTTATCAGAAGATAATTTCGCTTCTGCTGAAATTAGTTCGTTTAATTCAGTGATGTTGTCCGTTGGGATTTTTGGCAATGATTTATCTTTTCAGTATCTATCTCTACTTTTTTCCAGTCTCGGTTCCTGAGGGATGTTAATATAGTTTTCTTTTCACTCATGATTCTCTTCAATTACCCGACATTTATCTTATTTTCTGGTGTTGACATTTGTTTTGTGCTGTTGGGTTGTGTGGTGTTTTGGTATTCATTATTTTGCGTTTCGATTCTGTTATGGGGTTCTTGCTTTTCAGTATTTAAAGTTTTGGTTCGGATCTTGTTCATATTCTTCCCTAGATACTTGTTTACTTTCTTTGATAACTTTCTAGCTTGGCCAGCAAGTCTTTGACTGGCGGTATTAAATCTATCGGATTCTGTCTAAATATCTATCATTCTTTTTCTAAAGAGGGTAGAGTTGTTGCTTTGGACGTTATTCGTGTACGTGAAATTAGAAGAGCCAACACTAGCAGGATACTGAACAGATCCCTTTGGATATCAAAGGAGCGCCTGGCAATCATGACAACCAGACCCGTTGTCTGAGTCCCGCTCTTGAAAATTTTTACACCAGTTTTGATAGGTGGTTTTTCACCGGAGTTTGAGAGACAGTAAGTCTCTACAGGTTTTCCAGGACTCTTCTTAGTATTCTAGCTGATCTTAAGAGTGCTGTGGTTTCGATGATCTTTATTTTTGCTCTGATCTCCAACTCGTCCAGTCTTCTTTGAAAGCCCTTGGGGACCGTTCCAAGTGTACCAACTTCGATTGGTATCACCATCATCTTCATGTTCTACTGCTTTTTAGCTCTCAAGCAGGATCCAAATATTTGTCTGTCTTTTCACTTTTTTTCACTCTTTTATCTGCTGGAACAACAAAATCTCTTAGATGATGATTTATTTTCTTCTTGTTGACTAACATAAAGTCTTGTCTTCCGGTTTGGATTGAGTGATACGTTTGTATCCGAAAGTCACTGAGAATTTCTGCGTCTCATTTTCAGGGACAGCTTCTGGTTTGTGCACATTCAATTTATCAGCAAGGCAAAATTGTAATCTCTTGCACAGTTCCCAGGGGATGACCTTTTGTGCTTCATCTTATATTCTTTTTATGTCTGTTTGCCGCATTCTGTCATTTTATGATTAACGGTTTCATCTCTGTCAACACATAACCTACACTTCGTTATCATTATTATCATTATTATTATTATTTAATCATTAGAGTTTTCCGCATCAGCGTTAGCCGATGATCTTTCACTGGAGTTTGAGTGACAGCAAGTCTCCTCAAGTCTCCAGGACTCTTCTCAGTATTCTGGCCGTTCTCAATAAAATAATAGTTTGGATGGTCTCAACTCGTCCGCCAACTTCCAAGTCCTCCAGTCCCTTTAGTAATCCTTTAGTTACTGTTCCAAACGCACCAATTACAATTGGTATAATTTTCACCTGCTTGTTCCGTAGTTTTTTCAATTCTCTAGCAAGGTCGAGGTACTTATCCTTTTCACATTCTTTCTGTTTTATTCTGTGGTCAGGCGGGACAGTAGTCGACAAATTTGTAAGTTCTCTTCTTTTTTTTTTTTTTTGTTGTTGATTATTATTAGGTCTGGTCTTCTGGCCGAGATTAGGTGATCCGTGTGTATGTCAAAGCCCTATAGGAATTTATCTGTGTTATTTTCTTGAACAGGTGCTGGGTTGTGTATATACCATTTGTTCGTATATTCAAATTTAAATTTCTTGAACATCTCCCTGTGGATCACCTTGCCGACCCAGTTGTGTCTAGTCTTATATTCCTTCTGCGCTACTTTGCTGCTTTCGCTTATTATGTGATTGATGGTTTCATCTCTGTCACCGCATAGCCTACATTTTATTCATTTATTAATTTGAAAGTTTGCAAAATTGAAAAACAATGTGCTAGGTGTTTTGTATAGAGGGGTGAATATATAAAATAACGTGCGTTTCATTACTCTAGATCATCACTTGCTTTGTCAGGTCGAGAACTTTTCAGCAGGACCTCACACACACACACACACACACACATTATGGAGAATGTCGAATGGACCAAGCATTTTTTAAAATAGCCACGCTGGTTTCGATTTGTGCTAAACCGACAATGTGTCATATACTGGTTTTGTAGGAGGTCACTTAAATATCCTCAATATATACATGTATTTGTCAGTCGTTGACGAAAAAAAAAAAAAAGAAAACACTTTCAAAGGGAAAAAACAATTACCTAAATGACTTTTTTCTTTTTTCTTAGTCTTTAAAACCTGTTGACTACACTTCAACTAAATCAGGCGAATGGGAAAAGGAAAGAATAAGTGTAACAAGGAAAACGAAAGTATATGTTGTGACTAATAGTTTCACGTTTTCAAGACCATCAGACAATGCTACATTTTCAAAAGGCTTACAAGTGGGACAGAATGATAATATATAAAAAGCATAGAATAGGAAAAAGAATCGGATTTACATGACTGACAACCTGAAACAAGTCTCTAGAACATTAAACAAAAAAAAAAAAAATCTGAAAAATCAGCTGATGTAATTTGCTAAAGGTTTAAATGTTCGAGTTAAATTTTAGTTATTTTCCCAGCGCTCTGACTGTTTCCTTACAAATGTAAACGAAAATTATTTTCATATGTTTCGTTTCGTTTGGCGTATGCCTGTATTTCGTTTCGTTTCATTTGCCAGTGATGATGACAGATAATCCGTAAAACTAAATTCTGAACTTTTGTTTTAGAATGTGTATAGTAATTGTGTTATATTTTGACCTTCGGTCCGAGCAAAATGCCATTCAAGGTGATGCACCGGAAGGAGGTGAAACATTCCAATGGCAGTTATGTGAGGAAATCGCGTGGGCGGAAATTGGCTGATGAAATGGGACGAGCTAAAAAAAAATTCCCATGGTACACTCATAGACTGATGCACCGGAAGAGAGTGACCTCTGAACTGCATGACAGTTATTTCCGCTTGATGACGATTAAACATTCTATTTCAAAGATCGAGTGGGCGTCGAACGATTATATAATTCAGTTGAGTTCGACGAGCCAGTTGCAGTTGCCAGTAGAGTTCCAGGCCAGTTGGAGAGGAGATGTGGTAGGGAAAGCCCCACCCGGTCAAAGGGGCCCTCGGGAACCCCGATGGAGTTTGGTGACCTGCGAAGTTGCTGATAAGATGCAGAGTGATCCCTAGGCCTCCAGTTGAGCAGCCCTAGAGAACAAGAAAGACACAACGTGACGGTCATAACAGTGGGGTCAAAATATTACAGTTTATGTTCGGTCTCCAACTCCCTCTCACAGTAAAACCCCACACAACCTTTTCGAACCCTTGCAATAAAGTGAGAGGTAAATATTGTTAAAGAAGTCTTCCTGCGTCTGTCTTTGTCACTGCGTCTTAATTATTGTGTCGTTGTGATGCTGTAGATGAGTATATAACAATTGTTGTTCCTAATATTTGGAGTCATGGTGATGCAGTCGATAGCTTGGCCAGAATTTTTAGTTGGTTTATTTTACGGCGTATCAACCCTTTTCGGGTCATTTAATATTGAATTAAGTCATTTTTATGAAAGTTTCAAACAATTCAGTTTTGTTGAAGTACAGTTTTTGTTTACACATAGTTAAATGTCAAAACAGTTTGGTTTGGTTTTTTGACACATCACCCACTGTAGGTAATTAATGCCAATACACTTTTAAATATATTAACAGTTCTATTTCAAACAATACAGTTTAGCATAAGTACACAGTCACAATGTCAAAAACAGTTCTATTTCGAACAATTCGGTTTAGCATAAGCACACAGTTTAGTTCTATTTGACCCATAGATAGGATCCTATCAGGTCCTACCACTCCAAACTAGAGTGGACCAGGCAATAAAGGGGTACTCCAGATTCCCGAAAGTCCTTCTTCTAGGATACATCACTATATATATATATATATATACGAGGATTATTAAATAAGTTTCCAGACTTTCTTCGTATTGGCACTTTTATTGATAGTACACTCATGAAACTCTAGTCCCCTTCGAAGTAATCTCCTCCGTCTGCAATGCACTTGTACCGTTCCAACAACTTCTGGAAGGCCCCAGGGAAGTCACAGGGAGCAAGGTCTGGACTATAGGGAGGATGGGGAACTGTCTTGATGCCCACCTTGTTCAAATAGTCTATGACAAGGATGGAGTTGTGGACTGGTGCATTTTCCTGCTGGATATGCCACTGACCCGATTTGAAGAGTCCTGGCTTTTTCTGACGGAATCTCTTGCTGAACTCCCTTAAAACCTCAACATAGTAACCCTAACCCTAACTCTAACCCAAACCCTAACCCTTTGGCCAATCAACTCTGGTGTATTGACTTCCTTACTCCTCCCACACCTCTCATCATCCCTCACAGACTTCCTGCCTTCCAAAAATCTCTTATGCAACACAAAAACTGATTCATGCAAGATGGTCGAAAAGCAGTCTGAAGCATTCCATACGTTTCTGTGGCATTTTTTCCAAGTTTAAAAGAAAAATTTATTGCATATCGTTCTTCTAAAGTGTCCTCACGTCCATATTGCATTTTTGAAATTCACTAGCTGTGACAATCAGGCTTTAGTAGAGTGTATTCCGATTGCTGCTATATATATATATATATATATATAGGTATTAGTATTATTCGGTCCAGTTAAACCAAAGTTGGGAGTAATTCCTTCCGGACAAGAAAATCATTCAAAAGCTGAACATTTAAATTTTCCTGGTAGAGACCTCAATGTAACTAATATTACAGAGCAATAATTTCTTTAAAGAAAAAACCAAAGACCGGTTATTTTAGGATTATAAATTTATTTCCATCCTGTTTTGTGTTTCTGATGTAAACCAAAAACACGAAGAAAAATATAACAGGACTTCTTCAGATCTTATGGATAAAATAAAACAGAATAGACACGGGGGGAGGAGGAAGGGAGGTGAAGAGTTATCTCCTCGTTTTATTATACTTCCGTTTTTTTTTATTTACTTCTTTATTTTATTTATTTTTCTAATTTTACCGTCGGTTGGAATTATGGTAATTTAACTTTTTTATTCATTTTCTTTTTTGTTAAGTTCGATAAATAACTTTTATGTGTTATGTTTATATAATAAATTTTTGTAAGGGAAATATTAATACTTATATTAATTTTCAGTCTATTTCCTCAGTTACCAATTTTTTTCCATGTACGTATATTGGATACGTTTTTTTTTCTTTTCTTTATTTTCCTTTTATTTTATTTTTGTTCATTTATCTTATTTCTCAATTTATTTCTATGTTTTTTAAGAGAGTTAGTCTATAGTTTAAATTTAGCCTTATGTCTACATCTTGCTATTAATTCAATATAGACCATTGAATTTCAGGGGTTAACCCTTTGTTTTTTAAACTCCAGAATTGCTTAGACAGTGCTGTTTGGTGTTTTAGATGTTCGTGGGAGAAAGAACATTTGTGATTTGCGTACTTCTCCTTCCATTTCGTGGAAGAAATTCCGATATAAGTTTTTCTATCCGTTATATTCTCTTTTGGGTAAATTATTCCTTGATATACTACATTATTTAAGATACATAGCTCTAGTATACAAAAGAAAATAAATAAAATGAATAAAAAAAATTAAATTACCATAATTAGAAAAATAAATAAAATAAAGAAGTAAATAAAAAACGGAAGTTTAATAAAACGAGGAGATAATTCTTCACCTCTCCCCCCCCCCGTGTCTATTCTGTTTTATTTTATCCATAAGATCTGAAGAAGTTCTGTTATATTTTTCTTCGTGTTTTTGGTTTACATCAGAAACACAAAACAGGATGGAAATAAATTTATAATCCTAAAATATCCGGTCTTTGTTTTTTTCTTTAAAGAAAGTATATATATATATATATATATATATATATATATATATATATATATATATATATATATATTCAAACTATAAACGATCACAAAATTAGCGTGAATGAAAGAAAAATATTTTTGCTTTAACGTATAATCTGAAATAAACCGTATGCCCATCATTTCTGATAAAAATTTCATGCTCAACCTCATGTATATATATATATATATATATATATATATATAGTATTGCCCATAATTAAGTTCGCCCCAAAAATCTTTATGAAAGTTGTGCTTATTTTAGAACTGATACATATTCGTATATATATATATATATATATATATATATATATATATATATATATATAGAGAGAGAGAGAGAGAGAGAGAGAGAGAGAAAGAGGAAGACTGACTGACAGATTGACAGAAACAGAAACAGAGACAGAGAAACATTGCGAGACAAAGGCAAAGACAAAAAAGACTAAGGCAGACAAAGAGAGAGGGGAGGATGAAAAGTTGTGTTTATTGTGTGTGTGTGTGTGTGTGTGTGTGTGTGTGTGTGTGTGTGTGTGTGTCTTTGTAAGTGTGTTGTAGGTGTGCTTGTGTGTATTTGTTGGTGTATGTGAGAGTGAGTGTTTGTGTGTGTGTGCGTGTGAATGTTTTTGTGTCTGAACGTATGTATGTTAGTGTATGCGTGCATATTTTTTGTGCTTTTGTATATTTGTGTGTGTGTGTGTGTGTGTGTGTGTGTGTGTGTGTGTGTGTGTGTGTGTGTGTGTGTGTGTATTTTGCGTGTGTGTGTTTTTGTGTGCGTGTTTATATATGCGCTTGTGTACATGTATTTGTGTATGTCGGGGTGTGCTTGTGTCTGTATGTGTGTTTGTGTGCGTGTTTTTGTGTATGTGCATGTCTTTGTGTATGTGTTTGTGCATGTGTGTGTATTTTGTGTGTGTGTGTGTGTATGTGTGTTTGTTCCCGCACTTTTTCGTCAAACTAGTTTGTGTCAATTTTCACACCAATGAAGTAACTAAGCAAAATTTTTTATGGCCTTTGATAAAGTTATAAATCATGTAATTTCAAACGCTATAGCTATTTACTCATATTTGCTTTAGATTTACAATACGTACGTGTATGTTTATTTACCTATGAGCAGATCTATTGTCATAGACAGTGCTACCATGGATAGAAAATATTGAATTGTTTATTGTTTAAAGGTGTTTGAGATTAAACTGACAGTTGCATAAGCTTAGATGTTGCATGCAAATACATAAAGTGCACTTCACGTTGACAACGTTCCAGTGACAGTAGTTTTTATTTTTTATTTTTTGTTATTTATTTATTTATCTATTCATGGTATAGGTAACATTATTAAATTTTTGATAACACAATACCTACCAAACGGAATATGTTGTCTTATAACGGCTCGACGAAGTCTACTTATTTCAACTTTAGATTTTTAACGCCATCTTTTTTTTCAATAGTTATCTCTCTGCCGTCTTTCTTTTCTTCTTTATCAGATTGTATCAAAGAATTATTATTCTTACAGGACTTTGCTCTAAAGTTTATTTCATGTGGTCATCAAAAATTTCAATCACTTTATTATTTTTTTTTATTAATATTTACTAACCCCTCCGCTCGAGCAGGATATGACACAAGATCAATTTTTAAGCGGAGTTTAACAGGTTTGAATTCAGAGTTTTCCTTCCCCTAGACTATTTGCCTCACCAAGGCTGAAACCCAGTCTGCCCTACTATTTACCCATAGCTGGAGGGAGAATAATTGGATTCATACCTTTTCCAAGGGTATTAGTGCTATATGAAATGCAATCAGCCTCGTCCAGGATTTGAACTCATATCGCCGTGTCCATTTTCTATGACGATTAACCATTACATTTATACCAGAATCTGGAGTCTGAATGACATCAAGTCTCCACTGGTCTCCAGGACTCTTCTAAGTATTCTGGCCGGTCTTAACTATGCTGTAGTTTGGATTGTCTCGGCTCGTCCTCCGATTTCCAACTCTTCCAGCCCCTTAATCAAGCGTTTGGGGACCGTTCCAAGTGTGCCGATTACAATTGGTGTTAACGTTAATCTGATATTCGAGAGCTTTCTTGATTCTCTGGCAAGGTCTAAGTACTTGTCTTCTCTTTTCGCATTCCTTTATTTTCACTCTGCTGTCTACTGGGACGCTATAGTTCTCTATACGACAGGTACTCTTTTTTTGTTTATTATTATCACAATTATCAGTATTATACATACATATGTAAAGAACACACACACACACACACACACACACACACACACATAAATATATATATATATATATATATATATATATATATATATATATATATATATAAAGTCAATGTAATCTAATTCTACTATATGGATACACCACATGTAAAAAAATCCACAATGCCAACAACAGCAATAACCGTAGTTGTAACTGCAATGTCAGACAGTATAACACTTTAAATGATAGATGTTGGTTGGTTGGTTGGTTTGTTGGGTTTTATGGCATATCAACATTTGTAGGTTATTTAACGCCAAATCCATTTTTATGCAAATAGTCAGCTCTATTTCAAGCAATTCAGTTTATCATGAGTACACATTTCAACTGCCAAAAACACTTTTACTTCAAACCATTCAGCCCACTCAAGCAGTTCCAACTCAGCCAACCCAGCCCAGTATAAGCACAGATCCCATCTATTCACTGTCAAATGCCAAAACAGCTCAACATCAGACAATACAGCCCAGTGCAAATACAGTTTCAATGTCAAAAAACAGTTCCACTTCAAATAATTCAGCTCAGCATAAGCACGCAGTTTAAATGTAAGTACGGTTTAATTGTCAAAAACATTTCTATTTCAAGCGATTCAGTTTAGTCAAACATTTCAGTTTAGCATAAGAATGCCGTTAGTTCTATTTAACCCATAGATAGGGCCCTATCAGGTGCTACCACGCCGGGCCAATGGTGCTACCACGCTGGGAGCAATGGCAATGAAGGGGTGCTCCGTATTCCCCAAAGCCCCAGCATTACTGGAACCTCACTATCAAATTGTTTAGTGTCATATCCAGGACACTCATTGGGGGAGGGGGTTCTTACCCCTCTGCAGAGGTACAGTCGGTGTATTCAACAGCCGTTTTTGTTCTGATTAGGCAACTTTTTCAATAAATATATTATTGTATCAGCAAAAAAAAAAAAAACAAAAAAAAAACAATCAGTTATTAGGCTTAGTTTTTTTAAATCCGTCCTGACAGTAAATTTCTAGTTTGAGGAAAAATATTTATAAAATATCTACCACAATTAGAAATTCCATTAATTATTCTAAAAGTTTGCTTTATTAAACCTCATAACGATGAACAATTTTTACCTAGTTTCAGTTATATATATATATATATATATATATATATGGTGGGGGTAGAAAAGGTAAAACGGAAGAAAGATGTTTGATGGTTTGTTTATTTACCAACACGTTTCGACTTCAATCTTTTTTTTGTATACAAAAATATTTTTATCAGGATTATTTTAGTATGGGAATTAATAGATAGATAAATTTTGATTCAATTGGAAGTCTTCATCTGAATCAAAATTTATCTGTCGTAATTATTTCTCATACTAAAACGATTTTGATAAAATATTTTTGCATTCAAACAAAAGATTGAGGTCGAAACGTGTTGGCAAATAAACAAACAATCAAACATATCTTTCTTCAGTTTTACCTTTTCTACGTACATTCTGTCGGATTCAACTCATTTCTTCTCTCTCTCTCTCTCTCTCTCTCTCTCTCTCTCTCTCTCTCTCTTGTATATATGAAAATATATATATAGAGAGAGAGAGAGAATTTTATTTATATACAGATAGTTGCATTTCAGGCAATTTCATCTCTTCTGTACATTTTTTACTTTCTTTTCACGGCGAAGTAATTACATTCGCAGTATACTTGAATTCCTTAACTATGAACTGCATAGAATATCTGAAAATCTGCTATAGTTTGGAAATAACCCCGGGTCAGAGTCCAGACGTTTGGAAATAATTTTTGTTCTCATATCCTCGCTGTATTCTCTAGATTTCTCTCTGGTAGTTTCCATACATAAATACATGGTTTATCAGAATGTCTATATGCCTGCCGACACACACACACACGTATATATATATATATATATATTAGCGGGAAATAGAATTGCATACGCTACAGGAGGGTACTAATTTTGATTAGGGAAGAATATGGTCATGCTCAAGGGGTAACAGATATACCGATAAAAACTTCCACTTGGTCGTCAATCTTATGTTCTTGTTAGAGTCATACAAATGCAGCGTCTTGGGTAACTAGCGTGTTGTAATGGTCAACAAGCTAGATTACCAGACCATTGTTTGTAGATTTGATTCTCTCTGGGTGCTCCATATTTTTTGGCCTTGTGTCACAACCAAGTTTAGTTTAGTAAAACAACTGCAAGTGCAGTGTCGGTCTATGCACGTGAGAACATTTTTGAATTCAGGATCTTAGAAGATCGACAGTGTATTGCTATATCAGCTGATTACAGCTGATATACCTCTTATTTTGAACCCTGCGTACCTATTAATCTGTATTCCATCTTTATGGGGGAGAGGTTCCGTAGCATAGTGGCTAAAGTGCTGGACTGCGAGTTAGAACTCTAGTCCCACTATTATGTTTAATTTCTGACTAATACCCAAGGGAAAGATATGAATCCCCTAATTCCCCAGCTATGGATTAAATAGTACCAACACTACTCTTCTAAAAGAATTCTTTTAGCATTAAATATCCCACGATGGGTGATTTGCTATAAAACAAAGCAACCAAACCAAGTTGGTGACCTTAGACGAGGGTGACCGGAAGGCTCCCTTTTCAATAGCTACCACGCCGAGGTGTAGAGGAGGGCGCTACTCCATTCCCTGGATTGCTCCACTTTACCCTTCATCCTTACCTTATAGTGCTGAGTGGTAAGCAAGGAGGCATCAAGTACCATTTTTTGAGTCTTTGGTATAACTCAATCTGGGTTTGAACCCCGGTCTCCTGTATCATTGGTGAACACTCTACTCATTAGGCCATGTTTAATCTTAAGTAAATTGAAGTCATCATCATCACTATCATCAGGTCATGCAGTCAGCACAGGTTTCCCTGACTGTCTCTCGCCATCAGTCCCTATCATCCATCGCTTCTGCAGTTCTGCTTGGTTACATTCTACGTCCGCACAGAACTGTTTTAAGTCCTTGCTGGTCAGCCAACACAAGCAAGTGCAAGAGACCATAAGAAAACGTCGCTAAAGAGTTCGTCCTTGCTTTTCTCGCAGTGTATCGCATTTCTTTTTTGTCTTACTTTAATGGTTTGTGAGAAGGGGTAGGTGGCCGTACAGCTGCTGTTTTGGTGGGATGCTGCTTCAAAACAACACTCAGCATTCTTGAGTAGTTCCCATCTAGCCTTTTTCTATGCGTTTTGTTAGCGTCCACGTGATGCATCCATACAGTAGTATGGACACAGCCACTCTTGCCAAACACGGCGTAGTGTTAGCTACTTAAACCCTCTTTTATGGGGACCGAAAAGATGATAAATATTATGCTAGCGACGAGGAAGTGAAAACTGCAAAGTTGAAGTGACTCCAAGAACAGTCAACAGAATTTTACAAAGCAGGGATACATGCTCTCATTCGAAGGTAGAACATTGCTATTGAGAGAAACGGTGACTATGTTGAGATGTAGGGATGTGATCCGAAAAGGACCAACTTCGTTTCGATGTATGATACATGTTCTGTGTCGATAATAATTCGTGTACAAAAAAAACATTACTTTTTAACTCACTCTCGTAGCTGTCCAAAAACAAAGTGTACACCTTATTTTATGCATTTTTATTTTTACTTTTAGAGTTTATGTGCCTAGGAGTTTGGTCATAAATAACATCTAATGCCATCTTTTCTTTGTATAATGGTGCATTAAAAATAAGGAGGGGCGTAATGGTTTATTATCGTAGGAATTGGATTTTGCAAGTGAATATCAAATCCTGGACGAGGTTTTTTGTGTTTCCCTTTCGTGCAAATGCCTTTGGGTAATATATGAATTTATCTCTTCTTCATCACCACTCCCAGTCACGAGGAAGAAGCAAAGCAAACTGTATTATTTTGCCGTGATAAGGCAACCAGTTTTTGAGAAGGAAAATTCTGAATTCAAACCAGCAGAACTTTACTCAGATTTTGACCTTGTGTCGAATTTTTACTTAGATGTTGACCTTATTTCGAATACTTTTCGCATTGGAGGGTTGAATAAATACATACGGTAAAACTAATAAAATTCTTTGAAAGGTTTGCCAACTTACTGGCGACACACACTCTCTGTCTGTCTGTCTGTCTGTCTCTGTCTCTCTCTATATATATATTTAGTTATCCACAGACACACTGTTTCGTTGTATCACACTTTTCAGTATGGTTAGACTCGTGAGATGCTTTAGCTAGGATCGAAACCCGACTGACGTAAAGTCAAACAGATATCTTAGCACAAAGCCATCGTCCCTCTCAGTGTAAGCAAATGAATTTTATGTATATATTTATTTACATATACGTTTATCGGCTACTGGAGTGCTCGGTTCATGGGAAGGGTGTTGCATTTATGCGTATGTGGTTGCCGGCAATTCCCCATTCGAGTGGCCAACGTACGGTGGGAGGAGATTTTATATATTATCATCCACAGACAGATATTTTATCAGATTGTATATATATACAATCCGATAAAATATCCAATGGTTAAATTTTTTTTTTATATCATGACGTTCCAAAGAAAAGTTTTTTTCTTTTTTTAATAAACCATTTCCGGCAGATATGATAAATGTCAAACTTTTCAGCTGAAAATAGTTACCGATAAAACGTTTTGGGTCTATTATACCTGCCCTAAATATGATTCAGTGACAAAAAGAAAAAGAAAGAACAAAACATTGGTACTTTGGCATATCATTATATAAAAAAATACATCCTATAAATAATTTTTTCATATTCTATATTGCTCAGTCGGCTGGGGCTGTAGAATAAACCGACTGCAGCTCTGCAGAGGGGTAAAACCCTGCCCAACGAGTGTCCTGATTATGATACTAAACAATCTGATGGTGAGGTTCCAGTAATGCTGGAGCTTTGGGGAATGCGGAGTACCCCTTTATTGCCATCGCACCCAGGTCCACTCTGGCCCTGCGTGGTAGCACCTGATAAGGCCTTATCTATGGGTTAAGTAGAACTAACGGCATACTTTTGCTAAAATGTATTGTCTGATTAGACTGAATAGCTTGAAATAGAAATGCTTTTGACAATTAAACCGTACTTACATTTAAACTGCGTGCTTATGCTAAACTGAATTATTGGAAATTGAACTGTTTTTTGACATTGAAACTGTACTTACGCTAAACTGATTTATTTATTATAGAACTATTTTGACATTTAACTGTGTGTAAAGAAAATCCGTACTTATACTAAACTGAATTAGCTGAATTAGAACTGCTTGACCAAACTGAATAGCTTGAAATAGAAATGTTTTTTTTTACAATTAAACTGTACTTACATTTAAACTGCGTACTTATGCTAATCTGAATTGTTTGAAATAGAACTAATTTCATAAAGATGAATTTGGTGTTGAATAACCTACAAAGGTTGATATGCCATAAAACCCAAACAACCAACCATATTTTATATTTACATTTCGTCAGATTTATTTCCGTTTTTCTTCAACCTATTTTGGTTACAAAGATTCGATCTTTTATTTCTTTATTACAGAATTTTGTCAAAAAAATAATGTCTAACAAAATCTATTTTTATAATATTCAACAAAATATTAAAATCCTGGTGTCTTTGATTTAGAAGAAAATGAACTATTTATCTTTTTTAAATGGTTGGGTTGATAAATGATGCATGGACGGTTGGTTGGTTGGTTGTGTTTTACGTCATATCCCTTGAAGGTTATTTAACGTTAGATTCTGTTTATACATAAATATAACATATAAATGATGTGTAAACGAATAATTTGTAGCTAACATTTTTAACAAACCAAAGCTCATTTATTTGTACACAGTTAAATGGTTCCAAGTATTTCTATTTAATACTAATTCAATTTAGTATCACTCATTTGTTTGTACACAGTTAAATTGTTACAAATATAGTAAATGAATGAATAATTCTATTTGACCCATAGATAGAACCCTAACTAGTACTACCAATCCGGGTCAAAGTGACCTTGTAGCAATTGCAATAAAGGGGCACTCCACATTCCCCAAAACTTGTCTGGAGCTTCACTATCAGATGGTTTGTAGTCAAATCCAGGACACACGTTGAAGTGGGGTTCTTACCCCTCCGCGGAAATACAGCCGGCGTATTCTTCAACCCCTACCGTCTGGGCTGGTATGATCAATAAAATTGTTATTATTTGAATTTGCTTTCAATGACAAGTCAGATATTTATGAAGTCGCAATTTTAATTTACATCCTGGCACAATCAGCTGGGGTTTCAAAATACACCGACTGCACCTCTGCAAAGAGGTAAAACTCACCTCCTGCACCCGACAATGAGTATCCTGAATACGATACAAAACAATCTGATGGTGAGGTTCCAGTAATACTGGAGCTTTGGGGAATGCAGAGTACCTCTTCATTCCTATCGCTCCCAGGTTCACTCTGGCCCGGAGTAGTAGCACCTGATAGGGCCCTATCTATGGGTCAAATAGATTTAAACTGTGTGCTTATGTTGAATTCCTTTCGCATTGGATGGTTGGGTATACGTTAAAACTAATAAAATTATTTGAAAGGTTTGCCAACTTATTGGCGACACACACTCTCTCAATATATATATATAGTCATCCACAGACACACTGTTTCGTTGTAACACAACTTTTCAGTGTGGTTAGACACACGGATGCTTTAAGCTGGGATCGAAACCCGACTGATATAAAGTTAGCCTGATATCTTAGCACAAAGCCAACGTCCATCTCAGTGTAAGTTAACGAATTTTATGTATATATTTATTTACATATACGCTAATCAGCTACTGGAGTGCTAAGTTCATGTGAAGAGCGTTGCATTTACGCGTATGTGGTTGCCAGCAATTCCCCATTTCAGTGCCCAACCCACGCTGGGAGGAGATTTTATATAGTGTCATCCACAGACACAATGTTTCGTTGTATCACAACACTTCAGATGTTTCAAGATGCTTTAATTTGAATCGAAACCCGACTGACTTTATGTCAGTCTGATGTATATATATATATATATGTAATCCGAAAAAATATCCAAAAGTTGTATTTTTTTTATATATCATAATGTGCAAAGAAAAGTTTCTTTTGTTTTTTTTTTTATATGTATATGAATTGATTTGGCATTAAATAACCTACGATGGTTGATATGCCATAAACCAAACCAAACCAACTGTAAATAGTAAATAAAATTATTCGTATTGGATAGAAATACTTGAAATCATTTAACTGTGTGAATAAAAACGAGCTCATACAAAAAGGTTATCAACAAAATGTGTTTAAAAATTATATATTTAATATATATGTATAAACAAGATTTGAAATTAAATAACCAACGATGTTTGATATGCCATAAAACCCAACCAACTAAACTAAACCAAATTTAATCTATATTTCTTTAGATTTTTCCTAGGTGCATTTTTAGTACATGTTTTTGTTATGATCGGTCCGTTTTACATTGCAGTCATGTAAGAAAGAGCAGTCCCGCACCACCTTTTAGCAAATATACACTTGCTATCATGCAGATGGTCGAGTACTTCTTGCCGTATCTCTGTTGCATTGCCTGTAGCGAACAGCAGGAGTTATTGGTCTCTACGTGAATTCAGATAAAACAGAGTTCATAAGTTTTAATCAACGTGGCGCCATTTCCTTATTAAATGACAAGTCTCAGAAATTTGTAGACCAGTTCATATCTGGTGTAATGGCGAAAGTGTTGTACTGCTGCCTCGAAGTAAGGGAGTTCGAACTCTATTCGCTTTATTACATTCAATTTTGGACTAATAGTCTTAGTAAAGGTGTAAACCTCCTTATCTTCCCAGCTATGGGTTAAATAGTATCTCTTCTTCTACAAGGATGGTTTTGGGATTACATGACCCCCGAAGGTTGATATGCTATTAAACAAAGAAACCAAGAAACTACTGAACATATTTACCAACCCCTCCGCTCGGGCAGAATATGACACAAGGTCAATTTTTAAACGGAGTTTAACAGGTTTGAATTCAGAGTTTTCCTTCTCCTAGACTAATTACCTCACCAAGGCTGAAGAACCTCGGCTGCCCTACTATTTACCCATAGCTGGAGGGAGAATAATTCGATTCATACCTTTCCCAAGGGTATTAGTGCTATGTGAAATGCAATCAGTCTCGTCCAGGATTTGAACTCGTGTCGCCGTGTCCATTTCCTACGACGATAACTATTACACCAGGGGCCCCTCCAAGAAACTACTGAAAGTGATGTCAACATGCACCTAGGGAAGGCATGAACTGCGATTGACTGCTATTAACAACCATTTGACTGTTATTAACAACCATTTGATCTCTCATAAATAATAAAACAGGAATTATTCCAAGCTGTAGCTCTGTCAGTATTACTGTATAGCTGCACTACTTGGAATTTGAGAAAAAGTTAGATAAGACCAACACAAGGGTGCTGAGTACTGTTTTGAACAAATCCTGGGAACAACATTAAACAAAACAGCAGCTGTACGGCCACCTACCTCCTATCTTGCAAACCATCGAAGTAAGACGAATAAGACATACAGGACACTGCTAGCAAAGTAAATTACGTTCTCCTATGGACTCCTACACATGGACACACCAGTGTTTACTGACCATAAAAAACGTACATTCATCAGCTCTGTGTGGACACTAGATGTCGTTTAGACTTAGCAATAAAGACGGATGACGAGAAAGAATCAAAGGAATCCATGCTGTCGTCAAGCTATGATTATAATCAAGATAATCAAGTTGTAAACTTCAAAATGGTACATTAATTATCAGAATAATACTGTAAGCGTTATAAGTTCACCCGGAAGAAAGATAAGTTGGTAGAATTCAACATTTCTTTTAGTCAACCCGGTGCAACAAGATTTGCTTGGTATATAGCAACCTGGACTGGATCTTGCTGAGGTCACCAGTGATCAGCTATCTAAGTAGTGACAGAAGTTGACCAGACGATGTCACCCACTGGAGGTGGGAGTAATGTTACATATTTGAGCTTTGACAGGCCGCGTAAGTTACGTGAATATCAAAAACAGGATGCACCAGTATCTTAAGGTAAACAGAAGACAGCATAAATGCCACGTGAATTGCGAGAGTACCAGAAAGAAGTGTAACCATGAGGTGCGTGGGCGTACGAAAAATATATAACGACGGAAGATTTCGACCTCGAGGCAGTGGGCAGGCAGAGATAGAAGAAGGGAGCCGGCAGAAGAGTGACTAGACATTACGCCCTTCTTTCCTGGACGTTGGCCTAGGGTTGAGAGTTAGAGAAAAGTCTGAAGCGTTCGAGATTCGCTAAGTCGAAAATGAATATGATCCCAGGAGAAGGAAAAAGGGATATCTAGCGAAGGCCCTGTAATTGGTAACTGGATAGAAGCTAAGATGATAAATGCCTATGATAATGTAGAGAAATGTGAAGAAACAGGCTCGGTAAATTGAAAGCGGGTATGATCCCCAGTTATAGAAGCTGGGGTGAGGGGATGTTTGAATTTCACTTGTACCATTCTTCCGAAAGAAGAGAAGTGTGAAGAAAACACGGCGTAGAAGCAGAGAACTAGTCAAAGATAGGAGAAAAGATACTGGTCCGCAGGTAATATCCGTTTTCTGATTCTTCCAACTTATTTGGCCTCATAGACTGAACGAAGACAATAAAGCAACAAGGTTTTAACATTTAAGATGAGTTGTGTTTTTCCTCTATATCAACCATTAGCCCTCATCGACATAACAGTTGTTGGTGACTATGATACAACAATCTTTTGATATTTTTTTTACCTTTGCTCTACTTCTTAGGTTTTAGCCAAGTCGGCTGGGGCTGTAGAATACGCAGACTGCATCTCTGCTAAGGTGCAAGACCCCACTACCCAACAAGTATCCTGGATACGACGCTAAACCATCCGATGGTCAGGTTCCAGTCCTAGCGCTTTAGGGAGAGTGGAGTACCTCTTCATTTACATTATTCGCAAGTCCACTTTGACCCGGAGTAGTAGAACCTATTAGGGTCCTTATTATGGGTCAAATAGAATTGTTTAATCGTTTACTATACTTGAAACTATTGGTGTTAGATAGCAATGGTTGAAACCACTTTTAACTGTGTGCAAACAAATGAATACAAATTAGAATCATTCATGTTCGATAGTAATGCTTGAGAACGTTTAACTGTACAAAAATCGAATGATTGGTATTACATGGCAATACTTGGAACTATTTGATAGTGAGCTAATAAATAAATAATGTTAAATAGCAATACCTGAAACCATTTAACTGTGTGCAAACAAATGATTAATATCAAATGGAATAATTCGTGTTCGATAGAAATAGTAGAAATAATTTAACAGTGGGCAGACAAATAAGTTCTGGTTCGTTCAAAAATGTTATCTCCTAACTATGCAGTGATGAATAATATATTTCATATATGAATAAACAGGATTAGGCATTAAATAACCTACAAAGGTTGATATTCCTTAAAACCCAAACCAAATGGGTGTCCTCATGGTGTAATGTTAAAGCTATGGTCTGCGGCATCGTAGTAAACGAGTCCCAGTCGTGCTGTTATATTCACTTTCAGACAAATACCATTGGGAAAGGTATGAACCCCTTATCCTCCCAGCTACGGGTTAAATAGTACTATTACTACTGTTCTTTTTGAAGGATGGCTTTGGCATTAAATAACCTACAAAGGTTGATATGCCATTAAACAAAGAAACCCAATCAATTTTTTTGTTTAATGGCATATAAAACTTCGTTTGTCTAAATTTCTGAGATGAACTTGATAATTTTTATCACTTAGAATATTTAGACAATTATCTCCATTTTCATTGTTATATATTACAACGTTTCAGCCGATGCGTCTTTCGGTCTTCTTCAGGTGTTTCAGGAGGCCACACAGAACTACCGAATGGTCCAGCAAGACCCGTGACGTAACGGATATAGATATTTGGTTGAGAACAGCCTCTGAGTGAAATCATCTCGAGATTGCAAGTTCAATCCTAACTACAGGTATACAACTAACAGTATTTCCTATAGCTTAACATTTGTTTCTGGTTATGATTAACAGAATTAGAACAATCAAACTCCCTTGGATTAAATAAAAGATTTGATTCGAAGTTCTTTGAAGACTCACGAATATGACATTAAACACCTGAAGAAGGCTAAAAGATACATCGGCCGAAATGTTGTGAATATAATTCTTAACATCTACATTATATTCATGAAAACAATATGAAAACAATAGTCGGAATATTCTAAGCGATCAAACTTCATCATTCTTTAATGTGAAAGCTCTCTCTGCAGAAGAACAGAAGGGGATAAGGGGGTTCATACCTTTCCCAAGGGTGTTAGGTTTGGTTAGGTTTAGTTTTATGGCATATCAACCATTGTAGGTTATTTAATGTCAAATCCTCTTTATACATATATATTAAATATATATAATTTGGTTTGATTAGGGTTTATGACATAAACTATTGTAGGTTATTAAATACCAAATCCTCTTTATATATATATATATACATATATATATATATATATATATATATATATATATATATATATATATATATATATACGTGGTGCACTCAATAAGTTTCCAGACTTTTTTGTACCGGCATCTAAAATTGTCGTAGACTCTTGGAAATTCAGTATGTTAGTGCTATACATCTTATGAGATGACTGACCAATTTTTATGATTTCAGATTCAAATGAACAGCTACAGCAGCAATTGGAATACACCCTACTAAACCCTGATTGTCACAGCTAGTGAATTTCAAAAATGCAATCTGGACGTGATGACACTTTAGAATAACGATATGCAATAAAATTCTGTTTTAAACTTGGAAAAAATTCTGCCACAGAAACCTATGGAATGCTTCAGACTGCTTTTCGACCATCTTGCATGAATTGAGCATCAATTTTTGAGTGGCATAAGTGATTTAAGGAAGCAGGGAGTCTGTAAGTGATAATGAAAAGTGTGGGAGAAGAAAGTCAATAGACCAGAGTTGATTGGCCAAAGGGTTAGGGTTAGGATTACTATGTTGAGGTTTTAAGGGAGTTCAGGAAGAGATTCCATCGGAAGAGGCCTGCTCTCTTCAAATCGGCTCAGTGGCATTTCCACCAGGACAATGCACCCGTCCACAACTCCATCCTTGTCACAGACTATTTGACCAATATGGGCATCAGGACAGTTCGTCAGCCTCCCTATAGTCCAGACCTTTCTCTCTGTGACTTTTGGTTATTCCCTAAGCTCACAGGCTGTCGTTATGAGACAATTGAGGAGATGAAATAGTTTGTGACGAAGGTCATTGACACGCTCACACAAGAAGACCATGGGGCCTTCGAGAAGTTGTTGGAACGGTACAACAAGTGCATTGCAGCCGGAGGAGATTACTTGGAAGGGGACTAGAGTTTCATGTGTGTACTATCAATAAAAGTGCCCATACGAAAAAAGTCTGGAAACTTATTTAATGATCCTCGTATATATTAAATGTATGATTTCTAAACAAGTTTTGTAGATAACATTTTTAAACGAGCCTGAACTCACATTTTTTGGCACACAGTTAAATGCTTTCACTTATTTCTATCTAATACGAATGATTCTATTTCTTATTAATCATTTGCTTTCTCACTGTTTAATGCTTTCAAGTATTGCTATGTATTAATAACAATTCAATTAAACATCAGTCATTTGTTTAAGTTATCAAACAGTTCTATTTCAAACTATTCAGTTTAGCATAAGTACACAGTTTAAATATGAAACAGTTCTATTTTACACAGATATAGGACCTTATCAAGTGCTACCACTCCGGGTCAGAGTGGACCCGGGAGCAATGGCAATGAAGTGGTACTCTACACTCCTCAAAGCTCTAGTATTACTGGAGCTTCACCATCAGATTGTTTAGTGTCATTATCAGGTGACTCGTTGAGGGAGTCTTACCCCTCTGCAGAGATGCAGTCGGTGTATTCAACAGCTTCAGTTCGACTGAGCCATCAAAGGGTGTTAGTCCAAAAGTGAATGCAATGGCATGACTGTATTCATGACCATTTCGCCACTGGACCTGTTATTTTTAAAGAATATTGTTTGTATTATCAAAATCATTGAGAAAATTATATTTGAATTATCAGCCTTTTTTTATTGTGTCCACTGCACCGCAGTTAGACCCCTCCCTCAAAAAGGAGACCGGCGTACAACACAAAACTGCCTCTAGTTGTTTGGCTCAAGTTCTGTAGATCTCAGGGGATGTGGACTACACCTTCATTGGAATTACTTCCAGATCCATTCTGATTCGGAGTAGTAGTACCTGTTAGAGACCCATCTATAGGTCAAATAGATCTATTTGAAAAATACTTGATGGCATATAAATATAAATAATCTTATTAAGAATAGTTACTTGAAGATATAATTGTTTACTAAGGATTATTATTAGATGCTTGAAACCATATAACTGTGTGTGTTGCATATTGACCTCTGACAGAGCCTATATTTGTCACTGCCTCCCACCAGACAAGACTTGTCACACGTTCAATGACCCGGAGTTCGATTAAAGTGGGGATTAGGTGAGGGGGTGGTCGGGCACGAGCCGAGGCTCAAGCCCTGCTGGACTATGATGTAGCTCGCCCAGCCGAAGCCGAGGGCCTTACGGCCTCAAGTCTGCCTTTGTTGGACTGTGCCCGTACCAGACATGTCAATCAGGGATTTCTAAAATAAGATAATCCAACTGTGTAAACAAGAAGACAGCTCACGTGGGTTGATAGCCGGAAGCAGGTCACGTGAGTTGACAATCTGAATGAGTAGGCGTGATGAAATTATATATACACAGGTACCCTCGGTCAGTCAAGGTCATTCAGTCAGTCGGTCGGGCAGTCAAGAGGTTCAGAGAGCGGCCAGCGACTTCCCAAAGGGAGCGGGGGTAAATTGCCCCCTGACGGAACCCAGTTGGGAACATCTTATCAAGGAAGCAAAGACGTAAGGCCCTGAATATAGAATCACAATGTGGGTTAAGAAAGGGTTAATATAGCAGTCCCCCACTAGTCTGTTTCGAAAATAAAGAGAGAGAGAGAGAGATTTGTATAAAGAAAGTGTTATGCCTCTTCATAAAGCCGGTACGTTATACAATATGTGCAAATTATTTGTATAAGATAAGAATAGGTGATATCATATAATTCTGAGCAAAAACCCTCTTAAGAACACCTACACAAAATCATCATCATCGTCAAGTTGCGCTGACAGCCCGGATTTCCCTGATTCTTTCTCACCCTCCGTCCCTATCATCCCTCGCTCTCGGCAGGTCTTCCAAACTACATCCTGTGTCCGCACAGAGCTGACGTAAATGAATTCTTCTTGGTCAACTAACCCTGACAAGTCCATGTATAAGGGTCCATAGAAGAATGTCTTTTATGAGTTTGTCCTTGCTACTCCAGCATTGTCCCACATGTCTTCTACTTGGATGATTTTTGAGATGGGAGGTAAGTGGCCATACAACTGTTGTTTCGTGGCATGCTGCTTCCAGGATTTGTTCATAATACCTCGTAGCATTCTTGTATTGTTCCCACGTAGCTTTTTCTTTAAATATAAATCTACAATGAACGCAAATCCTTAATCTCCAGACATGAAATAATCCAAGACGGGTTGAAATATTAAAATCATATTTGAAAAGAGTTCTTTTTGACATTTTAAACAATTTTATACGTGCATTTGTGTTAGGAGATTCAATGGTCGACATGATACCTCAATTTCGATGAGAATCGAAATATTTTTTAACAATTTTTAGTGGGATGCAGGGCTTCTTTTTCATTCTTTCCTTATTTTTGGTTTTACTGGATTCCTTTAAAGAATTTAAACATGCTTTCTTTCTGCTATTCTGCATCACATTTCTTGTTTTAATTCTTATTCTTCACAAAATAATCATTGTACCAGTATACTTGACCCTCTTAAATATGGACTGCTGAAATGATCCAGAGAATTGCAGTTCTGTGGAAATGATTCCAAATGACAAGCGATATTTAGGTAAAGTAGTAATTTTAGTTTTGGCGTTTTTACAGTATTCAATCGATTTCTCTCTCTCACTTTCTATAAATATATATATGAACATTTTCATAATAAATACTGCATATGAATATCTGATGATGATGATGATGATATATATATATATATATTGGGAGACATAGAAACGGACTCAGAGGGAGAGAGAGAGAGAGAGATAAGGTATGGGCTGTTATTGACATGTTGACGACCATATAGAAAGCTGATCTATCGGATAAAATAAGACGGAAACTCTTTCAAATTGTTAGAAATAATGTATGATTGCATCTCCTGTAGTTTAACGAAACGCATGGAAAAAAAACTAGATAGGAACTACACAAAAATGCTGCATGACGTTTTGAACAAATCCTGGAAGCAACATCTTACAAAATCATTGCTGTGCAGCCACTTACTTCCCATCTCACAAAGCATCCACATTAAAAGAGGACAAGCAAAATATGCTGAACATTTTTGGAGAAGTAATCATAAACTCATAAGCATCGCTTTCTTGTGGACTTCTACACTAAGACAAACCAGTGCAGACCGACCATCAAAAACGTTCATTGATCAGCTTTGTGCAGACAATAGATTTCGTCTAGACGACATGCCGAGAATGATGGCCTTTATTTCTGAAAATCTACATATAAATATGTTCTTTCCAGTGAGCAAAAGGCCCAAAAAATCACCCACCAACCACGCAACAATCGCCAAAAGGCTCATTTGCTCTATGGAAATCCTATTTAAAACCGGATGAAATGAAATGGTATATTATACAACGAGTGAAAGATGATGAGGGATTGGAGAAAAAGGTTCAGGTAAACAAAACATAAACCCGATTGGTTTCCCTTCCATCCCCACTTCTATGATGTGGAGAGTCGACTGTTTTCTGTTGCTTAGATAAGACCAAAACTAAGCCGAAGCTATCCCTATAAGGAAAGGGCCTAAGACTAATCGGGGTAAAAGAACAGGCGGGAAAGGGGGCGGACAGGAAAGGGGAATGAACATGAAATACAGAAATATGTAACCAAGATCCTCAAGAAAGGCCAGGGACTCACAAGTGGTAAAAGGGTAAGAAAAAAGAAACAGGGAGTGGGGAGGATCTTGGAAGGAACTAACCTCTAAACTATGGGGACCATGCTGAGAATGACGGCCGATAGGGATGGATGACAAGAGAGATTCAAGGGAATCTGTGCAGTTGGCACTTCTTCATGATCACACACACACACACACACACACATCTGTAAAAATAAGGAGGTGTAATGGTAATCGTCGTTGAAAATGGATATGGCGACACGAGTTTAAATCCTCGACGAGACTGATTGCATTTCGCATAGCTCTAATATCTTTGGGAAAGGCATGAAACCTCTTATTTACCCTCCAGCTATGAGTAAATAGTTGGGCAGACTGTATTCTTCAGCCTTGGTCAGGCAAACTGTCGAGGAGAAAGAAAACTCTGAATCCAAACCAGTTAAACTCCGCTTAGGTTTGGTTTCTTTGTTTAATGGCATATCAACCTTTATTGGTTATTTAATGCCAAAGCTATTCTCCTAGAAGAACAATAGTGGTACAATCAAATCCATAGCTGGGAGGATAAGAGGGTTCATGCCCTTCCCAAGGGTATTTGCCCGAAAGTGAACATAATAGCGCGACTGGAGTACGAACTCGCTTACTACGATTCCGCAGTCCATCGCTTTAAAGGAGGACACCCTCAAACTACGCTTAAAGATTGACGGTATATCACATCCTGTCCGAGCGGAGGGGTTGGTAAATAAATACAATGCGAATAAGAAAAGAGCATAAAAAGTGCTCAATGCAACTATATCATGGCGGGTCTACAAACTAAAATATGCAAAATATGTACTCATTAACTTCGTTACTTAAAATTCTTCGTAGATCACATAATCATCAGATGGAAATAAGAAAAAAAGGTGGCTAATCAATCGTATTTATAGTATGAGGAATAATCATCACGTGACGTGACATTTGTTCACGTGACACACGCACACATACAAATGTAAAAGAATATATATATGATAATGTAATAAGCTGGACAAGACAATTCGACAAACACTCACATACGACGTACGGAGCACTGTACAGCTTTTTCGACCTTATTTGGTCTCATCAGCTGTTTATACCGTGATCTCGACCACTGGAGATGGAACTAACAACCACAGCATAAAAAGTCGAAACACTATCACTGGGCTACCGGTCCATGCCACATATAAGCGATGCCAAATCAACCAGTCATGGTTACTGCGCAGCCTCTTAACCATGTGTGTCCTGCTTGCTCCATGGTATGTCTGCCCTCAGGCGGTCACCTCCGGGGTCACGACTTCCGAAATCGGTCCTACGTATCCACACGGGAATGTCCAATTGGACAGGAAATATATGTAGAGGAATTAAGTACATATGATAATGTAATAACCACGACTAGAAAATTCGACAAACACTCATATGAGATAACGGTATACACAGCTGATGAGACCATATAAGGTCAAAACAGCTGTTCAGTGTTCCGTATGTCGCATATGAGTATTTGCCGAATTTTCTTGTCATGGCTATTACATTATCATATATACTTAATTCCTCTACTTGATATATATATATATATATATATATATATATAAGGGAGTGACCATAGCGTAATTGCAAACATACTGGACTGAGGCATCTTTGTTATTGAGTTCGAACTCCAGTCTTGCAATCAAATTCACTCTCGGACTAATGTCCTTAGTAAAGGCAAGAACTCCCTTATTCCTCCCAGCTATAGGTTCAATCGTACCACAATTGTCTCTCTAAAATTGAAATTGAAAAAATCGGATACATGTATTAATGGAGGATAAAAGCGAAATGGCACTGTCTTCAAAAATTTGTCTTAATATTTTATTATGGATATGAGCTAACATTGTAGCTGCATTGAAATTATCAATTTATCCTCATGTTCATTTTCTCTTTCTTCCATTTTTCCATTTCCATTTTTTCCCAAATAGTCTACCATTGTTTTTATCGGCTTCTGTTATATCCCTGAGAAACCAAACAAACTTCAAACATCAGTCCATGTACCAACTACGTAATAATATTTTTTAAAATAAGAACGCTGCATATACTGTTATAAATCTTTCTTTTTATACATTTCCTTTTCTCCTGTTATTTAATCAAGCATCCATCACTATTTTAACAATACTTTTCATGAATTTAAATTCTTGAAGAAGGTTTTAATAACAGAAACATTCAACGTCGACTTTCATAATAAATTCGTCACTTATTGGATTATTTTTTTTTTCTACTTTTCTTCGTAATGTCGAATTTAACTTCCTTATTTACTTATATATATATATATATATATATGGTTTGGTTTGATTTGGTTAGTAGCAAATCAACCTTTGTGGGTTATTCAATGCTAAGTCCACCTTTGTAGTGGGACAATATATATATATCTAGATAGATAGATAGATAGGGTTAACCAAAAATGTATGTACTGAGAAATACACTACTTATGAAAAGTTTTTATGCAAATTTATTATACAGTTTTAAAGCTGTAAGATTTGGTAATGATAAAGTCTAATAACATTTATTCTGACTGTATTATGTTCTAAATGATAAAAAAAAACTCTGCTATAATTTGTTTCGAAGAAAATTAAGTTTCTAGAAGAAATGTTTGTGATGTATATTTATGCTTGATGTTGTACAGATATTAATAAATATATATATATGTGTGTGTGTGTGTGTGTGTGCATCTATGTGTCTGTATGAAGTAGAAAATCTACTCACAGTCGATAGTACATAATCTTTACTGTTTTAATATTCTGTCCACTTTTGGCCTTAGGTCACCATCAGAGAATATTCATTTCAACATTGTTTACATCTGAAGAGTTTAGGTTTAAAGAATGATTAGGCTATAGACATATGGACGTTATATATATATATATATATATATATATATATATATATATATATTAAACGTCCATATGTCTTTATATATATACTAAAACCGAATAGCTGATTTTGTTGTTGAACTCTTCAAACCCACAACCGATAGATAGCAGCTTTGGTTATTTTGTTTCAAACACACCTTTTCGCTGATGACCAGAGAGAGTCAGGCCAGAAGTCACCCTGTTGCTCGATTCTGTAATTTCTTTGCCTTAAGTGGTGCGAGGTCATTCCTCACTCAAACAGACCCGCCATGATGAGATTAAAAGATGAAATCATATATATATATATATATATACAAATATATATAAATATATATATATGAATTATATATATGTACATATAAATATATATATATATATATATATATATATAAAAGATGAAATTATGTGTATATATATATATATATATATATATATATATATATATATCCAAAGAAGATAAGTTGAGAATGATTCGATTTGAGAATATATATGAGGATTCTTATAAATCTCTGGGAGTGCTCAATGTATGATAATTAATATATGAATTTATAAGTTTGATACTGAGTAGACTTTAACGGTACTTTAAATGCCAGTATTCAGAATAAAAAAATATAAATAAATATTAAGAATTTAAATAAAGACTTTCGGACAAATACCTTTGGAAAAGTCATGAACCCCTTTATCCTCCCAGCTATGGGTTAAATAGTACCACTAATGTTCTTCTTGAAGGATGGATTTGGCATTAAACTAAGAAACTTGATATGCCATTAAACAAACAAAGTAAAGACTAGATTTTAATCTTAAATGGAAAATGGAAATCAAATAAAACGATAAAGTGTATTGCGCAAGATCCTGTTGTTTAATCCAGGGGGCAGTGTACTGGCACAACGTTACGCCAAAGGACGATGAAACAGCTTTAACATCGCCAGCCAACTTAACTTAGACCTACAAGATACGTTTGAAGGATATCAATGCAGTTCTGCCAGAATCTCCAGCTCTTACCTTTGTGGAAGATGCTGTCTGGATAAAGAGCCTGCATGGAAGATACACGATGCCATATGACAGGGGTACAGTGACGAGAATCTGTAGTCCACACTTAGTCGGTGATGACGGAATATCACGCCATGTGAAAGATGTCCACCCTGTGCATGGGAAGAACAATACCGCCAGTGAACCTGTTACTCTTCTAGACCCTTCAGACGATGAAACAAACCTGATGGTATACGAAGCAGCGGAGGAGAACTCATCAGTAATTAGCGCGTTCGTTGGTCTAAGGTAGGATGAGTTTAGCGATACGTCTGAAGACAATGTTACCGAGAAAACTGAGTCAATGCCATTAAGATGGAGCAGCGAGCAAGAGCCTGAAATTTGTACCGCTGAAGCAACAAGTGAACCAGCAACATTGAGACGGAGCGGCTGGGAAAAAAAGACTTGCTCCACATTGTCCTATATTTGATCCTGAGATCAGGGATGAGTGGGGTAGTCGTGGGTGAGGAACATTCTCATAGAAGAGGCAAGAGCCTTAGGGTTGCTTGTGTTCTTCAAGATTGCATGACGGGTTGCAAGCGAGGCATACAACATGGCGGCGAACCCGAGAATAGTTGTGTGTATGCGCAGCAGAACTGACAACGATGCTTGCGTTGATGCATATTATGGTCAATTCAAAAATAAAAGGAGCCAGAATTTTCCATTACGTCGGTTGTTCGTTGAGACGTGGTTGATTTTAATCAACTGAATCCAGTTGATGGGTCACACTTTGGCCGGCCGTGGTGTCAGCGGCACGGATCTGGTCGGGTGTGTCACGTCTTTAGACGTATCTAAAGCCTCAGGGGACCGTCCCCCAAGCTTTAACCCTCCACGGAGGAGTTAGGTTTATCACCTGGCGCCTGAGGCGTCCCTTTTAATGGAATGCCGACGGGGCCCGCGGCATTTTGGGGGATGTTGGGCGTGTCTGGGCTGCGGTCCAGCGCTCAGACCTACGTTAAAAAAGATCTTGTGCCACACTTTCCCGTTTGGTGGGGCGGTCAACAAATACCGTTGTTCGTTGAGGTGTCGAGGAGTTCGGATCACGCGTCGGGAAAGCCGAAGTAAAATAAAATAAAATCTCGATACCAACCAGCAAGACACAGTTTTGGAATATTTCAAAATTTTTAAATATTTTTAATTTTTTTTTTTTTTTCGTTTAGTTAAAAAGAAAAATGTCTCTAAAAGTTAACTAGAATTCTTTTAACAATTAGATGCATTTATTGAGGATTAGAATTTAGTGGTTATAGAGTCTAGATATCAAGACAGCTGTCTTGGCGTCAAAACATCACTTTATCACATATATTGTTGGACTATACGTTAGAGACTTATTTCAGGGTTAACGTTATACGTTACAACTCTTCTATCTTATGTTAATCAGCATCCTCTAGTATTTTTGTAATCCTGTTCTTTCCTGTGTCCTTACTCTTCACCGTGTCTGCTCTTGTCTGTCATTCCATCTGTTACAACTCCAACCTTTTTGGTTCTTCATTGCTTGGATGACAAACAATACGGTCACCGTTTTCTTATGTGTACACTACCTTGTTATCAACGACACTGCGGCCTTTTGAGAAATTACTGAGAGCAAAGATTGAACCATTAACCGCTTCAATTAAGCGCTTCTCACCAAATGACGGTGACTTTTCAACTTTCTGAAACCATGTGATTACTTGTAGCCAATGAGAACAAAGCTTTCATTTGATCTCAAGGTCACCACCCATCACTCAACTAAATTACTCCATGTTTTTTTACACCGCTTAATATTTAGAACTTACTCAAAGTAAACTTGACTTCATGCTAATAGTAGATACCGCCAATATATTGAGTAACTTATTCACAGATCATCATTACTATTCGACTTTAGTATAAGTATTTATTGAGGATTAAAATATAACGGTTTTCTAGTCTAGACATCGCTTTATTATACGAGTAAATATATAGATGAGTTTTGCAAGTATCTTCATTTAAATTCAATCATTTTAAAATGATTACCATCAATCTTGATACTTTTTGTTAATCACACCACACAGATGTATGCGTGTCCATATGTATACGCAAGTCAGTGTGCGTGTGTGTCTATGTGTGCACATGTGTGTGTGCATGTGTTGTTGTTGTTGTTGTGTGTGTGAGTGTGTGTGTGCGTTTTTTTAATAAAAAAAAGAAACATTTTTTAACGGGGTTGATGCAATGAATAAAAAAAAAAAACAATGCGGATGATGAGGGTGGAGTGGTTCATTAATATATATATACATATATATATATATATTGGAAACTTACACTAAATCCGACAGTATGAAAATGTACAGATATGAAAAAAGACAAGATCTTCAGGCGATGATTTTATTCTATTTTGTTTCATTTTGATAACGGGAAACGTTTCGGTTTTAAAATGTGAAACCATTAAACGTCATCCCCAAAAAGTAAGGAAATCCGTTACGTTTTTAAAAGAAATTTCCAAATACTAATTACATCACACAAATTTGAAACTGAAACCACCAACGGAAATAGAATATTTCAAACCTGTATGCTTTCATATCTAAAAACCGAAATGTTTAGAGTAAAAATAAGGCTAGAAGAACACCAAAAAGCAGTAGTACGTGATGAAATTGAAAAATTAGATATGGCGGATCATATATGGAAAGAAAATTAGTCACCTTAAGGAATCAACACATATATTTGGCTACAATGATCTGTTGAGTTGACCAAGTATAGAGATGAATACAATATGGGAACAAATAATAAAAAAAGGTTTTTAAAAAATCGTAATATTCGCTCAAGTAAAAATCATACATAATAGTAGTGATTCATAGTGATGTAAAAAAATTAAGATTATAAGTCTCCAAAATTTACTCTGAACTGTCCAGCACGACACATGGTGTAATGGTTATGGGCGTTGGTTCCCTAAGCTTCTAAGAGACAATCATCTGGTGGTTGCTGGTTCAATCCTGAATACCTGCGAGTAATAATACAGGAATACTTAACACGTGTACCTAGTTATGGTTAACGGAATGGAAATAAGCAACCCGCGTGGGTTAAATTAAGGACGAGGTTCAAATTTGGTGTTGGCTCCCAAGTTCGACAAGAAATACCGGAGAACATATCTGCCGAAACATTTTGAATATAACGATGACGACAATAATCCGAAAATCCTAATCATTAAAAATCATCAAGCTTCGTCTCAGAATTTCAGACACCTAATTTGTTTAAAGTTGGTAAAAAATACAATTATCCTCTGAAAACTTTATATTTCCATATTTGTACATTTTCATATATATATATATATATATATATATAATCGTGTGTGTGTGTGTTTAGTTTGTTATTTTATATAAATCTGGACAGTTACTTGAGGCTTTTTACAAACAAGTAAAAATTCCCTGCTTATCTATTCAGTCTTTGCTATTATTCAACAGATTTTCCTATTGTAGGTGCCAGACAAATGCCTTCTATTAATGTCTAATGCTGTATGATGTAGATAAGAAAGCAATTGGGTTTTTTTTTCAAACTATCTCTCATACAAGGTGCAATATTACAACGACTTCATGCGTATATGCACTTGTTATTGATTCGTAAATCTCAAAAAGACACATTAGTGGCGAGTGCATGAATAGTTTTAACTATATTTCTAAGGTTTTCTTATTGCAAAATCTAAGTAAATAATATTTGAAATGTCTTCTCTTTTTGCACTAAATAGCAATCCAAATTCTGTATGTGTGTGTGTGTGAGAGAGAGAGCGCGCGCGCACGTGCGTGTATTTACCCAACACCTCCGCACGTGAAGGGTATGACTAAAGGTCAGTTTTTTACGTGGAGTTTAACAGGTTTGAATTTAGAGATTTCCTTCCCCTAGACCTGTTGCCATACCAAGGTTAAAGAGCCCAATTTGTCCAACTCTTTACCCATACTGGATGGGAAATAGTTGGATGTATACCCATACTAAGAGTATAGGCACTACGTGAAAGGCAAAAGGATTCGACCAGGATTTGAACTCGGACCACCGTGTTCACTTCTAACAACGATAACCATAACACGGCGCGTGCCTTATATATATAACTTCAAAAAACTCTTGAAAATTATTGCGTGCGTGTAAACTTGTAAATTTGCTCTGTAAGCGAGGATTAGAATACACTGACTGTATCCACTGCAGACTGACAAGACGCCACAAAAGGACGGTTATTACTGTATCATGCGTTTGACTAACTCGACCATCCATTCCATTGTGTTGCGTCAAGAACGGACGTATTTCTCATATTGTACTGGATCTAATGGTGAGGCTCCAGTTCTGGAGATTTAGGGAGTGTAGAGTACACCTTCATTGCTATTACTCTCAGATCCACTGTGAACTAGATTATTTGTGCCTGTTGGGATTTTGTCTGTGGGTTAAACATCTCCTTGAAATTATTTGTATTCGATAGGAATACTTGATACTATATAACTGTAAATTATTTCTGCTAAAAATTGTAACTTGAAGCTATAACTGTTTACTAAAGAGTATTATTAACTACTTGTCAAAATCTAACTGATGGAAATTATTATATTGAAACTACAGAATTATCTTTATTAGATAGGAATACTTGAAAATATATAACTGTGTGCGAATTGTTCGTATTAGATGGGAATACCTATATCATATAACTGTGCGTAAAAAAGACTCTTAAGAAACAATTCACTTTTGTTTAACTCACTCGCGCACTCCTTCACTCATTCACTTACTAAATCGATGTTCAACTGATTCACTTACTCAATGACTCAGTTTCTTTCAGTCACTCTTATCCTCACTTTTTCTTTCACTAACCCACTTTTCAAACGGGCAGCATTTCTATGATCTAATTTTAGTCTGTTCTTCATTGCTATCCACCCTTTTTTGTTGTTTATCTTACTCTTATCAACGTATTTCACATGAATCAATTCGTTATAACAAATGTTATGACACTAATTTGACTTGACTGGCAACATACGATGTCAATGGCAACAGACAACATTCATTATATGACAAACCATATAATTTGTATTTTTACCAGGACAAACTATGCATTTCAGTATATTAATAAATATTATATGACATTGTTCCCAATTGCAGTCGAGTTCCTTGACTTCCACTATTGAAAATATGCTTAGCTAAATCTTCTCTAAAATGATCATGTGTTAGACATGAAAAACGGCAAGTCTTCAAGACGTGCAGATTTTATTGACTTGAAATGCGTGTCTAAGTAAAGATTGGATTTTAAATATATTATAATGTGAATCTGGATGTAAATTCAGACAATTCTGAAGGCATTAAAATAAGTTCAAATAATGAAGCCACTCGGTAATTGTCTAGGAGAAGAAAAGTTACTGCTTGTTGCTAGGTAGGTGACAAAATAAAAGACCTTATAAAGAAGGTTGATGGAATGATCATTGTTTGACGAACAATTTTATCTAAACAGCATGTAATTAGGAGTCTAGGTCAAGAGTATTTGCCGAAAGAAAAAAAGACGTTCTTTATATGATATGACATAGAAGGTGTTTCATAATGGAATCACTCTTGAAGATAAATGGGTAGAATATATATGCACATATATTTTACGCTACCATATTAATTACATGACAACAGCGTAATTCATTATTGTATCATGCGTTTGACTAACTCGAGCATCCATTCCATTGTGTAGCGTCAAGAACGGACGTATTTCTCATATATTACAAACAGATGAAAGGTAACTATAAAGGACCATTTCTCCATGATATATAATGTATTCTTATCTTATACAAATAATGATCATATAGTTTTAGTAGTTTCAAGTATTCTTATCTAATACCAATAATTATATGGTTTCAAGTAATTGTTTCTATTGAATAATAGTAATTAGTTTGCTCTTAGTTATTTGGTTTTGAGTTACTAATAATAATCTTTACTAAACAACTATAGCTTCAAGTAACTATTCTCAGCACAAATAATTTGCAGTTATATATAAGATATTCCTATATAACCCAAATAATTTGCAAAATTTTCTATCGAATGCAAATACTTTCAAGTAATTAATTCTATCTAATAATAGTCATCTATTTGCACATATTTATATAGTATCAAGTAATTAATAATAAACCTTAGTAAACAATTATAGATTCAAGTAACTATTCTCAGGACAAATAATTTACATTTATATAGCATCAAATATATATAATACTAAAAATTATATAGTTTCAATTAATTATTTCTTTTTAATAATAATCATCTGTTTGCACATAATTATATAGTTTCTAGTAATTAATAATAATTCTGAGTAAATAATTATAGATTCAAGCAACTACTCTTAATACAAATAATTTACAGTAATATAACATCAAGCATTCCTATCGGATACAAAATAAGGAAGTAAAGTTGTCTCCCATTACCCGAAGGCAACCAGAAGGCTCCCTTTTCAATAGCTACTACACCGAGGTGTAGGGAAGAGCGCTACTCCTTTCCCTGGGTTGCTCCACTTTACCCTCGATATGTACCTTATATTGCTGAGTGTTAAGCAAGGAGGTACAAAGTATCATTTTTAATATCTTTGGTATGACGCGACCTGGGATTGAATCCAGGTCTCCCGGATCATTGGCGAACACTTACACCTAATTATATGGTTTCAAGTAAGGTATAATAATTCTTAGTAAACAATTATACCTTCGAGTTACTATCCCCTATACAAAATATTTACTTACGGTTTATTCGTCATCAAGTATTCTTATCTAATACAAATACTTTGCACACAATTTTATCATATCAAATATTGTTATACTGTGATGAAGAAAAAAACACAACACTTATTTATAAAAATATATACGTCTTTTTTATTTTTTCGAAAGGGGTCAAAACTCTGTAGAGTATGAGAGAGATAGACGAAGACAGGGAAACAAATACAGACTGCTATACATAACTTATTCTCACGCAGTGTTGTCTTCAAGACCTCTTCTGCTTCTCGGCCGGGGTACTCAACTAGAGGCCGCTGTGAGTCGCTGCCTCAGAGGGGCGCTCTCCGTGACTGCAAGCTAGGTCTGACTCAAGACTCACACTGACTCCAACTGACTCAGACCCTGACATGGGCATCTGCATACATCATTTCATAACGCCCACGACTTTGGATCAACCACGTGACTGCTTCCGCTTATTTACACAGCTACATCTTGTTCAGAGAAATCTCTGATTGACGTTTCGGTCAAAGCTCAATATGCAACAGTATTCCAATCTAATACATATAATTTTCACACAGTTGTTTGGTTTCAAGTATTCCTATCTAATATTAACAATTACATGATTTCAAGCATTTATTTCTGTTTAATAATAGTCAATTGTTTACACACATTTATATGGTTTCAAGTAACTAATAATAATCCACTGTAAAAAATTATAGCAATTAAATAACTCTACTTGATACAGATAATTTATCGTCGTAATCTGTTTTCAAGTATTCCTATTCAATAACAATATTTTTAAGCATAGCTATCTGACCCATGGACATGACCTTAAAAAGTACTACCACTTCGTGTCTGAATGGAGCTGAGAGTAATGGCCAGAAAAGTTTACTACACACTTTTCAGATCTTCAGAACTGGACCCTCGCTATCAAATGCAGTTTCGTATCATACCTAGGACATTCAATTTAGGTAGGGGTCTTACACCCTTCAGGGTGTACAGTCAACGTATTCCGCGCCCCACGGACAGGACAGCTTGTACTGTAGAGGTTGGTTAAATTTCGTACAAAAAGTTGTCGTCATTTTTCTCGATGTTGTTTGTTATGATCAGTTATTAAGGGTCAATAAGTAAATAACTCAAGACGGAGATATGAGGTGCCAATACAAATGTATCCAAAGTCTCTGAGGAGGGTACTCCTTGGTTCAACGTACACGAAGACAGGCAAGGTGTTTACTACGGCTTCTCATGCCCCTGTTGCTCTTTTCTCTACCAGCTTAAGACTTGGTTAATATCCTCTTTGGGTAAGTCCATTATTCTGGTCATAGGTGAGTCACCTACAACATTGTTATAAACTATTGATGAGGAATTATTACCGATTTTAATTAGAAAAAAAATTATAATGATTCTTTTTTTATATACATTAATTAATGGTTCGTGGAGAAAGTAAAATAAGAAGCGGAAAAATCTTGAGAATTACTTTTTCTTTATTTTCTTTATTTTCTTTCTTTCTTTCTTTCCTTCTTTCTTTCTTTACTTATTTATTTATTTTTTCTATGACAGCTTTTGTTTACGTATGAGCGCAGGTAAATAACTCTATTTATGCTGTTTGTCGATTCTTCATACACAGCACCGACAGGAAATATTGCGTGGGTGTGCACACCATTCTGCCTCTTATAATAATCCGACATGTGGTTTGGAAGTTTCACCAAAAAGTCTGAGGAGGAATCCCTGTTGCGTAGTGGGTAACATGCTGTACTGCGACATCGTAGTAAGCGAGTTCGAACTCAAGTTGCGCTATTACATTCCCTTTCGGACCAATACCCATGAGAAAGACATGAACCACCTTATCCGTACCTCCAAATATAGTTTAAATGGTTACACTGTACAGTTCTTCTACAAGGATGGCTTTGACATTAAAAAACTCGTTGGTTGGTTGGTTGGTTGGTTGGTTGAATTTTATGGCGTATCAACCTTTGTAGGTTATTTAACGCTAAATTCTGTCTACATGTATATACATTCAACAAAGGATTTTTGGACGAATACTAAGTAAAATTTTCTATAAGCAGGATTTCATTTGTTTGCCCATGATTAACCAGTTTTAATTCGTCATATTTTTTCGTACAACCCTGTCTCTCGCAAGGACAGAACATCATCTATTTTAACATTTTCGAACAATTCAGTTAAACGAGTCACTTTGAAAAATCGCTTACTGATGACAGCGAAAGAATGTGTTTAAACATGCAAGTTGTCTAACATGTCAGACATTGTGGTTGTGGTTCCTGTTTCAGTATGAAAGCATTAAATAACACACGAAATTTGAAATGCCATTATACAAAGAAACTGAAAACCGAAAAGTCTATATGCTCTATCACAAGATCTTATCAAACCAAACATTTGAATAAAAAAAAAAAATGACGCACGCACAATAGATTCTCAATGAGAAAACAAAGAGGCAATTTTTTATAAAGCTCTAGACTACTCGCCAACCTATGGGGTCTATGTTGACACATCAGTCTATGAAAAAAATTGATGCTTCTATTTAGGCAGCCCGTCGTTGGGTTCAACCCAGTTCTACCAACAGTTCTGTCGGCGAGGCTTATAATATGTTGACTGTAAGACCTACTAAAAAGAGAGGGGGGGATCTGGTTATTTTTCCCTTTTATAGCAATCAGAAGAAATTGTTTTAGACAATAACTTGTTTATCCATATAAACCAGATTAACAATTTGTAAAAAAAAAAGACTTCAAAGCTCGAATCAAGGATTTTCTAAACGTAGAAATTCCTAAATGGATTATTTTTCCATTTGACGTAGAAGTGGAAATGTAAATTTAGACACATTTCTTAAAGAAGGATTTATTGAAATGACTTTCGATCTTAAAGCGAATTCGATATACACATTTAAAAAAACTAGATATTAGTGGATGAACGAAATCATATTTACCAGCCCCTCCGCACGGGCAAGATATGACACAAGGTCAATTTTTAAGCGGAGTTTAACAGGTTTCAATTCAGAGTTTTCCCTCTCCTAGACTAGTTGCCTCACCAAGGCTGAAGAACCTAATCTGCCCTTCTATTTACCCATAGCTGGAGGGAGAAGAACTGGATTCATACCTTTCCCAAGGGTATTAGTGCTATGTGAAATGTAATCAGTCTCGTCCAGGATTTGAACTCGTATCGCCGTGTCCATTTCCTACGACGATAACCATTACACCACGGGCACCTCCGCAAAGAGGATGAACGAAATAAACTGTAGAAAAATATCCCATGCGTTGTGCAACTTTTTTCTTCATTTGACTAGTTTTTCCAACTCAGTAAAGGGCGGAATCAGGTTTAGAGTTACTATTATCTACTAATCAATCAAAGGATTACTTTGAACATAGAATGTGGTGATTTGTGGCTCAAACTCACAAACCAGCAACCTATTATTCGTGATCTCATCAGTGCCCACTAAACACATCCCTTCCTTTCCCACTCGGCTAGGGCTGTAGAATATACCGACTGCATCTCTGCAGACGGATAAAACCCCGATCCCAACAAGTGTCCTGATTGTGAAGCTCCAGTTATGAAAGAACTTCTAAATGCCATCTATGAGTCAAATAGAACTGTTTGATGTTTAAACTGAGAGCAGACAAATGACTTGTGCTAAATTGAATTGCATGAAATAGAATTGTTTGATCATTTAACTGTGTGTAAATAAATGACTGATATTTAAATTGAACTGTTAGTGATACATAGCAATACTTCGAACTATTTTATTGACTAATGTTGTATATATCTAATATATATCTAATATATATGTATAAACCTGATTTGGCATTAAATAACCAACAATGGTTGATATGCCATAAAACCAAACCAAACCAAATCTTATATATCTAATATATTTATAAAGAAGAATTGGTATTAAATAGCCAACAATGGTTGATATGCCATAAAACCAAACCAAACCAAATCTTATATATCTAATATATATGTATAAAGAAGAATTGGCATTAAATAGCCTACAATGGTTGATATGCCATAAAACCAAACCAAACCAAATCATATATATCTAATATATATGTATAAAGAGGAATTGGCATTAAATAACCTACAATGGTTGATATGCCATTAAACCAAACCAAATATCCTTCCTATAAAACTTATTCAGGAATTAAAAGTGTGTTTGCATTTATAGATTCTTTTAACACTGGTAATTTAGTTGTGTTTTGTAATTAGATATTCAATTAAATATTTCTGGGTGAATGGAAATGGAATTTGGTTACAAGAAGTACATCAAGCCAAAATTTGGAGAAGACCGGACTCAAAGTTGTTTTAAATGTTCTTTCTAATGTTTTCGCATGCAAAGGATGCAGAGTATGGTTTTCAGCCTTCATGGCTTTTTGCGGAGTGTACCAGGTAGCTCAGAGGTTCAAATATATTCCTTTGTGACCACGCAGGTAGAAAAAAAACTTTGAGATTTTAAATTGAATATTATTTTGTAAGCTTAGCTTAGTTTGACGCAAGATTTTATTTTGGGGCTGTCAGTGAGAATCAAAATCACTACAACGATAAAGGACCTAAGAAAACAACTTTTTAGCCACGACACTACAGTTTAACGTTCCCGAAGATGGATAATTACGAGGTTAATCTTAATCTGACTATGATCACAATTGTAGGGTACACAATGAAGATTATCAAATTCAGAACCAGATAAAAATTGCCTGGTAAAGTAGAGAATTTATATCCCCCTCTCTCATATATATATATATATATATATATATATATATATATATATATATATATATATATATATATAAGACGGTATTAAATCCGAAGTTGGGAACAATTCCAAGCAGGACAATTTTAATATTCAAATATAAAATTTAATTTTAATGTTCATCCATTTGTTTGACTTGAAGAAGTCCTGTTAATTTTTAGAACATTGATTAATACCAATGCTTTTGGATGGAAATAAATCTATCATCTTAATGTGACCGATTGTTGTTGTTTTTTTATTTTGAATATATATATATATATATATATATTCAAAGTTACCAGAACGAAGTGTTTAACCTACAAGAATGCAACATCATAGTAGTAATTTACATAGCTTTTTGCTTAGATGTTGCACAAGACCATATGAATGGGGCCCCTAATGAGAATTGAACTCACTCATGAAGGTTTGCTAGTCTAGCTTGCTAACCATTACACCACATGAATGCAACATCATAGTAAGCGAATTCGAATTCCAGTCACACTATTAAGTATATTTCCTGAATAACACCCGTGCGAAAGGTATAAGCCCACTTAACCCCAAGCTAAGGGTTAAATAGTAGCACTACTGTTCTTCTAGAGGGATGCTCTTGGCATTAAATAACACACGATGGTTGATATGCCATTAAACAAAGAAACTGGAACCGAATGATAAAATCACTTGTCTGAATTTTTTAGACGAAACTTGATGATTTTTATCCTTTTGGGTTTTCGAACTACTGTCTTCATCTTTATTCACAACATTTCAGCCGATATGTCCTCCAGCCCTCTTCAGGTGTTTCTTGTCGAATTCGGGAGCCTACACGGAACTTCGAACCATGTTCTTTATTTAATTCACAGGAGTCGCTTGCTCTGATCCCGTTAACCATAACAAGGTACAAGTGTTAAGTATTCCTGTATTGTGACCCGCCTCCAGTCAGGATTAAACCTGCAACCTCCAGATGTTTGTCTCTTTAGAAGCTCAGAGAACCAACGCCTATAAACGTTATACCTGAAGAAGGCTGGAGAACATATCAGCCGAAACGTTATGAATATAACAATAAAGATGAAGACAACAGTCCGAAAACCCTGAATGATAAAAATGACAAAATAAATAGATATTTTTATATGTGTATCTAAAATAGTCTTTGGAGTAACAGTTTGAAGGAAATGAATATACATTTCATACATCCTAGTATATACACTGTCATAATAATAACAATAATCCCGGCTGACCACAGAATAAAACTGAAAGAATGTGAAAAGAGAGGTAAGTACCTCGACATTGCTAGAGAATTGAAAAAACTAGGGAACATGAAGGTGACAATTATACCAATTATGATTGGTGCTTTTGGCACGGTAACTAAAAGATTATTAAAGGGCCTGGAGGATTTGGAAGTTGGCGGCAGAATGGAGACCATCCAAACAACAGCATAATTGAAAATGGCCAGAATACTGAGAAGAGTCCTGGAGACTTGAGGAGACTTGCTGTCACTCAATCTCCAGTGACAGACCATCAGCTAACGCTGATGTGAAAAACTGTAATGAGTAAATAATAATAATAATGAAAATCATAGATGTTTTTTACGTGTTCATCTGAAATCATTTTTGGTGTAAAAATCTGAGGAGGATGAATATACATTCGATACATCCTAATATATACATTAAACAAAGAGGCCAAACTATATATATATATATATATATATATATGTGTGTGTGTGTGTGTGTGTGTGTGTGTGTGTGTGTGTGTGTGTGTTAGGTATATTTTAGATGCAGTGTTTCCTTAAAAAATATAGAAAGCATTTTAATTATAGATTTTTTTTCCTTGCTATCTTACACGGTTTCTTAAATTTGTTTCGATTTTATAAGAAAAGGATCAGAAAATTTCTCCTTAGGCACTTTCCACCATCATTGGTAATTTTCAAAGAGATAATCAATCAAGTTCAATTTCTTCCTTCAAAATAGAGTGAAAATTTTGTTTTTAATATCCGATATACTTTCTGTTTAAAATGCAGAAATATTTTGAATACCTTCTAATTCTCCTGTAACTCTTATTACGTTAGTTTTATACAAACGAATTATATATATATATATATATATATATGTGTGTGTGTGTGTGTGTGTGTGTGTGTGAGTGTGTGTGTGTGTGTGTGTGTCTTTGTGGGACAAAAATACTTGTTAGTCTGTAACAGCTGTAAATAAACTTTCATTATTTTAAAAAAGGCAATAGTTACTGGTCAAATGTAATATCATAAAGGGATTTATAACTTCTTCTGTATTATATATATATATATATATATATATATATATATATATAATATTAGCCCAGTCAGTTAGGGCCTGGAAAATACGACCTCCCTCCAATGAGTGTCCTGGGTATGACATTAAACAATCTGATGGTGAAGTTCCCGTTCTGGAGCTTTGGGGAATATGTAGTACCCCTTTATAACCATTATTCCTAGGTTCATTCGAACCTGGAGTGGCAGTGTCTGTTAGGGTACCATCAATCGGTCAAGTAGAATTATTTAATCTTTAAACCATACTTGAAACTATTTAAATGTGTGCAAATAAATGATTAATATTAAATTTGGTTTGGTTTGGTTTGGTTTTATGGCATATCAACCATCTTAGGTTATCTAATGCCAAGTTGGTTGGTTGGTTGAGTTTTATGGCATATCAACATTTGTAGATTATTTAATGCCAAATCCATTCTTATACAAATAATCAGTTCTATTTCAAACAAATCAGTTTAGCATGAGTACACAGTTTAATTGTCAAAAACATTTCTATTTCAAGCGATTCAGTTTAGTCAAACAGTTCTAATTCAACCAGTTCAGTTCAGTGTAAGTATAGATTTTGTTTACACACTTATTTGTCAAAACAGTTCCATTTCAAACAATTCAGTTTAGCATACATAAAGATGAACATCCAAAAAAGTAAGCGAGCTAATAAGTTTGCCCACAGTTAAAAAATTTCAAGTATTGTAGTTATTTAATACTTCTTCAAGATTAAGGTTGGCAACTATGTGATCTGTGTCACTATCCATACTTTGTATACTATAGGTACTTCGTAAGGGTTTTGTCGATCGTTGGGCAGGTTGTACCCCTCTGTAGAGGTGCAGTCGGTGTATTCTACAGCCACAGCCGACTGGGCAATCCACAGAGTTAAATGTAAAAACAGTTTTATTTCAGATAATTCAGTTTAGATTAAATACGCAGTTTAGATGTCAAAAACAGTTCTATTTCAATCAATTCAGTTTAGCATAAGTACGCAGCTTAAATGTCAAAACAGTTCTATTTTAAACAGTTCAGTTTAGCAAAAATACGCAGTTTAAATGCAAATAACAGTAAACTCTCGAAGCCACGGTTATGATCTATTTCACCCATAGATAGAACCCTATCAGGTGCTACCACTCCGGATCAGAGTGGACCTGGGAGCGATGGCAACAAAAAAATGCTCCGCATTCCCCAAAGCTCCACCATACTGGAACCTCACCATGAAATTTTTTAGGGTCATATAAAGGACACTCGTTAGGGTTTTTTTTATCCCTCTACAGAGGTGCAGTCGGTGTACTCTACAACCCCAGCCGACTGGGCAATAAAGTGAAATATTAGTATTAGCAATAATTGAAACCATTTAACTCTGTGCAAAAGAATTGGTGTCAGATAGAAATATTTGAACCCATTTAACTGTGTGCATGAGAAAAAAACTGCGTTTTATTTTATCGGTCAGGTCTGACTTCCATATGACCGATAGCCTCTCGATAGCTGTACATGCCTTTGCTAGTCGAGTGTTGATGAGACACTGCTTCCGAGGTAGATGAACTTGTCCACCTTTTAGTGTGGAGATGTTACCTCTTTGATTAAAGGCCATGTATTCTGTTTTGTCTGCATTGACAGGGAGGTCTATGTCACCTGCTGTTCACTCTAGGCTATGTCGTAGGGATTCGGCTTGGGCGGGTGAATTTGCCAGAAGCGCTATGTCATCGGCGTAGTCCGCGTCCTTAATAGTTTTTGTGGGGTATCTTCTGCTTCTTTGCTTTGCCAGTTTAAAACCGTTTTCTTTCATTAAATCAATAGACGTTCTAAGCACATAGTCTAGGCATTAAATTAACAGGTATGGGGCTAATGTATCTCCTAACAGCACACCTGCTAAAATCTCAAAGTAGTCCGTGTCTCCATCTGGTGAGCAGACTTTCACTTTCGTGTTTTTATATCGCATCATTATAACTGCGACGATTTCTTTGTGGGAGGCCGGAGGCGAGAAGTATCTACTCCATCTTCTGTTTGTGTATGGAGTCTATGCCTTGGAGAAATCAATGAATAATAGTGTTCCCTCGAGGTTTTTTTACGAACACCTTCGGGTATTCGACAGATCATGGACCCTTACTAATTACACAAGAACGCAGTGAGCTATATTGAACAAGTCCTGGAGACAACACCCTACAAAGCAGCAGCTCTACGGACACCTACCATTCATCACGAAAACTATGCACATTAAACGAGCCAGAAATGCAGGACACTGCTGGAGAGGTAAGGACGAACATATAAGCGATGTGCTCTTGTGGACCCCTTCACACGGACGGGCAAAGGTTGGACGACCAGCTAGAACCTATATACAGCACCTTTGTGTCGATACAGGATGTAGCCTGGAGGACCTCTCATGAGCGATGGGCGACAGAAATGGGTGGCTAGAGAGGGTCAGGGAAATCCGTGCAGGCAATGCGACGTGATGGTGATTAACTGTATGCAAACAATAAATAGTAATACTTGAAATCCTTTAACTGTGTTTAAACAAATGATTAACACGAGTTGGAATTATCAGAGTAGGATATCATTCACCTGTGTTCAAACGAATATGTTCAAGTTCGTTTAAAAATGGTACCTATAAATTATTCGCTTATAAATCATATGATATATATATATATATATATATATATATATAAACAGGATCTGGCATTAAATAACCTGCGAGGGTTGATATGCCATAAGACAAAATCAAGCCACACACAAACATACACACACACACACATATATATATATATATATATATATATCCCTCCAAACAGGCAGGATGCAACACAAGGTCATTCTTAAGAGGAGTTTAACACGTTTAAATTCATAGTTTTCCTTCTCCTAGACTGGTTGTCATATTCAGGCTAAAGAGACCCGTCAGCCCTACTATTTATCTATAGCTTAAAAGAGAATTGTTGGATGTTTACCTTTCCCAAGGATATTAATGCTATGCAAACAGTGTTGAATAGGATTTGAACTCGGGAAGCCATATCCATTTTCTACGATGGTAAGACGGTAACTATTACACTACGAACAGGCATATGTATGTGCGTGTGTGTTTATGAACATATATATATATATATATATATGTGTGTGTGTGTCTGTGTGAATTTCAATATACATATATATATATATATACGTATATGTATCTATCTATCTATATATATAAAAATTAAAAAGTTAATACATATATATTCACACACACACACACACACACACACATATATATATATAGATTTATATACACAAATTTGAGTATATACGTATATACACACATATAACTACGAATTGAAAAATATATACATATATCTACATATATATGTATACATACATACACATATATAAACATATATATAAGAATTTAAAATATATATACATGTATATTCATATATAGTTTCGAGAATTTAAATATATATAGATATATACGTATAAATATATACACGTTATCATATATAGAGAAATTGAAAAATACACACACACAAACACACACGAATATATATATATATATGTGTGTGTGTGTGTGTGTGTGTGTGTGTGTGTGTGTGTGTGTGTGTGTGAATTTAAGAAACACAAACAAACCGAATCCTACTGGTAGTTTCACGCTTCAACAATCTGCAGGAAATATTTTATTGACTGATGAGCAACCAAGCATTAATCTGTCTGAAACAAGCCATTTTCTTTATATATATATATATATATATATATATATATATATATATATATATATATATATTAGCTGAACCAAAAGGATTCGACAAATAGAAATATATATTCGGTGTTATTTACTTTTTTGATTGTTTTTAATTAGTTTCGACCTAATGTAATCATCGAGAAAAAAGGTTTTTGTAAAGAAAGTTTTCTTTTTGAAAGATTTTAAAATTACTTTTTAAAAGACTTGATATACGAGGATCATTAAACAAGTTTCCAGACTTTTTTCGTATGGACACTTTTATTGATAGTACACACACGAAACTCTAGTCCCCTTCCAAGTAATCTCTTCCGGTTGCAATGCGCTTGTTGTACCGGAGGGCCCCATGGAAGTCCTCTCGTGTGAGCGTGTCAGTGACCTTCGTCACAGCCTCTTTCATATCCTCAGTTGTCTCATAACGACAGCCTGTGAGCTTAGGGAATAACCAAAAGTCACAGGGAGCAAGGTTTGGACAATAGGGAGGCTGACGAACTGTCTTTATGCCCATCCTAGTCAAATAGTCTGTGACAAGGATGGAGTTGTAGACTGGTGCATTGTCCTGGTGGAAATGCCACTGACCCGATTTGAAGAGTGCTGGCCTCTTCCGACGGAATCTCTTCCTGAACTCCCTTAAAACCTCAATATAGTATTCCTTGTTGACTGTCTGTCTAGTGGGAACCCAGTGCATGTAGATCATCCCAGTGCTGTCAAAAAAGGGATCATCAAAAGTTTGTGGGTGGATTTGCTCTGTCTGGCCTTCTTGGGTCTGGGAGAGCCAGCATGCTTCCACTGGGAACTCTGTCTCTTGGTCTCGGGGTCATAGCAGTAGATTCAGCTTTCATTGCATGGCATTTTTTCCATGTTTAAAACAGAATTTTATTGCATATCGTTCTCCCTCACGTCCAGATTGCATTTTTGAAATTCACCAGCTGTGACAATCCTGTTCCTTTGAACCTGAAATCATAAAATTGGTCAGTCATCTCATAAGATGTAAAGCAATAACATAGTGAATTTTCAAGAGTTTACGACAATTTTAAATGCCTGTACAAAAAAAACTGGAAACTTATTGAATACACCACGTATTAGAAGTTATGCCACACAAAAAAGTGACCAAAAAAAAAAAAAAGAACCGGTAACGTAATATATCCATTCATTGAATGAAAATTATTTTCTGGTGTCCAACTATCTTTAACTGACCCTTATTTATCTGTAGTAAAGACATCTGGCAAATGATTCTTTTCATTTCCGAGAACCAGACTGGAAGGTGGTTCTCTGAAAATAATGGACAAGTTTACATACATAGGAAGCTGCGTCTCATCTCCAGAAAAAGACATCAATACGCAACTAG
>OY757921.1:20787728-20857728 GCA_963585895.1 Sepioteuthis lessoniana | reverse complement strand
CTGACAAGTTATACTGAGTTACATGGTACCAGTAGCAAGTGGGCATCCCTGACTGACCCAAGGCGACAAGGTACTCAGCTATGCAGAGAGTTTTCCTTCAAGTAGGTTGGTTTACCAACTTTCGAAGTAATTCATGAACTTAGTGTGTTCTACTATTCACACATGACTGGAGTGACAATAAATGAATTCATACCTCTCTCAAGGGCATTGATACAAAGTGAAAACGCAAACAACCGTATCTAAGATATGAACTCGAGTCCATTTCTTACAAAACGACGACTCCCCCCCCTCTCTCTCTCTCCTCTCTCTGCCTCTCTCTCTCTCTATATATATATATATGTATATCATTATCATCATGTCTCGCTATCAGCACGGATATCCCTGATCCTCTCTCGCCACCCTCCCTATCGTTCATCGCTTCCAGCGGGTCCTCAGGGCTACATCCTGTATCTACACAGAGCTGCTGTATGTAGGTTCGAGCGGGTCGTCCTGCCTCTGCTCGGCCACGTGAAGGGGTCCACAAGAGTACATCACTCATGAGCTCGTCCCTACTTCTCCAGCAGTGTCCCGCATGTCTGGTTCGTCTAATTTTGATAGTTTTCGTGATGGGTGGTAGGTGGCCGTATAGTTGCTGCTTTGTTGGGTGTTGCCTCTAGGACCTGTTCAATATTGCTCGCAGCATTCTTGTGTAGTTGCCGTCAATCTTTTTCTCCATCCGTTTTGTTAGCGTCCATGTAGTGCATCCATATAGCAGTATTGACACGACCGCTGCATGGAAGAAATAGCGTTTCATTTTATCGGTCAGGTCTGACTTCCATATGACCGATAGCCTATCGATAGCTGCTCATGCCTTCACTATATATATATATATATATATATATATATATATATATATATATATATATATATATTATACAAGTATCATTCAATAAATAAGGTGAGTTTGTTTTTTTGAGGGGTAGAGGGGGCAGAATTTGGGGAAGGGCAGAATTTTTTACATAAATGTAAGTTCTGCATTATTTTAAATGTGTCTTTAGCAAAAACCTATCTTAATATTGCAAAAATATTTTTTGGCTATCTAAATAGTGGAAAATCAAACAGGATACTCGAGGATTAAACAGAGGTCAATCATCAAATTTTTGGTAGCTGAGAAGTGAAATTTAGAGAAGAGTGTGTAATGAGTACGGAGAAGCATGTTTCAGTCATGAAAATGTTTACAAATAAACTAAACATAGGCTTGCCACAACAAACCAGAGAGGAAAAGAGAGTCGATGGAGTGGAAACACACGGACTCTCCGGTAAAAGAAACTTCCGGGCGCAGCAGCTTGTAAAGTAGGTCATAAAAAGACCCATCACATTTGATTTTCTTGAAAACGGTGCAACTATAAACAGCGCTTCCCATTACTTATATTGCCATTTCCTTCGGTAACATTTACGTTATTTATTGAATGACCCTCGTTTAGAATGAATTGAGCACTGTTATTTGGTAAGGCAAAAAACGTAAACAAACGAAAGCTGCCACATAATGACATGGTTCGCTTGCTGACTGAGCGGTATGATGCTAAATCTAACGAAAGTTGGGTGGGTTTCGATTCCAGCTTGAAGCGTCCTACTGAAGATTTGTGAAACAGCGACTGTGTGTCTGTGGATGATAACATATATACACACACACACGCATATATATATATATATATATATATATATATAGAGAGAGAGAGAGAGAGAGAGAGAGAGAGAGAGAGACTATTACGATCACTTTCGAATAAATACCCTTGGGAAAGGTATGAAACCCCTTATCCTCCTAACTATGGGTTAAATAGTACCACTACCGTTCTTCTAGAAATATGGCTTTAGCATTAAATAACCTACAAAGGTTGATATCCCATTAAACAAAGAAACCAAACCAAACCAGAGAGAGAGAGAGAGAGAGAGAGAGAGAGAGAGAGAGAGATCAAAATATTGATTGCATTCAAGAAATTAATAGAAAGACAAAAAAGTAAGCAAATTTTGTATTATTGCAAACTCATGGTTCTATTCGGAATAATTTAGTATTTTGTGTGATGTATACGCTGTTCCATCCAAAAGTGTCTGTCGTTTTCTAATAGCATCAAAATATTGGTAGAATTTAAGAATTTAATTGAAAGACAAAAAAAGTAAACAAATTTTGTATTATTGCAAATTATTCTTTTTTTTTTCAAAATAATTTAGTATTCTGTTTGAATTGTCCGCTCTCTAATTCAAAAGTGTCGGCTGTTTTTTACTTACATCAAAATATTGGTAGAATTTAAGAATTTAATTGAAAGACAAAAAAGTAAGAAAATATTGCATTATTGCAAAATTATTGTTCTTATCGAAATAATTTACTTTGCAGACAGAAAAGAATGGAAAGAAAACGATATCATTTCATGAAACTCTACCTAAATCTTGTATCTTACGACGATTCCAAATATAAATAAGAGGCAATAAGTTTATGATGATAAAAAGAAAGTCTAGCGAGCAAAATAGTGGAAAGAAAACGATAGTATGTTATGAGAATCTACCTAAATCATATCTTATCACGATTCCTAATGTAAATAACAAAGCAATAAGTTTAATATTATTACAAGAAAGGCTAGCGAGTAAAAAGTGAAACTCTCTGTCCTTTGAATTGTATTGTGTCATATCTAAAAAGTTTTTGTTTACAACTAGACTCCAAAAATTGCTGTGCCTGTTCTCGTGGTGTAATAGTAAAAGCAATGAACTGCAGTATCGTACCAAGCGAGTTCGAACTCTAGTCGCGCTAATACGTTCACTTTCGGGCAAATACCCTAGGGAAACGTATGAACCCTCTTATACCATATTTACCCAACCCCTCCGCTCGGGCAGGATATGACAAAAGGTCAATTTTTTAAGCGGAGTTTAACAGGTTTGAATTCAGAGTTTTCCTTCTCCTAGACTAGTTGCCTCACCAAGGCTGAAGAACCTAGTCTGCCCTACTATTTACCCATAGATGGAGGGAGAATATTTGGATTCATACCTTTCCCAAGGGTATTAGTGCTATGTGAAATGCAATCTGTCCAGGATTTGAACTCGTGTCGCCGTGTCCAACTCCTGCGACGATAACCATTACACCACGGGTACCTCCTTGAACCCTCTTATACCCTCCGTTATGGGTTGAACAGCACTCCCTACTGTTCTTCTAGAAGGATAGCTTTGGCATTGAATAACCTGCAATGGTTGATATGCCATTAAAGAAAGAAAAAAGCGCAAGCATTTAAGAATTTTATAGAAAGATAAAAGGTAAGTATATTTTTTCTTGTATGAGTGCAAAATTATTGTTCTTTTCGAAATAATTTAGTTTACAAATGGAGATATTTATATATACTTTACTATACTTATAAATAAAGAGTGCCCAATATCTGTGAGAGAACATCAGTAGATATAAGTCATGGTAACACAGACACAAAGTCAACGTTGCTAAGTAACTGTCAGGTTTTCAGAATCTTGACCTAATGATTGGTTAGGCGAGGAACTAACAGTCACCAATCGCCACTGACCTTCTATATATAGCGTAATGGTTACAGTCATTGGAAATGGACACGGTGATTTGATTTCAAATACTGGACAAAGCTATTTTCATTTGGAAAGGTATACATCCAACTATTCTCCCTCCAGCAATGAATAAATAGTAGGGTAGACTTAGCTTTTTAAACTCGGTATGGTAACCAGACTTGGAGAAGGAAAACTCTGAATTCAAACCTGTTAAACTCCGCTTAAAAATGGATCTTGTGTGTCATCTGTATATATATATATATATATATATATATATATATATATATATATATATATATATATCAGTTTAACTCGTTGTAGTAAGAATACACTCTGTGAAGATGATAAATAAACATTAGAGGATTGCTGTGTAAGACAAGTTCACTTGTGCGTTACAGAGAGTTTTGTTTTGGGCCAAAGGAGAAGAATAGAACGATAAGTTATTGTATGGGCATCATCAAATAATTTCTGACTGGGTAAAATAATTCTCCACCAAATAACCAGTCAACAAACGGAACTCTATGCTTTCTTCAAAATAATACCAGCCTCTACAAGTCAAAACTTTTCCAATCAACCAGAGCACATATTTCTTCTAAGCAGTCAGCATGTCAACTGATATTTCCTTTGAAGATGAAATGATGTAACCTTCGGACCGTTTTCGACTCATTGAATTAATTCATTTGCGTAACCTCAGGCTTCTTTCTGCCATTGCTCTCAACCAGGATAACGATTTTTTGTCGAGTGATCATTAACATATAAAACTTGCCGAACAAATATTGACAGATGTGCCTTGCTGATGAGACTACTTCAAGGAATTAAAGAAGTAAAGAATTGTGAAATGCAATGTTTTCCCATTCGATAGAATTCCAATGAATATATACTAACTGAACCTCGGAAACTTCACAGTTTAATTTGAAATTACCTCCAAGGAGTAAAAAATTAATATCAGATATTAAAGGCTTTATTTATGAGATATATACATGGTTTGTCTAGAAAATAATGAGATTGAGATTATATTTTTCAGGTTGGCGACTCTGTTTAGTGTTGACGGGCAATACTAGTTAAACCATTCAGTTCATGTTTGCTTCTTAGAATTCATATTCAACTGAGTAATCAAAGGTTACTACAAGTGTGTCTGGTTAAGAGCTTTGCGAACATAAAAACGCTGGAATATCAAACGTCACTATGTGATTAAATTCTGTATGGAACCTCGAGTCATCACAAGCAAAAAGAGTTTTAAACAGGCTGAGAGTTCATAAGTAAAAAAAGAACTGTTTTTTATTTTGTTTTTATTTTTGAGGTTGGCAACCTTAATTTTAAATCAAAATGACCGTTAACATACGTGAAACCATTCAGTTCATGTTTGCCTCACATAATTCCTATTCTAAGGTTATAAGTGTATCTGGTTAAGTGCGTCACGAAAATGGAACTCGAGATTAATTCTGTGTCAAGACTGATAGAAATATTTAATGAATCAACACAGGTTTTAGTTTGACCTTCAACATTGGTTTGTGCACAGTGAATTTGTCCTCCAAATTTAGGCTACCAATTCCATTTTCGATTGCACTGTTGATGCGTCTGAGAAAGAAATTTTGGCGCAAACCATATCAATTCTAGTGGGATAAGAATTGGACACTCCAACTATGTGCTCGCTCATGTAAACTTTTTGTTTCACACCGACACAATCGTTACCCCACATCCAACCTTACTTTCTGGATTTGGCTCCCTGAAACTTATTCCTCTTCCCCATGATAAATTTCAAACTGTAGTGTATATGTTCCTGTTGTGGCCCCGGAAAGGCTCACTAATGAAAACACAAACACGGATATTAGATTACAGATTATATTACACAAGAAAGAGTTACATAGAAAAGGTAAGAAGTCTTGTACTGTTCGGATAACACCGATATTGATCTGCCCCTGACAGCGAAATCTCTCAGTACTAATAACGGTGAGAAGAGTCCATTATGGTGAGATGGGTAAGGCTCCCACAACAGTCACTTGATTCGGTTCTTGGAAAATATTTTTGTCCAAGCCAGAAAAAAAAAACACTTGTAGACTTTACTGCAAGCAACACAGGTAGTATCACATAGCTTCAAAGGAAGTTTGTTTTATTCACATCTCCTATAGAACTTCATAGGACTGACATGTCTTGTTGCCCAGTCGGCTAGGGCAGTAGAATACACCGACTGCACCTCTGCAGATGGGTAAGACCCCCCCCAACGCGTGTCCTGGATATGACACTAAACAATCTGATGATAAGGTTCCTGATAGGGCCCTATCCATGGGTTAAATAGAACTAACGGCATGCTTATGCGAAACTGAATTGTTTGACTAAATTGAATAGCTTAAAATAGTAATGTTTTTGACAATTAAACCATACTTACATTTAAACTGCGTACTTATGCTAAACGGAATTGTTTGAAATAGAACTATTTTCATAAAAATGGATTTTGCGTTAAATAACCAACAAAGGTTGATGTGCCATAAAACCCAAACAACCAACCAACCAACCATGATATGTCCTGGCTTAGATAGAAGACCACAATTATAAACATCACACCTCCAAGCAGATTCCTAAACCTGAAAGTCCAAAATTGTTCGCTTTCTCAGCTGTCACCTAAGCCTTTCATGACTTTTACAACTCTCCTCAAAGAACGTACATCCTTTTTTTTAAATATCTTTCTATCTTCAGATCTTCTTCATAAAAACTCTTCGCAATATAGAACTGTAATGTAATTGAACGGCTCACAGAAAATGGAAATTGAAAAAATCGAAGAATAAATAAGAAAAAGCAGACAGTCTCTGAACGGCCAGGCCAAAGCACTTGTAATTAAAAATGATTAGGAAAAAAACGGGGATTCTAAATCTTCTGCGCAGGTGTGGAACCACCGAAAAGGGATATGTTTCCCCCCCCCCGACATGACAGGCGGAAGTAAAGGGATGACCTATTTTTGAAAGGCAGAATTGAAGCAACCGGTGTAGAGGGAAGCCAGGCTTAAGTTTTATCCCAATAGGGGCTGCGACCTTTTAATAGAAAATATTAACCAGACTTATTCTCTTTTATCGGACACCTCACGGTATCGAGCCAGCAATAAAACCGTAAAGAAAAATACTAAAGCGTCCGTGTTGTTTTTCTATATCAACCTTTGCATTCTCCGACATATGCCTGTGTGACCACGTGACATACCTGTCCCGGCTAGCAACTTATACCTATGCCTACGCTACAGAATATCAATTTTCAATGACCAGAGATTATTCCGGATTATAATATTGTAGCGTTTCCTCGTGTTATGATGCAGACAGTTGTCAATGTAAAACACATGTTTGGTCTTCCATATGAACAATGTTTCTTGTATATTTGATTTGCGATGAGTCTATATTTGTGTATTCAAAATTTCAGTGTCTGGTGTCATGTTTCGCCATTTAACACTGAGTTTTCGCCTTAGTTATTTTTATGAAAGTCAAGATGTCTGAGGTCAGCAGTACTGTTTCAAATGAACAAAGGAAAGTCATCAATACACATGGTTTAGGAGGTGCCTGTGGTGTAATGGTTATCGTCATAGGAAATGGTCACGGTGACACGAGATCAAATCCTGGACGAGACTGACTGCATTTCACATAGCACTAATACCCTTGGAAAAGGTATGAATCCAATTATTCTCCTTCCAGCTATGGGTAAATAGTAGGGTAGACTAGGTTCTTCAGCCTTGGTGAGGCAACTAGTCTAGGAGAAGGAAAACTCTGAATTCAAACCTGTTAAACTCCGCTTAAAAATTGACCTTGTGTCATATCCGGCCCTAGTGGAGGGGTTGGTAAATAAGATACACATGGTTGGTTGGTTGGTTGGTTGGTTGGTTGTTTAACGGCGTATCAACCCTTTCCGGGTCATTTAACGCTGAATTATCATTTCGATAAAAGTTTCAAATAATTCAGTTTAGTACAAGTATAGATTTTTTGTTTACACATGCTTAAACGTCAAAATAGTTCTATTTCAAACAATTCAGTTTAGCATAAGTACACAGTTTAAACTCACTGTTAAAAGATTGTACTGAAAAAGAGCTTTTTAAGGAAAAGGGGAAGTGGAGGATTGAACAAAAAAAACGAGCAAAAAGCTTTTCAACTGCTCTCTCTTCGGTAATTAAGAAGAACCCCACAATATCAATAAGAAAGCGCACTAATGAATTCAAAGTCCACGAGAAAACGATGAGGACAGCAATTAAACAAGACTTAAGCCCAGACCTTAACCCACTTGAGGCGTTTTAGAAAACAAAACAAATGCAACTTCCCATCCAAATATTGGTTCGCTTAAGACTGCTATTGAGGAGGAATGTAATAAAATGTCTGAAGAATTTATTTTGAAGGTATGTAAATCGTTTCGAAGGCGTGTTGATACAATACTTGAAAAAATGGCGGCCATATTGAGTAAATTCACTGTTTTTTCTACCTTCTTATTTTCTTGTTTATTTCTTTTAATTAAGATTAATCTTGTTTTAATCAAGTCGTTTATTGTTATACTAGAATATTTCTAATTTTGCTTCCGCACCCTATACAATGATTGCTCCATTTTCACAAATGACTGCTGTCTCCTGATATTCAAGCATCGTCTGGATGAACGTCTTCACTTTAACCGTGTCATCTCAGATGACTTTTCAAACTATCAACTGTCTTTCAAACCTTGAAGGTTAGATGACAAAGTAATTACTGTAAAACTTATTTGGTTCGGTTCTAGAAGAAGGTTTTTGTGCTCCGCCATGTGTCTTTTCAAACTAGACTTTATTGTAGATAACGCTTGTGGTAACACCTAACCTCGAAAGGAATTTTTTTTTCTATTAGCATCTCTCAAGCGACTTTATATGATCGACGTTCCTTGTCGTAAAGAGAACGCGATCACAAACATCACACCTCCAAGCACATTCCTAATAAGGGAATTTCCGATTAAAATTTCAAATTAAAGTATTATCATTGGGAATAATTTTTTTTTTGGTTAAATCAGTTTAAAAGAAAACGTTTACAATTAAACAAGACCTATAACAAATACTGTATATTTTTACTTAAAAAATAATTAAAAACTTTTCTTAAATTATTTTTTAATATACTTAACTTCAATGTTTAGAGCTCTGGGATGTCTGAATAATGTATCGAGTCTACCATGCCTAATCATTATTCATATATAAGTTGATACCAACTGTTAGTAAGACGACTGTAGACGCATATAATTAGGGAGGGGCATATTCTTTTGTGTGACAATCATGTCCCTACGGATCTCCTTGGGTAATAAGATGTCCTGGGTATGAAACTAAACAGCTTTCTTTGTTGATAATCCATTTCTAGAAATCTGTGGAGTGTGGAGTCACTCAACCACCATCTTTGTTGCCATTACTCCCAGGTCCACTGTGATTTAGTGTTTGAGTACTTGCTAAAGTTCCATCTATTGTCTAAATAGATCTGAGATAAGTATTTTAAAGTAGACTCGCTTAAAAACATAAATATGGTAACTAAATACAAATTGTTTAAATTTTTAAGATGAAAGAACTTTATCAGTACATCAGCATCATCATCATGTCGTGCCGCTAGCACGGATATCCCTGACCCTCTCGCCACTTCTCCCTATCGTTCATCGCTTCTGGGAGGTTTTCAGGGCTACATTCCGTATCCTCACATAGCTGCTGTATGTATGTTCGAGCTGGTCGTCCTGCTTTTGCCCGGCCATATGTGAGGGTCCATAGGAGTACATCACTTATGAGCTCGTCCCTGCTTCTCCAGCAGTGTCCTGCATGTCTGGTTCGTCTAACTTGTATAGTTTTCGTGATGGGGGGCAGGTGGCCATATAGGTGGTGCCTTGTGGGGTGTTGCCGCCAGGACTTGTTCAATATTGCTCTCAACATTCTTGCGTAATTGCCGTCTAGCTTCTTCTTCAGCCGTTTAGTTAGCGTCCAAGTAGTGCATCCATATAGCAGTATCGATACGACCGCTGCCTGGAAGAAACTGCGTTTCATTTTATCGGTCAGGTCTGATTTCCATATGATCGAGAGCCTATCGATAGCTGTCCATGCTTTCGTTAGCCGAGTGTCGATGTCTTTTTCGGTTGATGAGACGCTGCTTCCTAGGTAGGTGAATTTGTCTACTAGTTTCAGAGAGGTTCCGTTATCAGTAGATTGGCTCTTAAAATATTGATAATTTAATTTGACTGTTATAGTTAAATGAAGATATTGGTAGTAAATAGTTATTATTTTCATGAATATGAACCATTACTTGAAACGATATAATTGCTTGTAAATTATTAGTATTAGACAAGAATACTTGAAACCATATAACTGTGAACAATTTATGTTAAGAATAGTTAATTGAAGATATGATTTTACAAGAAATTGTAACTTGAAACTATACAGGTAAGTTGACCCCCTGTAGTCGAGGGTGACCTGAAGACTATTTTTTTAATGGCTACTACACCGAGGTGTAGAGAGCGCGACTCCTTTCCCTGGATTGCTCCGTTTACCCTTGATACCTACCTTATAATGGTGTGTTAAACAAGAAGGCATCAAGTACCATTTTTGAGTCCTTGGTATGATTCAACCTGGGATTGAACCCCAGTCTCGCAGACCATTTGCGAACACTCTAACCATTATGCCAATGGGTCGAAATTGCTTGTAAAAAATGACTTCGTCATTAAGGAGTCAACTAACCAATCAACCGAATTTAGGTGATAAGCTTTTTATACGTAGCAAGAAAATATTGTCCACTTTCTCAACAAATGCTGACTCTCAGATTTTAAAGTTCCTGAAAGTATTCATTAAACATACTGAACAACGTCTCTGCTTAAAGCTCACTAATGTCTGAAGAATGTTTAGTGTGTATCGTATGGAATTATTAGTTATATATAAAGTTGACGTCAATTTTTTTTTTCCTTAAAAATTGGCTTTTTAGAATTCAATTTCGGATGATTGCTCTATCTTCACAGATAATTTCCATCTCTTGATTCTCAAACACCATCTGGGTTGATTTTTACTTATCGACTCGCTCTTCCGTGGCGAATTTTCAAACCATCGACAGTCTTTCCAACCTTGGAGAAAAGTATCGTTAACAACTTAGAAGCAGGATGCTAGCCAAATTTAAAGATCACGAGTCCTGAAGACTTCAATTCAAAGAAAAATTTTCTTCTGTCAAACAACTGATGTCAGTCTTTTGTTTAACAATGAATCCCATAAATAGAAATAAGTTTATGTAAAACAAGAGAAAACGTTTAACTTTTTATGATCACAAACATCTTATTCAGTTTAACTTGAATCAACTATTGAGTCATTTTTTTATTGATAAAAAAGTTGGAATGAACTCTCGATTTGTTTGTTAAGTACAAATCAATATCTTTTGAGTGTTGTACGATTTTTTTTTTTTTTTTTGCGCAAGTGGAGCGGTTTAGAAAAAAAAAATTAACCATCAAATTGACTAAAGACATTCTCTGAGACAGACATTTAACATACACACATATACACACATACACCCATCGATTAAAATTCAAACACATACAGGGGGATCTCCTCGTGGCGTAATGGTTAAAGCGATGAACTGCAGAATCGTAGTAAGCGAGTTCGTACTCTAATCGCGCTATTACGTTCACTTTCGGGCAAATACCCTTGGGAAAGGCATGAACCCTCTTATCCTCCCAGCTATAGATTAGATAGTACCACTACTGTTCTTCTAGGCCTTGGCATTAAATAACCTACAAAGGTTGATACGCCATTAAATAAAGAAACCAAACCAAACCAAACCAAAGAACTCACACGTGTTGAGATACATACACATACATAAAAGAGGGCGGTCACACACACAAGTACACGGAGGAGTAAGGATACATACATAAGTATATTAACACTATGATAAAGTAATTAATTTAAACTCATTAAATTGTAATCAGTTAACTTTTTCACTTTCTATCATATAAATAAATGTCTGTGTGTGTGTGTGTGTGTGTGTGTGTGAATGGGTGTGTTTATCTATTCCCTCAGTCGGGAGCAGGATGGAATATAAGGTCATTCTTTGCTTGTGTATACGTTGTATACCGTGATGAGGGATGAAGAATGAACCGCAAACTTGGTTATAAAAATAAATGTCTTTTTATTCTTTCGTAAGGGGGTTGAAGCTTCTGTTGTGTGTAAGACAGACGAACAGAGGGAGACAACGAAAGATTAAGACAGATTACAATATTGACCCATAACTTCTTCTCTCGACCATAGCACGCTGTGTTATCTTCAAGACCCCACATAGCACTTCTTCAGCTTCTAGGCCGGGAGTACGCAATCGGAGGCCTGTAGTGGGCCACAAGTCCTAGTGGAGTGCTGCCCAGTGACTACAAGCTGCCTCTGACTCGGCCCTAACTGACTGCCAACTGTAACAGGCATCAGCATATATTATTTCATAACGCCTAAAACTTCCGATTAGATCACGTGATCTTCCGCTTATTTACACAGGTGCATCCCTGATTAGCGGCTTGGTCAAGGGCCAACACACACACACACACACACACATATATATATATATATATATATACATATTAAGATTTCGCAGACACAGATTAGACGGTACTTGTGTGTGTGTGTGTGTGTGTGTGTGTGTGTGTGTGTGTTAACTTCAGTGTGAATTTTACCTCACATAGACATGTATTCTTTATCAGCGATATTGAGCACTCTTTATCTATAAATATAGCAAACTATATAATTGAAATTAATTTTATATATTTTATTCTTAACACAGATTATTAGCACAATGTTGTACGGTTTCAAGTAATCCTATCAAATACAAATAATTTTTAGCATATTTAATTGACCCTGAAATGAGATCCTGACTTAAATACTAATCTGTTCAGAAAATAATGACAATTTTTTTCATAGATTTTAAATGTAAATTTAGCAATTATTATCCAAATAATGTTGTACTAGAATCAGAAAGGAAACAGTTTGAGAATACTCTTTTCAAAGTATTAACAAAGTGGAACACCAATTCTAGTTTGACCATCAAATTTAAAACATTTTAAATCTGATTAAATGATGTATCGTTTAAAAATCATCAATCGTTTCGTATGGAAAATTCAAATACAATTTGTATTTTCATAAAAATCAGTCTTTGATCAATATGAAATATTCAAAGTATGTTCAAACTTGGGCAGTAAATATATATATATATATATATATATATATATATATATATATATATGAGGATCATTAAATAAGTTTCCATACTTTTTTCGTATAGGAACTTTTATTGATAGTACACACATGAAACTCTAGTCCCCTTCCAAGTAATCTCCTCCGGCTGCAATGCACTTGTTCTACTGTTCCAACAACTTCTGGAGGGCCCCATGGAAGTCCTCTAGTGTGAGTGTGTCAATGACCTTCGTCACAGCCTCTTTCATCTCCTCAATTGCCTCATAATGACAGCCTCTGAGCTTAGGGAATAATCAAAAGTCACAGGGGGCAAGGTCTGGACTATAGGGAGGCTGAGGAACTGTCTTGATGCCAATCTTGGTCCAATAGTCTGTAACAAGGATGGAGTTGTGGACTGGTGCATTGTCCTGTAGGAAATATCACTGACCCGATTTGAAGAGTGCTGGCCTCTTCCGACGGAATCTCTTCCTGAACTCCCTTACAACCTCAACATAGTAACTCTAACCCTAAGCCTTTGGCCAATCAACTCTGGTCTATTGACTTCCTTACTCCTCCCACACCTCTCATCATCCCTGACAGACTCCCTGCCTTCCTTGAATCTCTTATGCCACTCAAAAACTGATGCTCGATTGAAATGGTCTAAAAGCAGTCTGAAGCATTCCATACGTTTCTGAGGCATTTTTTCCAAGTTTAAGTCAGAATTTTATTGCATATCGTTCTTCTAAAGTGTCCTCACGTCCAGATTTCATTTTGAAATTCACCACCTGTGACAATCAGGCTTTAGTAGGGTGTATTCCAATTCCTGTTGTAGGTGTTCATTTAAACCTGAAATCATAAAAATTGGTCAGTCATCTCATAAGATGTATAGCAATAACATAGTGAATTTTCTACAATTTTAAATGCCTGTACAAAAAAGTTTGGAAACGTATTGAATGCACCACGTATGTATATATATATATATATATGTGTGTGTGTGTGTGTGTGTGAGAGAGAGAGAGAGAGAGGGAGAGAGATGGTAGGCAGGTGACCCAACAGCAGCTTTTTTGTTGGGTTCTGTATCCGGGATTTGTTCAAAACATCACATAGAGTTCCCATCTAGCTTTTTCTCTAAGCGTTTCGTTAGAGTCCAGCTGGTGCAACCATACACGGCCACAGCTTGGAAGAAATCCCGATTTAGCTTATATTTTATCAGAGAGATCATACATCCATTTGAACGACAACCTGGTGGGAGTAATGGCAATGAATGCGTACCCCAAATTCGCAAGATCTCCAGAACTGGAGCCTCACCAGCGAATACATTTTTATGTCACACTTTTCAAGGTTTTTTTTATTAGACTAAGCGTCTTTTTGTAAAGATCAATAGGAACTTCATATACGGTAGATAGAACGATTTAACAAAGGAATAAAACATCCTAGTTCAGTTCAAAAACTTGGATCATGTATTTTTAGAATATTTAAGCGATGAAAACGCATCTTACAAACTTCTTTTTTTCCCTTACTCCTCGAATATCCTAATCTGTCAAGATTATCGTATCGGGGAACACAATTGCTTGCAATTTCGATCTTAAATGGAGCTATCGAGCTCTTCACATTCCAATATCAATACGGCCGTATTGTAAAGTGTTCGAAAATCAAGTTCTAAATGATCTCCTGTCTTTGAAATGTATAATATTGCCAATTGAAGGGAAAAAAAGGCGATATTGCATTTTGTTTGCGGCGCAAAAATAGAAAACTATTAGATCGTTAAAAATGGATTTTTCAGGATGATTTTTCCAAACGGAAAACCTCGACAAATTGAAATTGCTTATAGAAACAGCCTTATTCTATAAACTAAGAGATTTATGCAGGTATTAAGGTAAAATTCACAAACATATATATGTATATATATATATATATGTGTGTGTGTGTGAGAGAGAGAGAGAGAGAGAGAGAGAGAAGAAGAAGAAGAAGAAGAAGAAAAAAAAAAGGAAATTGAATCCAACAGAATGTATGTAGAAAAAAAGTAAAACGGAAGAAAGCTGTATGTTGGTAAATAGACTAAAACAAATCACCAAATATACCAACAAATATCTTTCTTACGTTTTACCTTTATATATATATATATATACCGCGCTGTATAATACGCAGACTATGCCTTTGCGGAGGGGTAAGAACCACAAACGAATATTCTGAGTGTGACACTAAACTGCATCTCATGGTAAGGCTCCGATTTTAGAGCTTTGAGGAATGTGGAGTACCCCTTCATTGTCATTCATTCCGGGTCTGCTCTGACCAAGTTTGGTAGTACTTGCTGAGGTTACATCGATGGGTCAAATAGAACTATTTAATCGTTTTCTATACTTGAAGGCGTTTAACAATGAACAAACAAATAATATTAAATAGAATTATAAATATCAATGCTTTAAACTATTTAACCGTGTGCTAACAAATGAGCTCAGGTTCGTTTAGAAATAATGAGAAATAATGAGAGTTAGGTAACATTCATATATATATATATATATAGAGAGAGAGAGAGAGAGTGTGTGTGTGTGTGTGTGTGTGTGAGAGAGAGAGAGAGCATACGCGCGTGTGTGTGTGTGTGCGTGTGTGATGGTTATCGTCATGAGAAATGGACGTAGTGAGACGAGTTCAAATCCTGGACGAAGCTTTTTGCATTTCACATAGCACTAATACCATTCGGAAATGTATGAATTCAATTATTCTCCCTCCAGCTATGGATAAATAGTAGGGCAGACTGTGCTCTTTAGCTTTAGTAAGGCAACCAGTCAAAGAGAAGGAAAACTCTGATTTCAAACCTGATAAACCCTGCTTAGAAAATTGACCCTGTGTTACATCCTACTCTTGTGGAAGGGTTGACACACACACACACACACACACACACACACACACACACTGGATATATAGAAAAAAACTAAACAATTGAGGAAAGACTCGTTGGGTAGAGGTTAGTACAATTTTCTTTTTTAAAAATAACACTGGATTTTCTATGACTTGTAAAATCTACTGGTGAATTTTTGTTATATTTTAATCCAAGAATCTTGATTTATTTCTAATCGGCTAAATTGTTTTACCAGGTGCAACTATCACGAGTCAACTTAAGAATTGTTTGAATTTACCGCGCCAAACTTAGAAATTTAGCATTCCACCTCCACTAAAAATAAAAATAAAATAAAAACCTGGTAAGGCCTGTATCGGATGACAAGATAAAATATACCCCAAAATTTCTTGGAATATACGTCAGTCCTGGACTTTAACTAAGTTAAAACTTAAGGTAAAAGGATTTATTTTTATTTCTATTTTCTATTTTTTTTTCTACTTTTATTTTTATTTTACTTTATTTATTTATTTATTTTATTTCTATTTTTATTTTATTTTTTTATTTTTTATTTTTTTTATTTATTCATTATTTTTTTCACGTACACATGGGAAGCAGCATCGTGTACGTGAAGGTGTTCGAATTCGCAATGCCTAATATTTCCTGAACGTGTGAGTCTTGCGGCTTAACGCTCAGGATTGTCAGTTCGATCGGGGAACTACTGCTGCTCATCTATAAGAGTGGCTTCTATAGATGAGAATAAAAACAGCCATCGAAAGATAACCATGACTCATACTCAAACCGCATTCACAAACCGCATCGCTCTTCGCGCGGGTAAAAAAGGGGCGCGACCTGCTGAGGTTGGAGCCCTGGCCTCAGTGTTCGAAAAAATCAGCTACAGAGCTCAAACAAACACTACTAAAATGCAAACAAACAATACAGATAGCGACATTTAACGTTAGAACCCTAAATAGAATAGGTCAACTACCAGAGCTAACTGCATCAGCCGTAGAACATAAGATAGACATAATCTGTATACAAGAACATCGATACACTCACACCGAAGATATCAAATATCACGAAACTGGCAATGGATGGATGCTGGTGACTGTATCGGCATGGAAAAACTCTGTCAATGCATCGGTAGGAGGGGTGGGAATGCTTATAGGACCAAGAGCGCTAAAAACACTTAATAGCATTGAGAGAATACAACCTAGGATGATGGCCGCAACGTTTAATGGCAACCCCAAAGCAACGATCATCTCCTGCTACAGCCCTACCAATGTTAGTGAAGAAACCGAACTAGTCACCTTCTACGAGGAGCTATCCTCCCTAGTACGTAGCATTCTGAAACACAACCTGCTAGTCATTGGTGGAGATATGAATGCACAAATCGGGAAAAACAGAAACAACAAATACAGCCTACACAACACGTCAAACAGGAATGGACAAGATCTAATTGATTTCATGATAGAAAATAGATTGACATGCCTCAATACAAACTTTCAAAAAGGGAGGGAAAATTATGGACCCACACATACGCGAACAAGAGTAAAGCACAGACTACCTCTTTATAAACAGAAAATGGAAAAATAGTGCGATGAATTGCGAGGCATACTCCACTTTCGATGGTGTGTCCTCTGATCATCGAATAGTCACGGCCAAAATACGTCTAAGCCTACGTAAGAACGCCACACGAACAGTGACAACTAGGCGCTATGACTGGGCCCTACTTAACAACAGAGACATTAGAGACAAATATGCATTAGAATTAAGAAACAGATTCGAAACACTACAAGAGAAGACAGAAAAAGTTACCCCAAATGACGAATATGAAAACTTTGCTGAAGCACACCTAGAGACGGCATCAAAGTGTATCCCAACAAAACCTAGAACTAAATATAGAGTCCCTTGGGAAACGTCAGAGGTTAGAGAAAAACGTGCACTCGTGAAAACTGCCTCCAAAAGCTATCGGAAGAACCCAACAAACACAAATGCCCGAAAACTAGAGAAGGCACAATATCAATTAGCAGGAATATATCTAAAAGAACAGGCAGAATACATACAAAATCAGATAGATAAGATTAGAGACTCGGTGGAAGATAGACAATCCAGGATAGCCTGGCAAACAATAAACGAAGTAAGTAGAAGGAAGAGCACAGCCAAAGCAAAATTGAAAGCTGCAAGCCAACAAGAAAGAGTAAAACTGTGGGAACAGCATTTCAAAAATCTACTAGGAAGCCCACCGAAAATAACGGATGAACCGATCACCAGAATTATCAGTAAGCAATTAGACATTAAACTAGGGCCTTTCACCAAAGAAGAACTCGACTCGGTTCTTAAAAAAATTAAAAATAGGAAAGCTGCAGGGCTAGACGAGATCCCCCCAGAAGTGTGGAAGACTAGACAATTCGACGATATACTGCTCCGGCAATGCAACGCTGTCTATAGTCAAAAGAGGATAGAAAGATGGATGAAGGGATGCATCCTTCCTTTCCCTAGAAAAGGCGACCTCGGATTAGCCAAGAACTACCGAGGGATAACACTTACATCCATAGCAGCCAAAATCTACAATGCCCTACTACGAAACCGCATAGAACCCAAAATAGACAACATCCTTAGGAAAAACCAAAATGGCTTCCGGAGAAATAGATCCACAACCTCACAAATATTGACCATCCGTAGAATCCTTGAAGGCGTCCGGACAAAAAACCTTCAGGTGACATTACTATTTGTCGACTTTACCAAGGCCTTCGATTCCATCCACAGAGGGAAAATGGAACTAATCCTACTAGCATACGGCCTACCTAAAGAAGCCGTAGCAGCAATAATGATCCTCTACAAAAACACAAAAGTGAAAGTACGTTCACCAGATGGAGACACAGAATACTTCGACATTGTTGCAGGAGTACTACAAGGAGACACGCTAGCCCCATACCTCTTTATCATCTGTCTAGACTACGTGCTTAGAGCTTCGATCGACAAAATCAGAGAAAATGGCTCCGAGCTGACTAAGAAAAGAAGCAAAAGGTACCCCGCAAAAACAATCTCAGACGCCGACTACGCTGATGACTTAGCGTTACTGGCGAATACGCCTAATCAAGCAGAGACGCTACTGCATAGTTCGGAACGAGCTGCAGCAGGCATTGGCCTCCATGTCAATGTGCACAAAACTGAATATATGTGTTACAACCAAACGGGCAACATTACCACACTAGACGGAGCCTCTCTGAGGCTTGTGGACAAATTCACCTACCTAGGAAGTAGCGTTTCATCAACAGAAAACGACATAGACACACGGCTGACGAAAGCATGGACGGCTATAGATAGGCTCTCAATAATATGGAAATCAGACCTGACAGATGAAATGAAGCGCAGTTTCTTCCAGGCAGCGGTTGTAACGATACTGCTATATGGATGCACTACATGGACGCTAACTAAACGGCTGGAGAAGAAACTTGACGGCAACTACACAAGAATGTTGAGAGCAATATTGAACAAGTCCTGGTGACAACACCCCAAGACGCCAACTGTAAGGCCACCTGCCTCCCATCACGAAAACTATACTGGTCAGACGAGCCAGACACGCCGGACACTGCTGGAGAAGCAAAGACGAGCTCGTAAGTGACGTACTACTATGGACCCCAACATATGGCCAAGCAAAAGCAGGACGACCAGCCCGAACTTACATACAGCAGCTATGTGAGGACTCAGGATGTAACCCAGAAGACCTGCCGGAGGCGATGAACGATAGGGAAAAGTGGCGAGAGATGGTCAAGGATATCCGTGCTGGCGGCACGACATGATGATGATGATGATATATATAAACAGGATGTGGCATTAAATAAACCCAGTGGTTTAATATACCATTAAACCAAATAATCTAATTATATAATGTATAGAATAAAACAGGAAACGGGGGGGTGTCCTCGTAGTGTCATGGTTAAGGCGATGGACTGCGGAATCGTAGTAAGCGAGTTCGTATTCCAGTCGCGCTATTACGTTCACTTTCGGGCAAATACTCTTGGAAAGGTATGAACCCCCTTATCCTCCTAGCTATTCTTCTAGGAGAATGGCTTTGGCATTGAAATAACCAACAAAGGTTGATATGCCATTAAACAAAGAAACCAAAACATGAAACAATATAAATACTCAAGATCCAGAGTTTCACGCTGTTATCCACGAGTGAGCAAGTATTTAACTCGTTAAAGTCAGACGTGTTGAATTCAAATTCACTCGAAAATCGAAGTCGTGAAACTTTGGGTCCTGAGTTTTAATCCTGTTTTATATTTTGTTTTATACATGAAATTTATTGTGATATTGCTCTGCTTTTTACAGATTGGAAATGCTTTTAGTATTAAATTATATATATATATATATAAATATATACTGTGTAACGAATTTTTAATGCGATGACAAAATAAGTCGGAATTTAACGAAATTTTTACAAAATGATGACAACAATCATATGCACAAGCTGTGCAAAAACTGTAAACTTCTGCACAAGTGTAAACAAACTACAGCCGTTTGTATGAGTAACATAATACATCAGTGTTCCAAATTATTAACGCATGGCTTCTAATCATGCAACTATGGGTCGCAAATGTGAACTTACTACTGTGTCTATCTTAAGTCAATTTAATGGTTGATTTATTATTTTCTAAACTTCTCCACTTGCGTTGCAAAAACAGAAAAAAGAAAAAATTGAACTGTGAAATTGTTACAACTTCTACAAAGGTACGTCAGAGGGCCGATACGAGTCATTAGAGAGTATTTTCCAAACTTTCTCTGTCACGAATTAAACGTGAAGCTGGGAATAAAAGAGATCTAACCAGCAGAGAATTTTTCAGGTACATGGGAGAAAGAACTGTGTCCATAATTTCTCGGTGTCGTCTTCTGAAAAAAAAATGAGACCGGTGACAACGCCGTCATTCATAAAAATACCGGTATAAAAGCGTCTGAAATTAGCAGAAAATAGCATGAAAGTTGACTTCTCGGGTTTTGTCCACGGAAAATCTCGTGTTACCCTTGGTAGACTTAACGATTTGATCAGAAAATGAATCGTAAAGAGAATGGTGATTTACTAAGCTTTTTGCTTAGATGTGGCACAAGGCCATATAGAAGCAAAGGATCACCTTCAGGAGAACCATCATATCTATGCAAGACAATGCTCCCTCACATACTGCGCATAAAAACTACAGAATACCTGCAACAATTAAGTTTTTGTATTCTTTAGAAGCTTTTTTGTTCGTTTTTCTTTCGGGGTTTTTCTCCCATCCCCATCACATTACATTTTTGTACATAAAATCACGTCTTGTAGATAAAATCATACATTTCACTTGGGGTTTTAAGTAGATCTTCTCACAGAGCAAGTGTGTATTTTGGTGGTTGCAGTGTGCTTGGCGAAAAATGAATGATTATATATTGTAATGTTGAATGGGGCTAACAAGGACCCCTTAGTCTATATAGTTATAGCATGACCACTCCATTTCCCCTCCCCAACAAAACACTTGAGGCTTTATACCACCCTTTTTGTTTGTTTTAAAATAGGAAATAAAAGAAGTTGAATTCACCGGCCAGTTCCCCAGACTTAAACCCAATCAAAAACTTGTTGGGTATTCTGAAGCGATGAGTTTACGATAATGGACGCAAGGAAGACTCGTGGCAAACCATTTTAAATATATCATAAGGAATTAGATCAGAGGAGATCCAGAAATTGAAATGTTCCGGGGAACTACGCCTTAATCCAGTCATTTTAATAAAAGGACCAGATATCTCTTATTAAACAACTCCATTATTATTTTGAATTCTTTTTGGTTTTATATCGGTTACAGTCTGTATCCATAACAATCTATTTATGAGGTAATTAAAAAGTTATTTTCTTGTTTATTCGATTTATGATTACACCAGATTAAAAATTTCGAACAGTTTTAATTTACGTAAATTAGGCAAATGACCGTAGTTTCTGAGTATTTTTGCGGAACCTTAAAGTCTTTACATTGCACGGGCATATAACTGTTGCCATCATTCTGAAATAATTTCGTAATATACAAACTTAAACTTGTAACTTTGGACAAAACGGAAAGTTTTCATCACGTCATATATATATATATATATATATATATATATATATTTCGAAAAAAAAACAATCGGTCAATTTAATATTCTATTTCCGAATATTTTATTTGTCCTGGTTGGAATTATTCCCTATTCCTGATTTACTGGATTAAAAAAAAAAAAAAAAAAAAAAAAATCCAAAACACCTCAAATGTAGTCTAACACGTGCTAAAGACGAAAGCCATAAAAGAGTTGACTCCTCCTCTCTCTTTCTTTCTCTCTCTCTCTCTCTCTCTGTGTCTCTCTCTCTCTCTCTCTCTCTCTCTCTCTCTCTCTCTCTCTCTGTCCACCACTAGATAACCATGAAATATACCACAAAATTTCTTTGAATTTTAACATCCAGCAGTCCTGGACTTTAACTAAGTTAAAACTTAAGATAAAAAAAAAAGAGAATTTTTTTTTTTTTTTTTTTTTTTTTTTTTTAATTATTACTACTGCGTACACATGGGAAGCAGCATGCTGTACGTGTGAGTCTTGCGGCTTAACGCTCAAGATTGCCAGTTCGATCGGGGAACTACTGCTGCTCATCTATAAGAGTGGCTTCTATAGATGAGAACAAAAACAGCCATCGAAAGATAACCATGACTAGTACTCAAACCAGATCCATAAACCGCATCGCTCTTCGCGCGGGTAAAAAAGGGGCGCGTCCTGCTGAGGTTGGAGCCCTGGCCTCGGTGTTCGAAAAATCAGCTACAGAGCTCAAACACAAACAAACACTACTAAAATGCAAACAAACAATACAGATAGCGACATTTAACGTGAGAACCCTAAATAGAATAGGTCAACTATCAGAGCTAACTGCATCAGCCGTAGAACATAAGATAGATATAATTTGCATACAAGAGCACCGATACACGCACACCGAAGATATCAAGTATCACGAAACTGGAAATGGATGGATGCTGGTGACTGTATCGGCATGGAAAAACTCTGTCAATGCATCGGTAGGAGGGGTGGGAATACTTCTAGGACCGAGAGCGTTAAAAACACTGAACAGCATTGAGAGAATACAACCTAGGATGATGGCCGCAACGTTTAATGGCAACCCCAAAGCAACAATTATCTCCTGCTACAGCCCTACCAATGTTAGCGAAGAAAACGAAATAGCCACCTTCTACGAAGATCTATCCTCCCTAGTACGTAGCATTCCGAAACACAACCTGCTAGTCATTGGCGGAGATATGAATGCACAAATCGGGAAAAACAGACACAACAAATACAGCCTACACTACGCGTCTAACAGGAATGGACAGCATTTAATAGATTTCATGATAGAAAATAGATTAACCTGCCTCAATACAAACTTTCAAAAAAGGGAGGGGAAATTATGGACCTACACATACGCGAATAAGAGTAAAGCACAGATAGACTACGTCCTTATAAACAGGAAATGGAAAAACAGTGCGATGAATTGCGAGGCATACTCCTCCTTCGAGGGTGTGTCCTCCGATCATCGAATAGTTACGGCCAAAGTACGACTAAGCCTAAGAAAAAACGCCACACGTAAAGCGACGACCAAGCACTATGACTGGGCCCTACTCAACAACAGAGATATTAGAGATAAATATGCATTAGAATTAAGAAACAGATTCGAAGCACTACAAGAGAAGGTAGAAATAGGCACTCCAAATGACGAATATGAAAATTTTGTAGAAGCACACCTGGAGGCGGCAGAAAAGTGTATTCCAACAAAACCTAGAACTAAATATAGAGTCCCTTGGGAAACGCTAGCGGCTAGAGAAAAACGTGCACTTGTGAAGACTGCCTCCAAAAACTATCAACAGAACCCAACAAATACAAATGCACGAGAACTAGAAAAGGCGCAACATCAATTAACAGGAATATACCTAAAAGAACAGGCAGAATACGTACAAAATCAGATAGATAAGATTAGAGACTCGGTGGAAGATAGGCAATCCAGGATAGCCTGGCAAACAATAAACGAAGTAAGTGGAAGGAAGAGCACAGCCAAAGCAAAATTGAAAGCTGCAAGCCAACAAGAAAGAGTAAAACTGTGGGAACAGCATTTCAAAAATCTACTAGGAAACCCACCGGAAATAACGGATGAACCGATCACCAGAATTATTAGTAAGCAATTAGACGTAAAACTAGGTCCTTTCACCAAAGAAGAACTCGACACGGTTCTCAGAAGAATTAAAAATAGGAAAGCGGCGGGGCTAGACGAGATCCCCCCAGAAGTGTGGAAGACGAGACAATTCGACGATATACTGCTCCGGCAATGCAACGCAGTCTATAGTCAAAATAGGATAGAACGATGGACGAAGGGATGCATCCTTCCATTCCCTAAAAAAGGCGACCTCGGACTAGCCAAGAACTACCGAGGGATAACACTTACATCCATAGCAGCCAAAATCTACAATGCCCTACTACGAAACCGCATAGAACCCAAAATGGAAAACATCCTTAGGAAAAACCAAAATGGCTTCCGGAGAAATAGATCCACAACCTCACAAATACTGACCATCCGTAGAATCCTGGAAGGCGTTCAGGCAAAAAACTTACAGGCGACATTACTATTTGTCGACTTTACCAAGGCCTTCGATTCCATACACAGAGGGAAGATGGAGCAAATCCTACTAGCTTACGGCCTACCAAAAGAAACCGTAGCAGCGATAATGATTCTCTACAGAAACACCAAAGTAAAAGTACGTTCACCAGATGGAGACACGGAATACTTCGACATTGTTGCAGGAGTACTACAAGGAGACACACTAGCCCCGTACCTCTTTATCATCTGTCTAGACTATGTGCTTAGGACTTCGATCGACAAAATCAGAGAAAATGGCTCCGAGCTGACTAAGAGAAGAAGCAAAAGGTACCCCGCAAAAACAATCACGGACGCCGACTACGCTGATGACTTGGCGTTACTGGCGAATACGCCTAATCAAGCAGAGACACTACTACATAATCTGGAACGAGCTGCAGCTGCCATTGGCCTACATGTCAATGCAAACAAAACCGAATATATGTGTTACAACCAAACAGGCAACATTGCCACACTAGACGGAGCCTCTCTGAAACTAGTCGACAAATTCACCTACCTAGGAAGCAGCGTCTCATCAACCGAGAAGGACATCGACACACGACTGACGAAGGCATGGACAGCTATCGATAGGCTCTCGATCATATGGAAGTCGGACCTAACAGATAAAATGAAACGCAGTTTCTTCCAGGCAGCGGTTGTGTCGATACTGCTATATGGATGCACCACATGGACGCTTACGAAGCGGCTGGAGAGGAGGCTGGACGGAAATTACACAAGAATGTTGAGAGCAGTATTAAACAAGTCCTGGCGACAACACCCCACGAGACTCCAACTATACGGACACTTGCCCCCCATCACAAAAACTATACAAGTTCGACGAACCAGACACGCAGGACACTGCTGGAGAAGCAAGGACGAGCTCATAAGCGATGTACTCCTGTGGACCCCCACTCATGGATGTGCAAGAGTGGGACGACCAGCACGAACTTACATACAGCAGCTATGTGAGGACACGGGTTGTAATCCTGAAGACCTGCCGGAGGCGATGAATGATAGGGAGAAATGGCGAGAGACGGTCAGGGATATCCGCGCAGGCGGCGCGACATGATGATGATATATATATATAAATAGGGTCGTTCAAAAGTAGATGGACAGTAGATGGAGTGAATCAAGTTCTTCCACGGTTACAACAACAGTCTAATTCAAATGACCTTTAGTTTTAACAAGATGGGCCCCCAGTATAAGGGCAGTCCAAAAGTATCTTGATGAAACATTTCCTGAGAAATAGATAGTCCGAAGAGGTCCAATTGATTGGCCAGCACGTTCACCTAACTTAACCTCAATGTATTTTTGGGAGAGTAAAAGTACTTCTGGACAAAACCAAGAAGTGTTGGCGCTTTTTAAAATTACATAAGAGATACCAAATAAATGAACATAGAAACTTGTACAAAGAACGTTTGTCGAAGTGTGAGGGGGTAGTCTTCAAAGCTGTGTAAATTGTGACGGACAGCAGTTTGAGCACCTGCGCTGATAAAATTTTAGTGCTTTTGTATTATTGTACACAATAAAATCTAATTTTGTTTGTTAGTTTGTTTGGGTTTTATGGCATATTAACGTTTGTAGGTTATTTAATGCCAAATTCATTTTTTATACAAATTAAAAGTTCTATTTAAAATAATTCAGTTTAGCATAAGTACACAATTTGATTGTAAAAAAATTGCTATTTCAAGCTATTCAGTTTAGTCAAACAGTTCAAATTCAAACAATTCGGTTAAGTATGAGTATAGTTTTCGTTTACACGCAATTAAATGTTAAAACGGTTCTATTTCAAACAATTCAGTTTAGCGTAAGTACAGTTTCAATGTAAAAAAAAATTCCATTCCAAACAATTCAGTTTAGGATACAAAAACAGTTCCATTTCAAACAATTCGGTTTAGCATAAATACGCATTTTAATTGTCAAAACAGTCCCATCTCAACCAACACAGTTTAGTTCAATTTGACCCATAGATAGGACCCTATCAGATGCTACCACTCCAAGACACAGAGAACCTGAGAGTGATGGCAATGAAGGGGTGCTCCGCATTCCCCAAAGCCCCTGTATTGCTGGAACTTCATCATCAGATTTTTTAGTGTCATATTCATTGGGGGGGGAGTTCTTACCCCTCAGTAGGGAAGCAGTGGGTTTATTCTACAACCCCAGCCAACTGGGCAATCTAATTTTCAATTAAATAACTGTATTAGTAAATATAATTGTCCAAGTAATCTCAAAATAAATGTTATTATTTATTGCCCACCTACATTTGGACCACCATATATATATATATATATAGTACAATTAAATGGAGACTCAAACTCGGTTAAGCCGTCATAATAAATTTATTTCAGCGAAGAATATTGTTAGTATATTCTCCATCTCGTCAGATGACTCTTTTACATGCTCTGTATTATATATACATATATACGTAGTGCATTCAATAAGTTTCCGGACTTTTTTTGTACAGGCATTTAGAATTGTCGTAGACTCTTGAAAATTCAGTATGTTATTGCTATATTGTTATGAGATGACTGACTAATTCTTATGATTTCAGATTAAAATGAACAACTACAACAGGAATTGGAATACACCCTACTAAAGCCTGATTGTCACAGGTGGTGAATTTCAAAATGAAATCTGGATGTGACGACACTTTAGAAGAACGATATGCAATAAAAATCTGTTTTAAACTTGGAAAAAATGCTGCCACAGAAACCTATGGAATGCTTCAGACTGCTTTTGAAGCATCTTGCATGAATCGAGGATCGGTTTTTAGTGGCATAAGAGATTCAAGGAAGGCAGGGAGTCTGTGAGAGATGATGAGAGGTTTGGGAGGAGTAAGGAAGTCAATAGACCAGAGTTGATTGGCCAAAGGGTTAGGATTAGGGTTAGGGTTACTATGTTGAGGTTGTAATGGAGTTCAGCAAGAGATTCCGTCGGAAGAGGCCAGCACTCTTCAAATCTGGTCAGTGGTATTTCCTACAGGACAATGCACCAGTCCACAACTCCATCCTTGTCACAGACTATTTGACTAGGATGGGCATTAAGACAGTTTCTCACCCTCCCTATAGTCCAGACCTTGCCCCCTGTGATTTTTGGTTATTCCCTAAGCTCAGAGGCTGTCGTTATGAGACAATTGAGGAGATGAAAGAGGCCGTGACGAAGGTCATTGACTCGCTCACACAAGAGGACTTCCATGGGTCCTTCGAAGGAGATTACTTCAAAGGGGACTAGAGTTTCATGAGTATACTATCAACAAAAGTGTCCATACGAAAAATGCCTGGAAACTTATTTAATGATCCTCGTATATATATATATATATATATATATATAATCTGCTAGTCAAATATAATTCTAACACCTAAACAAATTATGAAATTTTTTTTTCAAATTTGAAATAGTAGAAGATTCTGTTGAAACTATTCATACTACGCAAATGATCTAGTGCTTCTTGCAAGTACACCTGCCCAAGCCGAATCACCGTAGCATAGCCTGGAACAAGCAGCCATAGGCATTGGCATCTGAGTGAGCTCAAATAAAACAGAATAGTAAACTTCTGGTATTTGTAAACCAGTCCACATTCATCGGCAACCATATCTCATCTACTAAAAGCAATATCAGCATACGCTAGGAAATGCGTGGACTGTTATTGGCAGTATATCAATCAAATGAATATCTGATCTCTTTGATGAAATAAATTAGGACTTCTTCCAAGTTGTATCCAATGTCAGTACTACTGTATGGTTGCACCACATGGACCTTAACGAAACACTGAGAGAAAAAGCTTGATGGGAACTCTACAAGAATCCTACGTGTTGTATTGAACAAATCCAACAAAAAAGAACCCAACAAAAAAGCTGCTGTACGGTAACTTGTCAACTATATATATATATATTCTTGCCAAAGTTTGAACATACTTTGAATATTTCATATCAATAAAAGGTTTTTATGCAAATGCAAATTGTATTTGAATTTTTCATACGAAATGATTGATCTGTTTTAAACGATACGTCATCAAATCAGATTTTAAAAGTTTTAAATTTGATGGTTAAACTATAATTGATGTTTCTCTTATGCTAATTCTTAGAAAAAGTATCCTTAAACTGTTTCCACTCTGATTCTAGTATTACATTATTTGGATAATAATTGCTAATTTTACATTTAAAATCTCTAATAAAAAATTGTCATTATTTTTTAAGCAGCAGATATTCAAGTCAGAATCTCATTTATGGCTCAAATAAATATGCTTAGAGATTATTTGTTTTAGATAGGAAAACTTGATACCGTATAACTTTCTACTAATAATTTCTATAAAGAATAATTAATTGAAGCTATAATTGTTTACAAACGATTATTATTTTTATTATTAGTTACTTGAAACCATATAACTGTATATAAAAACGACTATTATTCAATAGAAATAGTTTCTTGAAAATATATAGCAATAATTTTGTATAACCGATGAAATGGTATAATGGTTGGAGCGTTTCGCTAATGTCCTCCAGGAGACCAGAGTTCAATCCCGGGTTGGGTTATACCAAAAACTCTAAAAATGGTACTTGAAGTCTCCTTGCTTAACATTCAGCATTAGAAGATACGGATCAAGGGTAAGGGGAGCAATCTAGAAAAATGAGTAGCTCCCTCGGTGTTGTAGCTATTGAAAAGAGTGCCTTCGGCCAACTTATGAATTATTAGTATTTTATAAGAATACTTGAAACCATACAACTGTATGTAAATTATATATTTTCAATTGGAAGATTTTTTGAGCTTGTTTGCAATTAATTATGATATGAATTCTATAAATTTATCCAAAAGTATGCACAATTCTTCAGATGGAGACATTTTTGGTTAAACATTCAAAACCATTACTACGTCTAAAGAACCTACCTTATTTACATAATCGATATTTCCGCTTATTTCAGTAGCATTAACGCCTTTTCTAAACTCATAGAGATTTATATGTCTTATGTGGTCCAAAGACACGTCCAACTTGAAGAGAATCAAGATAGTCTGACTGTAAAACGTAACTTATTCGTTTAAAACTCAACTAATTCGTATTGTCATGCTTTTTAATATTTTCGGCTTTTAGAGTAGGGAGAATATCATTCAATTAATCGTTATCAGATTTCGGACATTATTTATTAGATAACCTGACTGATTATATTTTTATAATTTAGACTTTTAGAACAGAGAAAATATCAGTCAATCGCTATTTATTAGATAATCTGACCGAATATATTGTTATATCTTTAGCTTTTCAGAATAGCGAAAATATCACCCAGTCCATCCCTATCAAAGTTTGGACATTAACTTATTGATTAATATGAGAGTAACCCGGTCATTAATGTATGATGGGACTTATTGTGGAGTACAAGGAATATGCCCATCAGCTTGTCCTCTTACATTGAATCCATCAAACACAACGCACCGTTTTCTTTCTCTTTCCGAGTTCATTTTTTGCTGTCTGCTTCTATTTCAAAATGGCGGGAAGCCATCGTCTGTTTTATTTTTTTTTTTTTATCTGACATTTTTTCTCCATTTGGCAGCCAAAGTAAACGAAAAGCATTTTAAGAAATGTCTGCTGTCGGAACTCCATTTCAGTCATTCTTTTTTTGTTGTTTCTTTTTTGTGTGTGTGTGTGCGTGTGTATGTGTGTGTGCGCACCCGATTTGCGTTTGTTGTTATACATCGTATGTATATACGTGTGTTTTAACAAAAAGAATAATACGCACACACATCGACACAAACAAAGAAGCACACAGAGAAATATTCGTACATATTGGTACAAGCGTTAGTAGATTCGTTTATGCTCACATGATTCTTACACAATTTTAATCCATCTACTGATGCCAAATAACTACGCCAAACGCTCCGGCCTTCGGCGGACATATTGTTTGTTATTTTGTTTTTTCTATTTACCATCTATAAACATCCGAGGTTAGGCGGGCAGCTGTGCAGTTGAATGATGGTCGGACAAAATGTTTTGAAATATTTTTCCCTTTTATATTAAAGGGTGATAAATGAAATAGTAATAGAAAAAAGTTTAGTCTTTATTTTAGAACACACACACACATACACACACACACACACTATATATATATATATATATATATATAAGTCGATTCGACATTGATCTTAATAGCTATCAATGGTGTCCTTTAAGAGATTATATACTAAATTATGCAAGCATACACACACAGATGTATATATAAGTTGGCGACCGCAGTCGAAGGTGACCCAAAGGCCCCCTTTTCCATAGCGCCCCCTTTTCCATAGCGCCCCCTTTTCCATAGTGCCCTCCCCTACATCTCGGTGTAGGGGAGGGCGCTACTCCTTTCCCAGGATTGCACCACTACCCTTGATACGTACCTTGTATTGCCGACTATTAAGCAAGGAGGTATCAAGTACCATTTTTAAAGTCTTTGGTATGACGCGATCTGGGATTGAACCCAGGTCTCCCGTACCATTGGTGAACACTCTACCCACAAGGCTAATGAGCCAGTTATGTATATATAATATAAAATAATTATATAGAATAATAACAAAAAAGAACCTTGTGGATTTTTCCGTGAAAGTGAAAGTGGGCGAAAAGCCGGATATATATATATATATATATATATATATATACATGTTCTATGGATTTTTAAAGCCAAAGCCATCTTAGTTGGACAAGAGCAACGATACTATTTAACCCAGAGCTCGAGTGGGGGATAAGGGGGTTCAAAGCCTTTCCCAAGATCATGAGTCAGAAAGTGAACGTAATACCGTCACTAGAGATCGAACTCGTTTACTTCGAATGAGTGCCTCTGGTAGTGTAATGGTTAGCAAGCTTGTTGTATAGTGGCTCGTACAACGTGACTCCCGGTATTTCGGGAAAATAAAAGACATAGTGTTTCTTAAGCACCTCGGAATTGAAAGATCTGGACAGGTAGTAAGATCCACTACGGACGTAACACCAACGGCGCAACACTTATGATATTTGTCGGACTGTACCACTTCAGTTAATAATTAAAGAACTCTGTTTCACTATGTATCTCTTCCTTACCACGATATATATGATTTAATTAGTATACGTATTTTTATTGACCTGTTCGAAATACGCAAGTCTTCCTGGTGACTCATTGCATACTCTAGAATAATTTGTTGCCTATTCTGTTTTCATATTCTGAACACGCACCTCTCTTTGTTGATTTATTCTATATTCGCATTTTCCCCTAGTGGTCTATACTATACAACAACATCCATTTGGTGACCTATTCTGTACACGCACCTTTTTCTGTTGATCAATTCTATATTCGCATCTTCCCCTAGTGGTCTATCCTATACAACAACATCCATTTGGTGACCTATTCTGTACACGCACCTTTTTCTGTTGATCAATTCTATATTCACATCTTCCCCTAGTGGTCTATCCTATACACCAACATCCATTTGGTGACCTATTCTGTACACGCACCTTTTTCTGTTGATCAATTCTATATTCGCATCTTCCCCTAGTGGTCTATCCTATACACCAACATCCATTTGGTGACCTATTCTGTACACGCACCTTTTTCTGTTGATCAATTCTATATTCACATCTTCCCCTAGTGGTCTATCCTATACACTAACATTCATTTTGTGACCTATTCTGTACACGCACCTTTTTCTGTTGATCAATTCTATATTCACATCTTCCCCTAGTGGTCTATCCTATACACTAACATTCATTTTGTGACCTATTCTGTACACGCACCTTTTTCTGTTGATCAATTCTATATTCACATCTTCCCCTAGTGGTCTATCCTATACACCAACATCCATTTCGTGACCTATTCTGTACACGCACCTTTTTCTGTTGATCAATTCTATATTCACATCTTCCCCTAGTGGTCTATCCTATACACCAACATCCATTTGGTGACCTATTCTGAACACGCACCTTTTTCTGTTGATCAATTCTATATTCACATCTTCCCCTAGTGGTCTATCCTATACACCAACATCCATTTGGTGACCTATTCTGAACACACACCTTTTTCCGTTGATCAATTCTATATTCACATCTTCCCCTAGTGGTCTATCCTATACACCAACATCCATTTGGTGACCTATTCTGAACACACACCTTTTTCCGTTGATCAATTCTATATTCACATCTTCCCCTAGTGGTCTATCCTATACACCAACATCCATTTGGTGACCTATTCTGAACACACACCTTTTTCCGTTGATCAATTCTATATTCACATCTTCCCCTAGTGGTCTATCCTATACACCAACATCCATTTCGTGACCTATTCTGTACACGCACCTTTTTCTGTTGATCAATTCTATATTCACATCTTCCCCTAGTGGTCTATCCTATGCACTAACATCCATTTGGTGACCTATTCTGTACACGCACCCTTTTCCTTTGATCAATTCTATATTCACATCCTCCCCTAATGGTCTATCCTATACACCAACATCCATTTGGTGACCTATTCTGTACACGCACCTTTTTCCGTTGATCAATTCTATATTCACATCCTCCCCTAATGGTCTATCCTATACACCAACATCCATTTGGTGACCTATTCTGTACACGCACCTTTTTCCGTTGATCAATTCTATATTCACATCCTCCCCTAATGGTCTATCCTATACACCAACATCCATTTGGTGACCTATTCTGTAAGCAGACCTCAAATACCTTTTCTATACTCGCACACATCGATAATTATAGAAATCGCACCTGATAGGTTAAGAGAATAGATCAGAATTTGGTGGCATTTAGTAAACGCATCTTCCTCGTATGATCATATCTGTACTTACACCTCCCTTAGATGACCTATTTTGTACATCAATTTTCATTTGTGGACTTATTTTGTACACTTACCTCCCCTAGATGACCTATTCTATATCGCACACTCCTCCGGTGACCCACTGACCTACAAAGTAGAGTGTTCACCAATGGCCCAGGAGACCGAGGTTCAATACCAGGTAAGAGTCATACTAAAGACTAAAAAAAATTGTACTTAATAGCTCTTTGCTTAACACAGCATTTTAAGGTGCATATCAAGGGTAAAGAAGATCAATCCTGGGAAAGGAGTTACAGCCTCCCGTATACCTCGGTGTAGTAGCTATTGAAAAGGGAGCCTTCGAGTCGCCCTCGACTAATATCGGCCAACTTACTACTTATCTCCCTTAGGTGACCTATTCTGTACATCAATATCCATTCGGTGACCTATTCTGTACACGCATCTCCTTATATTAACCTATTCTGTATAATCACGTCCCTCTGGTGACCTATCATGTTCAAGTATCTCTCTCTCTCTCTCTCTCTGTTGACCTATTTTATAATCGCACCCCCTATGGTGACTGATTCTGTACAATACACTGCATTCGGGTGACCTATTCTGTACAACATCGCTTATCTCCTCTGGTTACCTATTCTGTACATCTTATTCCATGACCTTGCTCCGTACACAAACGTCCATTTGATGATATATTCTGTTACCCACCACTCCCACTGAACTATTCTATACTCCTCATCTCTGGTGACTTATTCTGTACACCAATATCTGTTGGGTGACCTATTCTATACACGCACCCGCCTCTGGTCTATCACTTCTGTACACAACCTCCCTACCTTACTTGAACCATTCTTTTCATGCAAGTATTTTAGGTGACCAATTCTTGTGCTCACACTTCCCCTGAGTGAACTATTCTATACATTCACCTCTCTCTGGTAATCTATACTTCCCACGCACTTCCATCTGTTGATCTATTCTGTACACCCACTGGTCTTACATCCCTCTGATTGACCTTATTCTATACTTGCACCCAACTCTGATGAACTATTACATGATACAAGTCAATTTCATAACCTATTCTGTATATGCACATCCCCCATATCCTTACATCCCTCTAGTTACCTAATCTGTATACCAACATTTAGTGCCTTATTCTGTACTCCTTCTCCCATTGGTGACCTATTCTGTACACGCACATCCCCTGTATCCCTATATCCCTCTAGTTACTTAATTTGTATACCAACATTTAATGCTGTATTCTGTACTCCCTTCTCCCATTGGTGACCTATTCTGTACACGCACATCCCCTATATCCCTATATCCCTCTTGTTACTTAATCTGTATACCAACATTTCGACCTCCCCTCTGGTGATTTATTTTGTACACTCATGTCCAACTAGTGAACAATTCTATACATACAAATCCATTTGGTGACAGATTCTACCCTCGCAACTCCTCTTGTGAACCATCCTGCGCACGCGCCACCATAGAGAGACTTGGTGAAATTATATAGTAAGTTCACGTCCGTCAGTGACGTGACTTATTTTGTACACCAACATTCATTTGGTGCTGCAAGTTTCTTTGTATCTTATTTTGCATTCACATTTCTTTCTGGTTATCCACTGGTCTGGGAGACCGGGGTTCAATCCCAGGTCGGGTCATACCAAAGACTTTAAAAATGGTACTTGATACCTCTTTGTTTAACATTCAGCATTATAAGGTACGTATCGAGGGTAAAGTGAAGCAATCCAGGGAAAGGAGTAGTGCCCTCCCCTATACCTCGGTGTAGTAGCTATTGAAAAGGAAGCCTTCCGGTCGCCCTCGCCAACGGTCACCAACAACTTAATTCTGTACACGCACCTCCACCTGGGGACTTAGTCTGTGCCCCAACTTAACACTAAGCATTATAAGGTAAGGATCAAGGATAAAGTGGAGCAATCCAGGGAAAGGAGTAGCGCCCTCCCCTACACTTTGGTGTTGCAGCTATCGAAAAGGGAGCCTTCGGGTCACCCTCGACTTTGGTCGCCAACTTTACTTACTTACTTATTATAGCGGTAATAGTTTCTTTAGAGAGATCATATACTAGAAGTATTGTGCCCCAACATCCTTCTGGTAACCTATTCTATACACCAAACACCCCTTTCCTGACCTATATTCAATTCACGGCCACTTTTTAAAAAAAGATTTAGTATACATGCCACATCTGCTGACCTAATCTGACCAACGACCGTTTGTTGACCAATTTCATTGAGCTGGAAGGAGAATTGTTTCATGCACACCTTTCGAAATGGTATTAGCTCAATGGGAAATGCTAAAAGCCTTGCCACACATTTGAACTCGAGTCACCGCAGTCTCCATTTCCTACAACGATAACTATTACACAGCGGTTGCCTCCAGCACTGTTGTAATATCATGGGCACATAAGTGGTGCATCCATACAGTAGTACCAACACGTCCATATCTTGAAAGAAATCCCGTTTTAATTTATCATACAGATCAAATTTCGATAAGATCGACAATCTACCAATAACAGTCCTTGACTTCCCAATGTATATGCTGACATTAATTTCAGTCAATGAAATTGTCCTACCGAGGTGTATGAACAGGTCTCCTAACTTCAGAGGCTGGCGACTTAAAGCGGAAATGGCACCAATACGTCTTGTCGTTTACTTGATGTCTCCTTGCTTAACACTAAGCATTATAAGGTAAGGATCAAGGATAAAGTGGAGCAATCCAGGGAAAGGAGTAGCGCCCTCCCCTACACTTTGGTGTTGCAGCTATCGAAAAGGGAGCCTTCGGGTCACCCTCGACTTTGGTCGCCAACTTTACTTACTTACTTATTATAGCGGTAATAGTTTCTTTAGAGAGATCATATACTAGAAGTATTTGCTCGATCTTTCGTCTGTGTATGGAACCAAAAGCTTTAGAGAAATCTACAAACTATAGTGTTGCCTCGAGAATTTTTGCTCTTACACCTTCGATAATTCAATCGATAGTCAGAATCTGTGAGCTCGTGGATCAGTTTCCTCGAAAGCTATTCCGATTTTTTGTCAGAATTTTTTTTAACTTCAGGTCTGATACAATTGAGAACCTGGGCATTATAAACCTTATCAGCTATATCAGCGAGAGTTATGCTTCTATAGTTCTTAGTGATTCCGAAGTCGCCTTTCTTGAAGATTGCGTTGGGTATCGCCGATGTAATGTTTGTTGGGATCTTTGCATGGAATGGAGTATATGCCTGCGTGAGAAACCACCTCTCTAGAGAAAAGAATTTACGAACACAAACGATCAATTAAAACAAATGACGATCGAAAAGCCCTTTTCTCCAATACGTTAGAGCTGAAACACATTCAATTTTTCCCAAGCTATCCAAATCAAACCCATAGACGGCAAAACATCCCGAAGACTACTAGAACCTGCGGTCATTTCCAAAACAAACCATATAAAACAACGTCCAAGTTTTTACCAAATCTCACCACACCTGGCAAACATCATACTGAACGAAAACAAAATCAAAATAGAAAACGAATCGGAAAAAAAAAACATTTTTAACTCTATGCCACTATACTTTTGAGAATCCTTTCCTTTTGCTTTTCCTGATCATTTACCTCTTAGCCCTTCCTCACCTGAATTACAACCCAGACACCACAATATAGACAATTTTTTCTGCGACATCACATTATAGTCAATAACTTTTCCATGAAACAAGTCATGCCAAAAGCCCTTTCAAACAAACCCTTCCTCCATTTCTTTCTCATCAACTCCCCAAAATCTATCTCGATTTTCAAAATCAAGAAAAATCTTTAATGAAACCTGATAGATTTGTCTTCAAATCCCACCCAACGTTTCCTGCTACAACTATACCCGCTTCTCTCTCCTAATATGCTTTTAAATAGAAAAAAAAACTCAGAAAACAGTCTGTCTTAAAGAAGTTCGTAAAGATAAAATAAAGCCGAACGAAATATCACACATCTAAATTTGGGTTAAGTGTTTGATTTATCCAACTTTTTATATATTTCTATCATATATATACCCAACCCCTTCGTATGAGAAATATACGACACAAGATCAGTTTTTAATCGGGGTTTAAACGGTTACCTGAGGTGCCATGATACTGAGGGTCATCACCGAACAAATGTACCAAAAAATCAAGCTAGGTAAGTTTGGTTTGGTTTGGTTTGGTTTATTGGGTTTTATGGCATATCAACCTTTGTAGGTTATTTAACGCCAAATCCATTTTTATGTAAATAATCTGTTCTATTTAAAACAATTCAGTTTAGCATTAGTACACAGTTTAATTGCCAAAAACATCTCTATTTCAAAGTATTCAAGCAGTTATATGTAACAATTCAGTTAAGTGTAAATACAGTTTTAATGTCGAAAAACAGTTCTATTTCAAATAATTCAGTTTAGCATAAGCACGTAGTTTAAATGTAAGTACGGTTTAATCGTAAAAGTCATTTCTATTTCAAACTATTCAGTTTTACTCAAACAATTCATTTTAGCATAAGTATGCTGTTAATTTTATTTAACCCATAGATAGGGCCCTATCAGGTGCTACCACTCTGAGCCAGAGTGGACCTGCGAGCGATGGCAAAGAAGGGGTACTCTGCATTCCCCAAAGCTCCAGCATTGCCGGAACCTCACCATCAGATTGTTTAGTGTCATATACAGGACACTCGTTGGGGGGGTCTTACCCCTCTGCAGAGAAGCAGTCGGAGTTTTCTACAGCCCCAAGCTTGGTAAGTCAAAACACTGCAATATTTTCGTTGATAATAATAATAATAATGATAATAATAATAAAGAGAGAAAGTAAATCTCTTCAAATAGCAACACAAAACAAAGCGATAAGGACCAATCATATGAAAGCAAGAATAGTTAAGACTCAACAAAACAGCAGGTGTAGATTATGTAGTGACAGAGACGAAACGATCAATCACAAGCGAATGCATCAAATTAGCACAGAAAGAGTCTAAGACTAGATACGACTTGGTGGGCAAGGTGATCCATTGGGAACTGTGCTAGAAGTATAAATTTGACCATAGGAACAAATGGTATATGCACAACCCAGAATCTGTCCTGGGATTTTAATTGGTTGGTTGGTTGTTTGTGTTTTATGGCATATCAACCTTTATTGGTTATTTAAGGCCATTTTTATGAAAACAGTTCTATTTCAAACAATCCGGTTTAGCATGAGTACGCAGTTTAATTGTCAAAAACATTTCTATTTCAAGCTATTCAGTTTAGTCAAACAGTTCTAATTCAGCTAATTCATTTTATATTGGTTAGGTTTTATGGCATATCAACCTTCGTAGGTTATTTAACGCCAAATCCATTTTATACAAATAATTAGTTCTATTTCAAACAATTCAGTTTAGCATGAGTACACAGTTTAATTGTCAAAACATTTCTATTTCTGGCTATTCAGTTTATTCAAACCGTTCTAATTCAGCTAATTCAGTTTTGTATAAGTACAGATTTTGTTTACACACAATTAAATGTCCATATATATAACAATTCAATTTAGTGTAAGTACACTTTCAATATCAAAAACAGTTCCATTTCAAACAATTCAGTTTAGAATAAACACGGAGTTTAAATGTATGTACAGTTTAATTGTCAAAAACATTTCTATTTAAAGCTATTCAGTTCAGTCAAATAGTTCTAATTCAAACAATTCAGTTTAGCATAAGTATTCAGTTAAGTTCTATTTAACCCATAGATAGGACCCTATGAGATGCTACCATTTCGGACCAGAATGGACCTGGAAGCAATGGCAATGGAGGGGTGCTCTGCATTCCCCAAATCTCCAGCATCATTGGAACCTCACCATCAGATCGTTTAGTGTCATATCCAGGACACTCATTGGGAAGGGGGTCTTACCCCTCAGCAGAGGTGCAGTCGGTGTGTTCTACAGCCCCAGCCGCCTGGGCAATGGGATTCTGAGATAGAATAGATCACTTAATCTCGGCCAGACGACCAGACATTATGATAATCAACAAAAAAGAGAACTTGCCGAATTGTGGACTTTGCTGACCACAGAGTAAAATTGAAAGAAAACGAAAAGAAGGATTAGTACCTGGACCTTGCTAGAGAAATGAAAAAATTGTGGAACATGAAAGGAACGATTATACCAGTTGTAACTGGTGCTCTTGATACAGTAATCAAAGGATTGATACCGGGACTGGAGGACTAGGAAATAAGTGGATTAGTGGAAACCATCCAAACTACAGCATTATTAAGATCGGCCAGAATACTGAGAAGAGTCCTGGAGAATTGAGGAGACTTGCTGTCACACAACCTCCTGTGAGAAACCATCAACAAACGCTGGTGTGAAAAACTCTCAAAAGAGTAATAATAATGATAATCTATTCTCGTTTGTTTTTGGCTTCTTTTCTTTTCTTTTATTTTTGTTTTAATTTCAATGAGATTAATTTATATTTATTTCTCTGCTACAGTCTTAATGCATTTTAAATGCTAATGCCGATGTGTCCACGACGGTAAAAAGTTTAATACAAATTGTTGAGATGAATGTCTTGAATTGATTTCGCAATTTTGAGGAATGATAACGGGGAATTAAAATAAATCCGTATATGAATATGATGCAAAAAATCATTTTGTCTACTTATATATATATATAAGAATCGCACAGAATTTCATTTAAAAAAATGCTATAAATAAAAATGACAACGTATTTAAAGATAAACGACAATATTTGAATTTCTGGTAACGCAAAGAAATCATTCATTTGAGATTTAGAGAAAAATTCCCTTCCTTGCAATTAAAGTAATGTTTTTAATATCATCATGTTGAGACGAAAACAAGAAAAAGAAACTAGCTACGATAAAACATACTTCCATTTTCTAAACCCGCATATTATTTCCATTTTCATATTACTTAAAATTTCCGGTTTAAGTGTTCTGATTACTTTTTTATTCTTACTGTTGAAAGATTTTTTGACAAAATCCTATACGTGTAGCCTGTTTGGTTTAGTTTGGTTTGGTTTTATGGCATATCAACCATTGTAGGTTATTTAATACCAAATTCTCTTTTTACACATATTAAACCTAAGATTTCTATATGAATACTTTGCAAAAAAACATTTTAAACAAGCAAGAACTCACTTGCTTGCACACAATTAAATGGTTTCAAGTATTGCTATCAAACCTTAACAATTCAATTAACATCAGCCATTTGTTTACAGACAGTTAATCAGTAAATGTTTGACCAATAGATCGGACCCTATCAGATGCTACCACTCAGGGCCAGAGTGGCCCTGGGAGCAATGCAATGATAGGGTACTCCGCATTCCCCAAAGCTCCAGCATTACTGGAACCTCATTATCAGATTGATTTGTGTCATATATATCTTATCCCTCTTCAGAGATGCAGTCGGTATATTCTGCAGACCTTTCTGACTTGGTCAACGTGTACCCTGTCTAGTCATTTGTCTTTTCCCTAAGATCCAGGTTATTGGTGATCATTCTACTTTGATCGTTTGGTTTGGTTTGTTGGGTTTTGTGGTACATCAACCTTTGTAGGGTATTTAACGCCAAATCCATTTTTATGCAAATAATCAGTTCTATTTAAAACAATTCAGTTTAGCATGAGTACACAATTTAATTGTCAAAAACATTTCTATTTCAAACTATTCAAGCAGTTATATAAAACAATTCAGTTTAGTGTAAGTACAGTTTCAAAGTAAAAAACAGTTCTATTTGAAATAATTCAGTTTAGCATTTGCACGCAGTTTAAATGTAAGTACAGTTTAATTGTGAAAACATTTCTATTTCGAGCTATTCAGTTTAGTCAAGCAGTTCTAATTCAGCTAATTCAGTTTAGTATAAGTACAGATTTTGCTTACTCACAGTTACATGTCAAAACAGTTCTATGTTAAACAATTCAGTTTAGTGTAAATACAGTTTCAATGTCAAAAGCAGTTCTATTTGAAATAATTCAGTTTAGCATAAGCATGCAGTTTAAATGTAAGTACGGCTTAATTGTCAAAAACATTTCTATTTAAAGCTATTCAGTTTAATCAAACAATTCAGTTCAGCATGAGTATGCTGTTAGTTCTATTTAACCTATAGATAGGACCCTTATCAGGTGCTACCACTCCGGACCAGAGTGGACGTGGGAGCAATGGCAATAAAGAGGTGTATTCTACAGCCCCAGCCGACTGGGCAAATTCTACTTTGAATTAAAACGTAAAAGTGAACCTCCTGCCTTATAAAATGCAAAATAATTGTTTGTTTTTGCTTGTTTGGGGTTGGGGGCTTTTTGTTAGTTTTTTTTTTTTCTTCGAAAAATAAAAAAATGCTGAGAGTTTAAGGGTCTAATTAGTTCAAATGACAAAAAAAGTACTAGAAAAAATTTCCCAGTGAACTTGAACGGGTAAAATAAGACAGACTTTTTAAAACACTCAAATAATAGTCAAAAACTTTAATTCATTTTCCGGCTAGTTGGATGGAGTTTGAATACACTGACTTTATCCCGTTCATAGGGGTAGGACCTCTCCCCACCAAATTTGGTTGGTTGTATTTTACAGCATATAAACCCTTAGAGGTTATTGAATGCTGAATCCAGTTTATACATATATATTAAATATATGTGATTTGTCAACAAATAGTTTGTAGGTCACAATTTTTAAACAGGCAAGAGCTCATTTTTTGCACACATTTAAATGGTTTTAAGTATTGCCAACACTGTTTTATTTGCATACAGTTTAACGGTTTCAAGTACCGATATCTAGCTCCAGTTTATTCTATTCAACACTATTCATTCGTTTGCACACAGCCAAATGGTTCCAAGTATTGCTATGTAATACTAATAATTCAATTTAATATTAGTCCTTTATTTGTACACAAATGGTTTCAGTCATATAAAATTATTAAATATTTCTATTTGACCCATAGATAAAACCCTAACTAGTACTACAACCGATCTATGCCATAGTGGACCTGGGAGTAATGACAAGGTATTCTACATCGCCCAAAGATCCTGAACTGGATCCTCACCATCAGATGCAGCTTAGTGTCGCATCCAAGACACTTACTGAGAGAGTGGTAAACGGCAATACTTGAGACAATCACCCTCACCCAAGGATGAAATCGACGACATTAATTTGCTGTTGGCTTTGACCCCAGCCGGCTTTTTATCCGGGCTGTCAGGCATTCTTGTCGGACGAGGCACTGTCCAGCAAAGGCAGATTTAAGGCCGAAAGATCCCTGTCTTTGGCTGGGCCACATTAGGGTGGGCGAGCTGCTTCATTGACACCTTTATCACTTTGTAAAGCACTGGACCTTGCTGTCCAGTTTAAACTATAATCAGGCATCCGTGCCTGGATCCATGTTTGGGTCATTGACCAACTAGGCTCATCAGGCCCACATTGCACTAAGTGAGCAGATGCCCAGCATAGACCAGCAGGACTCGAGCCTTGACTCGGATCTGATCTTCTCTTCTCCCACTATATTATTTTACCTGTCTTGCAATAAATTTTTTTTCTTTATTTTACGAACGTGTTGACTGTCTTTTTCTACTCAAGTACCACCTTGTTTGATTGTATCCCTTTCAAAGACACAGAAATAGCCATACTTGAAAGCAATTAACGGTGACCAAACAAATAAGCTTTGGCTTATTTAAAATATTACTCACAATATATTCGTTTACAAACCATATACCGGACATTGGCATTATGGTTAGAGTGTTCGCCAATGACCCGGGATACCTGGGTTCAATCCCAGGTCGAGTTGTACCAAAGACTTTAAAAATAGTACTTGATGCCTCCTCGCTTAACACTCAGCGTTATAAGGTATGGATCAAGCGTAAAGTGGAGAAATCCAGGGAAAGGAGTAGCGCCCTTCCCTACACCTTGGTGTAGTAGCTATCGAAAAGGGAGTCTTCAGGTCACCCTCAACTATGGTCGCCGACTTTACTTTTTTTTACTTACAAATCATATACATAAAACCAGTTGCCTGGGGCTGTAGAATACACCGACTGCTTCTCTGCGGAGGGGTAAGACCCCCCACGCAACGAGTGTGACTAAACAATCAGTTGGTAAGGCTCGAGTAATACTTGAGTTTTGAGAAATGCGGAGAACCCCCTCATTTCCATCGCTCCTCGTTTCCACGCTTGTCCGGAATGGTAGCACCTGATAGGCTCCTACGTATGCATCAGATAGAAGTTAGACACTTAAACTGGATGCTAAGTTGAACTGTTTGCAATAAAACTGTTTGATCATTCAAAGGTATTTAAAAATGACTGATATCTAATTAAATTGTTAGTGATACAAAGCAATACTTGGAACCATTTAACTTTGTTGACTTATGCTAAAATGAATTCTTAGAAATAGAAATGTTTGATCACTCAACTGTGTGTATCTACAAAATGTGTTTGCAAATCATATATTTAATACATATGTATAAACAGAATTTGGGATTAAATAACCTACAACGGTTGATATGCCATAAACTCCAACAAGCAATCAACCAACGAACCTAAAAGTTGGTCAGACTGTGTTTTCTAAACCTTTGTACAGCAACCAGTGTAGCCAAAGGAAAACTCTGAATTCACACCAGCTGAACTCCACTGAAAATGACCTTGTGTCACAACCTGCTGGTGGCAAAGGTATTGGGTAAATAAATCATTCCAAGCGTTCAAATAGTTCTTTTTTTTTACAGAAACAAAAACACAGGACACATAGTGTGAACCTAAGTCACTTATAAGCAAGAATGAACACATAAGTGGCGTCCTTCTATGGATCCCTACAAATGGATGTGCTAGTGTTGGCCGACCAGCAGGAACTTATTTACATCAGCTCTGTGCAGACACTGAATGTAGTTTGGAAGGTCTGCTGAGAGTGATAGATAGATAGATAGATAGATAGATAGAGAGAGAGAGAGAGAGAGAGAGAGTCAAGGAAATCTGTGCTGTCCATGCGACATTATATATAAGACGAACAAGACATACAAGCTATGCAGGAAGGACACTGATGGAGAAATAAGGACTAACTCATAAGTGACGCTGTTTTATGGGCCCCTACCAGACCTGTCGGGAGCAATGGACGATAGGGACGGATGGAGAGGCCGAGAAATCCATGACAACAGTAAGACTTGAGTATATATATATATATATATATATAACAAACAAGACTTGCAGGACACTGCTGGAGAAGCAAAGACGAACTCATATGTGACGTTCATCCATGGACCCCTACACATTGACGTGCCAGTGTTGACCGACAAGTAAAAAATCATTTACGTTAGCGGACATTGGATGTTATTTCGATGACCTTCTGGGAGCGATGGATAATAGTAACGGAGGGAGAAAGAAAGAGAGAGAGAGAGAGAGAGAGAGAGAGAGAGAGAGAGAGAATCAGGGAAATGCGTTCAGTCAGTATTTTGCATTATTCCTTATAGATCACTTTTCCAACTCACTCATGCCTCGTATTGATTTTGATTCATTTTGTTTTTTGTGTGATGAATTGTTTCATCCTCATCAGCACAGGGCCGACACTTGCTCTTCTGTTTATTAACTTTTATTCTAACCTGATTTGTCCTTATGATATTATTTTGTGCTACTCAACGAGCTATCTTAAAGAAATCCTGAGCAACACCCCACAAAACAACCGCTGTACGGCCACTTACCTCCCATCTCAAAAACCATCCAAATAAAACAAACAAGACACGCGGAACACTGCTGGAGAAGTAAGGATAAACTCATAAGTAATATTCTTCCATGGACTCCTACACTTGGATGTGCCAGTGTTAGCTGACCAGCAGGAATTTATTTACATCAGGTCTATGAGGACACAGGATGTAATTTGGAGGACCTGCCGGGAGCAATGAATGAAAGGGACGAATAGAGAGAAAGAGTGTGAGTCAGGAAAATTCATGTTGTCAGTGGATCTTGAAGAGGATAAATAGTTTGCTTGCTCAAACATTACGCTAAACTTTGCACCCTTGAAAATGTTAAGCGTACCACACATTTGGCACATGTGGGTAAGTATAGATTTATTTGGTTGGTTGTTTGGGTTTTATGGCATATCAACTTTTGTAGGTTATTTAACGCCAAATCCATTTTTATGCAAATGGTTCTATTTCAAGCAATTCAGTTTTTATAAACCATTCTAATTCAGCTAATTCAGATTAGTATAAGTACAGATTTTCTTTACCCACAGTTAAATGTCAAAACAGTTCTATATCAAACAATTCAGTTTAGTGTAAGTAGAGTTTCAATGTCAAACAGTTCCATTTTAAACAATTCAGTTTAGAATAAGCACGCAGTTTAAATGTAAGTACAGTTTAATTGTCAAAAACATTTATATTTCAAGCTATTCAGTTTAGTCAAACAGTTCTAATTCAAACAATTCAGTTTAGCATAAGTATGCAGTTGTATTCAACCCATAGATAGGACCCAATCAGGTGCTACCATTCCAAGCCAGAGTGAACCTGGAAGCAATGGCAATGAAGGGGTGCTCTGCTTTCCCCAAATCTCCAGCATCATTGGAACCTCACCATAAGATTGTTTAGTGTCATATCCTGTACACTCGTTGTGGGGGTCTTACCCCTCTGCAGAGACGCAAGGTAACTATAGAGAACTAAGATAGGATTAAACTCACCAGTAATTCTCTGTCAACATTTAGCGTTAACCACTACAATAAGCGAGGTGTTGGACTACATTAAATGACGACTGTTATATAACTGTGTAACTGCATGTGATATTGAAATTGAATAATTCTTATTTAAATAAATGTGCACATCTGTGGGATAAGCAATTTATCAGAATATAACTTCATTAACTGTCCTCTGCTTAGCAGGAAAAAAGCAGCCCGAAACAGAAAGACGGTGTTAGGGTGAGTAGAAAGATTAAATTATAGAAATAGAAAGATTACTTAATTTGCCAAATGAGAAGATCTCGTGTCGTTTGCCGCCCTGTTTGCAAGGGCTGTAAAATACACTGACTGCACCTCTGCAGAGGGGCAAAACAACGAGTTATGACACAAAACTGTATCTGATGTGGGGCTCCAGTCCTGGAACTTTAGACAATTTGTAGTACCCCGTTTGGGTCAGTAACTCTTAGAGTCCAATCTATCGGTCATATAGAACTGTTCAATCATTCACCAGGGATTAGTATTATTAATTATTTGAAACCAAACAGCAGTGTGCAAGTTGTCCATATAAGATAAGAACACTTGATAAATAGTATTGTTAATGTTAAACAACAATACTTGAATCCATTTAACTGAGTGCAAACAAATGGTTAACATTAGATAGAATTATTAGTGTTATATAGGAATACTTAAAACCATTTAACGGTGTACAAACAAATGAACTTGTAAGTGATTGAACAGTTCTATACGCTGAAAATAAAGTTACTTACAAACTATTTACTGACAAACCATATATATATATATGTGTGTGTGTGTGTGTGTGTGTGTGTGTGTGTGTGTGTGTGTGTGTGTGTGTGTGTGTAAATATGATTTCTAATCGCATTTTGTTTCATTTATTTCCATCTAATACGAATAATTCTATTCACTATTAATTGTTTGCACACAGTTTTATGTTTCAAGTATTGCTATGTATCACTAACAATTCAATTAAACACCAGTCATTGGTTTACACACAGTTAAATGATCAAACAGTTCTATTTCTAACAGTCAGTTTAGCTTAAGTACATAGTTTAAATGTCCAACATTTCTATTTGACCCATAGATAGGACCCTATCTGGTGTTACCACTTCGGGCCAAGAGTGGACCTGGAAGCAATAGGAATGAAGGGGTACTCCGCATTTCCCAAAGCTCCAGCATTACTGAAGTATCAGCATCAGATTGTTTGTGTCATATAGCAGGACACTTGATGGGGTGAAGGGATCTTGCCCGTTTGCAGAGATGCAGCTGGTGTATTGTACAACCCCAGCCGACTGGGCCAAAAGTTTATGGACACGTATATTTTAGGTTAAAGTATTATATTAAAAAGTTTTATTAATATTTTTCTCATTGTGTGCTTTTTCACGCTAATTTTAACTGGCGGTTTTTCACTGGAGTCTGAGTGACAACTCTCATTCAGAATTAAAAATCGGACTGTTTTGACATTTAAACTGTGTACTTATGCTAAACTGAACTGCCTAAATAGAACTGTTTTTGTATGCTAAACTGAATTGTTTGAAATAGAACTGTTTTGTATGCTAAACTGAATTGTTTGAAATGGATCTGTTTTTGTATGCTAAACTGAATTGTTTGAAATAGCACTGTTTTTGTATGCAAAACAGAATTGTTTGAAACGGCACTGTTTTTGTATGCTAAACTGAATTGTTCGAAATAGAACTGTTTTTGCATTTAACAGTGTGTAAAAAAAAAACTGTACTTAGCTAAACTGAATTGCTTGAAATAGAAATGGATCTGGTATTAAATAACCTACAATGGTTGATATGCCATAAAACCAGACCAAATCAAGCGAAACCAAATCAAGCGAAACCAAACCAAATCCTATATATTTGATATATATGTATGAAGAGGATTCGGCATTAAATAACCTACAATGGTTGATATGCCATAAAAGCCAACCAAACCAAATCATATATATTTAATATATATGTATAAAGAGGATTTGGCATTAAATAACCTACAATGGTTGATATGCCATAAAAGCCAACCAAACCAAATCATATATATTTAATATATATGTATGAAGAGGATTTGGCATTAAATAACCTACAATGGTTGATATGCCATAAAAGCCAACCAAACCAAATCATATATATTTAATATATATGTATGAAGAGGATTTGGCATTAAATAACCTACAATGGTTGATATGCTATAAAACCCAACCAAACCAAAATCAAAATCTTCAAAATATCCCTGCTGATTTTAGTCATGTTCCGTTCCGGATGGTTTCAATTCTTCTAATTTCCAGTTCATCCATTCTATCTTCAAGTTTCTTGCGACCTGTTCCAATTGCTCCTACTAAGAGTGGTATCACCGTCACATTCATATTCCACTACTTTTTCAGTTCTCTGACAAAGTGTACGTATCTATTCAGATTTTCGTGTTCATTCACTTTCGCTGTGTGATCTGTGGACACAACAAATTCCACGAGATTATCATATTATTTTTTGTGAATTTTTCGCGCCAACGTTATCTGATGGTCTTTCACTGGTGTCTAAGTGACAGCAAGTCTCCTTAGATTTCCAGGATAACTATTTGTGAGTTTTTCACGCCAACGTTATCTGATGGTCTTTCACTGGAGTCTAAGTGACAGCAAGTCTCCTTAGATTTCCAGGATAACTATTTGTGAGTTTTTCACGCCAACGTTATCTGATGGTCTTTCACTGGAGTCTGAGTAATCTTCTTAGGTCTCCAGGATTGTTTAAATGTTCTACCTGATTTTAACAGACATGTGGTCTGGATGGTATAGATTCTTCTTCTGATCTGCAGTTCACCCAGTCTCTTTTACTGGCTTATGGGAAATGTTCCATAGGTTCCATTTACGACTGATATTACCGTCGCCTATATGTTCCATAACTTTTTCAGCTCTCTGGAAAGGTCCTAGTATTTGTCCAGGTTTTCGATTTCTTTTTTCATTTTATCGTCCGAGTCTCTTTATCATCATCATCATCATGTCGTGCCACTAGCACGAATATTCCTGGCCCTCTCTCGCCACTCCTCCCTATCGTTCATCGCCTCTGGTAGGTCTTCAGGACTACATTCCGTATCCTCACACTGCTGCTGTATGTATGTTCGAGCTGGTCGTCCTGCTTTTGCTCGCCTATATGTGGGGGTCCATAGGAGTACATCACTTATGAGCTCGTCCTTGCTTCTCCAGCAGTGTCCTGCATGTCTGGTTCGTCTAGCTTGGATAGTTTTCGTGATGGGAGGCAGGTGGCCGCATAGTTGGTGCCTTGTGGAGTGTTGCCGCCAGAACTTGTTCAATATTGCTCGCAATATTCTTGTGTAATTGCTGTCTAGCTTCTTCTCCAGCCGTTTTGTTAGCGTCCAAGTAGTGAATCCATACAGCAGTATCGACGCGACCGCTGCCTGGAAGAAACTGCGTTTCATTTTATCGGTCTGATTTCCATATGATCGGCAGCTGTCCATGCCTTCGTTAGCTGCGTGTCGATGTGTTTTTCGGTTGATGAGACACTGCTTCCTAGGTAGGTGAATTTATCTACCAGTTTCAGAGAGGTTCCGTCTAGTGTGGAAATGTCGCCTGTTTGATTATAGCACATATATTCATTCTTTTTTTTTTTTTTTTTTACTCATTTAAAATTGTTAAAATCATTTTAATTGATGTGTCCATGCGTTTAACTCGCTCGCATAGCATCCACCCCTGGGCAAAAATATAATAACACCCTAAAAAATGAAGGAAAATATATTGTCTACAATTCTTAAATTAGGAAAATCAAATCTATGAAAAACAAGGTTAAGAGACATTTAAATTTAAAATAAGAAGAAATTTCAATTCATTTTATATGTATATTAGCATTTATGCTAAATTTTAATTCTTTTTTACATAAATATAAGTCCACCAATAAAAACTAAAGAAAAAAATGACTTAATTTAATTGAAAAATATGTTATATATAGTCTACGTAATATAAAAGCTATTTAAACTGTAATACTTAAAATACTAAAAACATAAATATGTTAAGAAACTAAATTATCTGAATTTGAGAAAGGCGAGATTACGACTCTGAAAAGAGTCGGAAAATCTCAGAGAGAAATTTCAAAGCCCTTCAGACGCTGTAAAACCGTTATCTGTAATTACTTGAAAAGTCCCAATAAGTATGGAACAAGAAAACTGACCGGCAGGCCAGAAAAATTATCACCACAATTCAAGAGAAGAATTGTTCGCAAATTAAAAAAAAATAAAACTTCGTCAAGATCAAAAATATTGAAATCTCTAGTGGATACTCCTTGCCGTACGAGAACAATTAGAAGGTATTTAAACAACGAAAAAATTAAGCATAAGAAGATTAATCGTCCAAGGTTAACTATGAATCACAAAGAGAAAAGACTGGAATATGCTTGTCAATACCAAACCATGAGTGCTAAAGAATGGCAAAAAGTTGTTTTCTCGGACGAAAAGAAATTCAATTTAGACGGTCCAGATGGCTTTCAGAAGTACAGACACGCAAAATATTTTCCAGGAGAGAATTACTCAACAAAGCATAGTGGAGGAAGATCTCTTACGATCTGGAGGGCTTCTCATCTTCAGGAAAACTTAAACTACAATTTGTCTGCGGTCGACAAAAAGCAGGATTTTATATAAAGATGCCAAAGATATATCTCTCGATCGTCTATGTGAATGGATTTTTCAGCTAGATAATGCTGCTATCCACAATGCATCAATAACAAAGAAGTACTTGCTTGAACAAAAAATAAGACTTCTTGACCATCCAGCGTGTTCTCCAGACCTCAATCTTCTAGAAAAGTTGTGGGGATTAATTGTTGCAAAAGTTTATGAAGAGGGTCGACAGTATTCAGCAATTTTGAACTCAAAAAGGCAGTCTTAGACGCATTGGAAAATACGTTCGGTTCAACTTCAGAAACTAGTTAATAGTATGCCTAGCCGAATTCTTGAGGTTATCAAAGCTAACGACGGATCTATAAAATATCAAATAAAAAATGTACCTTTATATTCTATAGTTCTGTTCATTGGTCTTATATTCATGTCAAAACAAAATTCAAAAATTAAGCTTAAATGCTGATATACATAAAAAAAAATATTTCTTCATATTTTAAATTCAATTGTCTTTATGCCTTATATTTCATATATCTGATTTTCATAATTTAAAAATTGTAAACAATATCTTTTCCTTCATTTCTTAGAGTGGTCTTATATTTTTATCCAGGGGTGTATCTCTTAGATATATTCGCAGGTTGGGTTGTTTGTAACTACTATTTTCAAGGTTACAAAGAAGTTATAATAGTTTAAATATAAGGTATCTAAAAAACGAAGGTTGCATCCAGTTTGAAACGCCCTGTGAGTCAATATTTGGTTTAAATGAAAATTGCTCGATGATCGTGTAACTATACGTAATATTGAAATTGAATGATTCTTATTCAAATAAACGCTATGAACATCTGTGTGATAAGCAGTTATCGACTGAAAATAACTTACTTAATTGACCTCCGATTGATTAAATGGAAAAGTTACCTGAAAAAGTGTTACTGAGAGTGAAGAGATTATATCAATATAAGGTGTCTTAATTTATAAAAAGCAGATATTTATGCGCATGCTCTGTAAATAGACTTGCTATGTTTGTCATTGTTTAAAGTCTTGTTGACTCCAAGGCAATAACCACTGTGATCTATGCAAATGCCTGCATCGTGCTGTAAGAAGCAGGAAAGTAAGATTAGAGCTAAGTGGTTGTGTTTTCAACTTATATGATATATATATATATATATATATATATATATATATATATATATAAGCAAAAAAAGGTAAGTAAAGTTAGCGACCTAAGATTGAACCTCAGTCTCTATCCACGAAGCCAGGATGGAGGTTGGTGGTTACCACTAGGTCACTTGGTGAGTTCAGGTGGACCAAATTATGCACTATTATTAAATAGCAATCAATATCAATATTAGAGCTGTTATATAATGATAGAACTATATATATATATATATATATATATATATATATATATATATATATATATATATACATTATATATAGGTATTCTTTGGTCCAGTTAAACCGGAGTTGGGAGTAATTCCATCAGGACAAGAAATTATTCATTAGTGAATATTTAAATTTTCCTGGTAAAGAGCTCAATGTAACAATAATACAGAGCAATAAATTCTTGAAGAAAAACAACAAAACCGGTCACATAGGATTATAAATTTATTTCCATCCTGTTACGCATTTTTGCGTAACAGGATGGAAATAAATTTATAATCCTATGTGACCGGGTTTGTTGTTTTTCTTAAAGAATACATTATATATATATATATATATATATATACATATATCTATTGTCATCCACAGACAGATCCGTTTCGTTCTATCAGAACTCATCAGTGTGGCTAGACAGTATCTCCCCGTAGCTGGGATCGAAACCAGGTTGACTGAAACACCAAGCCAAGCTTCTAACCATTTAGCTACAAGGAGAAATTAGCTACGAAGTACATTTTTAAACGGTTATGAATCACAATTAGTATTGTTTACATACATCCGTTCATATATACATACATATATTTGTATATATATATAAACACACACACACACACATACACACATATATATATATATATTTACCTTGTATCACATCCTGTTCATGCATATATATATATATATATATGCACGAACAGGATGTGATACAAGTTTTGATAGAACGAAACAGATCTGTCTGTGGATGACTATATATATATGGCGGGGGAAACCTGGGTTCAATCCCAGGTCGAGTCATATCAAAGTCTCAAAAAATAGTACCTGATACCTCCTTGCTTAAAACTCAGCATTATAAGAAATGGACTTAGGGTAAAGTGAGTAAATCCTGGGAAAGGAGTAGCGTCCATCCTACATATTGGTGTAGTAGCTATCGAAAAGGGAGCCTTCGCGTCACCCTCGACTACCATCGCCAACTTTACTATATATATATATATATATATATATGTGTGTGTGTGTGTGTGTGTATATATATATATACGTGGTGCCTTCAATAGGTTTCCAGACTTTTTTTTTTTGTACAGGCATTTAAAATTGTCTAATTTTTATGATTTCAGGTTCAAATGAACAGCTATAGCAGCAATTGGAATACACCCTACTAAAGCCTGATTATCACAGCTGGTGAATTTCAAAAATGCAATCTGGACGTGAGGAAGAACGATATGCAATAAAACTGTGTTTTAAACTTGGAAAAAATGCTGCCACAGAAACGTATGGAATGCTTCAGACTGCTTTTCGACCATCTTGCATGAATCGAGCATCAGTTTTTGAGTGACATAAGAGATTCAAGGAAGGCAGGGAGTCTGTGAGGGATGATGAGAGGTGTGGGAGGAGTAAGGATGCCAATACACCAGAGTTGATTGGCCAAAGGGTTAGGGTTAGGATTACTATGTTGAGGTTTTAAGGGAGTTCAGCAAGAGATTCCGTGGGAAGAGAACAGCACTCTTCAAATCGGGTCAGTAGCATTTCTACCTGGACAATGCGCCAGTCCACAACTCCATCCTTTTCACAGACTATTTAACCAATATGGGCATCAAAACATTTCCTTGCCTTCCCTATTGTCCAGACCTTACTCCCTGTGACATTTGGTTATTCCCTAAGCTCAGAGGCTGTCGTTATGAGACAATTGATGAGATGAAAGGCTGTGACGAAGGTCATTGACACGCTCACACAAGAGGACTTCCATTGGGGCCTACGAGAAGTTGTTGGAACGGTACAACAAGTGCATTGCAACTGGAGGAGATTACTTCGAAAGGGACTAGAGTTTCATGTGTGTACTATCAGTAAAAGTGCCGATATGAAAAGGTCTGGAAACTTAATAATGAACCTTGTATGTATATATATATATATATATATAAAGCGAATCTGGTTCAATATTATCGTTGTAGGTAGTAGACAAGCCGGCCTGAGTTCAAATCCTGGATGATGGTGTTTCCATTTAGTCCTGATACGGCTAAATTGTAGGGCAGCCTGGCCCTTTTACTTTGGTATGGCAACCGGTAGAGAAGGAAAACTTTGAATTCAAACCTGCAAAACTTCGCTTCAAAATTGACCTTGTATCACACCTTGCTCGTGCATATAAGAATATATATATATATATATATATATATATATATATATATATATATATATATATATATATATATATATATAAAAGAAGTTATACGTATTGACATCTAAAAAAATCATATGATAATATAAGTTGTTGGCGACCGTAGTCGAGGGCAATCAGAAGGCTCCCTTTTCAATAGCTACTACACCGAGGTGTAGGGGAGAGTGCCTACTCCTTTCCCTGGATTGCTCCACTTTACCCTTGATACGTACCTTATATTGCTGAGTGTTAAGCAAGGAAGCATCAAGTACCATTTTAAAAGTATTTGGTATGACGCGACCAGGGATTGAACAATGTCTCCCGGACCATTGGAGAACACTCTACCCACTAGGCCAATGAGCCGGTGTGGCATCATGGTTAGAGTGTTCGCCAAAGGCCCGGGAGACCTGGGTTCAATCCCAGGTCGAGTCATACCAAAGACTCAAAAAATGGTACTTGATGCCTCCTTGATTAACACTCTACATTATAAGGTATGGATCAAAGGTTATGTGGAGCAATCCAGGGAAAGGAGTAGCGCCCTCCCCTACACCTTGGTGTAATAGCAATCGAAAAGGGAGCCTTCGGGTCACCCTCGACAACGGTCGCCAACTTTACTTATATGATAATATAGTTTCAGGTAATTATTTCCATTTAATGTTGTCCTTTGCTTGCACACAATTATATTGTTTCAAGTAACAGATAATTATCCTTAGTAAAGCAAATATTCTTCTTACAAATAATTTACATTTATATACAAATAAATTGCATGCAATTGAATGACATTAAGTATTCCTATCTCATACTAATATTTATATGGTTTCAAGTAATAATTTCTATTTAATTATGATGATTTATTTACACAGTTATATGGTTTCAAGTAACTAATTATAAGCCTTTGTAAACGAATATAGCTTCAAGGGACTATTCTTAATACAAATAATTTACTGTAACCTCTCAAATATTCCTATTTAATACAAACAATTTTTACGTAATGTATCGTTTAAAGTATTCCATGGTTTCAAGTAATTATTTTTATTTAATAATAGTCATATAGCTAATGAAGAGGCCATAACACTGGTTTCTAAATATACAAACTCTTTTATTACGAAACGACATGTTCGTTGTGAAAGAGAGAGAAAGAGACACACAGAGACAGAGACACAGAGAGTCGGACTGCCATGATTGACACCATATCTTCTTCGCCCACGTTGATACACATATTAAAAGCCTTGCTTCTTTCACGGTAGGTTGGATACAGAGCCGGTTCTCGGCTCGGCTGGCACGCAAGTTGACGGGACGACTTTACTCGGCTAACTGCTCTCTCCAATTGACTGACCGACTAACCCCACCCCACGACTGACCGCCTGTCGGCTGGAATCGAAAAAATACGGCCATTATATAATTTTCTAACGCCCACATATTTATTCTTCCGGGCCAATTCACGTGATTTGTTTCCGCTGTCCCTTGTTCTTCTGTTTTGAAATCCACAACTAATCATCTTGTCTAATCAATTATAGGTTTAAGTAACTATTCTTAATAAAAAAATAATTTACAGTCATACGGCACCAAATATTCCCATTAAATATATACAATCTTAGGGGGCAGATCTACTTAAGCTATAGGTAGGGTTCTAATAGGTACTATCACTCCAGGTTGAGTGGACCTGGGAGTAATGGTACTCTGTACAGATCTCCGGAACCAGAGAGTCAAAATCAGATGCAGTTTAGTGCCATATCCGGACACCTCATTTTGATGGGAGTTACTCCTCAGCAAGGAATATAGTCATTGTATTCTCAACCCTTTATCATCTGTCTAGACTACGTGCTTAGAACATCGATTGATAAAATCAAAGAAAACGGTTTCAAGCTAACAGAGGAAAGAAGCAGAAGGTACCCTGCACAAACAATTACGGATGCGGACTACGCCGATGACATACCGCTTCTTGCAAATAAACCTGCCCAAGCCGAAACCCTACTACATAGTCTGGAACGAACAGCAGCAGGCATAGGCCTCTATGTCAATGCATACAAGACGGGATATATGTGCTTTAATCAAAGAGGCGACATCTCCACACTAAAAGGTAGCTTGACGAACTCATAAGTGACATACTACTGTGGACCCCTTCACATGGCCGAGCAAAGGCAGGACGACCAGCTCGAACCTTCATACAACAGCTCTGTGCCGATACAGAATGTAGTTCTGAAGACCAGCCGGAATCGAAGGACGATAGTTAGGGGTGGTGAGAAAGGGTCCAGGATATCCGTGCAGATGGAGTGACCTGATGATGACGATGATGACGACGAGAGGGAGAAAAATTATGACACGCAGTAATATTTTTCGGAATCACTTTATTGAGTTATATGATATAAGTAGAATAGTATCTTTTTTTTTTCTCATCACAATGTTCATCCCCAAAGCATTAGTACAATCTGAGTTTCTGTGTCAATCCTTTAAAAGCTACGATACTTGTGCTGATGGCTGATGGCCACTAAACAAACGCTTCTAGTTTAACGATTTGACAGATGCGACTCTATGTAAACAGAGCTCAGAGCTTTTTGAACGCAAAAAATACTTCGAGTGAAAGAAAGAGAAAAGGAATCCGGGAAAGAAACAAGATATTAAAAAAGAAATCAGAGAAAAATTAATAAAAAGAAAAGAAAAAATAATCTGAAGCGAAGGAACGTTTTAGTTTTCTCAGTGGACAAACGTCAGGATGCCTTTTAAGAACTTTATGAAATAGATAAATAGTATATAAAAGAAAAATGTATTCGTCAATCATCAGTAATATCTATTAGTTTGCAGTTCCTTTCATCTAAAAAGTAAAACTAAGATATGAAGTTTCAGAAGTAACAAAAATGGAAAGTTTTGAAACGCTCAGAAATAAAATAAAAAATGAAAGGAGGCTAAGGAATTGTCGTAGTCCAAAGAAACTTGATGAAAATAAAGCAGCCCTACCTGAAAAATTGCGAGTAAAGTAACATGAAAAACCAGTCAAAAACTTGCTTGTATCATATACTAAGATATCTGACAAAAGAAAGGATTTTATCAATCATGGTCTCTCATATATTTATTTGCCTCGAAAGTTGTCTCGAGGTGTGGCATCGCTGTATCTTTCAAAGGGCTTCACATCTATAAGTTTGTAAGGTTTTATTTAAAACTATGTCTGAAAATATCTTTATATTTTCCAATATTACTTTGATTCACAGACAAAGTGATGTACTAGTATTGATGCTCTAAAAGGGTCAGTCTTCTTTTTCTTTTTCTTTTTTTCGATGGGGAGGTCAGGTATTCAACTTTCATATTTAAAGTAACGCGTTATAATTATCATTTTTTTAAATGTTCCTTTTTAACTTCCATATTTAAAGTAACGACGTTTTAAAGGTTTTTTATGTTCGTTTTTAACTTCCATATTTAATGTAATTATGTTTTAAAAGTGTTATTTTTAAAAGAAATTTCTGTTTTTAAATTCAATAGTTAAAGTAACGACGCTTTAAAAGCGTTTTCTTTTTGTTTGTTGTTTTTTATTTAAGAATTTTTTAAACTTTCACAGTTAATGTAACGACGTTGTAAAAGAGTTTTTGGCATTTTTTATTTGTATCTTGGAATTCCTTATCAGCATTATTCCGCACCATCAATTTTTTTTTCTGGTTATATAAAAGGAATCTAAAAAAACTTTCAACCATATTAGATTCTTTAAAAAAAAATCAAAATGAAAACTGTGTCTAAAATCGTATACTTGACTTTAGGTAAGTCTTGATACGAAACTAACGCCTGAACACTTCTATTTGATATTTTAGTCACCTAATGATCTCAGAATGAAATATATGTAAGTTAAGTAAAGTTGGCGACCGTAGTCGAGAGTGACCTGAAAGCTCTCTTTCTGATAGCTACTACACCAAGGTGGAGGGTAGGGTGCGACTCCTTTTCCTGGATTGCTCCACTTTACTCTTGATCCCTACCTTATAATGCTGAGTATTAAGTAAGGAGGCATCAAGTACCATTTTTTGAGTCTTTGGTATAACTCGACCTGGGATTGAAGCCCGGTCTCCCGGACCATTGGAAAACTCTCAAACCATCATGCCTATCGTGCCACTCAGAGATGTCACAATAGCCCAGATGGGGAACGGAGCCACAGAGTGCGGGTGACGTCACGCACCGGAAGCGCGCGGAGGATTTGGGGGATTTTGAAAAAGTCATTTAGTTGAGTTGAGTCCTGCCTCGGGAGAAGACGGTTGACTTTCACTTGCTCGCGGAGGCCTTGGGCAAGTGTCACACGAGGGGGGGGGCAGATGAAAAAGCCAGAATAGAAAGAATATGTATCTCTCTCCTTATGTCGAAGAACCTTTAAACTCAAAGGTAATAAAGATTTTCGTTCCTGAACTAAGAAGTCGTAAGTGTTTTTCCTGTTTCGAGATTCCTATGTTCTATCTTTATGGACATTACGAACATTTTATGAACATTATATGTACGTTTCGCGTGGCCATATTTCGAATAGCTATGTTATATCTTTATTATATCAGAACAAACCAGCGTTTAGTGGATACGCAAGATATCTAAACACAGTATGCCTCGAGTGGTGCAAGGGTTACCTTGCTAAACTAGCAGATCATTGTTAGCAAGTTCAATTCTGATTAGGTGCCCCATATTTGCGTGCCTACGCCGAAGCTTCGTAAATCGAAAGGTACAACGCGAGGTGTGAGGTTTAGAGAACTAGACTAGAAGATCATTATTTGTGAATTAGATTCACTCTCGGTGCTCTGTACTTGTGGCCTGCGGCAAATATAAGTTGAGCTTAGTAAATGACTATTGTGTTGCAATAAACTGAACAAAAAAAGTGTATCAGAGCTTCTACTTTAACGAACGGTTTAACAGGTTGGTTGGTTGATTGATTGGTCAGTATTTTATGCCATATTAACCCTTGTGGGTAATTTGATGCCAAATTCTGTTTATATATATATATATATATATATATATATATATTGTAAAGGTTTATGGTTGTCACTTGGTTACTTGGTGAGTTAATAACAGGCCAGATTTTGTGGTATTATTAAATAGTGCTCAATATTAATGATAGAGCTTTTATACATACATACATATATATATATATATATATTATGAGAATGTTGGTCGTCAGTAAATCACTATGTGGTTATGTGTCGAACCAAGTGCAATATAATATGGAGAGTGCTCAATATCGATGATAGAGCGATTATAATAATGATAATAATGATAATAAATAAATAAATATTTTATATATATATTTAATCCATGGAAAATATTGTTCTGCAACCTTAGGTTTCATTAAGTTTATAAAACAACATTCATCAGGCAGTTAGGAAAATGGGATGAATTGAATAGATATAACTATCACCCAACACACCATTTGGTGGTTAATGTGTTGGGTGAGAGTTATATACGTAATAAATTGTATTTTCAATTTATTCCATCTTTTAACTGCTTGATGTATGTTGTTTTATCATATCATATTTACCCAACCCCTCCGCTCGGGCAGGATATGACACAAGGTCAATTTTTAAGCGGAGTTTAACAGGTTTGAATTAAGAGTTTTCCTTCTCCTAGACTAGTTGCCTCACCAAGTCTGAAGAGCCTAGTCTGCCCTACTATTTACCCATAGCTGGAGGGAGAATAATTGGATTCATACCTTTCCCAAAGGTATTAGTGCTATGTGAAAGGCAATCAGTCTCGTCCAGGATTTGAACTCGTGTCGCCGTGTCAATTTCCTATGACGATAACCATTACACCACGGGCACTTGAATGTTGTTTTATAAACTTCATGAAACCTAAGGTTGCAGAACAATATTTTCCATGGATTATATATATATATATATATATATAGCAGGTAGTATCAATCTGGGCTGGAGTGGACCAGGGTATAATCGCAATCAAAAGGTATCCTTCATTTCCCAAAGCCTCTGAACTGGAACCTCACCATCACATGCAGTTTAGTGTCATACTCAGAACAATCGATGAAAGACGGGGAAGGGTCTTACCCCTCAGAAGAGATACAGTCGACGTATTCTACAGCCCCGAGAGAGCGGCTGGCGTTTCGGGCAGTGTTTCCTAACGGAAAGGGCTGTTAGGAATTATCAGAGGGGAGCGGTAACTAATATTTCCCGGGAGTTGGGGAGGTGTTTATTGTTCTATTTCCAGTTTTACTTTAATTGATGTGTTATTTTAATCATCTCTTTTTAATTTTAAGTAAAGAATGTACCTTTATAAATAAGATGATTTTTCTCTTTCTTCTCTTAAACGACATTCACCTGACGATCGCATCTGCGAGAAACTGACTGAAACCAAGTACCATTGACTACGTTTCTACACTATCTTAACTTTGATCTACATATGCTATATTACCAATATTGGATTGGAGACATTCGTGGTGTATTGATTACTGTCGTAAAAAATGGATACGGAGAACCGGGTTCAAACCATAAGCGAGGTTGTTTATAATTCACATTGTGCTAATACCGTTGGGAAAAGTATTAATCCAAATATTCTCCCTTGAGCTATAGTTGAATAGTAGGGCAGACTGGACTCTTTAACCTTGGTATGGCAACCAGTCGAGGAGAAGGAAAATTCTGAACTGAAACTTATTAAACACCGCTTAAAAATAGACTTTGTGCTGTATCCTGCTGATATGGTGGGGGGGGCTGGATGAATATATATATTACCTATATTGAGCACTCTTTCTTTATACAGGATATGTCACAATTATTGGAACAAAACAGCGGCTTCTCAAATCTTCCCAGTCGGTTCTGTTCTCTTTATTTTCTTGTATTACTTCGGGAAAATAATAAACATTTTTAAATATTTAGCTAAATGCCTCACACAATGGAGTAAAAGGTTTTTTGTGTGAAGACATATTATGAAACTAAATCTTTCAAAATTATTCAAGATACAGAATGAAGTTCGATTTCAACAGATTTCCAAACAGGAGTCAGATTTTCAAGTTGGTCAAGAATTTTACAAGTGCCATGAATTTCAAAGTTCTTGACCAACTTGAAAATCTGACTCCTGTTTGGAAATCTGTTGAAATCGAACTTCACTCTGTATCTTGAATAATTTTGAAAGATTTAGTTTCATAATATGTCTTCACACAAAAGACCTTTTACTCAATTGTGTGAGGCATTTAGCTAAATATCTAAAAATGTTTATTATTTTCCCGAAGTAATCTAAGAAAATAAAGATCGTCGGGCAACAGGTTCCTCTCCATCTGGGCCTCTGATAACAATCCAACTACCCAAGAATGTCACCAGGGTTCAAGAGTTAGTCGGCCAGAGTAAGTCTCAACAGCAGATACCTAGTGCATGAACTCAGAGGCTCCTCTTGACATTTTAAATTCATACTTGCGACTAAATAGTTGCGATGATAAAATGTTACGAGGTGCACACGATAAGTTTTCAGACTTTTTTCGTATGGGCACTTTTATTGATAGTACACACATGAAACTCTAGTCTCCTTCGAAGTAATCTCCTCAGGTTGCAATACACTTTTTGCACCGTTCCAACAACTTCTCGAAGGCCCCATGAAAGTCCTCTTGTGTGAGCGTGTCAATGCACAACCTCTTTCATCTCCTCAATTGTCTCATAACGACAGCCTCTGAGCTTAGGGAATAACCAAAAGTCACAGGGAGCAAGGTCTGGACAATAGGGAGGCTGACGAACTGTCTTGATGCCCATCTTGATCAAATAGTCTGTGACAAGGATGGAGTTGTAGACTGGTGCATTGTCCTGGTGGAAATTCCACTGACCCGATTTGAAGAGTGCTGGCCTCTTCCGACCGAATCTCTTCCTGAACTCCCTTAAAGCCTCAACATAGTAACCCTAACCCTAATCGTTTGGCCAATCAACTCTCGTATATTGACTTCCTTACTCCTCCCACACTTCTCATTATCCCTCAAACTCCTTGCCTTCCTTGAATCTCTTATGCCACTTAAAAACTGATGCTCGATTCATGCAAGATGGTCGAAAAGCAGTCTGAAGCATTCCACAGGTTTCTGTGGCAGGATTTTTTCCAAGTAGGAAACAGAATTTTATTGCATATCGTTCTTTTAAAGTGTTCTCAAGTCCAGATTGCATTTTTGAAATTCACCAGCTGTGACAATCGAGCTTTAGTAGGGTGTATTCAAATTCCTCCTGTAGCTGTTCATTTGAAGCTGAAATCATAAAAATTGGTCAGTTATCTCATAAGATGTATAGCAATAACATAATGATTTATCAAGAGCCAACGACAATTTTAAATGCTCACGTGAAAAAAGTCTGGAAACTTATCGTATGCACCTCGTATCTTTTCACCTTTTGATAAATGTAATTTTCATTACTCTATTATTTACGGTCCTTGATTTGTGTCCAATCATTTTGTTTCGAAAACTGTGAAACACCGTGTCGCTTAAGCCGGTTCCAGACGTGTACTCTCGTTTGTTTGTTTGTTTGTCTGTTTGTGTTGTATGACATAATAACCTTTGTAGGTTATTTAATGCCAAATCTATTCTTATACAAATAAACAGTTCTATTTCAAACAAATCAGTTTAGCATAAGTACACAGTTTAATTGTCAAAAGCATTTCTATTTCAAGCTATTCTGTTTTGTCAAATAATTCTAATTCAGCTAAATTCATTTTAGTATAAGTACAGATTTTGTTTTCACACAGTTAAATGTCAAAACAATTCTATTTCAAACAATTCAGTTTAGAATACAATGACATTTCCCTTTCAAACAATTCAGTTCAGCATAAGTACGCAGTTTAAATGTCAAAACAGTTCTATTTCATGCAATTCAGTTCAGTATAAGCACACGGTTTAGTTCTATTAGACCAATAAATAGGACCCTATCAGTTGCTACCACCCCGCGCCAGAGGGGACCTGGAAACTAAGGCAATGAAGGAGTACTCTGTATTCCCCAAAGTTCTGGAATTACTGGAACCTCACCATCAGATTGTTTAGTGTCATAACCAGGACACTCGTTGGGGGCGGGGTCTTACTCCTTTACAGAGAAGCAGTCGGTGTATTCTACAGCCCTAGCCGACTGGGCAAATGTACTTTTGTAAGGAGTCTTTTGGGGACTAGTGTCAGAATGTGGTCCTGCTATGTTCGTGTTTGAATGCAGACTTTTTTTCCTTCAGGACCGGTTACCACATCAAAGTTAAAGAGCACAGTCTGCCCAACTATTTACTTATAGCTAGATGGAGTAGATGGATTCATGGTATTACCGCGAAAGTGAAGCACAAGCAGCTTCGTCCGGGATTTGAAGTTTCCTCGCCGTGTCCAATTTCTACATCGAAAACCATTAGGTCAAGCGCCTGAAAACGATTTTTAAGAATATATTTCTATTAAACTCAATAATAACCACAATTTTTATTGCAAAATGGTATAATTTGAAGGCAGTTGTTTATTCGTGATTGCATTTATCTTGGGTCAAGTGCAGAGCTTCAAAAACTTTTTATTTAATGCACCCATCATCATGATTATCATCATCATGTCGTACTGACAGCACAGATTTCCCTGGGGGTGTCCTCGTGGTGTAATGGTTAAAGCGATGGACTGCGGAATCGTAGTAAGCGAGTTCGTACTCCAGTCGCGCTATTACGTTCACCTTCGAGCAAATACCTTTGGGAAAGGTATGAACCCCCTTATCCTCCCAGCTATGGGTTAAATACTACCCCTAATGTTCTTCTCAGAGAATAGCCTTGGCATTAAATAACCTACAAAGGTTGATATGACATTAAACAAATAAACTAAACCAATCTTCAGATTTCCCTAGATCTCTTTCTCCATCTGTCCCTATCTTCGATCGCTCCCGGCAAGTCCTCCAAATTTCATCCAGTTTCCGCACAGAGCTAATGTATATAATACCTTGCTGGTCGGCCATGTGTAGGGATCTATCGTCGTTTAGGAGTTCGTCCTTGCTTCTCCGGCAATGTACCATATATCTTACTTGTCTTATTTGAATGTATAGAGGTATACTCCCGGGGTGGTGGAGTGTAGCGAATATCTAACTTTTCACACGTGGGAGGCCTATTTAAGTGTATACTGACTTTCGGTCAGGCGCGTCATCTGTTGACTTGCTTCTTTAAAGAATACATTGAATATTAAGTAATAAAACCAGCCCAGTCGGCTGGTGCTGTTGAATACACTGATTCCATCTCTGTAGAGGGGTAAGCCCCCACCCCCGCAACGAGTGTCCTGGATATTATACTAAACAATTTGATGGTGAGGCTCCAGTAATGCTGAAGCTTTGAGAAATTCGGAGTACTCTTTCATTGTTATTGTTTCCAGGTCTACTCAGGCCCAGAGCGGTAACACCTGATAGGGTCCTATTTATGAGTCAAATAAAACTGAGTGCAAACAAATGACTTATGCTAAATTGAGTTGTTTGAAATAGAACTGTTTGATCATTTAACTGTGCGTAAACAAATGACTGATGTTTAATTGAATTGTTAATTATACATTGCAGTACTTGGAACCATTTATCTTTGTTGACTTATGTTAAATTAAATAGTTAGAAATAGAACTGTTTGATCAGTTAACCGTGTGTAAACAAATGACTGTGTAAGTGAATTGTCAGTTATAGATAACAATACTTTGAACTATTTAACTTTGTTGACTTATGTTTACAAATCATATATATCTAATATATATGAATAAATCGGATTTGGCATTGAATAATCTACAATGGTTGATATGCCATAAAACCCAAACAAACAACGTCATATATATTCAATATGTATGTATAAAGAGGATTTGGTATTAAATAACCTACAATGCTTGATATGCCATAAAACCCAACCAAACAAAATCATATATATTTAATATATGTGTATAAAGAGGATTTGGCATTGAATAATCTACAGTGCCATAAAAACAAACCCAACCTATATTACAAAATATAACTAATTTACCAGTGTTTTATACAGTTTACATGAAAAAAGAATCAGTAAACTATGAATTCAAACGTTCCTTGAACAGTTTTTAATGGGCACTGTGGAGATCATGAATATTAAGTTTGAGACACCAAAAAGATTTTTGCCCAGTCGGCTGGGACTGAAGAATACACCGACTGTTCCTCTGCAGGTGGGTAAGACAAGCCAACGAGTGTCCTGGATATGACACTAAACAATCTGATGGTGGGGTTACAGCAATGCTGGAGCTTTGGGGAAGGGGAGTACCCCTTCACTACCATTGCTCCCAGGTTCACTCTGCCCCGGAGTGGTAGCACCTGATAAGGGTCTTATCTATGGGTTAAATAGAACTAAAAGCATACTTATGCTAAACTGAATTGCTTGAAAAAGAAATGTTTTTGAGAATTAAACCGTACTTACATTTAAACTGCATGCTTATGCTAAACTGAATTATTTGAAATAGAACTGTTTTTACATTGAAACTGTATTTACACTTAACTGAATTGTTTGACATAGAACTGTTTTGACATTTAACTGTGTGTAAAAAAATCTCTACTTATACTAAAGTGAATTAGCTGAAATAGAACTGCTTGACTAAACTGAATAGCTAGAAATAGAAATATTTTTCACAATTAAACTGTATTTACATTTAAACCGTGCTTATACTAAACTGAATTTTTTGAAATTGAACTGTTTTTGACATTGAAACTGTACTTACACTAAACTGAACTGTTATATATAACTGTTTGAATAAACTGAATAGTTTGAAATAGAAATGTTTTTGACAATTAAACTGTGTACTCATACAAAACTGAATTATTTTCAATAGAATATTTAGCGTTAAATAACCTACAAAGTTTGATATGCCATAAACTGAATAGTTTGAAATTGAATTGATATGCCATAAACTGAATAGTTTGAAATAGAAATGTTTTTGACAATTAAACTGTGTACTCATGCAAAACTGAATTGTTTTGAATAGAATATTTAGCGTTAAATAACCTACAAAGGTTGATTTGCCATAAAACCCAACCAACCAATTAACCGAAAAGATTTAGCGTCCTCAGAGCCAAATTGTTCGTTCATTTTAGATGACCCGTACATTTTGAAAGGTTATATGTGAACACCATTAGTGGCCATTACACCCAGTCAGGAATTCTGCTAGGGATACAATCACTGGAAACTAGTCAACATGATCCACCGATTTTTGTTTTCTAGTTATAAAAGGATTTATAAATGCAAATTAATAAATTCATTCCTAATAGACACCTTCCTTTTATTCACCCTGACTAATTTTCCCCACCCCCAGGGTTCGTAATGTACCACTTTGAGAAGCTCTGGTCTAGATAGATATGATCACAGATTTAACTATTCTAAATCTGCAGTAGATATAATACTAAGAAAGAGATATGTATTTATTATAGATGTGAGGGGCGTAAGTGATGTGATCTGGGAGCCAAAGGGGGGGGGGCATTTAAAAAAAAGCTCAAGAACATCGGGTTTAGAATATATTTCGATTTACTATTTTCCTGAGGAGGATATATGTAGTGGTAATTTACTAAGCTTTTTGCTTAGATGTGGCACAAGGCCATATGAAAGGGGCACCCAATGAGACTCGAACTCACTTGTGTAGGCTTGCTAGTCCAGCTTGCTAACCATTACACCACCAGAGGCGCCCCAGGAGGATATATGTAGTGCATTCAATAAGTTTCCAGACGTTTTTGTACGGGCATTTAAAATTGTCCTAGAGTCTTGAAAATTTAGTATGTTATTGCTATACATCTTATGAGATAACTGACCAATTTTTATGATTTCAGCTTCAAATGCTCAGCTACAGGAGCAATTGGAATACACCCTACTAAAGCCTGATTGTCACAGCAGGTGAATTTCAAAAATGCAATCTGGGCGTGAAGACACTTTAGAAGAACGATATGAAATGAAATTCTGTTTTAAACTTGGAAAAAAATGCTGCCACAGAAACGTACGGAATGCTTCAGACTGCTTTTCGACCATCTTGCATGAATCGAGCATCAGTTTTTAAGTGGTATAAGAGATTCAAGGAAGGCAGGGAGTCTGTGAGGGATGATGAGAGGTTTGGAAGAAATAAGTAAGTCAATATACCAGAGTTTAATGGCCAAAGGGTGAGGCTTAGGGTTAGGGTTACTATGTTGAGGTTTTAAGAAAGTTCAGGAAGAGATTCCTTGGGAAGAGGCCAGCACTCTACAAATCGGGTCAGTGGAATTTCCACCAGGACAATGCACCAGTCCACAACTCCACCCTTGTCACCGACTATTTGACCAAGATGAGCATCAAGACAGTTCGTCAGACTCCCTATAGTCCAGACCTTGCTCCCCGTGACTTTTGATTATTCCCAAAGCTCAGAGGCTGTCGTTATGAGACAATTGAGGAGATGAAAGAGGCAGTGACGAAGGTCATTGAGACGCTCACACAAGAGGACTTTCATGGGGCCTTCGAGAAGTTGTTGGAACGGCGAAACAAGTGCATTGCAGCCGGAGGAGATTACTTCGAAGGGGACTAGAGTTTCATGTGTTTTCTATCAATATAAGTGCCCATACGAAAAAAGTCTGGAAATTTATTTAATGATCCTCGTACAGTATATTGATAGCGAGTCTGGGCATTGCTGATACACACCTTAATTTTAAAACCTGTACACGTATTGATTAGTATGTAATTGTTTCATTCAGTGCAGCTGTATTACGCGCACTTTCAATCACATACAAATTTAAGCCCATATTCAGAGGGTTTTAGTTTTAGTCCACGAATGCAATATATTTGCGTCTATGCATAAATATGATTGTATATGCATTTCTCCGGACTAAGTTAACAAAAAAAGAAAATTAAAACTAGCTTAAATATAAGTCTGGCTGTCGGTCTATCTAACTATCTATCACATTCTCTTCCATCGATAAACGTTCCAATCTATCTATCTATCTATCTATCTATCTATCTATCAAATTCTCTTCATATCTATCTATCTACCTATCTCCGTTCATATCTACACATCTCTTCACGTCTATCTATCTATTTCTTTATCTTCACATCTATCTATCTATCTATCTATCTATCTATCTATCTAACTATCAACGTTCCAATCTATTTATCTATCTGTTTCACTCATTCTCTTCACACCTATCAATCTATCTATTTCTCTTCTCATCTGTATACACACACACACACACACACTCACACGCACACACACACACACACACACACACGCACGCACACACACAGACACACAGACACACACACACACATATATATATATATATGCATGTGTGTGTGTGTGTGACACGCGCTTGTTCCTTCAGTAGGCTTTGTAGTTATAAACAAAACTACTTGACCCCGATTCGATTTTACCGACCTTTACAAAGGTAGGTATTTACCTAGATTACAGTGATCATCACATTGTTGTCAACTAGTCCTTAAACGATGACAATAATTGCAAGACTAGTTTCAGAGTATGCTGATCGTAGATATCATTTTACGAATAAAGTCACCTATATAATTTCATCTCTCTCCACTTTCATCAACACTGGATCTGTTTCGGCCGGTTTCTCACACTGATCAGAGGTCAATTATTTCCCGACAATACCTACTTATCACACAGATGTGCACAACGTTTGTTTAAATAAGACCGATTCAATTTCAATATCACGCGGATTTAGACGACTCTCCAACGGTTGTCATCGAAGGCAAATATTGATATGTAGTGTATTTCAAACAGCGTTGGAGCTCAACAGATAGAAGTACAAGACTGGAGCAGTAGAATACACTCACTGCATCGGTGTAGAGAAGTACAATCCCCTGTTAATGATCTTTTTTGATTATGACAGTAAACTGTATCTGATGGCGAGGCTATACCCCTGAAGTTTTGTGGAATCTAGAGCCCATCTTCAATTCAGACTCAGAGTGGTAGGACCTGTTATGAATCGCAGTAAGCGAGTTCGAATTCCATTCGACCTATTACGTTCACTTTCAGACAAAAAAAAACTTGGGAAAGATATGAAACCTCCTTATCTTCTCAGCTATGGGTTAAACAGTGCCACTATTGTCCTTCAAGAAGGATAGATTTGGCATTAAATAACCCAGAAGGTTAATATGCCATTAAACAACAAACAACCAAACACATTTTAAATAGGATCCTTTCAAGTTTCCTGACAAGTGTTTAAGGGTGAAAGACCCGAGAGCGTTCGGGATAATTTCGGTAAATTCATAAACCAACTCCAACTTAAAACCAAAACACCTATCAGGAAACTTGAAAGGGGCCAAATGAAATTATACAGACAAAATTTGTCTTTATTATTTAATCAAACATGCTTTATTATACATATATGTATGGTGTTAATTTTGTTTTTTAGATAGATTATCAATGACTGCTCATATATATCTATTAAATATAATTTTCTTACTGTTTATCATCGACGTTGTTTTTGAAATTACTTTATTGGGACTGGAGAAGAAACATCTCGAATTCTAATGTTCCTATTTAACTGGGGGGAGTTCTAAATATCAGTATCGTTAATAATAATAGTAGAGGTGGTGGTAATAGGGATAATAATAATAAGAAGAAAGACTTTGATTTATTTTGTTAAAATGTAAAAAATGTGTCCACGCGATGCTTTATATTTCTGATAAATGATCAAAAACCAGTCTTTCTAATATTTAAAAAAAAGTAGGGTTAAGAATTTAAAAATTTACAAAAATCCTCCCCGAAACCATGTGTTCGAACTTTTATGCAAACTTAATGAACCCGTCTCTAAATATAAATAAATAAAATCTATTTGGAAACTAGAAAGACTCAATCTTTGTCTTTTGAATTAGCGGCGCTGGGATTCAAATTCGAAAGTGATTCGTGTGAAAAATGTTTTAAGGATAACATTAAGAAGCCAGGAAAAAAATTTGGGGCAGATATAAGGATATCGGATTATACCTTACAAACTCTGATTAGAATATAGCGGGGGCGGTTTGAACAATACTAAGTTAAGACTTTAAATTTTTTTAGGCGTGACGGCAACTACACAAGAATGCTGCGAGCAATATTGAACAAGTCCTGGAGGCAACACCCGACAAAGCAGCAGCTATACGGCCACTTACCACCCACCACGAAAACTATCAAAGTTAGACGAACCTGACATGCAGGACACTGCTGGAGAAGCAGGGACGAGCTCCTAAGTGATGTTCTCCAATGGACCCCTCACATGGCCAAGCAAAAGTAGGGCGACTAGCTCGAACCTACATACAGCAGCCTCTGTGAGGATACGGGATGTAGCCCTGAGGACCTGCCAGAAGCGATCCTATTTACCTAACCCCTCCGCTCGGGCAGGATATGACACAAGGTCAATTTTTTAAGCGGAGTTTA
>OY757921.1:20590228-20782728 GCA_963585895.1 Sepioteuthis lessoniana | reverse complement strand
TCTCTGTCTGAGTGTCTAGTGATCTATCTATCTATTATATTATCTATCTATCTATCTATTATATAAAAAGGAACTAAAAATTTGGTGCGTTTCCTCAGGTGGTTTGCACGAAGCTTTAAAAATATGTTTTTTAAGATGAACTAGATTTTTTATTTGTGTCCTAGATTAATTTAGACTTTCGCATTTGCGGATGATAATTTTTATTTATATTCAGTACCTTTCTGATTAATTTTAGAAGAAAAATTCCGGGACACCATTTCTCCAGAAGACCAGAATCTTATTATTCAATTCTATTTGTATTCTGGACGATTTAGAGCTTCCAAATCAATTTTAATCCAAAATGCTCCAATCAACCATGTAAGCAGGGGTAGCCTGACACCAAATAACCTTTCCTCTTTGAGGTCAAAGGTGTCAATATGCCAAATTTCATCAAGATTATCTTATTAGCCCAGGAGCCAATAGGTAACAAACAAACAAGAAAACAAGCTCGCAAACAAACAATCGAAAATATATTAGACTTCATTTAATCGATATTATTTTGTCCATATCAATCGATTTTTATGAAAATAAAACAGTTCTAAAGATGCAAGGAAGATTTTTTATTTTCATTGATTTTTAACGTCTAACAAACCGACACCGAAGTTACAACATTAAAAGCATCTGAATAGATAGATAGATAGATAGATAGATAGATAGATAGATATGGACAGACTGAGATAGATAGATAGATAGATAGATAGATAGATAGATTACAAAAGAAAGTAAAAATCAAATTAGCAAACAGATCAAATGTAAAAGAAAGAAAGAAAGAAAGAAAGAAAGAAAGAAAGAAATGAGGTGGATAGAATATGTTTGTTACGTAGTTACAAGCATAGCAGCCAAGAAAACGCCTAAGAAAATCTTATCTCTATACAATTGCACAAACGCAGACATCCATTTGTTTCTAATTCCAATAATATTTGTGTTGTTGACCTTTTCATTCACTAGGAAGCGGCACACCCGACAAAAAGTCATTGATAGAGAAGTAAGAAGTTAAAAACATGATAACACTCCAGTTAATTTTTTTACACTGATCTCCACTTAGACATATGCAAATGAAAAAATGTGTTTTTGTGTATTATAAAAGTTTTTGTTTTGTTCTTTAATCAAAGACGTATGCTGCTTAATGGCCCAGTCGGCTTGGGCTATAGAATACACCCACTGTTTCTCTGAGGAGGGGTAAGACCCCTCCCAACTAGTGTCCTAGATATGATACTAAACAATCTGATGGTGAGGTTCCAGTAATGCTGGAGCTTTCGGGAATGCAGAGTATCCCTTCACTGCCATCGCTCCCAGGTCCACTCTGACCTGGAGTGGTAGCACTTGATAGGGTCCTATCTATCGATCTAATAGAATTAAACTGTGTACTTATGATAGATTGAATTGCTTGATATAAAACTGTTTTGACATTTAAACTGCGTACTTATGCTAAACTAAATTGTTTGAAATGGAACAATTTTTGACATTGAAACTGTATTTACGCTAAACTGAATTGTTTGAAATAGAACTATTTTGACATTTGTGTGTAAACAAAAACTATTCTTATACTAAACTGAATTGTTTGAATTAGAACTGTTTGACTAAACTGAATAGCTTGAAATAGAAATGCTTTTAACTGTTAGACTGTGTACTTATGCTAAACTGAATTGTTTGAAATAGAACTGATTATTTCTATAAAAATGGATTCGGCATTAAATAACCTACAAATGTTGATATGCCATAAAATCCAAACAAACAAAGTGTGTTGGTTAAATTAAGCGTTTGCTGTTGTGCACCATGTACGACTCCTCGAGCGGTTCGACTATTTCTACCTCTGCATCATCTTGAACAGACAGAGGTCACTAACATAGAGGCCATGCTACTGTAGTCACCGATTTGCTGGACAGGACACATTTCCAGGATAAGAGATCATCGTCTGCCCAAGGTCACGTCGTACGGCAAACTTTCGACTGACCATCACGACAGAGGGACACAAAAAAAGCAATACAAGGACTGTTTGAAAAAATCCCTTGGTACCTGTCACATCGGCTATCGCCGATAGTCCTCCTTTGCTCATGACCGTGACGTTATGCATCTCACCATCAACCATGTTGTGTCCTCCGTTCGAAACAGCTTCAGAGCCACCCTCAACGACAAAAGACGTAGGAAGAAGAACCGCAACGCTACGTCATCAAACCTTGACAATACCTTCAGCTGCAGTCGAGCATGTCTGTCCCGCATTGACCTTGTCAGTTACGACCGTGCTTGCAGTCAATAGGGACCTTCCCCTTCTTGATCTTCGTTCACGAAGCCAAGCCATAAAGATGTTACCATGGTAAACCAATCACTTAAGTATCATTCAAAAGAAGTCTCCTGAGTATGACATTGAAACTTCTGATGGTGAGACTCCTGTCCTGTGGTTTTGGGATAATATGGAGTACCTCTTCATTAACGTTACCACTAAGCTTACTCTGTCTGGGAGAGGCAGTACCTGTTAGGGTTCCGTCGATGGATCAAATAAGTAAAGTTGGCGACTTTAGGCGATGATCCGAAGGCTCCCTTTTCAATAGCTACTACACAGAGGTGTAGAGGAGGGCGCTACTCTATTCCCAGGATTGTTCCACTTTATCCTTGCTCCTCAACTTATAATGCTGAGTGCTAAGAAAGACGGCATCAAGTACCATTTTGAGTCTTTTGTATGACTCGACCAGGGATTAAACCCCGGTCTCCTCGACCATTGGGAACACTCTACTCATTAGACCAATGGCCCGAAACCATACGGCTGTGTCAAAATTATTTCTATGAAATAGATATATGTGATATACAGAATTATTAATGCTGAATAGGAATACTTGAAACCATTTAAAAGGGGCAACAAATGATAAATACTGAATAGAATTATTAGTGTTTGATAGGAATATTTGTAACGATTTAACTGTATGCAAATAAATTAGGTGTAATGACTCGTTTAAAAATAATGTTACCAACAAACTATTCACTTATAAATCATATGAATTAATATATATATATATATGTGTGTGTGTGTGTGTGTGTGTGCGTGTGTGTGTGTGTGTGTGTGCACTTTGGCAAAGGAATTAACGGTTAACACTCGCGTAATGCAAAGCTTTTCTAACGAATTGAGCACTTTGGTATCCGATAGCGCAAAATACAAACAAACGTAAGTTGATACATATGCGTTAATTTCCGAGCTGACGTTGAGTCGCAATCTTAGTTTAGGGGTATGTCATCAGCCTGACATAAAGTTAGGCGGGTTTCGATCCGGGCTTGGAGCGTATCGCGTGCCCATTCACACAAAAGAGTTGCGATACAACGAAACAGTCTCAGTGAGGATTACAATATATACGTATATGGCAAATTAAATAACCCACAAGGGTTGATATGCCCTAAAACACCAACAATCATGATGAAATTATTATTATGACACAAGTATCGCTGAAAATAATAACCGGCTCATTGGCCTAGTGGGTAGAGTGTTCGCCAATGGTCCGAGAGACCTGGGATCAATCCCAGGTCGCGTCATACCAAAGACTTTAAAAATGGTACTTGATACTTCCTTTCTTAACACTCAGCAATATAAGGTACGTATCAAGGGTAAAGTGGAGCAATCCAGGAAAAGGAGTAGCGCCCTCCCCTACACCTCGGTGTAGTAGTTATTGAAAAGGGAGCCTTCTGGTCACCCTCGACTAAAGGGAGACAACTTTACTTTTTACTTTCGCTCAAAAATTTGCCCAAGACTTTTTTTAACATCCAAATCATAAAAAAGATTTCGTAAAATTAATAGAGGGAGTAGTCAAAGAAGAATTGTAGATTTTGTTAAAGAGTGCGCACTATACAACCTTATTGAACTGAGTACTTTGGGATGCCGCAATTATTTGTGTATAAGGCGCACTATTTTTCCAGATTTTTTTGCCATACACAAGTACTAGATAATAAACATTTTCTTGCCACATGCCTCACCATATTCGTCTAAACTAATGTGTTTTACGCTGTTACAAATAATATCCACAGGGATGTGTGTTTATAATTTTGTTTTGGCTATTTGGTAGAGTGTTCACCGATAGCTCGTGGGACCTGGGTTCAATCCCAGGTCGAGTCATACCAAAAACTCAAAAAACGGTGCTTGATATCTCCTTGCTTAACACCTAGCATTATAAGATACGTATCAAGGGTAAATTGGAGCAATCCAAGGAAAGGAGTAGCGCCCTTCCCTACACCTCGGTGTAGTAGCTATTGAAATGGGAACCTTTGGGTCGCTCTCGACTACAGTCCGCAACTTTACTTATTCTCACTGCAACCTGGTTGCATTTTTGTGTAAACGTATCTGTGTGTCTGTTCAAAAGACAGTGTAAAGTTTTTTGGTTTTTTTTAATGTAAACTATATAAAATATTATTTTTACTCGAAACAAACCGATAAAAAATTGGACAAATGCAATATCTAAGTAAAATTTAGCTACTAGACATTCAAAGAAGTCAGTGTTTATTATAAATGAGAATCTTTTTTTCCAGAATTTCGTAGTCCAAAGCGTTATATCATGGCAAGGAAAAGATACTCAGTGAAAATAAAGTTAATTATTTATTAACTCAAGTGGTACAGTCCGACTAGTATTAAAAGTCTCGCACTGTTGATGTTTCTATTTCAAAACATTCAGTTTAACGTAAGTACAGTTTCAATGTTAAAAACAGTTCCATCTCAAACAATACAGTTTAGCATAAGTACACAGTTTAAATATAAGTACACAGTTTAATTGTCAAAAACCTTCCTATTTTAAGGTATTCAGTTAAGTCAAACAGTTCTAATTCAAACAATTCAGTTAAGTGTAAGTAGTTTCTATATCAAAAACAGTCCTCGTAAGTACAGTTTCAATATCAAAAACAGTTCTATTTCAAACTGCGTAAGTACGCAGTTTAAATACCAAAACAGTTCTATTTCAAGTAATTTAGCTAAGCATAAGTACGCAGATTAATTCTATTTAACCCATAAATAAGGCCCTATCTGGTGCTACCACTCCGGGCCAGAGTGAACCTGGAAGCGATGGCAATGAAGGGGTTCTCCACATTCCTCAAAGCTACAGCATCACTATAACCTCACCATCAGATTGTTTAGGGTCATATCAGGACACTCGTTAAGTGGGGGAACTTAACCCTCTGCAGAGGTGGAGTCGGTGTATTTTACCGCCCCAGCCCAACGGGCAATCTGGATTTGGTCAAAACTGTAAAAGCCTTGGTTCAACTCCACAAAAGAAAACGAACTCAAGAATACACTTGTTTCTTTATTCACTCTTCAAAATTATCCTAGTGGAGAAGGCGTTTGACATCTTGCAATATGGACTTGGAGGGCACTGATCCCTCACTATCGTGAGATGGCAGATGAAAACTTAATTGACTTTTTTATCCCATTCTAACAGCCAGCTCCAAACGCTGTTGTGTTCTCTTTTGACCAACTACAGCAAGCAGGGGAAGGAACCCCAGTTTGGCTCAGTAGCCCAACTACCACAATACTCGATCGCGACTACAATGTTCAACTCCTAATTGCATCCTTCAATATATGGGGTCTGGTCTTCAGGAAAAGAAAATAGTTTATCCCTTGTATCCCCTAAGAATTAAATATTCTTAAAGCGATACCCTTGTCTACTGACCTCTGACCGTACTAGTGCCGAAGACTTCAGTTTATTACAACATGTACTTCTCGTGACGAACTATGCAGGGTGTGGAGAGGAGGGGCAACACAATGATCACTGCTTTAGACTGCAACTCGTCGACGTCGGAACTGACCAGATCTTATCATGATTGCTTCCTTCAGTTTTAGGGTTCTGTCTTCTACTCTATCGTGTGAATCTTCCAAAAGTAAAGTGCATTAGAAAATAATAGCATTGGATCTTGGTTTTTGATTGTACTAGCGCTGAAGACTTCTGTTTGTAACAGACATTAAAACTAACCCTTTCATCCCCATCGAGAAATCCTTCTCTTTCCATTTCATCACCAATCAAAATTTGCCGACTTCCTTAACTTGTTTAGCTATCCTTTTCATAATACTCTACAGACATATCCATATATATACATACATATATTCCATACACCCTTACAGATACGATCTTACACATACATATAATCTTACGTCCTGTTTTTTAATCTCTTCCCTCCTTTTATTGGTATATCCTATTTACCCAACCCCTCCGCTCGGGCAGGATATGACACAAGGTCAATTTTTAAGCGCAGTTTAACAGGTTTTTTAATTCAGAGTTTTCCTTCTCCTAGACTAGTTGCCTGACCAAGGCTGAAGAACCTAGTCTGTCCTACTATTTACCCATAGCTAGAGGGAGAATAATTGGATTCATACTTTTCCCAAGGGTATTAGTGCTATGTGAAATGCAATCAGTCTCGTCCAGGATTTGAACTCGTGTCGCCGTGTCCATTTCCTACGACGATAACAATTACAACACGGGCACCTCCATAGCTCCTTTTATTGGTATATATTTGTATATGATAGCTACATTATTCATTTAAGACTTTCACTCGCCATCTCTCCATCAAATTTCCTTTAGCCACTGTTTATGACTTACTATTTAATAGATATAACAATTTACATACGGTCGATATTAATATGATTTATTTAAGACTTTCACTCGCCATCTCTCCATCAAATTTCCTTTAGCCACTGTTTATGACTTACTATTTAATAGATATAACAATTTACATACGGTCGATATTAATATGATTTATTTAAGACTTTCACTCGCCATCTCTCCATCAAATTTCCTTTAGCCACTGTTTATGACTTACTATTTAATAGATATAACAATTTACATACGGTCGATATTAATATGATTTATTTAAGACTTTCACTCGCCATCTCTCCATCAAATTTCCTTTAGCCACTGTTTATGACTTACTATTTAATAGATATAACAATTTACATACGGTCGATATTAATATGATTTATTTAAGACTTTCACTCGCCATCTCTCCATCAAATTTCCTTTAGCCACTGTTTATGACTTACTATTTAATAGATATAACAATTTACATACGGTCGATATTAATATGATTTATTTAAGACTTTCACTCGCCATCTCTCCATCAAATTTCCTTTAGCCACTGTTTATGACTTACTATTTAATAGATATAACAATTTACATACGGTCGATATTAATATGATTTATTTAAGACTTTCACTCGCCATCTCTCCATCAAATTTCCTTTAGCCACTGTTTATGACTTACTATTTAATAGATATAACAATTTACATACGGTCGATATTAATATGATTTATCCCTATTCATTTTTTTACATACGGTGTGTTTGTTTTCTTCTTTTTTTTTCTTTTATCTCTTCTCTTTTCTCTTCTCTCTCTTTTCTCTTCTTCTTTATATTTTCTGTTCTTTTCTGTTCTTTTCTGTCTTTCTTCTTCTTTTTCGTTTTCCTGTTCTTTTCTTTTTTTTTTTTTTTTCGTTTCTTTTTCTTTTCTTTTCCTTCCTTTTTACTTATTCTCTTTTTTTTTTCTTTTTTTTTTTTTTTTTTCTCGTGTTTTGGCCAATATTTTGCTTTGATCATCTTTCAATCCGTTGTATCTCCTATAAGTTCCATACATTTAAATCTCATTGCTTGTTCCAATCACATTACAGGTTTTCAAAAAAAGAATGCTGATTGAATGAATAAACGGTAATATGATATTTCTTTGTATATATATCTTTTTTTTCCCCCTTGTTATTTTATTAAAACAGCAATTGTTGTTCTAGCAACACTTGTCTCACTGTCTTAAAGTCCTGATAAAGGTTGTAGAATATACCTCCTGCCTCTCTGCAGTGATGTAAGACTCCCCCAACGAGTGTCCTTGATATGATACTGAACAATTTGATGGTGAGGCTTCAGTAATGCTGCAGCTTTATGGTATGTGGAGTGCCCCTTCATTGCCATTGCTCCTTGGACCACACTGGCCCGGATTGGTAGCACCTGATAGGGTCCTATCTGTGGCTCAAATAGAACTAAACTATGTACTTATGCTAAACTGAATTGTTTGAAATAGAACCGTTTTGACATTTAACTGTGTGTAAATTAAAAAAAATATACAGATACTAAACTGATTTGTTTGAAATTTAATTCGGTGTTAAATGCCCCTAAAAGAGTTGATACGTCGTAAAACAAAACAATCAACCAAGCGACCTGATGAAGGTTTACTAAAACCGAAACGTTTTAACATTGACTTTCCTTTATAATAAATTCATCACTTTTAGATTACTTTGTTTTTCTATTTTCTTCACAACCATAAGTATACTCTACGCATATATACTTATACAGACATATTGGAATATACATGCATATGCATTGTTGTACCTGAATATGTGCAGCCAGGGACAGAAGAGATAATAGTGTCACACTTTGTAATTCCCACCTCCAGACTCCAATTGTATAGTTGCCAGGCCTTTATTTGGTATAAGCCTGGTTTTCAAGCCAATCCAGTCGTACCAATTGGCTGTATAAGGGGTATAAGCTACATCAATATGTTACAAATTTGTATTTCGTTTGTTTAATTTTTTTTTTCAAATTTATTTTCAAATTTATTTTCAAATTTGTTTAAAATCTATTTCCCATTTAAATTTCAGTTTACTGGTAGAACGTGGAAATAAATTCAGTCAGGAAAGATTAAACTGTGAAAAGAATAAGTAGTCTTTGTTTTGGTCGTGCATGCAGAGAAAAGAGATGGTGGAAAAATTGTATTCATCGTTATCTACCCTGAGGATATATTTTAGAATTATACAGGTATTGCCTTCGATTATTTCCAAGATGGATTTCCAGTTTTATTCACATTTATTACGAAGGTAAAAGAAAAATTGAGAAAAATGAAAGTAAGAAAAAGGCATTTTTCTATTATAACTACAAATTACTTTTTTGTTCGTATTCATTGTCACTTTTACATGTGTATCAAGTATTTTCGATTTTTGTAAACCTTTGGCCCAAAGCTTATTTCATATACTCATCTTTTGAGCATATATGATTACACTATATTATTAATGTTTTACTCTGTTTTGAGTTTTCCACAGCAGCGTCAGCTGATTGATTTTCACTTGAGTTTGAGTGACAGCAAGTCTCCTCAAGTCTCCGGGAGTTGTCAGGCTGATCTTAGAAATTAGAGGACAAGTAGAGACAGCGTTACAAAGTCTTCTAGTCCCTCTACAAATGCTTTAGGGATCGTTTCAAGTGCACCAACTTCAATTGTTATCACCGTAACCTTCATGTTCCATAACTTCTTCAGCTCTCTAGCTAGGAACTGATATTTATCCCTCTTTTCACCTTCGTTTAATTTTACTGTGGTCTGCCGGGACGGCAAAGTCCACGATTCGACAGGTTCTATTTTTTGTTGACAATCACTTGGTCTGGTCGTCTGGCCGAAATTAGATGATCACAACCCTTGTATTTCAAATTTCTACAGAGGGTTGTGCATCTCACTCATTCATTATTATTATTATAATTATTATTATTATTATTATTATTCCTAGAAAGTTTTTCACACTAGCTCTAACAGGTGGTTTTTCAATGGAGTCCAAGTGACAGTAAATTTCTTCAGATCCCCAGGACACTTCAAGTTTCCGAACTGATTTTAGCAGTGCTATTGTCTGGATGGTCTAGTTCCTTCAGTATATATATATATATATATATATATATATATATATATATATATATATATATTGGTATTCTTCAATGCAGTAAATCCGGAGTTCGGAACAATTCCGTCTGGACAAATAAATTTTTAAATTTCCAATATTTAAATATTCCTGGTAAAGAGCTCAATGTAAATAAATTCACGGAGCAAATAATATTATTTCAAGAAAAAACCAATATTCGGTCACATTAGGATAATAAATTTATTTCCATCCTGTTAAGAGCATTGATATGAATCAAAGACTCCAAAATAATTTTTAACACGACTTCATCAGATCCAACAAGAAAATAAAAAAGATTTTTATTTTCTTGTTGGATCTGATGAAGTCCTGTTTTATTGTTTTTCTTGAATATATATATATATATATGTATATATATATATATATATATATATATATATATATATATATATATATATATATATTCTTAAAGATCTTTAATTTGCTGGATCCAACAATCTAGCTAGTGCTTTTCTTCATCAATTTCTTTTCTATGTCATCTCTCGGGTGTCTGAATTTGTGCAGCGTCCTCAATTTCTTTTTTCCTATCCTTGCTATTTCTTCTCATGTCGAGTTTTAGAAGGGTTCAGAAATTTCGAGTTTTAGAAGGGTTCAGAAATTTCTTCTTGTTATTATTTCACTACTTGTGAGATCTTCAAATCCATATTAGCTGGTGGTATTTCACTGGAGGTTGAGTAACAGCAAGTCTCCTCAAGTTTCCAGGACTTTTCTGAGTACTCTAGCCGATCTGGCTGTAATCTGAATTGTCTCGATTCGTCCTCCCATTTCCAACTCTTCCAGTCTTCTTTCCAAGCTTTTGAGAACTGTTCCAAGTGCACCAGTTACAAATGTATCACTGTTATCCTTACGTTCCACAGCTTTTCTAGTTCTCTTGCAAGATCTAAGTACTTGTCTCTTTTTTGTTTTCCTTGATTCTCCCTCCGTGGTCTGATGGGATTGCAAAATCAACTATACAGCAACTTTTCTTTAATCATTCTACTCATTTGAGAGTTTTTCATACCAGCGTTAGTAGATGGTTTCTCACTGGAGTTTGAATGACAGCAAGTCTCCTCAAGTCTCCATGACTCTTCTCAGTATTATGGCCGATCTTAATAGTCCTGTTTGTCTTTTTATCCTCTTATTTCCAGGTCCTCAAGTCCCTTCATCAATCCTTTGTTATCATCGTCACTTTCATGTTCTAAATTTTTTTTCAGTTCTCTACTAATGTCTAGGTATTTATCTTTCTTTTCACTTTCTTTCATTTTTACCCAGTGGTCAGCCGTCTTTTTTGTTGTTGTTGTTGTTGTTGTTGACAATCACTAAGTCTGGTCGTCTGGCCGAGACTATTATTATCATTATTTACTCCTTGAGGTTTTTTCCCATCAACTAACGCTGATGGTCTTTCACTGAAGTTTAAGTGACAGTATGTCTCCTCAAGTTTCCAGGACTCTTCTCAGTATTATGGCCGTTCTCAATAATGCTGTGGTTTAGATGGTCTCCACTCGTTCTCTTATTTCTAAATCCTCCAGTACTTGTATCAATCCTTTGATGACTGTACCAAGAGCACCAATTACAATAGGTATAACCGTCGCTTTCATGTTCCACAGTTTGTTTGTTTTTTCAGTCCCCTAGCAAGGTCAAGGTATTTGTCCTTCTTTTTGTTCTTTTCATTTTCCTTCAATTTTACTCTATGGGCAACAAATTCCACAATTTTGCAAGTTCTCTTTTTTCTTTTCTTTTCTTATTTTTTTTGTGTTGATTATTATAAGGTCTGGTCGTCTGGCTTAGATTATTATTCTTTGCGAGTTTTTCACACTTGCATTAGCTGATGGTTTTTCACTGGAATCTGAGTGACAGCAAGTCTTCTCAAGTCTCTAAGACTTCATTATTATTATTATTATTATTCACTCATTAGAGCTTTTCACATCAGCGCTAGACGATGGTTTTTCACTGGAGTCTGAGCGGCAGAAAGTCTCCTCAAGTCTCCAGGACTCTTCTCAGTATTCTGGCCGTTCTCAATAATGCTGTCGTTTGGATGGTCTCCACCCGCCCGCCAACTTCCAAGTCCTCCAGTCCCTTTAGTAATCCTTTAGTTACTGTTCCAAACGCACCAATTACAATTGGTATAATTGTCACCTGCATGTTCCACAGTTTTTTCAATTCCCTAGCAAGGTCGAGGTACTTATCCTTCTTTTCACATTCTATCAGTTTTATTCTGTGATCCGCCGGGACAGCAAAGTCGACTATTTTGCAGGTTCTCTTTTTTTGTTGATTATTAAGTCTGGTCTTCTGGCCGAGATTAGGTGATCCGTGTGTATGTCGAAGTCCTATAGGAGTTTATGTGTGTCATTTTCTAGGACAGGTGCAGGGTTGTGCAGATAATATTTGTTTGTATGGTCAAATTTAGATTTCTTGCACATCTCCCAGTGGATCACCTCGCCGACTAGTCTAGTCTTATATTCCTTCTGTGCTAATTTGCTGCATTCGCTTATTATGTGATTGATGGTTTCATATCTGTCACCACACAGCCTGCATTTGCTCTTTTATTGAGTCTTATCTATTCTCGCTTTGATACGATTGGTTCTTACGGCGTTGTCTTGTGCTGCTATTAGAAGAGATTCTGTTTCTCTCTTAAAGTTTCCTTTTCTTAGCCATGTCCAGGTTTTTTGTTTATTAGTCGTTTAATCCGCCCATAGAGTTGTTTTCCTTCCCATTTTTGTTTCCTAGTTATTGTCATTCTATTGTCCATCGTGTTATCATTATCGTTTCTGGTGGCTATAATGAGTCCTCCTTCGTGTTTTTGTATATAGTCTTCGAGTTGTTGTATCGATGCGTCAACGCTGTTTTCAGTGCGGACAAGCCCTCTTCTTTTCTTGAAACATATAGTGTATCAACGTCGTCTCTGGGATGTAAAGCCTTATGCATTGTCATTAGTTTTCTTGTTCTTTGGTCCATTATTATTATTATACTCCTTACGAGTTTTCACACCAGCTCTAACTAGCGTTTATTTTACTGATGTCACCTCAGATCTCCAGGACTCTTCTAAGTATCCTGGATTATCTTAAAAGTGCAGCGGTTTGGATGGTTTCGTTTCTTCTGATCTCCTGTTCACACACAGTCTCTTTTCTAGGTTTTTCATAACTGTTCCAAGGGCTTCATCTACGATTGGTATCACCGTTACCTTCATGTTCGACAACTTTTTCAGCTTACTGGCAAGATCCAGGCATCTGTCCAGTTTTATTTTAACTTTGTGGTCTTCTGGAAACAGCAAAATCTACTAGATAACAATTTTTTCTTCTTGTTACTTAAAAATAGGTCTGATATTCTGATCTGGATTGAGTCGCCCGTTTGTATATCAAAGTCTCTGAAAATTTTATACATTTCTTTTTAGAGGACAGGTTCTGGTTTGTACGTTTACCATTAGTCTCAATGGTAAAATTTCATTCCCTTGAACAATTCCCAGGGCATCACCTTTTCCACCCAATCATGTCTACTCTTGTACTCCTTTTATGCCAGTTTGCCGTATACGTTTATCCTATCAATAACTGTTTTATCTCTGTCACCTTTGCTTTGACGTAATAAGTCCTTATGGCATTATTTTGTGCTGTTATTATTAGAGATTCAATGTCACTTTTTAGGTTTCGTTTTCGAGGCTATGTCATGGTGGTCTCCCATGCATTTTCCTTATTTGTCGCTTGAAGTATCCATACAGTTGTTTGTTCTTGATTTATATCTGTTGTTCTTGCTGACTGTGGTCGCTTTAATCAACCTCTCTTTTCAGTGGTTTATATATTCTTCACGTTCATTTTCTTATCCCATTAAGTCTATGTCATCTCACGACTTTTCTATGATCTACAGTTCTAAGTTCCTCTTTTATTCAATTTAAGAAGGATCCAGAATATTTTAGAAGGAAGACTGCCCAGGTATTTATTACTTTGGTTAGATTTTAACAACAGAATTCTTCTTCTTCTTCTTCTTCTTCTTCTTCTTCTTCTTCTTCTTCTTCTTCTTCTTCTTCTTCTTCTTCTTCTTCTTCTTGTCGTTGCTGTTGTTGTTGCTTTCAATAAATACCATTATCAATAGATATACTTATCAATATTTTTTTGGTTTGTTTTCATGGCATATCAACCATTGTAGGTCATTGGTTGGTTTGGTTGTTTGGGTTTTACGGCATATCAACCACTGTGGGTTATTTCATTATTTCTAGTGAATCAGGATACATCCCATATGAATATTATCGTGCACAGTTTATTCCTGCACTATTGAAAGTGCATAACCAAAAACAAAATTGTATATGTATATGAGTTGTACGTATTTGTGGCCATTGACGAAATGAGTAGAGTGTCCTTCAATGGTCCGGGAAACTGAGGTTCAATCCCAGGTCGAGTTATATCAAAGACTCAAAAATAGTACTTGATGCCGCCTTGCTTAACACTCAGCATTATAAGGTAAGGATCAAGGGTGAAGTGGAGCAATCCAGGGAAAGGAGTAACGCCCTCCCCAACATCTCGCTGTAGTAGCTATTGAAAAAGGAGCCATCGGGTCACCCTCGACTATGATCGCCAGCTTTATTTTTACTTTTACTTACCTATTCACGTTTATGGTTGCAGAGTTTCAATGCTGTAGAGTTTGGTACCTAACACTATCCGTTCTAATTGTATAATATTGCACTAGAAATAATGGAATCTCATTATCTTTGGTTTAGATAAGCATCAACTTTTTATGATTAATATCAATTTTTCACAAAGATATTTTTATGAAAAATACTAATCTCTTATGAAAAAGATATTAATTTTATTTTTATTAGATATATTAATTTTTATGAAAAATATTAATTTTCAAAGATAAATACTAATTTTCAGTGAAAATTATTTTTATGAGAAATATACTGATTCCATGAAAAAAGATATTTCATCTTTAAGAAAAATATTATTTTTCTTATTTTTATGAAAAATGTCCTATATGAAAAATATTTTTTCATGAAAAATATCAATTTTTATGAGAAAATATTGATTTTTTTATGAAAAATATTGATTTTTATTAAAAATATTAAATTATGGAAAGATAGTTATTTTATTGATTCTTTATTTTTATAAAAAATATTAATTTTCATGAAAAAAATATCAGTTTTATTGATTTTTTTATGAGAAAATACTAACTCTTCAATTTTATAAAAAAAATATTAATTTTTATAACAAATATTAGTTTTTTATTCAAAAAAAATAAATTTTATAAGAAAAAAAAAATATTTATAATAAAATATAAAATATATATATATTTTATGAAAATATATCAACTTTTTAAGAAAAGCATTACTTTTTATGAAAAATTATTATTTTTGTTGATTTATAATATAAAATATTGATTTTCTATCAGAGGTATTACTTTTTTATAAGAAAATATAGATTCTTTTTTTTAATATTCATTTTTATGAAAAATATTATTTTTTTAGGAAAAGTATTTATTTCTATGATAAAATTATTAATGTTTTCCTTACTTGGTGTCAATCTTTTATATCCTCCAGTAGTTAAATAAATTCATCTAAATAATGTATGGAAGAATGGTGTGAAATATCTGAATAAGTGACATTATTTTAGGAACACATGGTATTTCAAGTCTGTGATTGAATTGATAAGGTTTTAGATTCAATTTCACCTCCATGCGATGTACTTCACACGCAAGACGCAATTATTAAATCATCAAATGCCAACAGACAAATGATTTTTATTCATTTGAAATGAGAAAATAAGGAGTTGCTTCAGTTATAATTCAGTCTATGCAATCATCAAAATGTGGTTTAAATCAATTTATTCAATGGTTGATTTTCCTCGTCTTAATCATTAAGAGATAGTGGTTGAAGGGTTTTGGTTTTTAAAAATTTTCATAATTAACAGTGTAAGAAAAAAATAGTGAGCTGGAAAACTGATGACGCTGCAGGTTGGTTGGTTGGTTGGTTGGTTGGATTTTTATGGCATATCAACCTTTGTGGGTTATTTAAAATCAAATTCATTTTATGAAAATAGTTCTATTTCAAACAATTTAGTTTAGTATAAGTACACAGTTAAAATGTGAAAACATTTTTATTTCAAACCATTCAGTTTAGTCAATCAGTTCTACAGTTAAATGTCAAAACAGTTCTACATTAAACAAATCAGTTTAGTGAAAGTACAGTTTCAATATCAAAAAGCAGTTCTATTTCAAATAATTCAGTTTAGCATAAGCAAACTGTTTAAATGTAAGTACATTCTAATTGTGAAAAACATTTCAAGCTATTCAATTTAGTCAAACTGTTATAATTCAGCTAATTTAGTTTAGTATAAGTACAGATTTTGTTTACACACAGTTAAATGTCAAAACAGTTCTATATTAAATAGTTCAGTTTAGTGTAAATACAGTTTCAATGTCAAAAACAGTTCTATTTCAAATAATTCAGTTTTGAATAAGCATGCAGTTTAAATGTAAGTACGGTTTCAGTTTAGCATCGTATATATAGATGTTGTATTAATTGTGTATATACATGTTGTATTAATAGGTTTGGTTTGTTGGGTTTATGGCATATCAACCTTTGTAGGTTATTTAACGCCAAATCCATTTTTATGTAAATAATCTATTCTATTTAAAACAATTCAGTTTAGCATAAGTACACAGTTTAGTTGTCAAAAACATTTCCATTTCAAACTATTCAAGCAGCTATATGTAACAATTCAGTTAAGTGTAAATACAGTTTTAGAGTCGGAAAACAGTTCTATTTGAAATAATTCAGTTAAGCATAAGCACGCAGTTTAAACGTAAGTACGGTTTGTCAAAAACATTTCTATTTCAAGCTATTTAGTGTAGTCAAACAATTCAGTTTAGCATAAGTATGCCGTTAGTTCTATTTAACCCATAGATAGGGCCCTATCAGGTGCTACCACGCCGGGCCAGAGTGGACCTGGGAGCAATGGCAATGAAGGGGTACTCAGCATTCCCGAAAGCCCCATCATTACTGGAACCTCACCATCAGATTGTTTAGTGTCATATCCAGGACACTCATTGGAGGGGTCTTACCCCTCTGAAGAGGTGCAGTCAGTGTGTTCTACTGCACCAGCCAACTGGGCAAATTGATATCCTAGATCCTCCTGGAAACTTGATTTGAAGCAATAAAGAAAAACGTGATTGAATGAATGAAAACGATGTAATTCAAATAATTTACAAAAGTCGCTCCAAAAGTAAAGCCTCCAATATATTTCAATGTAAACTGAAATAGATACAGGGAACAGAATAGCTTCATTTGATTGAGCGACGTTTCTGCTACAAAAGCACAATTTTTCACATAGTCAACGTCATTCCGCCAGGGTTGAACAAGAACCTGAAAATCGTTATCATGAAAAATATGCACCAGCGGAAACGACTTACTTTTCACAGTAATGTTTACAGCATGGTTATCAAAAAAATTGTTATCCGTGTAGTCCATCTTTCATCTGCCCCATTCACGCAAATAAGCTGTTGGAAGTGTTTCTCATTCAACGTGATGACAGCTGTATTGAATGTGACTCATCCCATTGCAGTCGCCATATATGAAAGGCGTTACACACTCACCACTAACTTTGCTAAGTGCATTATTTGATCATCTTAAAGGTTTAGTAATCGTCGATAAATGTCAGTTAGGTCAGTGAAAGATGGATTACGCAGACAACATTTTGCTGCCAACGATCTCGTCATCGTTTTACGCTAATGCAAATGTTTTCAGGCGCGACATACACGGTCAATTTTCATGCAGAAAATATTTAACCTACAATAAAAACTATATGGAAAAAATAATGTTTTGTATCAGAAAAGATGATCTATGCAACAGTGTCACTGTGTAACAGTATTTTGCAGTTCCCTTGAAAATGAATGGGAGGCATTTCTTTTGGAGTTCCCCCTTGTACACACGTACAGACACACACACACACACATATATATATAGTAGTCGAGGGTGACCCGAAGGCTCCCTTTTCGATAGCTTACTACACCAAGGTGTAGGGGAGGGCGCTACTCCTTTCCTTGGATTGCTCCACTTTACCCTTGATCCGTACCTTATAATGCTGAGTGTTAAGCAAGGAGGCATCAAGTACCATTTTTTGAGTCTTTGGTATGACTCGACCTGGGATTGAACCCAGGTCTCCCGGGCCATTGGCGAACACTCTAACTGCTAGGCCAATGTCCGGTATACATTAATAATATAGTTAATAATGATAAATATATATATATATATATATATATATATATATATATATATATATATATATATATATATATATATATATATATATATATATATATATATATATATATATATATATATATATATATATATATATATATATATATATATATAAAGCTTTATCTGCCTGAGAATTGCCGTCTAATGACGGACATGAAACCAATGGTCGCAGATAAGCATCTATGTTAGTGAATATGTATAACAGCTTAGTCAAGCAATATATAGATGCAAATGAGGGCGCCATAAAACAAAGAATATACAACCACAAGCTTTCTTTCACAAACAGAAATTACTCATCTAATACTTCTTTATCCTCATACATATGGCACCTAAAAGGTATAAACATCTCTCCCACCATCACCTGGAAAATACTAAAGCTAGCACCCGCCTACAACAAGACATCAAGAAAATGCCTTCTTTACTTCCACGAAAAATTAGTTATTATCACCTACCCATCGCAAAACACACTACTAAACAAAAAATCTGAAATTCCATCCAAATGCAGACCTGAGAACAAACATTTTCTCTCACACTTCGACACATACATATAACCCATCTAACATCTCTACTCCTATAAAAAAAAAACACAAATGACACCGCACCACACCTGAAGCACCATAAGTACCATTTTCTTTCATTTATCCCCATATCCTTCTTAATACGCTGCATCCGGTCGATCAGGATATTATAACCTTGGCCGCGGACAGGTTGAGTGAGTGCGAAATTGTGATGCCCACAAGAAGAAGGTGGGCATTGATCTATTATATAACTCAGTGCACAGGAAATTCAATCAGTTGGGGATCAGACGAGTTAGAGATAAGATGCGGTAGAGAAAACCAGCACCCAGAGAGGCTGGGCCCCAGGCCCCCGGTTGAGCAACCCAGGAGAACGGGAAAGAAATGCGGTTATGGCCAATAGAGTGGGGGTCAATATGTTGCAGTTCTGTTCGTTCTCCAACTCCCTCTCACACACAACCCTTTCAATAAAGTGTCGCTCGTTATTATTGTGTCGTTATGATTCTGCATGCATATGAGTATACAACACCACAACCTACTGACATTATGTTTTCATGGGTGTTAGTAATAGACCTCAACACAGCATATTAATTATATCTCCCTCGTACACTCCATCATTTATTACAATAACGTATAAGTCATATAACATTAACACAATACACATTGCTAATAAGAATAACCACCACAACTCCCCACCTATTAACCATACGTTCCAAACTTATCATGCTTACATGTCATACCATATATTCATTTCCTATATTTATTTTCTGAATTTTGTAATGATTATATTTTTTTCTTTAGTTATAAACCTCCTCCACACACACACACATAAAAAAACATACCAAATACTAACAATTATTGCAGTCTTAACATAATATTCCTTACGGACGTACTATCATGGATATATACGCAATATATCATCAACACATTATAACCAATACAAATTATTATTATAATCTAACTCAAATCACATTCCAATATAAATTACCAACATTGTATAATATTCCATAGCATATTACAATGTAACATATCCCTCCACCGTGATTCTGGCCTACCATACTACACTCGCCTATTTACGCTTACAGCTCATAACTTTATTGTCTTCGAAATCTAATGATGATGTTTTGTTCCTTATCTAAAATCACCTCCACAAATATGCACACAAGTACGTAAAGAAATAAACAAGAATTTTTTTCTCGGCCGTTATGTGGCAAACTTTGCTACATAACGGCGTTCTCCTATCTGGAAGACAACCCCAAGTTTATCGCACTGCATATGTATATTCAAACACATACATACATAAAAAAAGTTCACAAAACTTTATGCGTCCCATTCTCTAGGACTGATTCTGATTTGTACATATACCATTTAGTATTATTGTCAAACTTCAATTGCTTGCACAATTCCCAGTGGATCATCTTCTCCATCCAGTCATGCTAACCTTTCTACTCCTGTTGTGTTTTTTTTTTCTTTGCTGCTTTCACTTATGGGATTGACCATTTCATCTTTTTCTTCTCATAATCTACATTTGCTATTCTGTTGGGTATTATCTGTTGTAGCTTTAACATATTTAGTCCTTATGGCGTTGTTTTTCGCTATTATATAATATAATCATTTATTTTCTTATTTGTTTCAAAATTAAACAAAATGGAGTAAACTTAAAGGTTTCGCCCTACTGCTTTACAACAATCTTGTTATTGTATACACCTTATTCTTTTTTTTATACTTATCTATCTGGCCGAATCTCTGATTTATCTGGGATTTCTTTGGCTTGTCTTGGGCTTATCTTGATATCTGTGTCTGCGTTTGTTCTTATGAATGGACACAAAACCTTTAATTTTTCGACGTCTTTATTCACCTAAATTCCCACGTTAACCACATGGCTGGGGAATTACCCATTTTAGGCGACCTTTCGTTACGGCGCCCTGGATTACTCTCATTAACTCTCCTAACTAACCTGTTCTCACGACTGAACCAACCAATCAGATAACTGCTAAAAGAGCCAGTCGTGGCCAGGTCTTGTCCGCCATAACACTGGTTATTTTCTATGACTTCTTATGACTTACCTGTTTTTTGAATTCATATATTTTGAATTCTACCCTTACTTTACAAAATTTATAGGCGACCAATTCATTATATAACATCACTACGATGTGCCCATTTTGTTAACATAAAAATCAAACGAAAATCAGACCATTGAAATATAGATTAATACTTGGTAGTTATTTGACTCCTCGCGTAGAGTGACCGTTAGTAAGTTAGATGAGCAGATCAATGTAATGAGAGCTGCGTATTTCTAGCCTTGTGTCAGTTAAGTTTTGTCAATGACAAGTATTGTTAAGTATTTACCCAACCTTCCGCCACGGAAAGGGAGTGGCACAAGGTCAATTTTTAAGCAGAGTAAAAGTGGTTTAAATTTAGAGATTTCCTGGATTACTTGCCTCACCAAGGCTAAAAAAACAGTCTGTCCTGCTGTTTATTAATAGTTGCCGTGAAAAGAAGGTGGGAAAATATTTGGATTCAACCCTTTCCCAAGGGCATTAGCACTATGTGAAATGCTAACTGCCTTGTCCAGGATTTTGAACTCGAGTCGCCATATCTATTTCTAACGACGATGACTGTTACACTAAGAGCGTCTCCTCAATGACAAGTATCAATAGTATCAGTAGCAGAGGATTATCAAAAAAGTAGAAAAGGGAGATCGAGGTGAACGAGAAGTATCCTTATTGTAATTATTGAAGTTGAAATATATAATTATATAACCCTATTTTAAGATCGGTGACATTTATCGATTTCTCTAACAGCGTCGTTTTATTTCCCTATGTAATGAGCAAACGACAGTAAGAGTGAATAGACCTAAGCTATTTTAATTTGAACGTATGAGTTGTAAAAAAAAAGAAATGACAATGATACTCTGAGAAAATGTAGAAATGCCGCGATGCTTATTTACAATTCCAAATAAAATACAAAGTTATAATGTTTGAAATTGTTGAATAGAGCTTTGACAATTACTTTACGAGTGCTAATGGCTGTATTCTTCTCTATTTCTGACGCAAAACACCATCATTATCCTTAAGGCATGCCAACATCACAGATTCCCTTCTCTCTCGCTCTCTCTCTCTCTCTCTGTCCCTATCGATCATTGCTTTTGGCATCAAATACATTTCTATTGTAACAATCTTTCTGATGCATTCGTATAGTAAAAATTATTCCCAATGCATTTCTTTAGTAAAAATGATTTTTCAGTGCATTCCTAACGTAAAAATCATTCCCAGTGCATTTCTTTAGTAAAAAAGGATTTTTCAGTGCATTCCTAGAGTAAAAATTATTCCCAGTGCATTTCTTTAGTAAAAATTATTTTTCTGTGCATTCCTAGAGTAAAAATCATTCCCAGTGCATTTCTAGTGTAAAAATCATTCCCAGTGCATTTCTTTAGTAAAAAATGATTTTTCAGTGCATTCCTAGAGTAAAAATCATTCCCAGGGCATTTCTTTAGTAAAAATGATTTTTCAGTGCATTCCTAGAGTAAAAATTATTCCCAGTGCATTTTTTAGTAAAAATGATTTCTCAGTGTATTTCTTTAGTAAAAATGATTTTTCAGTGCATTCCTAGAGTCAAAATCATTCCCAGTGCATTTCTTTAGTAAAAATGATTTCTCAGTGCATTTCTTTAGTAAAAATGATTTTTCAGTGCATTCCCAGAGTAAAAATCATTCCCAGTGCATTTCTTTGATAAAAATGATTTTTCAGTGCATTCCTAGAGTAAAAATCATTCCCAGTGCATTTCTTTAGTAAATATGATTTTTTTGGTGCATTTCTTTAGTAAAAATGATTTTTCCGTGCATTCCTAGAGTAAAAATCATTCCCAGTGCATTTCTTTAGTAAAATGATTTTTCAGTGATTTCCTAGAGAAAAAATTATTCCCAGTGCATTTCTAGAGTAAAAATGATTTTTCAGTGCATTCCGAGAGAAAAAATCATTCTCGGTGCATTTTTTTAGTAAAAATGATTTTTCAGTGCATTCCAAGAGTAAAAATCATTCCCAGTGCATTTCTTTAGTAAAATTGATTTTTCAGTGCATTTCTTCAGTAAAAATGATTTTTCAGTGCATTCCTATGGTAAAAATCATTCCCAGTGCATTTCTTTAGTAAAAATGATTTTTTAGTGCATTTCTTTAGTAAAAATGATATTTCAGTGCATTTCTTTAGTAAAAATGATTTTTCAGTGCATTCCTAGAGTAAAAATTATTCCCAGTGCATTTCTTTAGTAAAAATGATTTTTCAGTGCATTCCTAGTGTTAAAATCATTCCCAGTGCATTTCTTTAGTAAAAATGATTTTTCAGTGCATTTCTTTAGTAAATATGATTTTTCAGTGCATTCCTAGAGTAAAAATCATTCCCAGTGCATTTCTTTAGTAAAAATGAATTTTCAGTGCATTCCTAGAGTAAAAATCATTCCCAGAGCATTTCTTTAATAAAATAATTTTTCAGTGCATTCCTAGAGTAAAAATTACTCCCAGGGCATTTCTTTAGTAAAAATGATTTTTTAGTGCATTCCTAGAGTCAAAATCATTCCCAGTGCATTTCTTTAGTAAAAAATGATTTTTCAGTGCATTTTTTTTAGAAAAATGATTTTTCAGTGCATTCCTAGCGTAAAAATTATTCCCAGTGTATTTCTTTAGTAAAAATGATTTTTCAGTGCATTTCTTTAGTAAAAATGATTTTTCAGTGCATTCCTAGAGTAAAAATCATTCTCGGTGCATTTCTTTAGTAAAAATGATTTTCAGAGCATTCCTAGAGTAAAAATCATTCCCAGTGCATTTCTTTAGTAAAATTGATTTTTCAGTGCATTTCTTTAGTAAAAATGATTTTTCAGTGCATTCCTAGAGTAAAAATCATTCCCAGTGCATTTCTTTAGTAAAAATGATTTTTCAGTGCATTCCTAGAGTAAAAATCATTCCCAGTGCATTTTTTTAGTAAAAATGATTTTTCAGTGCATTTCTTTAGTAAAAATGATTTTTCAGTGCATTTATTTAGTAAAAAATGATTTTTCAGTGCATTTCTTCAGTAAAAATGATTTTTCAGTGTATTTCTTTAGTAAAAAATGATTTTTCAGTGCATTCCTAGATTAAATATCATTCCCAGTGCATTTCTTTAGTAAAAATGATTTTTCAGTTAATTCCTAGAGTCAAAATCATTCCCAGTGCATTTCTGTAGTAAAAATGATTTTTCAGTGCATTTCTTTTGTAGAAATGATTTTTCAGTGCATTCCTAGAGTAAAAATCATTCCCAGTGCCTTTCTTTATGGAAAAGGATTTTTCAGTGAATTTCTTTAGTAAAAATGATTTTTCAGTGCATTTCTTTAGTAAAAAATGATTTTTCAGTGCATTCCTAGAGTAAAAATCATTCCTAGTGCATTTCTGTAGTAAAAATGATTTTTCAGTGCATTTCTTTTGTAAAAATGATTTTTCAGTGAATTTCTTTTGTGAAAAATATTTTTCAGTGCATTTCTTTAGTAAAAAAGGATTTTTCAGTGCATTCCTAGAGTAAAAATCATTCCCAGTGAATTTCTTTAGTAAAAATGATTTTCAGAGCATTCCTAGAGTAAAAATCATTCCCAGTGCATTTCTTTAATAAAATTGATTTTTCAGTGCATTTCTTTAGTAAAAATGATTTTTCAGTGCATTCCAAGAGTAAAAATCATTCCCAGTGCATTTCTATATTAAAAATGATTTTTTAGTGCATTTCTTTAGTAAAAATGATTTTTCAGTGCATTTCTTCAGTAAAAATGATTTTTCAGTGTATTTCTTTAGTAAAAAATGATTTGTCAGTGCATTCCTAGAGTAAAAATCATTCCCAGTGCATTTCTTTAGTAAAAATGATTCTTCAGTTCATTCCTAGAGTAAAAATTATTCCCAGTGCATTTCTTTAGTAAAAATGATTTTTCAGTTCATTCCTAGATTAAAAATCATTCCCAGTGTATTTCTGTAGTAAAAATGATTTTTCAGTGCATTTCTTTAGTAAAAATAATTATTCAGTGCATTCGTAGAGTAAAAATCATTCCCAGTGCATTTCTTTAGTAAATATGATTTTTCGGTGCATTTCTTTAGTAAAAATGATTTTTCCGTGCATTCCTAGAGCAAAAATCATTCCCAGTGCATTTCTTTAGTAAAATGATTTTTCAGTGCATTCCTAGAGTCAAAATTATTCCCAGTGCATTTCCTTAGTAAAAATGATTTTTCAGTGCATTCCTAGAGTCAAAATCATTCCCAATGCATTTCATTAGTAAAAAATGATTTTTCAGTGCATTTTTTTTAGAAAAAAATATTTTTCAGTGCATTCCTAGAGTAAAAATTATTCCCAGTGTATTTCTTTAGTAAAAATGATTTTTCTGTTTATTTTTTTTTTGTAAAAATGATTTTTCAGTGCATTCCTAGAGTAAAAATCATTCTCGGTGCATTTCTTCAGTAAAAATGATTTTTCAGAGCATTCCAAGAGTAAAAATCATTCCCAGTGCATTTCTTTAGTAAAAATTATTTTTCAGAGCATTTCTTTAGTAAAAATGATTTTTCAGTGCATTCCTAGAGTAAAAATCATTCCCAGTGCATTTCTTTAGTAAAAATGATTTTTCAGTGCATTCCTTTAGTAAAAATGATTTTTCAGTGCACTCCTAGAGTAAAAATCATTCCCAGTGCATTTTTTTAGTAAAAATGATTTTTCAGTGTATTTCTTTAGTAAAAATGATTTTTCAGTGAATTCCTAGAGTCAAAATCATTCCCAGTGCATTTCTTTAATAAAAATGAATTTTCAGTGCATTCCTAGAGTAAAAATCATTCCCAGTGCATTTCTTTAGTAAATATGATTTTTCGGTGCATTTCTTTATTAAAAATGATTTTTCCGTGCATTCCTAGAGTAAAAATCATTCCCAGTGCATTTCTTTAGTAAAATAATTTTTCAGTGCATTCCTAGAGTAAAAATTACTCCCAGTGCATTTCTTTAGTAAAAATGATTTTTCAGTGCATTCCTAGAGTCAAAATCATTCCCAGTGCTTTTCTTTAGTAAAAAATGATTTTTCAGTGCATTTTTTTTAGAAAAATGATTTTTCAGTGCATTCCTAGAGCAAAAATCATTCCCAGTGCATTTCTTTAGTAAATATGATTTTTCGGTGAATTTCTTTAGTAAAAAATGATTTTTCAGTGCATTTCTTCAGTAAAAATGATTTTTCAGTGCATTTCTTTAGTAAAAAAGGATTTTTCAGTGCATTCCTAGAGTAAAAATCATTCCCAGTGCATTTCTTTAGTTAAAATGATTTTTCAGTTCATTCCTAGAGTAAAAATCATTCCCAGTGTATTTCTTTAGTAAAAATGATTTTTCAGTGCATTTCGTTTGTAGAAATGATTTTTCAGTGCATTCCTAGAGTAAAAATCATTCCCAGTGCCTTTCTTTAGTAAAAATGATTTTTCAGTGCATTTCTTTAGTAAAAAATGATTTTTCAGTGCATTCCTAGAGTAAAAATCATTCCCAGTGCATTTCTGTAGTAAAAATGATTTTTCAGTGCATTTCTTTTTTAAAAATGATTTTTCAGTGCATTTCTTTTGTAAAAATGATTTTTCAGTTCATTTCTTTAGTAAAAAAGGATTTTTCAGCGCATTCCTAGAGTAAAAATCATTCCCAGTGTATTTCGTTAGTAAAAATGATTTTTCAGTGCATTCCTAGAGTAAAAATTATTCCCAGTGCATTTCTTTAGTAAAAATGATTTTTCAGTGAATTTCTTTAGTAAAAATGATTTTTCAGTGTATTCCTAGAGTAAAAATTATTCCCAGTGCATTTCTTTAGTAAAAATGATTTTTCAGTTCATTCCTAGATTAAAAATCATTCCCAGTGTATTTCTGCAGTAAAAATGATTTTTCAGTGCATTTCTTTAGTAAAAATAATTATTCAGTGCATTCCTAGAGTAAAAATCATTCCCAGTGCATTTCTTTAGTAAATATGATTTTTCGGTGCATTTCTTTAGTAAAAATGATTTTTCCGTGCATTCCTAGAGCAAAAATCATTCCCAGTGCATTTCTTTAGTAAAATGATTTTTCAGTGCATTCCTAGAGTAAAAATTATTCCCAGTGTATTTCTTTAGTAAAAATGATTTTTCAGTGCATTCCTAGAGTCAAAATCATTCCCAGTGCATTTTTTTTAGTAAAAAATGATTTTTTAGTGCATTTTTTTTAGAAAAAAATATTCGTCAGTGCATTCCTAGAGTAAAAATTATTCCCAGTGTATTTCTTTAGTAAAAATGATTTTTCTGTTCATTTCTTTTGTAAAAATGATTTTTCAGTGCATTCCTAGAGTAAAAATCATTCTCGGTGCATTTCTTTAGTAAAAATGATTTTTCAGAGCATTCCAAGAGTAAAAATCATTCCCAGTGCATTTCTTTAGTAAAATTGATTTTTCAGAGCATTTCTTTAGTAAAAATGATTTTTCAGTGCATTCCTAGAGTAAAAATCATTCCCAGTGCATTTCTTTAGTAAAAATGATTTTTCAGTGCACTCCTAGAGTAAAAATAATTCCCAGTGCATTTCTTTAGTAAAAATGATTTTTCAGTGCATTTCTTTATTTAAAATGATTTTTCAGTGCATTCCTAGAGTAAAAATCATTCCCAGTGCATTTCTTTAGTAAAAAATGATTTTTCAGTGCATTCCTAGAGTAAATATCATTCCCAGTGCATTTCTTTTGTAAAAATGATTTTTCAGTCAATTCCTAGAGTAAAAATCATTCCCAGTGCATTTCTGTAGTTAAAATGATTTTTCAGTGCATTTCTTTTGTAGAAATGATTTTTCAGTGCATTCCTAGAGTAAAAATTATTCCCAGTGCCTTTCTTTATGTAAAATGATTTTTCAGTGCATTTCTTTAGTAAAAAATGATTTTTCAGTGCATTTTTTTTAGAAAAAAATATTTTTCAGTGCATTCCTAGAGTAAAAATTATTCCCAGTGTATTTCTTTAGTAAAAATGATTTTTCTGTTTATTTTTTTTTTGTAAAAATGATTTTTCAGTGCATTCCTAGAGTAAAAATCATTCTCGGTGCATTTCTTCAGTAAAAATGATTTTTCAGAGCATTCCAAGAGTAAAAATCATTCCCAGTGCATTTCTTTAGTAAAATTGATTTTTCAGAGCATTTCTTTAGTAAAAATGATTTTTTAGTGCATTCCTAGAGTAAAAATCATTCCCAGTGCATTTCTTTAGTAAAAATGATTTTTCAGTGCACTCCTAGAGTAAAAATCATTCCCAGTGAATTTTTTTAGTAAAAATGATTTTTCAGTGTATTTCTTTAGTAAAAATGATTTTTCAGTGAATTCCTAGAGTCAAAATCATTCCCAGTGCATTTCTTTAATAAAAATGAATTTTCAGTGCATTCCTAGAGTAAAAATCATTCCCAGTGCATTTCTTTAGTAAATATGATTTTTCGGTGCATTTCTTTATTAAAAATGATTTTTCCGTGCATTCCTTGAGTAAAAATCATTCCCAGTGCATTTCTTTAGTAAAATAATTTTTCAGTGCATTCCTAGAGTAAAAATTACTCCCAGTGCATTTCTTTAGTAAAAATGATTTTTCAGTGCATTCCTAGAGTCAAAATAATTCCCAGTGCATTTCTTTAGTAAAAAATGATTTTTCAGTGCATTTTTTTTAGAAAAATGATTTTTCAGTGCATTCCTAGAGTAAAAATCATTCCCAGTGTATTTCTTTAGTAAAAATGATTTTTCAGTGCATTTCTTTAGTAAAAATAATTTTTCAGTGCATTCCTAGAGTAAAAATCATTCCCAGTGAAATTCTTTAGTAAAAATGATTTTTCAGTGCATTTCTTTAGTAAAAAATGATTTTTCAGTGCATTTCTTTTGTAAAGATGATTTTTCAGTGCATTCCTAGAGTGAAAATCATTCCCAGTGCATTTCTTTAGTAAAAATGATTTTTCAGTGTATTTCTTTTGTAAAAAATGATTTTTCAGTGCATTCCTAGATTAAAAATCATTCCCAGTTCATTTCTTTAGTAAAACTGATTTTTCAGTGCATTCTCAGAGTAAAAATCATTCCCAGTGCATTTCTTTAGTAAAAATTATTTTTCAGTGCATTTCTTTTGTAAAAAATGATTTTTCAGTGCATTCCTAGAGTAAAAATCATTCCAAGTGCATTTCTTTAGTAAAAATGATTTTTCAGTGCATTTCTTTTGTAAAAAATGATTTTTCAGTGCATTCCTCGATTAAAAATCATTCCCAGTTCATTTCTTTAGTAAAAATGATTTTTCAGTGCATTCCCAGATTAAAAATCATTCCCAGTGCATTTATTTAGTTAAAATTATTTTTAAGTGCATTTCTTTTGTGAAAATGATTTTTCAGTGCATTCCTAGATTAAAAATCATTCCCAGTGCATTTCTTTTGTAAAAATGATTTTTCAATGCATTTCTTTAGTAAAAATAATTTTTCAGTGCATTTCTTTAGTTTAAAATGATTTTTCAGTACATTTCTTGAGTAAAAATAATTTTTCAGTGCATTTCTTTAGTAAAAAAATAATTTTTCAGTGCATTTCTAGAGTAAAAATAATTCCTAGTGCATTTCTTTAGTAAAAATGATTTTTCAGTGCATTTCTAGAGTAAAAATCATTTCCAGTGCATTTCTTTAGTAAAAATGATTTTTCATTGCATTTCTTTTGTAAAGATGATTTTTCAGTGCATTCCAAGAGTAAAAATCATTCCCAGTGCATTTCTTTAGTAAAAATGATTTTTCAGTGTATTCCTAGAGTAAAAATGATTCCCAGTGCATTTCTTTAGTAAAAATTTTTTTTCAGTGCATTTCTTTAGTAAAAATTATTTTTCAGTGCATTTCTTTTGTAAAAATGATTTTTCAGTGTATTTCTTTAGTAAAAAATGATTTTTCAGTGCATTCCTAGAGTAAAAATTATTCCCAGTGCATTTCTTTCGTAAAAATGATTTTTCAGTGCATTCCTAGAGTAAAAATCATTCCCAGTGCATTTCTTTAGTAAAAATGATTTTTCAATGAATTTCTTTTGTAAAAATGATGTTTCAGTGCATTCCTAGAGTAAAAATCATTCCCAGTGCATTTCTTGAGTAAAAATGATTTTTCAGTGCATTTTTTTTGCAAAAAGGATTTTTCAGTGCATTCCTAGATTAAAAATCATTCCCAGTGCATTTCTTCAGTAAAAATGATTTTTCAGTGCATTTCTTTAGTAAAAATGATTTTTCAATGCATTCCTAGAGTAAAAATCATTCCCAGTACATTTCTTTAGTAAAAATGATTTTACAGTGCATTCCTAGAGTAAAAATCATTCCCAGTTCATTTCTTTAGTAAAAATGATTTTTCAGTGCATTTTTTTAGTAAAAAATGATTTTTCAGTGCATTTCTTCAGTAAAAATTATTTTTCAGTGCATTTCTTTAGTAAAAAATGATTTTTCACCGAATTCCTAGAGTAAATATCATTCCCAGTGCATTTCTTTAGTAAAAATGATTTTTCAGTTCATTCCTAGAGTAAAAATCATTTCCAGTGCATTTCTGTAGTAAAAATGATTTTTCAGTGCATTTCTTTTGTAGAAATGATTTTTCAGTGCATTCCTAGAGTAAAAATCATTCCCAGTGCCTTTCTTTATGTAAAATGATTTTTCAGTGCATTTCTTTAGTAAAAATGATTTTTCAGTGCATTTCTTTAGTAAAAAATAATTTTTCAGTGCATTCCTAGAGTAAAAATCATTCCCAGTGCATTTCTTTATTAAAAATGATTTTTCAGTGCATTTCTTTTGTAAAAATGATTTTTCAGCGCATTTCTTTAGTAAAAAAGGATTTTTCAGTGCATTCCTAGAGTAAAAATCATTCCCAGTGCATTTCTTTAGTAAAAATGATTTTTCAGTCCATTTCTTTTGTAAAAATGATTTTTCAGTGCATTCCTAGATTAAAAATCATTCCCAGTGCATTTCTTTAGTAAAAATGATTTTTCAGTGCATTTCTTTAGTAAAAATGATTTTTCAGTGCATTCCTAGAGTAAAAAACATTCCCAGTACATTTCTTTAGTAAAAATGATATTTCAGTGCATTCCTACATTAAAAATCATTCCCAGTGCATTTCTTTAGTAAAAATGATTTTTCAGTGCATTCCTAGAGTAAAAATTATTCCCAGTGCATTTCTTTAGTAAAAAATGATTTTTCGGTGCATTTCTTTAGAAAAAATGATTTTTCAGTGCATTTCTTTAGTAAAAAAAAATTTTCAGTGCATTTCTTTAGTAAAAATGATTTTTCAGTGCATTTCTTTAGTAAAAAAATAAGTTTTCAGTGCATTCCTAGAGTAAAAATCATTCCCAGTTCATTTCTTTAGTAAAACTGATTTTTCAGTGCATTCCTAGAGTAAAAATCATTCCAAGTGCATTTCTTTAGTAAAAATGATTTTTCAGTGCATTTCTTTTGTAAAAATGATTTTTCAGTGTATTCCTTGATTAAAAATCATTCGCAGTTCATTTCTTTAGTAAAAATGATTTTTCAGTGCATTCCCAGATTAAAAATCATTCCCAGTGCATTTCTTCAGTAAAAATGATTTTTCAGTTCATTTCTTTAGTAAAAATGATTTTTCAGTGCATTCCTAGAGTAAATATCATTCCCAGTGCATTTTTTTAGTAAAAATGATTTTTCAGTTCATTCTTAGATTAAAAATCATTCCTAGTGCATTTCTGTAGTAAAAATGATTTTTCAGCGCATTTCTTTTGTAGAAATCATTTTTTAGTGCATTCCTAGCGTAAAAATCATTCCCAGTGCCTTTCTTTATTGAAAATGATCTTTCAGTGCATTTCTTTTGTAAAAATGATTTTTCAGTGCATTCCTAGAGTAAAAATCATTCCCAGTGCATTTCTTTAGTTAAAATGATTTTTCAGTGCATTTATTTAGTAAAAAATGATTTTTCAGTGCATTCCTAGTGTAAAAATTATTCCCAGTGCATTTCTTTAGTAAAAAATGATTTTTCAGTACATTCCTATAGTAAAAATCATTCCCAGTGCATTTCTTTAGTAAAAAAATGATTTTTCAGTGCATTCCTAGAATAAAAATAATTCCCAGTGCATTTCTTTAGTAAAAAATGATTTTTCAGTGCATTCCTAGAGTAAAAATCATTCCCAGTGGATTTCTTTAGTAAAAATTAATTTTCAGTGCATTTCTTTAGTAAAAATGATTTTTCAGTGCATTTCTTTGGTAAAAAATGATTTTTCAGTGCATTCCTAGAGTAAAAATTATTCCCAGTGCATTTCTTTAGTAAAAATGGTTTTTTAGTGCATTTCTTTAGTAAAAATTATTTTTCAGTGCATTCCTTGAGTAAAAATTATTCCCAGTGCATTTCTCTAGTAAAAATGATTTTTCAGTGCATTTCTTTAGTAAAAAATGATTTTTCAGTGCATTCTAAGAGTAAAAATCATTCCCTGTGCATTTCTTTAGTAAAAATGATTTTTCAGTGCATTTCTTTAGTAAAAATGTTTTTTCAGTGTATTCCTAGAGTAAAAATCATTCCCTGTGCATTTCTTTAGTAAGAAAATGATTTTTCAGTGTATTCCTAGATTAAAAATCATTCCCAGTGCATTTCTTTAGTAAAAAATGATTTTTCAGTGCATTCCTAGAGTAAAAATCATTCCCCTGCATTTCTTTAGTAAAAATGATTTTTCCGTGCATTTCTTTAGCAAAAATGATTTTTCAATGTATTCCTAGAGTAAAAATCATTCCCAGTGCATTTCTTTAGTAAAGAATTATTTTCCAATGCATTCCAATAATTAGAATATTTGTTTATGCATTTCTATAGTAAAAATCATTTCCAATGCATTTCTGTAGTAAAAATACTTTTTTAGTGGATTCCTATTGTAAAGTCATTCTCCTATGCATTTCTATAGAAAAATACTTTTTCAAAGGATTTCTATAATAAAAATCATTTCCAATGTATTTCAATGGTAAATATTTTTTCGTTGCATTCATCTAGTATAAATCATTTCCAATGCATATATGTTGTAAAAATCATCTCCTATACATTCTTAGAGTAAAAACAATTTTCAATATATGCCAACAGTAAAAAAATCATCTCAAATTCGTTTCTGTAATAAATATATCTTTTCCTAATGTAAACAAGAAAAAGCATTGGAAATTATTTTACCGTGCAAATTAGGATAAAAATCATTTCCATTGCATTTCTTGAGTAAAAAAATCTTGAGACCGAGGCAGTTCTATAGTAAAAGTAATTTCCAATGCATTTCTATTGTAAAAATTATGTTCCAACAGAATCGTATAATAGAAATTATTCCCAATATATTTCTATAGCAATAATCCTTTTTCAGTGCATTCCTATAGTAAAAATCATTTTCAATATATTTCTATCATACAAATTCTTTTCCAATGCTATCGTATTGTAAAAATCATTTCCAATGCATTTCTATTGTAAAAAGAATCTTGTTCCGATGCAGTCCAATAGTAAAAATTATATCCAATTCATTTCAGTAGTAAAAGATATTTTTCAACACATTCCTGGTGAAAAATCCTTTTTAATTCAAAACAAATCTTCTTCAGATGCATTCCTATAGTAAAAATCATTTCTAGTGTATTTCTAGAGTAAAAATCTTCTTCCGATGCATTCCTGGAGTAAAAATATTTTTCAGTATTACCAATGGATTTCTTTAGGAAAAATCTTTTCCCAGTTCATTTTTATATTAAAATCATTTGCAATTCATTTCTCTTGTAAAATCCTTTCCTTATGCATTCCTATAGTAAACGCTTTTCCAATGCATTTCTATAGTAAAAAAATCTTTTTTTCTGGTGCATTCATACAGTATAAATCATTTACAATGAATTTCTTTGATAAAAGTCTATTTTCAGTGCATTCGTCTTGCAAAAATCATTTTCAATTTATTTCTGTAGAAAAACTCCTTTCCCCAAAGAATTCCTATGGTAAAAATCATTTGCAATGTATTTCTATGTTTGAATTCTTTTTCCAATGCAGTCAAATAGTAAACATCATTTCCAAAGTATTTCAATAATAAAATCCTTTTCCGATGCATTCCTGCTATAAAGATATTTTTCCGATGCATTTCTTTAGTAAAAACCATTTCCAATGTATTTTTCAAGTAAAAACTTTTTCCTATACAGTCGTAACGTAAAAAATCTATTCCAATGCATTTCGGTAATAAAAAAAATCCTTTACCAATCCATGCCCAGTTGGCTGGGGCTGTAGAATATACCGACTGTGTCTCTGCAGAGGTGTAAGACCCCCACCCCAACGAATGTCCTGTATATGACACTAAACAATCTTATGATGAGGCTTCAGTAATTATGGGACTTTGGGGAATGCAGAGTACCCTTTTATTGCCATCAATCCCAGCTCCACTCTGGCCCGGAGTGATAGCAGCTGACAGGATCCTATCTATGGATCAAATTGATATTTGATATTTGATATTTAAACTCTGAGTCCAAACAAATGACTTATGCTAATTAGAATGGTTTGAGATAGAAATGTTTGATCACTTAAAGAAGTGACTGATGTTTAATTGAATTGTTCGTGACACATAGCAATACTTGGAACCATTTGAGCGTGTGCAAACAAACGAGTAATTTTGAACAGAATAATTAGTGTTAGATAGCAATATTTGTAACCACTTCACAGTCTGCAAACAAATAATTAATATTGAATAGAATTATAAGTATAAGATGGCAATAATTGAAACCATTTGCCTGTGTAGAAGCAATAGCAATAATAGTATTCAAACTAATTAGTTTTAATTAATTTAAACTGGAAATTACTGACAATACGTGAAACCATTGTCAGCAAAAAAATGATTTCAGGCTCGTTTAAAAATGTTATCAACAAAATACGTTTCCAAATCATATATACAAGGCTCATTAAATAAGTTTCCAGACTTTTTTCGTATGGGCACTTTTATTGATAGTACACACATGAAACTCTAGTCCCCTTCCAAGTAATCTCCTCCGGCTGCAATGCACTTGTACCGTTCCAACAACTTCTGGAAGGCCTCATGGAAGTCCTCTTGTGTGAGCGTGTCAATGACCTTCGTCACATCCTCTTTCATCTCCTCAATTGTCTCATAACGACAGCCTCTAAGTTTTTCCTTGAGCTTAAGGAATAAGCAAAAGTCACAGGGAGCAAGGTCTGGACTATAGCAAGGGTGAGGAACTGCCTTGATGCCCATCTTGATCAAATAGTCTGTGACAAGGATGGAGTTGTCGACTGGTTCATTGTCCTGGTGGAAATGCCACTGACTCGATTGGAAGAGTTCTGGCCTCTTCCGACGGAATCTCTTCCTGAACTCCCTTAAAACCTTAATATAGTATTCCTTGTTGACTGTCTGTCCAGTGGGAACCCAGTGCATGTAGATCATGCCAGTGCTGTCGAAAAAGGGATCATCAAAAGTTTGTGGGTGGATTTGCTCTGTCTGGCCTTCTTGGGTCTGGGGGAGCCAGCATGCTTCCACTGGGAACTCTGTCTCTTGGTCTCTCGGTCATAGCAGTTGATCCATCTTTCATCGCAGGTCCCCAGAGCATTAAGAACTGCGGGATCTAAATTGATCAGCTCGACTATCTCCCTGCTGTCATGACAACGTCTTTCTTTCTGATCTTCTCTGAGCACCCTTTGGACAAACTTCGCGCAAATCTTCCACATCTTCAGTTTCTCGTGAACAATTGTGTGTACAGTTCCCAACCTGACATCAAACTGTGCACTTATTGTCTCTATAGACACACGATGGTCCTTATTCATGAAATTCTTTATTTGGCCAATCAACTCTGATGTTCTGACTTCCTTAATCCTCCCACACCTCTCATCATCCCTCACAGACTCCCTACCCTCCTTGAATCTCTTATGCCACTCAAAAACTGATGCTCGATTCATTCAAGATGCTCCAAAAGCAGTCTGAAGCATTCCATACGTTTCTGTGGCATCATTTTTTCCAAGTTTAAAACAGAACTTTATTGCATATAGTTCTTCTAAAGTGTCCTCACGTCCAGATTACATTTTTGAAATTCACCAGCTGTGACAATCAGGCTTTACTAGGGTGTATTCCAATTCCTGTTGTAGCTGTTTATTTAAAGCTGAAATCATAAAAATTGGTCATTCATCTCATAAGATGTATAGCAATAATATACTGAATTTTCAAGAGTTTACGCCAATTTTAAATGCCTGTACAAAAAAGTCTGTAAATTTATTAAAGGCACCTCGTATTTAGCTGTTCATTTAAAGCTGAAATAATAAAAATTGGTCAGTCATCTAATAAGATGTACAGCAAAAAAAAAAAGCGCAACATTATTATTAGTAGAATTATTTGCAGTTAAATGGGTCTCACGTATATTGAGACACCCTGTACCTTGTTACGAACAATTTGGGTGCGACTTACTAAGAATTGCTTACTGCCTTACGACGATTTAGATGTGTTCTAGCAAATTCCGAACAAGTGGTGTGACACCTTACTACGAACTAGTTTTGAGCTCCCTTGTTATGACTTAGCTAGATAATACTTCGTTACGAACTAGTTGTGTACTACCTTAATAGGAACTGTAAGCAACTTTGTTATGAACCAGTTGTGTGGTACCTTCCAACAAAGTAATACGATATCTTGTTATGAACTGGTTGGGTACTACCTTACGACAATCTAGTTGTGTGCAACCTTACAGCAAACTAGTCATATGCTACCTGATAGAATTACCTTCAGCGTGAATATTGATCCCACAGATAATCATTAATTTGAAAACATAATTAGAAATTGATTTTTTTTTTTCAAATTTGAAATTTTCGTGTGTATTGCTCGAATAAAATTTCGCTATGATGGGTCATTCTTGCCAGGTTGTGATTACATGCATGCATACAAACTTTGCGAATTTCAATTATATATATCATCATCATCAGCAGCATATTGCGCTGGTAGCACGGATATCCCTGACCCTCTCTCGCCACACCTCCCTATCGTTCATCGCCCTAGGTAGGTCTTCAGGACAACATCCCGTATCCTCACATAGCTGCTGAATGTACGTTCGTGCTGGTCGTCCTGCTTTTGCGCGGCCATGTGTGGGGATCCATAAGAGTACATCTCTTATGAGTTCATCTCTGCTTCTCCAGCAGTGTCCCGCATATCTGGTTTGTCTAACTTGAATAGTTTTCGTGATAGGGGGCAGGTGGCCGTACAGTTGGTGTCTTGTGGGGTGTTGCTGCCAGGACTTGTTCAGGATTGCACGCAGCATTATATATATATATATATATATATATATATATATATGTATATTAGTATTATTCGGTCCAGTTAAACCAGAGTTGGGAGTAAACGAGGAGGTAACTCTTTAACTCTCTTTCCCCCCCCCCGTGTCTATTCTGTTTTATTTATCCATTAGATCTGAAGAAGTCCTGTTATATTTTTCTTCGTGTTTTTAGTTCACACCAGAAACGAAAAACAGGATGGAAATAAATTTATAATCCTAAAATAACCGGTCTTTGGTTTTTTCTTTAAAGATATATATATATATATATGTGTGTGTGTGTGTGTGTGTATTATCATCCACAGATAGTTTCGTTGTATCACATCTTCAATACAGCTAGACACAGAGGTGCTTCAAGCTGAGATCAAAACCCAGCTGACTTTACGCAAGTCGGATATCTTACCCGAGACTATCGTCATTCTCAGCGTAAGCGGAGGAATGTTTTACGTAAATATATATTTACATATACGCTATCGGCTTGATTGATGAGAACATCTTTACATTTACGCGTATGTGGCAAAAGAGGAAAAGAATTGCGGCATATCGATCTTAACCTATTTCGGCGAGTCCTTGGTGTCTATTAATACATGATTTACTTGTGTGCTACCTTAAAACAAACAACAAACTAGCTGTATACTGCCAAGCAACGAATGAGCTGTATGCTATCTAGCAACGAACTAGCTGTGTGTTACCTACCAACGAACCTGCTGTGTGCTACCTTAAACAAACTAGCAGTGTGTTACCTTGCTACGAAGTAGCAAGATGCAACCAAGCAACATTCTAGGTATATGCTTTCAAACTACGGACTACCTATATGCAACCAAGCAACAAACTAGCCGCGTGCAACCTTTTCCTAAACTAGCTGTATGCTACCAAGCAACGAACGACCTGTATGCTATCTAGTAACAAACTAGCTGTGTGCTACCTTGCTATGAACTTGCTGGATCCTACCTAGCAACGAACTAGCTGTATGCTACCTAGCAACGAATTAGGTGTATGCTTTCAAACTACAGACTACCTATATGCAACCAACCTACGAACTAGCTGAGTGCAACCTTTCCCTAAACTAGCTGTATGCTACCAAGCAACGAACGACCTGTATGCTATCTCGAAACAAACTAGCAGTGTGCTACCTTGCTATGAACTAGCTGTATGCTAACAAGTAACGAACTAGCTGTATGCTACCAAGCAACGAACTAGCTGTGTGCAACCTTACCCTAAACTAGCTGTATGCTACCAAGCAACGAACGACCTGTATGCTATCTTGAAACAAGCTAGCTGTGTGCTACCTCACAACAAACTAGCTGTGTGCTACCTAGTTGCGAATTAGCTGGCTGCTACCAAGCAACGAACTAGCTGAGTCCAACCTTACCCTAAACTAGCTGTATGCAACCAAGCAACGAACGACCTGTATGCTATCTAGAAACAAACTAGCTCAGTGCTACTTCACAACAAACTAGCTGTGTGCTAACTTGCTACGAACTAGCTGGATGCTACCAAGCAACGAACTAGCTGTATGCTTTCAACCTCCGAAGTAGCTGTGTGCAACCTTACCTTAAACTAGCTGTATCCTACCTTGCAACGAACTGTCTGCTATTTGCTTTACGGACATACTGTGTCAAACAGTAATGCAACAGTGGCGACGACGATGAGATCCGAACTCATGCGGGGGAAGCTATCACAAATGTCTAATGTAATAAACAAAAGCAGCTGAAATACGAGTCAAAAATTAATGATTGATAATTTTTCCTCCACAAAAAAATATGGTAAAAAGATTATAACAAGACGAAATATAAAAAAAGATGAGGAGAAAGAAAAGGAACTCAACAAAGATGAAGAAACAAAAATACATCAGACTAAAACACTGTTTTCGTGACAAACGATCCTTTGGCAATTTATTCCGATGTCGTTATTTATTTTATCAAATTATTAACGGTTGTTGTCTTTGTCCAGTTAGTCCTGATAAGAATCCGTGGTCATCAACGTGTATGTGATACTCATGTACTAATGTGTAAGTCAACATTAACAACAACAACAATAATAATTATATTAATAATAATAATAATAATGTCGTGCCGCTAGCACGGATATCCCTGACCTTCTCTCACCACTTCTCCCTATCTTTCATCGCCTCCGGCAGGTCTTCTGAGTTACATCCCGTATCCTCACATAGCTGCTGAGTGTATGTTCGAGCTGGTCTTCCTGCTTTTGCCCGGCCATATGTGGGGTTCCATAGGAGTACATCACTTAGGAGCTCGTCTCTGCTTCTCCAGCAGTGTCCTACATGTCTGGTTCGTCTAGCTTGGATAGTTTTCGTGATGGGAGGCAGGTGGCCGTATAGTTGGTGCCTTGTGAGGTGTTGCCGCCAGGACTTCTTCAATATTGCTCGCAGCATTCTCGTGTAATTGCCGTTTAGCTTCTTCTCCAGTCGTTTAGTTAGCGTCCAAGTAGTGCATCCATACAGCAGTATCGATACGACCGCTGCCTGGAAGAAATTGCGTTTCATTTTATCGGTCAGGTCTGATTTCCATATGATCGATAGCCTATCGATGGCTGTCCATGCCTTGACTGGGTTGGGAAGGTGATCCACTTGGAATTGTACAAGAAATTGAAATTTGACTATACTACCAAATGATATATGTACAAACCAGTATCCGTCCTGGAGAAGGAGACGCATAAAATCCTCTGGAATTTTGAGATACAAACAGATCACCAAATCCCGGCCAGTCGAACAGATCTAATTATAATCAATAAGAAAAAAGAGAACCAGCCATATGGATACTTTGCGATCCCAGCGGACCACAGAGTGAAAAATCAAAGAAAACAAAAAGGGGAGACAAGTATGTATACCTTGCCAGAAAACTAAAAAAAAAAGCTGTGGAACATGGGAGCAACGGTGATATCCATTGTAATTGGCGCTCTTAGAACGATCCCCAAAGGCTTGAAAAGAATTGGAAATCGGTGGACGAATGGAGACCATTCAGACAACAGCATTGTTAACATCGGCTGGAATACTGAGTAGAGTCTTGGAGACTTGAAGAAACTTGCTGTCACTCAGACTCCAGTGAAAGACCATCAGCTAACTGTGACACTATGTTTGACATTCGTTAAGTTGGTGTGTGTGGGTGCCAGTCAGAGAATTCCTTTGTCTGCTTTGGCGCGAAACCCACACAAAGGGCCTGAGCGCGAGATCTTCCACGAGACCGGAAGTGGACAAGGGAAGGAAAGTCCCAGAGAGGACAGAGAGAGTGAGTTGACAAAGGAGAGCAGAAGAGAACAGTAGGCTTGAGATAGCTGTCCAGAGAAGGACACAGTCGGCAGAAGAAGGCCGTGAGAAGATGGAAGCAGGGCAGAGAAGAGAGTCAACAGAAGTCAGAAAGACGACTGCTAAGACTTGTTGACCTATAAAGGCAGGGTTAACCAACGCGAGAACATGTAAGCATTGCTAGTGGCTTTGTGATAGTTTTCGCCCGAGTACACGCTCGCGTGAATGCACAGTGTCAAAGACTTCTCCTTTCTTGCGATTGGAGCTAACCCAAGTCCGTGTTTATTCATTTGTTCTTTTCTTCCACCCTCTCGGTTGAGTTTTGTGGGTCCGCAAAGAAATGTGTAATACTCCGGGTTGGAGACGAGAGAAACCACGAGAAGATCTTATCTAATGGCCATTAGTGGTTTAAGGAAGCTGGGATAGTGGTGTCGGCCGGCGACAGTATTGTCACATAACACTGACGTGAAAAACTCGCTAGAAATATAATTATTATCATAGAAACCTCAAGCCATGGGTTAAATAGTATCACTGCTTTTCCTCTACATGGATGGCTTTGGCATTAAATAGCCCATGAAGGTTGATATGCCATTAAACTAAAGAAGCTAAACCATCTGACAGGAATAAAGAACAAGGAAATTGATAAAGATGTACAGGGCTTTATACCCTAGTGACGACATTGATAGATTCTGGGTGACAGGATTACGTATTAAAAACTTATTACGTGGACTGCAGCTTCGAAGTAAGCGAGTTGTAATTTACTTTTTGCTTAGATGGGACGCAAAGCTGCATGAATGTGGCTCCTAATGAGATTCGAAATCACTTGTGAAGGTTTGCTAGTCTAACTTTGTTGTATCGTGGTAAGAAAGAGATACACAGTGAAATAAAGAGTGATTATTTATTAACTGAAGTTTTACAGTCCAACAAATATTATAAGTATCGCGCTGTATGTGTTACGTCCGAAGTTGATCTTACTACTGACCAAGATCTTGCTGAACCCTGGTGCTTAAGAAATACGACGTCTTTTATACCTCTGCGGAATCGTAGTACGCGAGTTCGTACTCCAGTCGCGCTATTACGTTCACTTTCGGGCAAATACCCTTGGGAAAGGTATGAACCCCCTTATTCTCCCTCCAGCTATGGGTAAATAGTAGGACGGACTAGGTTCTTCAGCCTTGGTGAGGCAACTAGTCTAGGAGAAGGAAAACTCTGAATTCAAAACCTGTTAAACTCCGCTTAAAAATTGACCTTGTGTCATATCCTGCCCGAGCGGAGGGGTTGGTAAATAGTACCTCTGCGATACCGAAAGTCACGTGGTTCTAGCCACTATGCAACAAGCTTGCTAAACATTACACTACCAAAGGCTCTCATTCGAAGTAAACAAGTTCGATCTCCAGTCGCGCTATTACGTTCACTTTCTGATTCATAATCTTGAGAAAGGTTTTGAGCCTCTTTATCCCCCACTTGAGCAGTGGGTTAAATAGTATCACTGCTCTTATCCAACTTTGGCTTTAAAAATCCACAAAGGTTTATATGCCGTTAAACTAAGAAACCGAACTAAACCAAAGAACCTCAATAGATCTAATGAAGTCGGGAGGCTTTGTGGCATCGTGGCTAGCGTGTTGGACAACGACATTATTGTGAGCGAGTTCGAACTTCAGTCGCGCTATTGCGTTCACTTTCGAGCTAATGCCCTTAGAGAAAAAATGAACTTTTTAATACACCCCCAACTATGGGTTAAATAGTACCATTGATATTCCACGAGGATGAATTTGGTATTAAATAACTCATCCAGGGTTTATATGTCATTAAACAAAGGAATCAAACCAAACCAAGGTAAGATCTTATGAAAGAAAACGGTCTTACGCTAAAAAAAAAAAAAAAAAAAAAAAAAGGCAGGAAGCATGTGATATCCAACCGAAACCATTACTGATGCAGATTACGCAGATAATTAAGAGCTTTGCGCAAATATACCGGCTCAAGCCAAATCTCTGCAGCCTAGCCCGGAACAAGCAGCAAGAAGCATTGAACTCTATGTAAACTCAGATAAAAATAGCGTTCATGTATTTTTAACAAGATGGCGCCATCTCCATATTAAATGACAGGTGTCTGAAATTAGGATAGCATTTCACATATCTCGGTTGCAGTATATCATCCCTCATCAGGCTAACATTGCACTAAGTGAGCCGATGAGCAGCATTGACCAGCAGGGTTCGTGTCTCGGCTCGTTCCCGACCTCCCCTCCCCTTTATCCCCACTTTAATCGGCCTTCGGGCTTTTGACCTTGTGTCAAGTCGTGTCTGGTGGGAGGCAGCGACAAATAAACGACTGTATGACTGCATGCCTCATCAGGCTCACATTGCACTAAGTGAGCCTGATGAGCAGCATTGACCAGCAGGGTTCGTGTCTCGGCTCGTTCCCGACCTCCCCTCCCCTTTATCCCCACTTTAATCGGCCTTCGGGCTTTTGACCTTGTGTCAAGTCGTGTCTGGTGGGAGGCAGCGACAAATAAACGACTGTATGACTGCATGCCTCATCAGGCTCACATTGCACTAAGTGGGCCTGATGAGCAGCATTGACCAGCAGGGTTCGTGTCTCGGCTCGTTCCCGACCTCCCCTCCCCTTTATCCCCACTTTAATCGGCCTTCGGGCTTTTGACCTTGTGTCAAGTCGTGTCTGGTGGGAGGCAGCGACAAATAAACGACTGTATGACTGCACGACTTGGACTTAAACGAAGCGCCTGAGGAAAGAGCTAGATGGAAACTAAACAAGGATGTTGCAACCTGTTTTGAACAGATCCTGTAAGTATCACCCTACAAAAAAGTGGTTGTATGGCCACTTACTTCCCATCTCACAACCCATATAAGTAAAACTCTCAAAACATGTTGCTCATTGCTGGAGAAGTAATGAAGAACTCATACTCGAATTTCTCCATTGGACTACTAGACATGGACACACACCAGTGTCAGCCGACTATCAAAAACTTATATTCATCGATTTAGACACCAGGTGATGTCGAGAGGACCTGCCTAGAGCAATGGCTGATAAGGACGGAAGACGAGAAAGAGCCAAGGAAATCTCTGTGTCAGCACGACTTGATAATGATTATGATGATGATGATGTGACGAGAAAAGAAGGAGAAAGATGGCTCGCAAGTATTGAAGACTCTATGGATGGCGCAATACAAGGACTTGGTGAATATATAAACAAGAGCAAAGAGAGACTGATTGCGACAGTTTGTAGTAGCAATAACAACAGGAAAATAAAATCTTTTAAATCTAGAAAACAAAAATCGAAAGAAAAACAACTATATGGATACTTTAAGCGACAAACTTTAGAAATTGTACATTAGATATACAAAATATTACAAAGATCCCCATTACACACACAAACACACACCCATATATATATATATAGTGAACAATTTTGTATCAGTTACTTTCATGTTTCACTGCTCTTTGAAAGGTGCAGGAATTTGTCTAACTTTTTGTCTTCTTTTCATTTTATTTCATGGTTACGCAGTGGATACTTAAAGAGAGAAACTGAATCTCTAATAATGCTATAAGCACTAATTATATCAAAACGAAAATTGATAAGACACAAAAGAATAACGTTTTGGTTATATAATGAATCAACGTTTTTTCTATATTTTTTTCATCTGATTTATAATTGTAGTGCATTTGGTTATGGTAAAAAAGTTTGATATATGTTTGTTGACTGGGTAGAGTAGTATAGTGTTTATTCTGTTGGTTAACATTTTTAATCATACGTTTAATTTGTTAATCAACAATATAGTAAGAAAACCCATCATTGATGAGAGCCTGTTTTATGTTTTCTACCTCTTTATAAAATATTGTTTTGGGGGAGGAGATCAGTTTGGCACGGGATATCATGTTATTAATAATTGCTTTTTTATATCTTTTTCGTTAACCTCCAATATACTTAAGATATGTTGATGATGATATCCTTATTCATTGATTCATAAAAACATACTTCCCACTGATCCTAATAAAAATACAAAACTTATTATATATTATAATAAACTTAAAACCTCCAACTTAGTCATTAAAAATAATTCCTCTCACTCAATTGGAGTTTTGCAAAAAAACAACGTTACATATCAATTTAAATGTCCTTTAGGAGATTGTATCTCTGAAAATAATAATATATATATTGGTTTAACATCAACTACCCTATCGAGGAGACTTTCAATGAACCTTTCTGATACAAGTTCCGTCGCACAGCAATTAAAAAAAACATTCATGCCCAACAAAAGAATTACGGAAAATTCTCACCGAAAACACAATATTAGAACATCAAAATAACAAGCAAAAACAACAGATTCTCGAGGCACTACATATTAATAACATACAACCCGAACTTAACAGAATTGATTTTCAAACCAGTGCTAATGTACTTAAATGTCTTTAGCTACTGACGCTAATTACAGAAACAAATTTAAAAATAAACGCTACACACTGCAACAGTACAGAGGCTCTTCTTACAAAGTAGTAATGTACATACAAAAGTTAAATCACTTTTGTAATAGATCCTCCCCTGATGATGGCCCAAAGTCGGGCAGAGAGTACTCGTGAAATAGATAATTATGGAAGATTTATCAACCAATTCCCGCCGAATATTATAAGATCAATGCAGCAATTCGAAAGGATCAACAAAAAATATGTAGACAAAAAATGTCTATTATGTTCAATAAAATATGTAGTAATGAAGAAATACTGCCAAAATATACACATATATATATATATATATATATATACGTGTGTGTGTGTGCGCGCGCGTGCGCGCATGTATGTGTGTGTGCAAATCTGTGTTATTTCCACCGGTCATATTTTTATCCTTTATATCATATCATATATATATATGTGTGTGTGTGTATGTGTGTGTGTGTGTGTGTGCAAGTGTGTGTGTGTGTGTATTTATGTGTGTGTGTTTATATAGGTGTGTGTATGTTATTTCTATTGATCATATATTTTATTCTTCATATACATAGATTTATATGTTACTTCCAACAGTCGTATTTTCATAATTCCGATATATATATAGATATATATATATGAATGTGTGTGTCAGTCAGTTGTGTGAGTGGGTGTTATTTCCAGCAGTCACATTTTCATAATTCCTATATATAAATATATATATATATATATATATATATATATATATATATATATATATATATATATGTATGTGGGTGTGAGTGTGAGCGCGCGAAGGAGAGAGACAGTCTTTTACACGATCTTTACATCCTCCATCCTCGCTGAGTCCCGTCTAGCCCCATTTTAGTTTCTTAATTACTTCTATATTTCTAACCTCTCACTCGGAAATGACGTCTTTTGTCTTTTTAACATGGAATTATTTTCCTAGCATTCTCTCCGGAGTTTTCTTTCTTTCTTTTTTTTTTTATTCGGTTGAGCTTTATGAGTTATTAAACGCAGTTGGAGAAGAACCGGCAGAAAACTGGAGATATTAAAAGTTTGCTTGTAAGACATGATAATTCAAAGACTGGCGTCTAAATCTCAAGCTGCAAGCTGACGACCGAAAACGTAAAAAAAATCATTTCTTAAATTAACGTGAGAGTTTATCAGTACTCGGCATAACTAAACAGAATGATGTACAACTAACAAATTTGATATCCACTATTATAGTATCACTATAATATACAGTATCGTGAATATACTAGGGTGAGTCAAAAATTTTGCAATAATTTGGTAACGGAAGCTTTGAATGCTTTTGCCGATGTCATAAAGATGATGAACCACACTGGAGTGTTACTATAGCTTGGAGCATGGCCTCGGAATCCACGATTTTAGGCTTACAGTGACCTTGTCCGATCGTCGTGCGAAATTTCTTCGACCATCTGCTTACTATACTGAGATCAAGTGGGCTTTCTTCTTTCGCACAGCAAAACTTTTTCGTGTACTCACTTTTGTTGGCAGGAGTTTAGCTTTTAATGGTTATATTTTGAGTTATTTTGAGGGGAAAATAAATTAACTCTGTTATATAAGCTGCACATAGACTACTTTTCATTGTGTCAAAGTGTCATTTTGTTAGTGTTGTCCAATGAAGAGATATACTTAAATATCTGCAGAAATGTGAGGGGTGTACTCACTTTTGTGATACACTATATATATATATATATATATGAGCTTTTATCCCACATAACTGGGCAGTATTTGAACACTTTTTGGGTTTACGTAAAACGTTTACAGAACGATTTGTTTATTCCAATATATATATATATATATATATATATATATATATTGGAATAAACAAATCGTTCAGTAAACGTTTTTCGTAAACCAGAAAAATGCTCAGATACTGCCCAGTTGAGCACGATAAATGCTAAAATAAATAAATGTCAATTCACCTTTTTTTTTTATTTACAGTCTTATGTACTTTGATGAAATACAATTTTCATGAGACTCGCGAATAGAAAGGGCGGAAAAGCGAATTGATACTCAATGTAGAAAATGACTGAATAGCTGAAGAACGGAAAAAGAAAGAGGAAAACGTTTTTATGGCAGTCATCTCTCGTATTTGCATGTAATTTATAAAAATACACTCATCCTATGAAATTTTCGAATCGAACGAACGAAACACATAAGCACACACACTCACACGCGTATATATATATATATATAAATAATAAAAAATATGATCTCCAGAAATGATACACATATACACATACATGCACACAAATACACACATACACGCACATACACACACATAAATACGGGAATAATAAGAAAATAGGACTGTTTGAAATGACACACACGCGCGCGCGCACATAAAACCAAAATTCCAATATATACATGTATGGGTTATCGCCCATAAATAAGTACACTCCAACCAATATTTTGTAAAAGCTTCATTTTCCTCCGCACGAAAGATACGAGGATTTTATTAATTCTAGAGAAATACTATTCAATCAAAACGGACATTAGTAGGCTTTACTTATTACCAAACTCTTCAGTATTGAAATGCTACAGCCAAAAATAAATTTGGAGTTCAACAGTAACCATAAATGAAGTTTCAGAAATATGTATAAACAGTATAATTATTTATGAAGGGCTATAATTTTTTTTTGTTTCGTTGTTTTCTTTTTCTTTTTTTTTTTTCTTTTTTTTTTTTTTTTGGTAAAAAAGTTTTGATACTGTAGAATTTGGTAATATCTTATAAAACCCGCTTTGACTGTATAATGTTCAGCTAGAAATAATAAAATTCTTGTATCGTTGTTTTTATCAATATATATATATATATATATATATATATATTTAAAATCCGAGGAGAAAATCCAAGGGGTAGGAGTATCCAATTTGAGGGTTCAATGTCAACGGCTATCGAAGTATAATTAGTTTTGGATTAAAGATACATCAAAACACAACGTACAGAGCCAAAAAATTATTTTGAAATAGAAATAAAAAGAGAAAAATCACTTCTTTGGTGTCATTATGAATTTATTTCTGGTCCATGATCACCATCATCAGATGTTGCACGAATTTTTTTTTTATTTGGGCGTTTTATATGGCTTCCGGCGAGAATGGGATTCGAAAAAAAAAATTTTATTATTATAATTTTTTAATTGAAATAATTTTTTAAATATATTTTTATAGTATTTTTTAATCAATAATTTTTTTAGGGTGGAGATATTTATATCTATCATCATTTTTTATTTATACAATTTTTATACATTCCTTTAAAAATAAAAATACTGTAACCCCAATTTAAATACAATAGGAAATTTTTTTTTTTAAATAATTCCGGAAAAATTAAATAGTGGCTGACGGCTTTATGAGCGATGCTAAATTTATCCAGATGGAAATTTTTATGTAAACATTTTTTTTTACACTCGGAGAAAATTCTCTTTCCTCTCCGAAATTATGGGTTCATAATAAGTCAGCCAGAGTTTTTTTAGACTTAGTTAGGCAACCAGTCTAGGAGAAAAATGCTAAATTAAAAGCAGCTGTATTCCTCTACGAAATTGACCTCATGTTACATCCTGCTTGTGATGGAGAGGCTGGGAATGAGAATATTTGATAATAAACACCATCATTTGTTTACACACAGTTGTATGTTTTCAAGTATTTCAATCTAATACTAATAATTTTAAAAATAATTATAAGGTTTCAAGTATTTCAAGCGGTCCATGCAGAACAGTGCAGTGCAGTGCACTACATGGACTCTAACTAAACATATAGAGAAAAAGCTTGGTGGCAATTACACAAGAATGCTGCGAGCAACATTGAACAAGTCCTGGAGGCAACATCCCAGCTATATGGCCACCTACCACCCATCACGAAAACTATCCAGTTAGACGAACCAGACATGCTGGACACTGCTGAATACGTAAGGACGAGCTCAAAAGCGACATACTCCTGTGGACCCCTTCACATGGATGATCAAAAGCAGGACGTCTAGCTAGAACCTATATACAACAGCTCTGTGCCGATACAGGGTGTCGCCTTGAAGACCTACCGGGAGCAATGGACGGTATAGACGAGTGGCGAGAGAGGTTCAGAGAGATCCGTGCAGGCAGCGTGACATGATGATGATGATGATGATGATGATGATGATTTCAGGCAGTTATATAATTTCAAGTAAGTAGAAATTATCCTTCCAAAAAAAAAAAATTACACAGGGATTGTGTTCCTAGACAGCATGTATAATTTCTTTATTATTCATGTTGTAAAAGAATAGAAAATAGTTATTATTCCCACAAATTTTGCTTTTGTTCTCTGGATATAATGAAATCAAGAAATTAATCTATTTCCGGGGTAAAATTTTCATTTCCAAAAGGTTTGAATAAAACATATTAACCAGAATTTACATGTATTATACTAAATTTATCCGGCACATTAGTCTAGTGGGTAAAGTGTTCGCCTATGGTCCAGAAGACCAGGGTTTAATTCCAGGTCAAGTCATACCAACGACTTTAAAAATGGTACTTGATACCGCCTTGCTTAACACTCAGCATTATAAGGTGCGTATCAAGGGTAAAGTGGAGCAATCCAGGAGAAGGAGTAGCGCTCTCCCCTACACCTTGATGTTGTAGCAATTGAAAAGGGAGCCTTCCGGTCACCCTCAACTACGGTCGCCAACTTTACTTATACTAAAGTTATGCCATAAAGTTAAAAAATAATAATAATACAGAAAATTCTCAGTCACTTAGCACAAAATTTATATACAATATTCTAAAAAATTAGTGAATTTGAAAATTTCATTACTCAGGTCACAAAAGTTTCAAGTAAAAAAATTGGGTTTTCCACTAACTTTAGATATAAGCAACTGGGAAATAACACTTTCCTTTCATAGCGTTATAACTTCAAGTAACTATCATTAATAGAAATGATTTGTGTGGCGTGCTTAGCGTAACGGTTATCATCGTAAGAAAGTAAATCGGAGATCCGAGTTCAAATCCTGAACAGAGCTGTTAACTTTTCCCTTTGCACTAATGCTTGCACTAATGACGGTGCCCGTGGTGTAATGGTCATCGTCGTAGGAAATGGACACGGTGATACGAGTTCAAATCCTGGACGAGACCGATTGCACTTCACATAGCACTAATACCCTTGGGAAAAGTATGAATCCAATTATTCTCCATCCAGCTATGGGTAAATAGTAGGGCAGACTGGGTTCTTCAGCCTTGGTGAGGCAACTAGTCTAGGAGAAGGAAAACTCTGAATCCAAACCTGTTAAACTCCGCTTAAAATTGACCTTGTGTCATATCCTGCCCAAGCGGAGGGGTTGGTAAATATGATATGATAAAGGCTAGACTCCATCTATCCCTTGCCTAGTCGGTTGGAGCTGCAGAATACCCCGACCTCTTCTCTGCAGAGAGATAAGACTCTCCCAATGAGTGTCCTAGATATGACACAAAACAATCTGATGATAAGGTTCTAGTGATACTGGAACTTTGGGGAATGCGGAGTACCCCTTCATTGCCATCACTCTCAGGCCCACTCTGGCCCGGAGTGGTAGTACCTGATAAGAGTCCTATCTATGGGTTAAATAGAACTAAACCGTGGTTCCTTGAGTTTACTGTTTTTTGCATTTAAACTGAATTGCTCGAATAGAACTGTTTTAACGTCTAAATTGTGTACTTATGCTAAACTGAATTATCTGAGATAAAACTGTTTTGACATTTAACTCTGTGTATTGCCCAGTTGGCTGGAGCTGTAGAATACACCGACTGCACCGATGCAGAGGGTAAGACCCCGTCCCCAATGAGTGTCCTGGATATGACACTAAACAATCTGATGGTGATATTCCAGTGATGCTGGAGCTTTGCTGAATGTGGAGCACTCCTTTATTGCCATCGCTCCCAGGTCAACTCTAGCCCGGAATGGTAGCACCTGATAGGGCCAAATCTATCGGTTAAATAGAACTGCATACTTATGCTAAACTGAATTGTTTGAATTAGAACTGTTTGAGTAAACTGAATAGCTTAAAATAGAAATATTTTTGACACTCAAACTGTTCTTACATTTAAACTGCGTGCTTATGTTAAACTTAATTGTTTGAAATGGAACTGTTTTTGACATTGAAACTGTACTTACACTAAACTGAATTATTATATATATTGCACTGTTTTGACATTACCTGCGTGAAAACAAAATCTGTACTTATACTAAACTGAATAGCTTGAAATCGAAATTTTTTTGACAATTAAACTGTGTATTCATGCTAAACTGAATTGTTTGAAATAGAACTGACAATTTGCATAAAAATGGATTTGACTTTAATAACCTACAAAGGTTGATATGCCGTAAAACCCAAACAACCAACCATCTATCCCCTCTCCCTCAACTATGAGTAAACAATTGAGCAGTGAGGGTCCTTTAGCATTGGTTTGGGAACTTGACTCGGAGAAGAAAAACTTTGAATTTAGACAGCTTTACTCCACTGTCACATTCTACTCGCGTCGGATGGGTTGGGTAAAAACTTACAAATAGTTTTTGCATAGTTATATGGTTCAAGTGCTCCTATCAAATATGAATAATTTGAAAACAAATCTATTTGACCCATAGATAGGACCCTAACAGGTACTATCATTCCGACTGATAAAGGACCTGGCAGTAATGGCAATAAAGAGATAACTCCACACTTTCAATATCTCTAGGATGGGAATCTCACTACAGAATGCAGTTTACTGTCATATCCAGGACACTCCTATTTGGGGGGGAGTAGAGCGTGTCTTATGTTGTCGGGGTATTCTTAGCCTACTAAACAAGGCGTTTATCTGGGAAGCAGATGTAAATTACGTACATACATACAAATATATATGTGTGTGTGCGTGCGTGTGTGTGTGTGTGTGTGTGTGTGTGTGTGTGTGTATTAACATTCCCGCAGACGTTTCATTGGTGAGATATTCTGAACAAAGTAAATCATTGTCTATAAAGTAGACGAATTTCATTACCCCCCACTAGCAAATTGCATTTATTCTATCAATAATGGCTCGCCGCTTCTATCGGAACTCGTGACTTGTAATTCAAATGCCTTTCAAAATATCAATTTCCTCCCTTAAAATCAAACGGTCTGTGTATATCTTTTGATAGAAATATCAACGGACAATATATATATATATATATATATATATATATATATATATATATTCTTTTTTTGACCAAATGTGTCTGTCTGCAGACGTGAGAATCACAGGAAGTAGACCAAATATATTCAAATGCAACTTGAAAAACACATTACATTTTGGGTATGCTAGCACAACATAAGCAGCAGGATACTCCAAATTATGAATAATATAATGGTAGGTTAATTGAAGACAGGTACAGCAGAAAACATCTTTGCCACAGATTTTTCCCCAAACTGCATGAAACCAATTAGTATACTCTGGATCGATTGGTATGTATTTATACAATTTCAATAACAGAATACGTTACGCAAGTTCAATTTTTAAGCGGAACACAGCTGGTGTGAATTCTGAATTTACCTTCTTTTAGACCGATTACCGTACCAAGGTTAAAGAACACTGTTATCCGAACTATTTACTCATAGTTAGCGCGAGAAGAAATAAATTTAGACATTCTCCAAGGACATTCTCCCAGTCGGCTGGAGCTGTAGAATACACCGACTGCACCTATGCAGAGGGTAAGACCCCGTCCCCAATGAGTGTCCTGGGTATGACACTAAACAATCTGATGGTGATATTCCAGTGATGCTGGAGCTTTGTGGAATGTGGATCACCCCTTTATTGCCATCGCTCCCAGGTCCACTCTGGCCCGGAATGGTAGCACCTGATAGGGCCTTATCAATGGGTTGAATTGAACTAACTGCATACTTATACTAAACTGAATTGTTAGAATTAGAACTGTTTGACTAAACTGAATAGCTTAAAATAGAAATATTTTTGACAATTAAACTGTGTACTTACATTTAAACAGCGTGCTTATGTTAAACTGAGTTGTTTGAAATTGAACTGTTTTTGATATTGAAACTCTACTTACACTACACTGAATTGCTTGATATAGAACTGTTTTGACATTTAACTGTGTGTAGACAAAATCTATACTTATACTCTTCTGAATTAGCTGAATTAGAACTGTTTGAATAAACTGAATAGCGTGAAATAGAAATGTTTTTGACAAACTGTTTACTTATGCTAAAGTGAATGGTTTTAAATAGAACCAACTATTTGCATAAGAATATATTTGGCGTTAAAACCAACCAACGAACCTCCAAGGGCATAAGCACAAAGTGATATATATAGTCTTATCCCTCTCAGAGATGCAGTTGGTGAATTCTACAGCTCCAGCCGACAAGGCAGATGAGAAAGGCATGATTTTAACTATTCTCTCTCCAATTATGGGTAAATAATAGAATAGATGATATAAAAACAAGATTTATTAGATCATTGAAAAGATACCTCGATGACTGTTTCATATTTTGGAAATGCTCATGGAGCAACATAAACAATTTACATAACTTATTCCGAAGCCTACATCCTAAAATAAAATTCACCCTAGAACACAGATTTAAAGATCTGTTTTAATAATTTTGTAGCGTTTTGTTTTGAAGTTGTCGATTGGAAACAAAACAAAACGCCACAAAGTATTAAAACAGTAAAAATTCAACAGTCAACTCAAAACTACACTACTCCTGATGACGACCAAAAGTATGGTCGAAAGCGCTTGGACATAAGATATGGGACAAATCCTTTACTATCTAGATCCCAACATTAGAAAAATAGCAAGGAGTCTTGAAAAAATAAAATTAAAAATAATAAACAGTGTTCCATCATCTTTAACAAAACTTGCTTGAATAACACACACACACACACACACACACACACACACATATATATATATATATATATATATATATATATATATATCAACACCACATGATACAGCAGCTGTGCAGCCACTTATGTCCCATCTCACAAACCATCCAAGTAAGACGAACAAGACATGAGAGACACTGCTGGAGAAGCAAAGACGAACTCATAAGTGACGTTCTTCTATTGACTCCTACACATGGGCGTACAAGTGTTGCCCAACTAGGAAGAACTTATTTACATCAGCTCTGTGCGGACACAGGATGTAGTTTGGAAGACCTGCCTGGGACGATGAATAATAGGGACGGATGATGTGACAATGGTGTTGATGATGTATATATATATAGTCATCGACAGACAAACTGTTTTGTTGTATCACAACTCTTCAGTGTAACTAGACACGCAGAACGCTTCAAGCTGGGATCGAAACCCACCTAACTTTATGCTAGATATGGTATCTCACCGCTTAGCCATTTCGGCGACGTATGTCAGCTCAGAAATTATAACGCATATGTATCAGCTTTCGTTTGTTTACATTTAGCACTATCGGATACCAGAGAGCTCAATTCGTAGGAAGAGCTTTGTACTACGCGGGTGGCAGCCGTTAATTCCTTCCCAGAATGCTTTATATATATATATATATATATATATATATATATATATATATATATATATATATAACAAAGACACTGACAAACTCAAGTCCCCAGACATAAGAAAGATCTTAATTAACAATACAAAATTCATATATAAAAATAATAATAAAAACCGTTTACAAATCCTCGAAGCAATAACTATAAAAAAATTAAAAACCTATAAATAAAATAACATTCATATCAAGTATAAATATATTAAACGTATTTAAAAACTAGCATCCTAACAGAATGAACAAACCACATCTATAATTCATTAAAAAAACACTCCAAATAAATATAAGCCACTCCAATAAATATAAAACTCACTGTAACAAACGATCTAACACAACCCCTAAAAATGACTAGTGAAATGGTCGAAAGTGCTTGGGCTAACAAAGGGTTCTTTTTTCTTTACCATCTAGACCCAGACATAAGAAGACTTGTGACAAGACTTGAACGTCTCCACTTGAAGATTTAAAGAAAAATCAACAGTATTCAACCAAACCTGTTTAGATAATGATTTGCTGCCTAAATATAACACACACACACATATATATATATAGCCATCCACAGACGTACTGTTTCGTTGTATCACAACTCCTCAGAGTGACTAGACACGTAGGACGCTTGAAGCTGGGGTCGAAACCCGCCCAACTTCACGTTAGACTTAGTATCATACCGCTCAGCCAACAATCGAACAACATCAGCTCGGGAATTATAAGGTATTATGTAGTAGCTTTCGTTTGTTGACATTTGTGCCTTAACGGATGCCAAACTGCTCAATTCATTAGAACAGCTTTGCATTCTGCGACTGGCAGTAAATTCCTTCGCCAGATTGCTTAACCCCCGTGGGGGAGCGTGTATATATATATATATATATATATATATATATATATATATATGAAAAGATTAATTCTTTAGCATTATATCGAATTTACCTTAAATCTGAACTGTTCTTTAGCCTTTAAAATATGATGGAAAAACCAGACTTTATTTGGATGATATTAGATAAGAATCTTTAAAGATCAAATAGAACCAGAAACAATTTCTCTTTTACTTTTTTTTACATCAGAAATGACCATCGTTGTACTGGCACTCCGAAAGTTGTGACTCCTATTTATTTCCGCAGAAACTACAGCAAACACATGGAACACAATACCGTTGGATAGGGCAAGTTTTCTGCTACAATATTTTTCTATATAGTCAGCACCTTTTCCTGATGATGTGCTCATGAGAGGCTTGCTCCGAAAGTAATGCTTCTTTACTATTTCCGCAGAAACTACCACAGATACAGGGAGTACAATAACACTGTTGAATTGGGCAAGTTTTCCGCTACAATATTTTTCTATATGGTCAGCACCTTTTCTTTGCCAATAATAAAGAAGAGTCTGCATGATGTGCTCATAAGGAGGGATTTGCTCCAAAAGTAATGCCTCCTGTTTATTTCCACACAAACTCCAACGGACACAGGGAACCTAATAACATTGTTGGATCGGGAAAGTTTTCTGCAATATTTTCCCACAATATCCCCACCTATTTGCCAAGGATAAACAAAAATTCTGTATGCCGTGTTCATATGATAGTCGCTCCGAAAGTAAAGCCTCCTGTATTCACCGATTTTGATGCAAACAGCATAAGTCATAAACTAGACAAAAAAGAGATTGTTTTCACTTAGAAAATCCAAACACACTATACCTTTTCCAGTTCTAAATGGGAGTAGTTCAGTTCAAAATGGGAATAGTTCATTTCAAAATGGGAATAGTTCAGTTCAAAATGGGAGTAGTTCAGTTCAAAATGGGAATAGTTCAGTTCAAAATGGAAATAGTTAAGTTCAAAATGGAAAAATTATTATAAGTATAAATATAAAAAATATTTCTTAAATTATTTTAGCAATAAAATTGTTAACATTTTATAATATAAAAAAATTCTTCAAGTCCATTATTAGAACACATCTTCTAATGCTACAGCTGCAGGAATTTTAAATTGAATTCCAGCTATGAAACGATTGTATACTTCTGGTGTAACCCTTCCCAATTCTTCCTCAATTAATGAAGTCAAAGCTCTTGCCCTTTGTTCAGTAATTGACAAACCATCTCTTCTCTCCACTGCAAGAATACTCACAATTTTAGCAGCCAATTCCTGCTTGACGTAAGCTTTGATTAAAGACCATACTTGTTCAATCGGATTAAACATTGGACTGTATGGTCCCCACCTAAGCACTTCACATCCTTGAAATTCTTCTTCACTACAAACTTCTTCAATGTTTGAGTGACATGGGGCATTGTCAACAACCATCACAACTGGACCCCCATATTGTCTCTTTGCAGCTTTTTTATATTTATACATATAATAATTTTTCCATTTTGAACTGAACTATTCCCATTTTGAACTGAACTATTCCCATTTTGAACTGAACTACTCCCATTTTGAACTGGAAAAGGTATAGTCATTGTAGTAATTAGGCTGAATTCAAAATTGCTTGTCTCGATTAAAATGTCTGAGAGCTATTTACTATTCAGTGACCTTGCAAATCCACAGTCAGTCAAATAAAAGAAGATCTCCTCCTCGTGAATATCGCTGAAAGGGGTAACTTTTACTCAGCATGAATTTGATCATCAAACATGAGCATTTTCAATAAAGGTCAAGCTGATAAAAAAAAATAAACTTAATTTATTGGGCGACAATATATCTACTTATTCTCAAAGGCCAAATAAGAATATCGTTTCTTCCATACATTGACAGATTTGTAGCACCTTAAACCTTCGAGGAGATAAATGGCTTTAATATTTTCAAAAGAAATATTTAGACTTTCAGCTTTTATATCATTTATGTTTTATTGTTGTTTATTTTTTAGGATTCATTTGTTGTCTTTTATTTATTTGTTTATTTAGTTATTCATTCATTTAACTCTACAATTCCGTTCTCACTTTCTTTCTTTCTTTCTTTCTTGTACACATCACTGCCTTTCTTTCTTTCTTTCTTAAATTCCGTTCTTTTTTCTTGTACACATCACAGCCTTTCTTTCTGTCTTTCTGTCTTTCTTTCTTTCCTTCTTTCTTTCTTCGATTCTCTTTTCTTTTTTTTTCTTTTTTTGTACACATCACAGCCTTTCTTTCTGTCTTTCTTTCTTTCTTTCTTCGATTCTCTTTTTTTGTACACATCACAGCCTTTCTTTCTGTCTTTCTGTCTTTCTGTCTTTCTTTCTTTCTTTCTTCGATTCTCTTTTCTTGTACACATCACAGCCTTTCTTTCTGTCTTTCTTTCTTTCTTTCTTCGATTCTCTTTTTTTGTACACATCACAGCCTTTCTTTCTGTCTTTCTGTCTTTCTGTCTTTCTTTCTTTCTTTCTTCGATTCTCTTTTCTTGTACACATCACAGCCTTTCTTTCTGTCTTTCTGTCTTTCTTTCTGTCTTTCTTCGATTCTCTTTTTTTGTACACATCACAGCCTTTCTTTCTGTCTTTCTGTCTTTCTTTCTTTCTGTCTTTCCTCCTTTCTTTCTTCGATTCTCTTTTCTTTTTTTTCTTTTTTTTGTACACATCACAGCCTTTCTTTCTTTCTTTCTTCGATTCTCTTTTTTTGTACACATCACAGCCTTTCTTTCTGTCTTTCTGTCTTTCTTTCTTTCTGTCTTTCCTCCTTTCTTTCTTCGATTCTCTTTTCTTTTTTTTCTTTTTTTTGTACACATCACAGCCTTTCTTTCTTTCTTTCTTTCTTCGATTCTCTTTTTTTGTACACATCACAGCCTTTCTTTCTGTCTTTCTGTCTTTCTTTCTTTCCTTCTTTCTTTCTTCGATTCTCTTTTCTTTTTTTTCTTTTTTTTGTACACATCACAGCCTTTCTTTCTTTCTTTCTTCAATTCTCTTTTTTTGTACACATCACAGCCTTTCTTTCTTTCTTTCTGTCTTTCTTTCTTTCCTTCTTTCTTTCTTCGATTCTCTTTTCTTTTTTTTTCTTTTTTTTGTACACATCACAGCCTTTCTTTCTTTCTTTCTTCGATTCTCTTTTTTTGTACACATCACAGCCTTTCTTTCTTTCTTTCTTTCTTTCTTTCTTTCTTTCTTCGATTCCGTTCTTTTTTCTTGTACACATCGTAGCCTTTCTTTCTTTCTTTCTTTCTTTCTTTCTTTCTTTATTCGATTCAGTTCTTTATTTCTTTCTTTTATTCATCACTTTCTTTCTCCCGGTGAATTTTATCTTGTGATTGAGTGTTTTTTAGTTTACAAAAAGATACAATTGAAGAGGTATTGATATTCTCTATAAACGTCAAGGGTTACCAATCTAAAGCTATGGCAGTTTGTAAGTTATCACTCTATGTGGTATTCAGAAGGAGTCCTCTCGTCAAACACACAGCCGGCAAACTACTTTTTCTATATTCATGATAAATATTTTCCAAAAACTTGGTAATTTCTTCCTACTCTCCTACCCTGGAGAAGAGTATTATCTACTTGAATGTTTCAGTTGCTTTAACTTTAAGATCACAAGCTGAAAAGTAGAAATAATCTTCTTGTTTATTTGCCTTGTGTACAAGAGTTAAAATAAGCTAGCCATGTGACTCCCATCCTCAAAAAAAGGTCTCTCATGAGAATGAAATTAAACTGCATTTGGTGGTGAAGCTCCAGTTCTGGATATCTCGTGAGTGTCAAGTACCTCTTCATTGCAATTACTCCCAGGTCCACTCTGATCCGGAGTCGTAGTACCTATTAAGTTCTCATCTGTTTAAAAAATCATTCGTAGTCGATAGGAATACTTGATATCATTTAACTGTAAATTATTTGTATTGGATAGGAATCATCATCATCATCATCATGGTTTCAAGTTTTTCTATCTAAAATGAATAATTATAAGTTTTTCTATCTCGTCATCATCATCATCATCATGTTGTGCCGCTAGCACGGATATCCCTGATCCTCTCTCGTCACTTCTCCCTATCGCTCATCGCTTCTGGCAGGTCTTCAGGGTTACATCCCTTATCCTCACATAGCTGCTGTATGTATGTTCGAGCTGGTCGTCCTGCTTTTGCTCGGCCATATGTGGGGGTCCATAGGAGTACATCACTTATGAGCTCGTCCCTGCTTCTCCAGCAGCGTCTTGCATGTCTGGTTCGTCTAACTCGGATAGTTTTCGTGATGGGAGACAGGTGGCCGTATAGTTGGTGCCTTGTGGGATGTTGCCGCCAGGACTTGTTCAATATTGCTCGCAGCATTCTTGTGTAATTGCCGTCTACCTTCTTCTCCAGTCGTTTAGTTAGTGTCCAAGTAGTGCATCTATATAGCAGTATCGATACGACCGCTGCCTGGAAGAAACTGCATTTCATTTTATCGGTCAGGTCTGATTTCCATATGATCGATATCTTATCGATAGCTGTCAATGCCTTCGTTAGCTGCGTGTCGATGTCTTTTTCGGTTGATGAGATGCTACTTCCTAGATAGGTGAATTTGTCTATACTTGATACAATATAACTGTAAATTATTTGTGTTAAGAAGAGTTACTTAGGTTTGGTTTCTTTGTTTAATGGCATATCAACCTTTGTAGGTTATTTAATGCCAAATCTATTCTCCTAGAAGAACAGTAGTGGTACTATTTAACCCATATCTGGGAGGATAAGGGGGTGCATACCTTTCCCAAGGGTAGTTGCCCGAAAGTGAACGTAATAGCGCGACTGGAGTATGAACTCGCGTACTACGATTCCGCAGTCCATCGCTTTAACCATTACACCACGAGGACCCCCCCCCCCCGAAGAGTTACTTAAAGCTATAATGGTTTACTAAGGATTAGTTACTTAAAACAATATAAAAGTAACATTGGCGACTTTAGTCGAAGGCGACCCGAAGGCTCCCTTTTCATTAGCTACTACACCGAGGTGCAAGGGAGAGTACTGCCCCTTTTCCTGTGTTGCTCCACTTTACCCTTGATCCGTACCTTATAATGCTGAGTGTTAAGCAAGGAGGCATCAAGTAGCATTTTTGAGTCTTTCGTATGACCCAACCTGGGATTGAACTCCGATCACTGTGTGCAAACAAATATCTACAATCAAATAGAAATACTTACTTGAAACCATATGATCATCAACATTATATAGGAATACTTGAAACCATACAACGGTGTGTAAATTATTTGTATTAGATAGGAATACTTGATATATAATTGTATGCAAAAACTCAAATGAAACATCTACGCAAAAAATGTACATGTGAACGTACACTGAACGCGATTCCCTTACCTCTTGGCATAAAATAACCCTAGACGGGTTGATGAGCCATTAAAATCAATCAATCAGTCTCATTATTTAATAGACCGATCTTGTATATTTGAGTAAGAAATCAGTCGAGTGGAATTGGACAGCTGGAGGAATTGTAGTACCAATTAACAGTACTTGAAGATTTAAAATCAAATATCTTCGGTCTTAGGCAACGGCACCAGATATCCATTCCCAATCAAATCAAGGTTGATCTTCCAGGCGCCCGGATAAATTTAGTCAAGGATTCTGCAAGCTTCTTGACGGACAAAAATCCTTTCTTTTTTTTTTTTTTCTCTTTTTGTTTTCTCTCTCTCTCTCTCTCTCTCTCTCTCCATAATTTCCAAGACAACCAGTTCACTGAAAAGGCATCCAAGCACTTTGGCACAAGATGCGTTTCGCAAATAAAATTGATAAGTGTTTCCCGCCAAGTGAGCGTAAATAAGCAATGGTTTTTGATCAATCAAAATTGAAGCTTAGCCGGAAAACGAACATCAGAGGCGGCAAATGCATTAAACATGAATGATAAATCTATTTGGGTGTGATTGTTTCCTGATAAATGGATATAATTGGAGTTATTTATTAAACTTTGGTTAGATGTTGCACAAGGCCGGATATATGGGGCACCCAGTGAGACCCAAACTCACAAGTAATGGTCTGCTCGTTAAGCTTACACAGGAATAGTAATCACTCTCCCCTTTTCTCCCCTTCTCTCTCTCTCTCTCTCTCTCTCTCTCTCTCTCTCTCTCTCTCTCTCTGCCCTGTCGGCTGTGGCTGTAGAATAGAGGTAAGACACCCCCTAATGAGTGTCTTGGATATGACACTAAAGTATCTGCTGCAGTCCTGGAGATTTGCTGAATTTGGATTACTCCTTGCAATTAGTTCAAGGTCCACTTTGACCCGGATTGGTTGTAGTAGTATCAGTTAGGGTCTCATTTATGGGTCAAATAGATCTATTTAACCATTTACTATACTTGAAACTGTTTAACTGTGAGCAAACAAATAATATTAATTTCAATTATTAGCATAACATACTAATAATTAAATAATCAACATAACATGATAATAATAGTAATAATAATAATCATCATTTTACGGCGCATGAATAATGTTGGATAGAATTATTTGTGTTAGATAGCAATACTTGAAATCATTCAGGAACCTGTGTGTGACATAAGGCTAAATCTGATGACGAAGCTCCAGTCTTTGGGTTTGGAGAATATGGGGTACCTCTTCATTACAATTACTCCCTGGTCCACTCTGACCCGGAGTGGTAGTACCTGTTAGGGTCCCATCAATGATTCTGATAAAACTATCTAATCATTTTCTATACTTGAAACCATTCAACTGTGAGTAAAACAAATGAGTTTTGTCTCCTTCAAAAATGTTACCTAAAAAACTATTATTGCCCAGTCGGCTGGGACTGTAGAATACACCGACTGCACCTCTGCAGAGGAGTAAACCCCACCACCACCACCAACGAGTGTCCTGGATATGACACTAAACAGTCTGATGGTGAGGTCCCAGTAATGTTGGGGCCTTGGGGAATACGGAGTACCCCTTCATTGCCATTGTTCACAGGTCCACTCTGGCCCGGCGTGGTAGCACCTGATAAATAGAACTAACGGCATACTTATGCCAAACTGAATATCTTGAAATAGAAATGTTTTTGGACAATTGAACCATGCTTACATTTGAACTGCGTGCTTGTGCTAAACTGAATTATTTCAAATAGAACTGTTTTTTGATATTGAAACAGTATTTACATAAACTAAATTGTTTAACATAGAACTGTTTTGACATGTAACTGTGTAGACAAAATCTGTACTTTTACTAAACTGAATTAGCTGAAGTAGAATTGATTGACTAAACTGAATAGCTTGAAATAGAAATGTTTTTCACCATTAAACTGTACTTATATTTAAACTGCATGCTTATGCTAAACTAAATCATTTGAAATAGAACTGTTTTTGATACTGAAACATTACTTTCACTAAACTGAATTGTTATAACTGCTTGAATAGTTCAAAATAGAAATGTTTTTGCCAATTAAACTGTGTACTCATGCTAAACTGAATTGTTTTAAACAGAACTGATTATTTGCATAAAAATGGATTTGGCGTTAAATAACCTACAAAGGTTGATATGCCATAAAACCCAACAAACCAAACCAAACCAACTAAAAACTATTAGTTTACAAATCAAAACAAGGATTTGGCATTGAATAACCAACAAGGTTTGATATGCCCTAAAACACAACCAACCATATCTCTTTCTCGCGCGCGCGCTCTTCTTGCGTCATTTTGCGCAATAAATAAGTACACCCATAATAACTTAGATATTTTTCTTCTAAACAAAAAATTTACCATTGGGACTGGAATATTATCAAATCAAAACAAATATTGTTAGGTCTTATTTATTGCCACACTCTGCTGTACTCAAACTCTGCTGAGATATTGCTACCGAGCTATATGAACTGGTCTACTGTTTTCAGAGGCCAGTTATTTAATGAAGAAATGGCACAATCTTGTTTAGCACACATAAACTCTGTTTTATTTGAGATCACGTAGAGACCAATGCCTCTTGCTGCTTGCTTAAGACTATGCGTACATTCGGCTTGAGCAAGTGTATTTGCGAGAAGCGCTAAATCATCTGCATAGTCTGCATCAGTTTACTTCTGGTTTTCTTCAGTATGAGACCTGTTGAAATCGTTGTGTTTGGTAGATATAAGTCAGCACTCAGTCGCGTAACCAGTTGAGTTACAAGTTGAAGTGAGCTCTCTAGAACTCTGAGGAAGGAAAGATATTATGGTTATTAGAACATTCTATTATCCACATGTGGTTAAGTCCATTCTCGGGGCAGTGATTGGTTGCTGGCCCAGGAACGGAGATATTGGTATATATATATATATATATATATATATATATATATATATATATAGCAGACTGTATTGAGTTACAGCCCGTTTAATTTTTGTCAGCCAAATGGACGCTAGTTGGGACTCCTGTGCCGGTAAGCGTTGTTATTATTGTTGTTTAATCTGCACATTGGAGCAGTGACTTCTACAGAGACAGTTTTCTTTCATTTAATCTATTGAAGTAATTTAGGCAGATTATGAATAGAAATGGTGCCAAAGTATTTTGTTGCCAGACTCCTGTGAAAATATCGAAGTAGCTAGTGTTACGATCGGGTGAGTAGAACATGTCCTTTGTATCCTTGGAAAATGTTATCATTGCCATTACAGCTTCTTTTCGAAAACCATACTCTAGAAGTATTTGGTCAATCTTTCCACGGTGAATGGAATCAAATGCCTGGGAGAAAACTTCAAACAAAAGTGTCACTTCTAGATTTCTAGCACCTATTACTTCAATGATTCGACGTATCGTTAGAATATAATTTATGAGTCAATTTCTTCGAAAAACGTTCTATTTTTTTCGGAGAATTTTCTCAGCTTCAGGTGAAATACAATTGAGAAGCAGGGCGTTTTAAATCTTTGCGGCTATAGCAGTAAAAATTCTGTAGATCTTTGAGATTCCGAAGTCGTCTTTCGGAAGAAAGATGAGGGTGCTGCTTTTCATCCATTTCTTTATAGTGTTTTATTTAAATACAGCATTGCATAATCGAAGAAGTGTGTCATATATATATATATATATATATATATATATATATATATATATATATACGTGGGGAATTCAATAAGTTTCCAGATTTTTTTAGTACAGGCATTTAAAATTGTTGTAGACTCTTGAAAATTCACAATGTTATTGCTATACATCTTATGAGGTGACTGACCAATTTTTATGATTTCAGCTTCAAATGAACAGCTACAGCAGCAATTGGAATACACCCAACTAAAGTCTGATTGTCACAGGCGGTGAATTTCAAAAATCCAATCTGGACATGAGGAAGAACGATATGCAATAAAATTCTGTTTTAAACTTGGAAAAATGCTGCCACAGAAACTTATGGAATGCTTCAGACTGCTTTTCGACCATCTTGCAGGAATTGACCATCGGTTTTTGAGTGGCATAAGAGATTCAAAGAAAGTAGGGAGTCTGTGAGGGATGATGAGAGGTGTGGGAGGAGTAAGGAAGTCAATACACCACAGTTTATTGGCCAAAGTGTTGGGGTTAGGGTTACTATGTTGAAGTTTTAAGGGAGTTCAGGAAGAGATTCCTAGGGAAGAGGCTAGCACTCTTCAAATCGGGTCAGTGGCATTTCCACGAGGACAATACACCAGTCCACAACTCCATCCTTGTCACAGACTATTTAACCAAGATGGGCATTAAGAAAGTTCGTCAGCCTCCCTATAGTCCAGACCTTGCTCCCTGTGACTTTTGCTTATTCCCTAAGCTCAGAAGCTGTCGTTATGAGACAATTGAGGAGATGAAAGAGGTTGTGACGAAGGTCATTGACACGCTCACACAAGAGGACTTCCATGGAGCCTTCGAGAAGTTGTTGGAAGGGTACAACACGTGCATTGCAACCGGAGATTATTTCAAAGGAGACTAGAGTTTCATATGTGTACTATCAATAAAAGTGCCCATACGAAAAAAGACCGGAAACTTATTTAATGACCCTCGTATATATATATATATATATAGTATATTACAGTGATATGATGACTGTGCACATCAATTTTGGTTAGTAGTCCTACATAAATCCGTTTAGTCATTAGGCGAGAACAGGTAAACTTAGAAGATATAGATCAAATTAATCTATCAATGGATTCGAAATTTTATTTCCTATTTTCAATGCTGTAGAGTTTGGTAATGAATCATTTGTTTTGTAAGATTTTCCACCTAAAATAATACAATTCTAGTATCTTTGGTCTAATACCTTTTATTAAAAAATAAACTAATACGAGGTTGCTCTAAAAATAATGAGATTTTTTTCAGGTTATCCACCCTTGTCAAAAATGAGCTGATCAATTTTAATAACAAACCTCAAGTTCGTATTTCACTCACAGAATTTAAGTCAAGCTTAGTAATCATGGATTAGGACAAATATGTTTAGTTAAATGTGTCCCGAAAATAGAACACATTATCAAATTTTTTTTAGCAAACTTTAGGACTTATGGAGATTAACAGTGGTTTTTCGATGGCACACGACATTTTTAAATGAAATAGTAACAGTGGAAGCTGAACTTCATTCTGGTTCACAAACTGAAGAAAGTGAGACAAAATTGATCATCTCATCGAATCTGATCGTCGTTTCACTGAGAAAATCATTGATGATAAATTAACATTATTCAACGGATTTTCAATCATGGTTGCCAACCTAAAAAATAAAACAACACAGCTCTCTTAATCAGAATCCTTGTGGCTTTCAAAACCCAGCTCCGTAGTGGCCATTTGCGAATTGTCGAGAATATTCAACATGTCATTACGAACCAATTTAGGGCAGTGTTAGTTAAAGACTTCCAGCACTGCTTCCCTTATCGGTGTGCGGGTTCCCAAGGAAACTGTTTCGAAGAAAACAAAGTTGATTTGTAATAAAACTTATAATAAATATTTCACAGGATCAGTCTCATAACTTAATAAACCGACTTTTTAAGGCTACAGTAGTGGTATACTCAGTGAGAACCGAACTCATTACAATATTGAAATCGTCTGCAAGACGGGCTTGCTTACTATTGCAATGGTTCCTAAGCCAAATGTTTCATCAAACGCATAAATAGAAAAAAAAACTCATGTCATGATTTCCAAAAATAACTTTCTGTATTTTACAGCCAAAATTTAGTGGGTCTGAATACCTGCTATCCCTTTCTTATTTAGTAGCAGAGTCAAAGAGGACTGGCCCAGATCTTAGATTCTCCAGCCGCTGAGTTTAAAATATCAGTTCCGAATCTTACGACGATAGCCAAGTTTTATTCTCAAAGTAATTCAGGATTGACTCGCAAATATACAATTAACAAAATACAAAAAATATTTACGTACCCTTTATATGAACAGAAATTAATACTCACACTAAAACATAGTTTGCAAATTACTGCTTATTGCCATAATTATGCATAAAAGATATCGTGTGTTTCAACTCAACCTCCTGTTATTTGTTTTACTTGTTGCTTGCTTTATTTATAATTCATTTCATCATTAACTTTTAATTACAGTACCAGAAAGACTTATCTTTTACATTATCAAGCTACAAATTTGTTACCAACCTGTTAGAATTTGCGCTACCGTAGTAACACCAGGTTTAGTTTAGTACGTATTTACCCAACCCCTCCACCACAAGCAAGATGTGACACAAAGTTAATTTTTAAGCGGATAAAGTTGGTTTGATTTCAATGTTTTCCTTCTCCTAGATTGGTTGCCTAACCAAAACAAAATAACCCATTCTACTAATTATCCATAGCCGGGTTGTGAGAAGTGATTGATTCATGGGTTTTCTTAGGGCATTAGTGCAAAAGTAAATGCAAACATATCCGTCTAGGATTTGAACTTGGGTTGGCGATTCCACTACCTACGACGATGACCGTTACGCTAAACGTGCCTCAAAGGAATCGTTTTGATGCTGATTTGTATTGTTGATAAAAATAGACTTTCACACGGTCTTAATAGTTAATATATCGACTTTATAATCCTATCGTTCCGTCGGTGAGTTTTAGAATATGATGGCTGTCCCCTGCAGAGGTCTAAGTCACCGCCCCTACTAAAAAAAAGACAGTCCTAGATATGACGCTAAACTGCATCTGATAGTGAAGGTCCAGTTCTTGAGATCTGGGGAGTGTGGGGTACTCCTTGATTAACATTACTCCCATGTCCACTCTGAGCTAAAGTGTGTGCAAATTATTTGTATTAGATAATAATACTTTATATATAAATCTATATCATTCGTATTTCGTGAGACTGTGTGTAAAAGAGAGGACCTCTTGATATAACGCAACATCGAAAGCTGGAACACAACACAAATACAAAACGACTCTGTGGTTTCATGAGACGAACATTTATTTTGCTACAAACTCTTCTTTCAAGTAGACACGAAATGAGAGAGATGGGCAAAAAGAATTACTTGAGCCCATTAGATTGGCAGATTGAACCAAGAGTTTTTTTCTTCATTCCTTTATTACCTCCTTATTCATGTTCTTCCTATTTCGTCTAATTTTCCCGTCTTCTTCTTCTTCTTCTTCTTCTTCTTCTTCTTCTTCTTCTTCTTCTTCTTCTTCTTCTTTCTTTCTTTCTTTCTTTCTTTCTTTTTATTTCACGCTTTTTCCATTTCTAAGTTTTTGGTGCCTCTTTATTTCTTCATTTTTTCTTCAGTCACGTTTTCTCTTCGTCTCATTTCTTCCGATATTTACGTCCATTTTCTTCTTTTCACATACGTTCTTTATCTCTTTCTTTCTTTCTTTTTTTTTTTCTTCTCGACTAATAAGTAGTTATTATGCGAGACGAAATGGACAACTGCAGACACAGAATTTTCTCCGTCACCTCTCCCCGCTGTCTGTCTTAGCTCTCTCCCTGACTGTGACCGACCCCAACTCTTGACTCCTCCGACTCATCGCCTCCAACTGACCAACACCGACTGTGTCTTTGAAATTTTATATATTTTCTTCTAATTATTCTCTTGACTAATCTGTTAATCACACGTAATCACTAAAACTTTTTAGTGACACGTCACAGCTACATATCAGCTGATATGTATCCAACTGTTTATTTTAACATTTCGCTTACAGCCGATTTAAAAAAAAAACAAAAAAAACCCTGTCAATTTCTTATTTTGACAGAAGTTGACACGCTAATGTAAAATAAGGTCTACGCAAGTCCGGACCTTTAGAAATCGAAAACTGGAAACTACAGACTCGAAGTTTTTAGCTTGCAAGCTATTTATCACTAAAATAAAATAAGTGTTTAAAGTATATGATTAAAATCCCTAATTATGAGTAACTACACAAAATATAAATATGAACGTACAATAAACACGATTCCCTAACGTTTAGGAATAAAATAACCTTAGACGAGTTGACATGCCGTTAAAATAAGTCAAACAATTAATCATTTGGAATATCATGATTTTGACGGGCATTCTGCTGGTTAATTTTTTTTTTTTTTTTTTTTTTTTTTCTTGAGTAATGGATCTCAGCCAATCAGTCAGTTTGAAGAACATCCGATTTAGCGGCCGATAACACCATTCCGAGCAGAAACTTTATCTGATCAAGATAAACTAAAATAAAAAGGTTTACTAATATAACATGGCTTCTTAAAATGTACAGCAATGATCGCTAATGGAAAGTAGTGTGTTTGGCTAGTCTGGCTATCAAAGTGTTCAAGTATATAAAATTGATAATGACAGGCCTCAATTCAAAAGATCACTTGTGATGAGGCCTAAGATTATTTATCTCCAAGCAAACTTCTGAAACGATTTCTCAAACGTTAATCGCTGTTAAAAAAAACTCTTTTGATCATCCTCCATGATATTGAGGTATACTTCGATCGAAAAAATTAATTATTCATTAAGCTTAATAATTCAACTTTTCTTATCCAAGACAAGAAGCAAGAAAAATTATTTTTGCTCAATTTGCAAATGAATTTACAAAGTTACGATAAAAGCAATCGATAGAAGATTAAAGAAATATTAGAGAGAATTGACGACGAAATTCGAATATTAATATAAAACCAAGTCATTTGAACAGTTCTCATTGGATTAACGTTCCTACTCATCAATGACTGTTTTTAGTATTTCTTTTAAACCATTTTGCTATATTCGTTTACGCTATTAATCTTTGTTTCATCTTTTCCATTTGGGGGTCCGAGAGACCTGGGATCAATCCCAGGTCGCGTCATACCGAAGACTTTAAAAATAGTACTTGATACCTCCTTGTTTAACACTCAGCAATATAAGGTACGTATCGAGGGTAAAGTGGAGCAATCCAGTGAAAGGAGTAGCGCCCTCCTCTACACTTCGGTGTAGTAGCTATTGAAAAGGGAGCCTTCTGGTTGCCCTCGAATATGGTCACCAACTTTACTTACTTATATGTACCCTATTGTTTACCGATTTACAATAGTACTCTCTTATTAGCTGGGTATACGTTTCTACACCCACAACGTATGTTCGATAGCTGCCTTCTTTTTTTCGTTGTTCTTCTTCGGCTAGTGTTCCTTGACACAATTCTCTTCGCCGCTCAATCTTCTTCACCTCTTCGCCGGAATATTCTTTTGCTGGGATTTGCCACTCGGAAACTAACAAACCCTTGGATCTCCTTTGTGTACATACATTCTTTTATTTATTACTTCCGTTGCCTTTTCATTACAAGTCGTATAAAACTAGAAACCATCCCTTTGAACATTAATAGAAATTACAACGGTACAAAATACTGCTCTGTGAACTTCAGCGGCTCCGGGATAACTGACAAAAACTTTAAAATCTAACTCTGACTTCCAAATTCATAGTCACATGACTTTAGAATTCCCCACTGAAATGTTCTTATGTGTAACTGAATTGGTATCAATTTCACCCTCTCAGCCCGACCGTTAATCCTCTACGTTACATTCAACATTTATGAAATAATATCATTATTTATCAATTATTAATTATTAATTATTGAAACAAAAACTAAATATTATTTTATTAATAACTTTCCTTAACACTTTGACCGCAACTCGTAAAAGAGGCGCTATTAGCAAATCAAGTACAATTGTGCTTATTCCGGGAGTGAAGCTGTGTGGAAAAAATTTGACGTGATAGAAGAAAACTGACTGTAGTTTTGAGATCAGCCAATTTTAGTCTAAATCAAGAGAAAAAATGAACTCAACAGAAACTATGTTCAAAATTGTTTCCCAGTATTAAATAATTATATAATACGTTTAACTACTCCTACATGCTCACCTGAAGATCAACAACGTGAAAGTCTGAGTCGTGGATTTTTTTGGTTTTTATCATTATCCTATTTTATATTTGAAAAGTATTGTGATATTTTTCTGCATTTTCGTGCAGGTTTTATGTATGTAACCATAACTAGTATTGACAGCACATCATAGAGAAATTCTAATTAGAGCAATACATTTGAATGCTGTGACTTAGAGAAGGAAATAACCTCCAGTTCGTTTCCGATTGTAATTTTCTGATGTCTTCATTCGCTCTGAACGTCATCCTTTAATCATTCAAATTTTTGATAAAACTGAGCTAATGAGTTATCTCCACCCTTTCCAAAATAGAATGTGCTGTTACAAAAGGAACCCAATAGATTCACGGTTCGTCTAGTACTTATTTACATCTCTTAGTAACGCAAAACCTTGTACGGAGACAATAAATCAATGGAGAGTTGGCGTGTTCGTTAAGTGCAACGTCGAGTGTCAAATGACGATTCCAGAAATCCATACTCGTTCTCTTTTGTTTCTGTTCTTTGAACAGTGGAGACGTTGTCTCTTATCCTGCCTTTATACCGGACATTGGGATAATGGTTAGAGTGTTCGCCAATTGCCCGGGAGACCCGGGATCAATCCCAGGTCGAGTCATACCAAAGACTTAAAAAATGGTACTTGATGCCTCCTTGCTTAACACTCAGCAATATAAGGTAAGGATTAAGGATAAAGTGGAAGTGCCCGTGGTGTACTGGTTATCGTCGTAGGAAATGAACACGGCGACACGAGTTCAAAACCTGGACAAGACTGATTGCATTTCACATAGCACTAATACCCTTGAGAAAGGTATGAATCTAATTATTCTCCCTCCAGCTATGAGTAAATAGTAGGGCAGACTATGTTCTTCAGCCTTGGTGAGGCAACTAGTCTAGGAGAAGGAAAACTCTGAATTCAAACCTGTTAAACTCCGCTTAAAAAGATTGACCTTGTGTCATATCCTGCCCGAGCGGAGGGGTTGGGTAAATATGGTAAGGATTAAGAGTAAAGTGGAACAATCTAGGGAGAGGAGTTGCGCCCTCCTCTACACCTTGGTGTTGTAGCTATTGAAAAGGGAGCCATCGTGTCACCCTCGACTAAGGTCGCCAACCCAGCTGAGTTTCACCAATCGGGTTAAGTCTTTTTTTAATTTTGTACCTCTTTCATATACTGTTGGTTCATAGAACAATTAATGCATTATTTATTTATTGGGCCACGTTTGTAAATTCTTTTCATTACTTCTTGCATGCAAATCATGCATTTATCAAATGTTTATATGTGTGTAAATTGGCTTGTCTTTCCTTCCGTTTATTCAGTGTTAGTATATCACAGATACACTAATGTTGATATTGGTCCTTGGTGAGTGGGGACTTAACTAAATATCCTCCCTACCGTCGAGTAACCCAGAAATGTTGTGTGACGCAGGAAAAAAGCAGTCATCCTTTAAATATTCTTTCATATACCAACATTGAAATTACCTTTTGTCAATCGAAAAGCCCATAAGCTTTTACAGAGATTACAGTAGAGTTAGAAATACAAGGGCCACCTAAAATTGTGTCACATCGAATTGAATTGTACTGTACATATCTGTTCAGCTTTAACACATTCTAGAAACTAAAATTGAAAAAGAAATTCTCTGTCAGACTTTTGACTTAATATAAACTTCGCAAGGATATCTATCTAAATGTTAACTATAACAGAAACTCTTATCAATAAACATGTCCCTTATAAATAAAGAAATCCCTCATGAATAAACAAGTTTATCAATGAATTGATTAAAGCAGAAACGGCAAGTAATCTCACAATCTCTTTAATATGGTTGTACAAAAATCTAGTAAGATAGATAGATAGATATGAACAGACTGAAATAGATAGATAGATAGATAGATAGATAGATAGATAGATAGATAGATATGAACACTGATAGAAGGTGAACACTTCAACTACATTTGAAAAATGATTAAGTGAATGACAGGAAAAGGGTATAAAGCTCGTTAAGCATGATCTTTTTGCAGGTTCTTTTAAAGTAGCGACGAAATAACTGTATTATACCAAATGGTTCCTACTTTATGAGTTTTATTCTTAATTGAACTTACATTTGATTAGCCTTTTTCAAACTATATATATATATATATATATATATAGAGAGAGAGAGAGAGAGAGAGAGAGAGAGAGAGAAATTGAGTAAATTATAGATAGATGAATAGAAACTGACTGATATAGTCCTGATGAAGGTTCACTAAAATCGAAACATTTTAATCGTTGACTTTCCTTTATATTAAATTCATCACTTTTGAATTACTTCATTTTTCTATTTTCTTCATAGATAGATAGATAGATAGAAGTTGATTGGGAAATACATAGATAGATAGATAGATAGATAGATAGATGTTGATTGGGAAATAGATAGATAGATAGATAGATAGATAGTAATTTTTAAGAGTCTACAGACGTAAACTCTGTAACATATTCTGGTTGATTATACGCAGACAATTTATTCATACGCATCTGTGTTATTGTCATTTGCATGGAAACCTTATACAACAAAATTACCCAAAAATGCAAAATATATTGTAAATATACCTGTATCAAGAAGTCAAATTCCTCTTTTCCTTCGATTCAAATTTACCGTCAAGGTAAAATACTGCAAGGCCTCCCAGGCATTTATAACTTTATGACAGGTTGTCATGGTATCAAAATTTGATCACCTATAAATGAAAATTCATAAAAATGTATCACGAATAATTGTGAAACGAAGTCACTACTTCAAAAGTGCCAAGTTCCACATGAAGATTCAGTAGAGTGTTTCTTTCTCTTGCGAGTTTGGTTGGTTGGTGGATTGGTTTTATGGCGTGCCAACCCTTACTGGTTTATCTATGACAAAGTCATTTTAACAGTTATGGTCTCCAATTATATAGCCTATAAAAATGTATCTTCGTAATCGTTTTGATAGATAGATAGATAGATAGATAGATAGATAGATAGATAGATAGATAGATAGATAGATATGAATAGACTGAGATAGATAGATAGATAGATAGATAGATAGATAGATAGATAGATAGATATGAATAGGCTTAGATAGATAGATAGATAGATAGATAGATAGATAGATAGATAGATAGATAGATAGATAGATATGAATAGACTGAGATAGATAGATAGATAGATAGATAGATAGATAGATAGAAACAAGCTGAGATTGATAGATGCAAACTGGCTGAGATAAAACTTGAATATGAACTCTAAGAGAATGTGATCTCTTCATACTTAGTTTCAATATTAATGTTTTCAGATAAAAAATATTGTTCAAAATCATTTTAAACATTATCTCAAATCGGGTGGGTAGTTGAGTTAAAACTGGTTCTGGGATTTCAGCGAAATGATGTACTCGACGTATAGATGATTTGTGTCTATTTTTCTTGTTATATTCTGAGGTTTTCACTAAGCAAAATTAACAGTCAGTTCAATAATCTCTAGGCTCTCGTCAAATCGTTGGTATACCCCCTGATTCACATTCGTAAACTCTCGACACACTACTTGCACACCTTGTGAGGGACCCAAAACCTGAATTGATCACCAAGCTTTACTTTAAAATATGCACAATAGGCTTGCTTGACAAATGTGCTAATGTTTGCCTTTTAACTGGGAATGGTGAAACTGATACAGATATAAGATGAATAAGGGATGTTAAGGCACGCGTGATGGGAAGTAGCAGAGGCAGACATAATCAAAAAGAATGGAAATAAGTATTTGGGTACACAATAAGTAAATCAGGCACAAACTTAGAAAACCAACATCAAGGACTACTCTCGGACAGAATGAACCAGAAAGTAAGGACAACCAACATGTGTCTTCTCATTCCGCAGAACCCTAAAACTGAAGCCTCATTATCAGATGCTGTTTAGTACCATACCCAGGATTCATGAGGATTCAGTATTTGATTGGTTGGTTGGTTGGGGTTTATGGCACATCAACTATTGTAGGTTATTTGACGCTCAATCCATTTTATGCATATAAACAGTTCTATTTTAAACAATTCAGTTTACCATAAATACACTGTTTAAGCTCTTCAGCCTAGTGAGTAGGGTGTTCGCCAATCCCAGATCGCGTCATACCAAAGACTCAACAAATAGTACTAGATACCTCCTTGCTTAACACTCAGCAATATCAAGTACGTATCAAAGGTAAAGTGGAGCAATTCAGGGAAAGGAGTAGCGCCCTCCCCCACACCTTGATGTAATAGCTATTGAAAAGGGGGCTTTCGGGTCGTCCTCGACTTAGGTAACCAACTTTTACTATACTAGTTCTATTTAACCCATAGATAAGACCTTATCAGATTCTACCACTTCGGGCCAGAGTGGACCGGACAGCGATAGCAATAAAGGGGTACTCCACATTCCAAAGCTTCAGCATTACTGCAGCCTCACCATCAGATTGTTTAGTGTCATATCCAGGACACTCGTTGGGGAAGTCTTACCCCTCTGTAGAAGTGGTGCATTCTGCAGCCCCAGCCGACTGAGTCAGGTATTATTAGATTCGATTGTAAATAAATGAACGTGTTTAGCGGGTCAGATCTTTCCGAGCTGTTTGGAAAGGGGTTAATCGAAACCTCATCAATCCTGGAAAGGAAAAGAAATAAGAATATTTACCAAAATTTGAATTAAATAGAAAAAAAGAAAAAATACTCGATATATCAGTTAATATATACAAGACAGATATTTAATTCTATTAGTACATACAACGATACGATAATATGCTCAAAATAGTTTAGTTCTTAGCAACCCTACACAGTACCAAGACAATATGCAAGTACAATTGGAACAAATTCCCCTGTGGAAAACCTGAACTCTCCGAAGTAATTAAAAGTTCTTCGAATTAAATTAAGGGATTTGAGAATTTATTTGCCAGCGTTCTACACAATTTCCACGCCGCTAAGGACGGCTCTATGGAAACACATTAGAATTTCATAATAAGGAAAGATAGCAAATATTTTTTAATAGGAATACAGCGGAAAGAAATTCTTACTATAGAAATTCAATGGAATGAATTTCATTAAAGAAATGCATTGGAAAGTATATTACTCTGGGAATGCATTCGGAAAGGTTTTACTCTAGGAATACATGGGAATGAGTTTTATAATAGAAATGTTTGTTTAATGGCATGTCAACCTTCTTGGGTTATTTAATGTCAAATCCACCCCTCTAGAAGAATAGTAGTGGTATTGTTTAACCCATAGATGGGAGGATAATGGGGTTTATATCTTTTCCAAAGGTATTTGTCCGAAAGTGAACGTAATAGCGCGTCTGGAGTTCGAACTCGCTTACTACGATTCCACGGTCCAGTGCTTTAACCATTACACCCCTAATAGAAATGTATCGGAAAAACTTTTATAACAAAGAATGTATTGAAAAGGATTATACTATTTGAATAAATCGAAAACGGTTTTAATATAGAAATGGTATGGAAGTGGTTTTAATATAGAAATGCATAAGAAAGATCTTTATTATAGGAATGTATTGCTAAGTATGTTACTATAGGAATGCATTGGAAATGTTCTTATGATTTGAATACACACGAAAGAGTTTTACTAGAATGAATTGGAAAGGGTTTAATTGTAGAAATACACAGGAAATATTTTTACTATAGAAATGCATTGAAAAGCGTTTTACTATAAAAATACATTAGAAAGGGGTTTACTATAGGTATGTATTGCAAAGTATATTACTTTAGGATTGCATTGGAAAGAATGTAACAATAAGAATGCGTTGGAAATATTATTATTATTATTATTATTATTATTATTATTATTATTATTATTATTATTATCATAAGAATCCATTTGAAAGGTTTTACTTTAGGAATACATTGGAAATATTTTTATTATTATTTATTATAAGAATGCATTGGAAAGGGTTTTAATACAGAAATACACTGGAAAGAGTTTTACAATAGAAATGCATTGTAAAGGGTTTTACAATAGAAATGCATTGTAAAGGGAATTACTATAGAAATGCATTGTAAAGTGTTTTACAATAGAAATGCATTGTAAAGGGGATGACAATTGAAATGCATTGTAAAGGCTTTTACAATAGAAATGCATTGTAAAGGGAATTACTATAGAAATGCATTGTAAAGTGTTTTACAATAGAAATGCATTGTAAAGGGGATGACAATTGAAATGCATTGTAAAGGCTTTTACAATAGAAATGCATTGTAAAGGGAATTACTATAGAAATGCATTGTAAAGTGTTTTACTATAGAAATGCATTGTAAAGGGGATGACTATTGAAATGCATTGGAAAGATTTTTTATTATAAAAAATGTATTGCAAAGAGTTTTATTATAGGAAAGCATTGTACAAGGTTTTACTGTAGGAATGCATTGAAAAGATGTTTAATCTGGATATAAATACATTCAGCAGTGCGTGTGTGTCCGTATTTACCTAAACCCACCGAGATGGGTAGGATGTGACACAAGGTCAATTTTTAAGCGAAGTAAAGCTGGTTTTAATTTAATTTTCTTTTTTAATTGACAGATTCCCTAACCAAGACAGAAGAACCCAGTGTTTAACGATTTAGAAAAGAGAAAATAGAAGGATTCCTTATTTTTCCCAAGGGTATTAGCACGAAATGAAACACAGTCTTTTCGCTGATTCCATTTCCTACGACGATAATCGTTGCCAAAAGAAGATAACTTTGTATGTGTAAATGTGTTTTGTACAGTGTGTGTGTACAAGGTGTATCAAAAAAGAAACCGAATTTCTTCAAAGATAAATTCATTTCTTTTTCTTACTACGCAATGACATAAAATAGTCCCTTTCGCTGTTGATACAACGTTTCCAGAAGCGTTTTGTTGTTGCTTTTGCTTTGTTTTGTTTTGTTTTGTTTTGTTTGTTTGTTTGTTTTCGTGGGACACGGGTGGGTCTTTGTTTTTTGTTTGTTTGGTTTTATTTGTTTGTTTCTTTATTTCTTTATATTTTTATTTGTTTCTTTGTTTGGGTTTTCTACAGGGGTTGGAATGCATTCAGAAAATCATTGTAAAGGACTGATTAATTGATTGATTTTAACAGCATTTCAACCCGTCTTGGGTTATTTTTGCTTTGAGGTGAGGAAATCACTTTCATTGTATGTTTATATCTAAATTGTTTGTCTAGGTAATTCTTAAGAGTTTTTTTTTTTTTTTGCACATGGTTATATGATAGCAAATATTCCTACCTAATGCAAATAATTTGCGCAGTCTTGTATGGTTTCATGCATTCATATCTAATTCTAATAATTTACATACAAGTGTATAGTTTCAAGTATTCTTATCTAATACTAATAATTACAGGGTTTCCATTTTTTCTATTTAATAATCCACCCTGTCGATTGGGGTTGTAGAATACGCAGACTGCACATCTGCAGAGAAATAAGACTCACACACACACACACACACACACACACACACACCAATGGGGCCACCGGTTGGCCGTAAGTGGCAAACTGGAATGATTGAGGACGGGATTCTTGAGGTTAAGCAATCTGTGGCCTGGTGGTCTGAGTGGTCACATGATTTGTAACACTCCACTTTGGCTCGTACTGGTTAGACGATCAATCGGCTACCCTACCACAGATGTTTTGTCTTGACTGTATTTTTCAAATTGCACTTGTAGCAAACACCCAACCCTTCTTATCTTATAGTTGCTAAAAAGCGGTGGCTAAGGTTCAACTGCGTTGAAAGAGTAGGACTTCGTCCTCTGTTAAACTGTAGGACACCATGTATTAGGTACGAGAACCTGAAATTGGCAGAGAGCCGGAGTTTTACTCTCGACTCGGGTATACCGGTAGTGCATCCCTATCTAAACCAAGGCGAATGAGCTTCCTCTTAGGTTAATTCCCCCAAAACGTTGGTCTCTATGGTGAAGGGTGGGGCACAGGAGCGGTAAAAATAAAATATATACCTCATAGCTCTCAAAAAACTCAACCTGAATCTATTTCTGACGGTGAAGATGAAACAAACATCTTTCTACAATATATAGGGTGTCTCGATATACATGGGACCCATGTGACTGCTAATAACTCTACAAATAATGATGTTGTGTTCTTTTTTGTTTCAGATTTGAAATTATATGTATGAGATATGAATACTTAATAAGGTGTCTCAATATACATGGTTATATAGAGTGTCTCAATATGCATGGTTATATAGCTTGTCTCAGCATGCATAGTTATATAGGGTGTCTCAGTATACATGAGACCTATGTAACTGCTAATAACTCGACTAATGATAATGCTGAGTTCTTTTTTGTTTCAGATTTGAAAATAGTATACTATAACAACTATTAATCCTAGACCACAATGCCTTGGATAAGAGAGGAAAATATATTGTGTCACTACTTATTTGGAGACAAAATCATTCAAAACTGTCTCAAAATAATAATAAATCATTATCATATTAATGGGCTGCATACCCATTGATATGATAATGATTTATTACTACGACAAGAAACTCCAAAAAAAGATTACATGTCCTGGAAGCTGATATAATAACAATTCAAAAAACATTGATTTATTGTCTCTAACTTAAAGGACACATTTTTACAGGACGTGTTTCAAATGACCACTATTGCGCTTGTCTCAGTAATAAATCATTATCATATTAATGGATTGTGCCTATTTTAAGACACCTTGCATAATCATCGAATCAACCGATGAAACAATAATAACAAAATTATCTCCTTTCACTAATGAAAAATTAATAATTTCAAACATTTCTGCAAACCTTATCAAAACACAGAACAACAAAACACAATCAATATAAATAGCAAAAAAAAAAAAAAACTCATGCAAATAAACTGTTAATCTGGATAAAGTTCCACGATTCAAATATAAAATCCTACTCACATCAAAAACTCAACACTTCATGGGTGATAATTAAATGCCCAAGACTAGACATATGCACCTTAGTTTTAAAAAATCAGACAATCTCGGACATCAAAATAATATCATACTAGAAAAATGGATAAAATATGAATACTAATAATACTAATATAGATACTAATAATACTTATATAATCCCATTTAACTCTCTCACAGCACTTACAGAACTAAAAATAGTTTGCATTAAATGGACATCCTCAAGTCGCTCCACTACTTAAACTGCCAAAACTTTGGCCACCACAAAGATCACTACACCAGAATATCGACGTGTCCGAGATGTAGTAGCACTGAACATCAACAATCAGAATGCAATATTAGCCGACCGTAGTCGAGGGCAACCCGAAGGCTCCCTTTTCAATAGCTACTACACCGAGGTGTAGGAGAAGGTGCAACTCATTTCGCTGGGTTGTTCCATTCACCCTTGATCCATAACTTCTAATGCTGAGTGTTAAGTAAGGAGATATCAAGTACCATTTTTGGGGTCTTTGGTATGACTCGACCTGGGATTGAATCCGTTCTCTCGGACTATTGGCAAAGACTCAAACCACTATGGCAATTGTGAAAAAACTATCTCACTGTCAAATCTGGTTTAAAGAAAAGAAGATAATTAAAGTCAAATGTAAAAGAAATATATCTTTCCAAGAAACCAGGAAAATTGTTGAGACTCACTCGGCAAACCTACCACCAAACATCTACACCAACACCACCAAAACCCAACATAAGGACGAAAACTTTCGACTTAAGGAACTATCAACCTTAATAAATGAACAGAAAAACCTTATGATAACTCTAAGAAAATACAGCGCTCACACTACCAGCCTGATTGAAACATTACACTTGCACTCACGAGGAAAATTTTTCTCTCCCAAAAACAGGACAAAAAACTAAAGATCCCTCTCCAACAATTCATAAAACAAGACCACCCACTAACAACTCACATAAACGAGATCAACCAACAAATCAGGAACTGACCCAAACAAGTGATTGTTTAAGACAACGGCTCCAAATTCAAAACAAAATTAAAGACTTAGAATTGCATATAGAAAAGAATTCCAAACACAAAGAGGAAACAACAGTCAAAAAAGAAACATCCCAACAGAACAAATAGTATTGAAGCTTTGGATATAATGGATACAAATATTCTCTCCAAAGCAAAAACATGACAAATGAAATTATCCAATGGAATGTAAACGGAGTAAAAGCTATTTAAAAAGAACTACAACTCCTAATTACAGATTTCTGCACAGCAATTTTCTACCTTCAAGAAACCTAATTTAAGAAAAATAAGAGCCTTGAGATAATGAAATTACACTTAATACAATCCTATTTATGATGTTGGAGATAGATCCTCTGGTGGTACCTCTATACTCATAAAAAGGAAATCAGTCAAAGCAAAATTGACTTAAGTTCTGCATTACAAGCCATCGCCATAAATTCCTCTTTACCCAAAGCAATTACTGTCAATATCCCACCAAACCAAAAGCCATATGCTCTGTCTACATCCCAATAAATGTTCCTATTAATGGAATCAAACTTGACAAACTATAAAGGCATCCTCCGAAGCTACTCATCTTAAATAGTCCCAACATCATAGGGAGTAATAAGAACACCAATCAGAAAGGCCAGACTATATGATTATTTCATCAATAGAAACGATTTATGCAAGCACAATGACAAATCACATATCTTCATCTTTACCTCGCAAATGGTACATTCACTACAATAAACTTGAGTGATTTCATATCTTTCTTAGATATAAACTGGAAACTCCATAATGACTCCTGCGGTAGTGAACACTTCCCTTTTATGTTGGAAAATCCTGGACCAAAATTAGAAAGAAAACTAAGTTGTAACCTGACAAAAGCCAACTTGAAAGACTTCAGAAACTTATAATCAGTGAAACTCGTCCAAGAAACCAACAAAAACCGCGAAGAATCAGTCACCCACTTTATTAAAAATGCTACTGAGCATAACAGAATATAGCATACCAAAATGAAAGCCTAAACATCCCAAACACGATAGACATTATGATTATGAGTACAAAAAACATTATGATTATGAGTACAAACAAGATATTATGATTATGATTATGAGTACAAAGAAGACATTATAATTATGAGTTCAGAGAAGACATTATGATTATGAGTACAAAAAAGACATTATGATTATGATTATGAGTACAAAGACATTATAATCATGAGTACAAAGAAGACATTATGATTATGATTAGGAGTACAAAAAATACATTACGATTATGAGTATAAAGAAGACATTACGATTATGAGTAAAAAAAGACATTATAATTATGAGTACAAAGAAGACATTATGATTATGAGTACTCAGAAGACATTATGATTTTGAGTACAAAAAAAACATTATGATTATGAGTATAAAGAAGACATGACGATTATGAGTAAAAAAAGACATTATAATTATGAGTACAAACAACACATTATAATTATGAGTACAAAAAAGACATTATGATTATGAGTACGAAAAAGACATTACGATTATGAGTACAAAGGAGACATTATGATTATGAATACAAAAAAGACATTATGATTTACCCATAGCTGGAGAGAGAATGATTGGATTCATACCTTTCCCAAGGGTGATAGCATTACATTGAATGCAAACAGTCCCATCCAGGATTTGACCTCGGGCTGACGAGTCCATTTCCTACGACGGTAACCATTACACCTCAAACACCTCAGACTCATATAAGCAAGAGATGAACATCCCACAAGGGAGTACCTTATCTGTAACTTTCTTCAATGTCAAAATTACAAACATCGTTAAATTTTGAACTCTGGAGTTGACTCCTCTTGGTATGTTGATGACTTCCTATTATAGGTGTAGATGATTTTAAAAAAACAGCCATACAATCGAACGCCCACTCCAATAACACCTGTATAAAATAAACAAATAGACCATAGGAAACAGATTCAAATTTTCAAAAAAGAAAACCCTATGCGTACACTTTTGCCAGCTTTGAAGAATACATCACAACTTGGAACTAAAACGAGACGACACAGTTATTCCCATAGTTGATCAATACAAATATTTAGGCATCATATTTGACAGGAAATTAACTTTCATACCACAAGTAAAACTCCGGATGAAATGTAGCAAAACAATACAAGTCCTCAGAATAATCGCCCACACTGATTGGGGAACTGACAAACAAATACTGCTGAAGTTGTTGCGAACACTGACCAGATCTAAATTGGACATTGAATGCTTTATCTACGACGCTGAAAGAAAAACCGATCAAAAAGAACTGAATACCATCCACAACCAAAGACTACGATTTGTTTGGGGGGCTTTCAACACTTCCCCAACCGAAAGCTGAAACACAAAACCCCGTGAAACTCCGCAATCACTAAGAAAATTCAAACTATCTCAAGAATATTTTATAAAACTTCATTCATGGTCAAATAACTGAGCATTTAACTGAATCTTCCAAACACAACACAAAGAATTATTCAAACCTTCGGGCATCTGCATGAAAAACAATATCAATGAACTACAAAATTTATTCTGCCTTCATCCATGAATCTACGATTTCAGAAACCCCATCCCTGGCTATTAAAACCCCTACTGTCTTATTAGACTGCGTCAAATACCCTAAAACTTACATTATATGTAATAAGTTTGCGACTTTAGTCGAGGACGACCAGAAAGCTCCCTTTTCAATAACTACTACACCGAGGTGTAGGGGAGGGTGCTTCCCCTTTCCCTGATTGCTCCACTTTACCCTTGATACGTATTTCTGAGTGTTAAGCAAGGTGGCATCAAGTACCATTTTTAACGTCTTTGGTATGACGTGACCTGGAATTGAACCCAGGTCTCCCGGACCATTGGCGAACACTCTACCCACTAGGCGAATGAGCCGGTAAGCCATCAATATTCATAAAAGAAAAGCATTACTCTTAATGCAAATATCAAAACCACCAAAAGATATACACAGCTCCAAAAATAACGAAAAAGTTAGATATACTGCCATTTTCAATTACATTTCAATTCAGTAACGTCTTCCTGGCGAAGCATCAATTTAAAGCGCCGAGGCTAGAGCAATCAATTAGCCTTGGCCATTATTACAGAAAAGGAATCAGATAGATTTTCTCAAACTCTCAGTCAGTCCTCGCCTGACTAAAAACAAAATCATATCCAACCCACTAATAACCAAATTATTAAACAGAATAAACACTGTATTTATCGAAACACTCATCTTCTGATGGATCCGCAGCTACATTCGCATCCGTGGAAACGGAAAGGCTGATAAAGTAGCAAAAATCTCCCTGAAAATAAAAATTTCAACTTCAACAAAGACTTTAAAGCATTTTATCAGCACATACATTTTAGATAATGGGAAAGCGTCTTAGAATTCATAACCAAACAACAGGCTAAACCAAATGAAACCAATCCTCAGGAAATGACATCAAAATATGACACTCTCTCGAAGAGAAGTCATACAATCAGGAATTAGGATAGGCCACACCAACATCACCCACTCGTTCCTCCAAAAGAAAATGAAAATCCTTCCAAATGCGCGGTGTAGGGTTCTAATGTTAATGAATGAAAAGACAATATTAACAATAGTGCTACAAAAAATAAAGAAATTTATTTCTTTGTTGGGAGCTGAAATGTAGAAGGGTATACAGCGATTCGCGTATCAGGTCACGACCCTAAATGCTAGTTCTGAGACTAGTGTGGATAAAGATCTTTATCCAACTTGAAATTGTAAATGACACCGTTTTTTGAAGATCAAACGAACACGGCGCCGCTGAATTTGTACGTATCACTCCGAGTTGGCGTGAGTAACTGCTCTGTGTTGTATAAAATATTTTTTATAGCATCAAGGTGGATCCCGAGCGCACGTGTTGACTTTCGAAAATTCTTTGGGCGCGTATTTTAGAGACCTCCTATTGGTCGTAAAAACCATTTTCATTTGTTTATTTTTTTAAAAATCTGCGTGTGCGTTTATTGGAGATCTTTGCGCCAATTTTGATCCGTTTTTTCCAGAAAATTATTTTGACAAGGAAATTGCATCATTTCCTATAAATACTCCCCTTTCTGGATCGATATAGAATATATCGAAAAGAAGAGCTTGTGGTTTGTATTTTTACTGTCTATTTTTTTGTATGTATGTATTTAAGCATTGGGATACATAAATTTTTAATTTGGTGGGTCGGTAAATATGTCTACCAGATTTAGTTTTTCTGTAAGAATTGTATTTATCATCTGTTGACGAAACTTTCTCATCTTTGTTTTCGTGAGACCTCCTATTGGTCGTAAAAATCATTTTAAATTGTTTATTTTTTAAAAACATCTGCGTGGGCGTTAGTTGGAGATCTTTGCGCCAATTTTGATCCGTTTTCTCCAGAAAATTCTTTTGACAAGGAAATTGCATCATTTCCTATACGCGGTTTGCTAGAAGGCATATGCAGTAAAATATTTTCTAATAGACTGCATCGACCTGGCTCCTACATGCCAAAAATACTATATATCAAACAATCTGAAAGACTTCTTTGAAAATACAAACATGAAAAACATATTAAACTTCTTCAAAGATATCAAACTATATTATGTTACGTCTCTTCTCTCGTGTCCGGATGATATTCTCGATATTTGATATTCCTTGCCCCGGATACGTTGGCGAAGAAGTACGTAAACGAACAAAAACTTATAATTCGTCCTATTAACCAGAATTGGCTTGTAAGGAATGTGTCAATAATAATAATAATAATAATAATAATAAAAGGTATCGACAAGAGGTTGAGGAATTATTGCACAAAACAACGTATCAGAATGACTAGCAAAATAAAATTAAACACAGCTACAATTTCAACATCATGTAAAATACATTTATTCCGTTAGCATTCAATGAACAAAATAATTTAAACATACAATAAAGTTCAAGAGATATAGGGATAGGACTTATCTGAGGAGCGATGGTGAACGTAAAGATTCCATATGGACATAATAGAAAACTATGTTCTATCAGGTTTCTTCTCAGTTGTCCATTTTTCTTGCACGTGGTCATGCTTTTTCTTCCCAACTGCCCACATCATTTTTCCTTTTTCAACTGTTCATGCCGCGTGTCTATGTTCAACTGTATCGTTTCAAACTAACCCCTTGCCGCTTTTCAATTCACGCCGGTTAGGCAAAAAGGGTCCCATTCTTTCTACTCCAGGAGTTTCCGGTCAGCAAATTCTCACTACTACTCTCCAGGTGTGTCTGTTGGCTGCTACTATGTGACATGTAAAAATATTCAGTACGTCACAACTATAAGATATAAATTTAAAAGTCTGTATATATTTGTACATGAGCACGATACATAACAAATGCATGCACCCATTCAAAAAATATACGTTTATTTATTCATCTCATCTAATTGTGACCTCTTATACTTTACAAAATTATAACTTTACTAAAAAGCAAAAGAATAATTATATTGGCACTAGATAACCCATCAAGTGTTGATATGCACTAAAACACACATTAAATCAAAATCAATTTGAAAATAATCACTTATTTGCATACATTCATATAGTTTCAAGTAATTAATAATAATCTTTTGTAAACAATTATAGCTTCAAGTAACTATTCTTAATACAAATAATTTAGTTATATGACATCAAGTATTCTTTCCAAAATGAAGAATTTTCAAGCATCTATTTGACCCATAGATGGGACCCTAACAAGCACTAACACTCCTGGTTAGAGTGGAAAATGGTGTAATTACAATGAAAGGCAACTACACAACACTCTCCAGATCTCCAGGGCAAAAACCTCACCTTCAAATGCTGTAGAGTAATTGCTAATGAGCTCGACTTCGGCCTTGAATTAAACGAGTTCGAACAACAGTCGAGCTATTATAAAAGTAACAAATCTCCTTATCTTCCCGGTCATGGGTTAAATTGTACTACTGGTCTTCTAAAAGGAAGGTTTTGGCATTAAATAATCCACAAAGGCTGAAATGCCATTAAACAAAGAAACTTTAAATAGGACTACTACTGTTCTTCTCCGATAATTCCTTTGGCATTAAATAATCCACAAAGGCTGAAATGCCATTAAACAAAGAAACTTTAAATAGGACTACTACTGTTCTTCTACAAGAATTTCTTTGGCATTAAATAATCCACAAAGGCTGAAATGCCATTAAACAAAAAAACTTTAAATAGGACTACTACTGTTCTTCTACAATAATTCCTTTGGCATTAAATAATCCACAAAGGCTGAAATGCCATTAAACAAAGAAACTTTAAATAGGACTACTACTGTTCTTCTACAAGAATTCCTTTGGCATTAAATAATCCACGAAGTTTGATATAACATTAAACAAAGAAACCAAATCAAACTAAACCTACATACTATCAATCAAGACTATTTCCAGAACGTATTCTAAAATCTGAAAAAAAAATGCTGAGAATTGTTTAAAGTATTGTACCGAAGAGAGAAATCTTATTAAATGGAAGATAAAGCAATAAACTTGGTTTTTTAAGAAATTTGGTTTCTTTTTGGACACGTGATTGCAGCATTCCGATGGAAGATTGATTTTGTTGGGCTGATGTGTTTTGGCGTGAATGTTTCTCAGAATAGCAGCTGTGAGTAATAAAAAAAAAAAAAAGAAAAGAAATTTAATACGAACATTATTACGAAAGGCAAGTGTCAAATACACTTGTGTGTGTAGAGCATGCCGGAAAAAGTAAGTGTGAATGTATATATGTGTGTCAATATATATGCGTGAATGTATATATGTGTGTCAATATATATGTGTGAATGTATATATGTGTGTCAATATATATGTGTGAATGTATATATGTGTGTCAATATATATGCGTGAATGTATATATGTGTGTCAATATATATGTGTGAATGTATATATGTGTGTCAATATATATGCGTGAATGTATATATGTGTGTGTCAATATATATGCGTGAATGTATATATGTGTGTCAATATATATGCATGAATGTATATATGTGTGTCAATATATATGTGTGAATGTATATATGTGTGTCGATATATATGCGTGAATGTATATATGTGTGTCAATATATATGTGTGAATGTATATATGTGTGTGTCAATATATATGCGTGAATGTATATATGTGTGTCAATATATATGTGTGAATGTATATATGTGTGTCGATATATATGCGTGAATGTATATATGTGTGTCAATATATACGCGTGAATGTATATATGTGTGTGTCAATATATATGCGTCAATGTATATATGTGTGTCAATATATATGCATGACTGTATATATGTGTGTCAATATATATGTGTGAATGTATATATGTGTGTCGATATATATGCGTGAATGTATATATGTGTGTCAATATATATGTGTGAATGTATATATGTGTGTGTCAATATATATGCGTGAATGTATATATGTGTGTCAATATATATGCATGAATGTATATATGTGTGTCAATATATATGCATGAATGTATATATGTGTGTCAATATATATGTGTGAATGTATATATGTGTGTCAATATATATGCGTGAATGTATATATGTGTGTCAATATATACGCGTGAATGTATATATGTGTGTCAATATATATGCGTGAATGTATATATGTGTGTCAACATATATGCGTGAATGTATATGCCTCCGTAAGCATATGTTGTAGTTTTCTTCTCTGTGTTTTGCTGCAGGAGCACATATAAAATGTGATTGTAATACCTAAATCATATTAATTGATTTTAATGGTATGTCGACCTATCCTGGGTTATTTCATGCATAGAAGTTAGGGAATTGTGTTCATTGTACATTCATATTTACATTTTTGTGTCGTTTCTCAAGAGTTTTTTTTTTTTCACATGGTCTCGTCGAAAGCAAATGATTCTAAACTGATCTATTTGATCTATACATCGGATCCTGACAGATACTACCACTTCGTGTCCGAGTGGACTTGAGAGTAATGACTATCTCGACACTCTCCAAATTTCCAAAATTGGAGCCCCATCATTAGATGCAGTTTAGTGGCATATCCAAAAAACCTTTTTAATCTTTGTATGGAAACTGGTCAAGGAAAACTCTGTGTGAAAAAAATTCTGTGGTCCACATTAAAATTGACCCTGTGTCATGTCCAACCCTTGGTGGAAGAATTTGAGTACATCCAAGATCAAAATAGGTATCGCCTTCAGGGTGGGGCAGTTTTCTTTTCCGTCTGTATATTTATATTTTGCAAAATATTTTGCAGTGAAAGAAACAAAATGCTTGAAAGGATTCTGTTTAGAAAATCAATAACTTCTGAATTATTTAAATAGAACAGCTTTTGAAATATGAGGAATTTTTTTTGTATAACTAGAAATTCACAAAAAGTAAAATGAATTAATTTTAGTTTTAGCTCAATTTCAAAAGACAGATTTTAAAAAAAAACTAAGTCCATTAACCAATTTGATTTTGGGGGGATGGAGCAATACATTTTTCAAATGAATTGTCTAAAAAGATCATCATCATCATCATCATGTCGTGGCGCTAGCACGGATAAGATCAAAAAAAGCAATAACCTAAAAAAAGTTAAGATTAAATTGGATGGTTCTAGAAAAGATGTTAAGAAAAATTTAAGTTGGCATTTTTGGGAACTATGGGATGAATTACTTAACAGAATTCAATCTGAATATGGATGTTGTATTAAAAGAGTACATAGAATGTATTAATAGTGTATATAGATATTTTATTAATAGTGTGTATAGATTTTGTATTAAAAGTGTATATAGAATTATTAATAGTGTATATAGTTTTTTTTATTAATAGTGTATATAGATATTTCATTAATAGTGTATATATATATGTTGTAATGATAGTGTATATCGATACTGTATTAAAAGTGTATATAGATATTGTATTAATAGTCTACATATATATATATATATATATATATATATATATATATATATATATATATATTAATAGTGTATGTGGATATTGTACAAATAGTGTATATAGATGTATTAATTGTGTATATGTTTGGCGCAAAGACTATTATAGCAAACATAAAGGTAAATAAAGTGGACCGTGTACAAAAAAACATCTCTAAAGAAACAACAATACACAAAAATGTAAATATGAACCCAATTTACCTAACCCCAAGGCATAAAATAACTCTAGATATGTTGACCTGTCATTAAAATCCATCCATCAATCAATCTTTGAACCGACTCTTTTCAGATCCAGAGACCAAGATAAATGTATTAAAGGAGCTCCGAAACATCAGCTTTTTCTTTTTATATCTTTTTTAGTTACCGTGGAAATAGATAAGAGTCGTTACTTTCAGAGCAATCCTCTTTATTATAAGATGAGAATTGTTACGGTACCAATTCAGGTGTCATATTGCCCAGTCAGCTAGGGCTGTAGAATACACTGACTGCACCTCAGCAGGGGGATAAGACCCCCCACCAATGAGTGTCCTGATATGACACTAAACAATCTGATGGTGAGGTCCCAGTAATGCTAGGACTTTGAGGAATATGGAGCACCCCTTCATTGCCATCGCTCCCACGCCCACTCTGGCCCGGCGTGGTAGCACCTGATAGGGTCCTATCTATGGGTTAAATAGAACTAACGGCATACTCATGCTAAACTGAATTGTTTGATTAAACTGAATTGCTTGAAATAGAAATGTTTTTTGACAATTAAACCGTACTTACATTTAAACAACTTGCTTATGCTAAACTGAATTATTTGAAATAGAACTGTTTTTTGACATTGAAACTCTATTTACACTTAACTGAATTGTTTAACATAGAACTATTTTGACATTTAACTGTGTGTAAACATAATCAATACTTATACTAAGCTGAATTAGCTTAATTATAATTGCTTGACTACACTGAATAGCTACAAATAGAAATGTTTTTCACAATTAAACTGTACTTACATTTAAACTGCGTGCTTATGCAAAACTGAATTATTTGAAATAGAACCGTTTTTGAGATTGAAACTGTATTTACACTAAACTGAATTGTTATTTATAACTGCTTGAATAGTTTGAAATAGAAATGTTTTTGCCTATTAAACTGTGTACTCATGCTAAACTGAATTGTTTGAAATAGAACTAATTATTTACATAAAAATCGATTTGGTGTTAAATAACCCACAAAGGTTGATATACCATAAAACCAAACCAGTTCAGGAGTCATATGGTTATGTTGACTAAGTTGCTTCTTTTTTTACGTCGTTCTAACTTCTTTCTCATTTTCGTTTCTATCTCGATCGCCTGTGTCGCAGGGTCTCTATTGTCGCTCTGTCTTCCCGTCTGCCATATTGTCGTCTCCCCAAACTGTTTTCAGTTCTTCTGTGTCGGGATGAAATACATCTCAGACGTAGTTGTAGCCATGTTGGCTAGCAGTTTCGGATTAGATACAAGAAAGGATATTCCACCTGACGTTGATCAATCAACCCAAAGTCATTCGTCTGACCCGAAAAAAGTTGCAAATTTCACTAACATTGTGCGACTCTGATTTCAATTTGATAAAAGATGAAGAAAAAAATATAACTAGCCTAATTCACTATATTTTTATGTATTAGGTAGAGCGACAACACAAGATAGATTATTTGGTATCGTATAACATGACCAGCAGGATAACCTTTATAAAGAGTAAACAAATGTAATTAGTGGAAAAAAGAAGTTTTTTTTTATCTTGTTTGCATTTGAAAGAAGAAATAATTAAAAACAAAACACCTCGAATATCGACGAGAAAACAAAGCTGAGATTTTTATAACTTGACCAACAGTTTCACGCATGTCACCTTTTCCTAATAATTGTCCGAACTTGTGACAATCAAATCGTGAAAAGGTAAAGAATTTGTTATATTCAGTGACACAATAACTCATTATTATTCTTGTATTCAACCTGAGAATGAAGACCATCTCTGACAGTTGGAAGGCATATTATTAATTGCAAATATTTCACATAGACAGTTTGGAGCCGTACAGAAACGGGAGCCAACAAGCTGCACATACTCGTGTATAAGTCGACCACATATACGTATTTACCTAAACCCCCTCGAAGAGCAGGATGCAACACAAGGTCAGTTTTTAAGCGGAATTTAACAGGAATTTAGTTTTCCTAGACTGGTTGCCTATCAAGTTTAAATGACACAGTCTGACCTACTATTTACCCATAGCTAGAGGGATAGTAACGATGAGACGCAAACAATCTAATTCAGGATTTGAACTTGTGTCAGCCTATCCATTTCCTACGACGATAACCGTTGCACTCCGAGCGCCTTCTAAAGTCGTGGATAGGTCAACCCTTTTTTGTTTAAATTCAGGAAGAACATTCATTTATGAATTTAATTATTTAGGATTGCCTCTAATCCTTCCCATTATTTTTTTATTTTTAACTGTAGAAAATAATTGCACATATCGATGAAGTGCGTTTAGCGTAACCGTTATCGCCAAGGAAACTGGAATAGGCAACCCGAGTTCAAATCATGGACTTACCCAGAACAGATTTCATACTACGAAAACCTCTGTCAGTTAAGTGATATCTCTACTCTAGGGCCTCGGCACAATAGTTAAGGTTAACCCAGTCTACTATATCGCTGCCGAGGTGTAACCCTCCTCCCCACAACGAGTGTCCTGCATATGACACTAAACAATCTGATGGGGAAACTCCTGCAGGTCCGCTCTGGTCCGGAGTGGTAGTGCTTGATAGGGTCCTACCAATCGGTCAAATAGAACTGTGTGTGACATTTAAACTGAGTGCAAACAAATGACAAGCTAAATTGAATTATTTGAAATAGAAATGTTTGATCATCTAACTGTGTGTAAACAAATGATTGATCTTGAATTGAATTGTTAGTTATACATAGCAATAGTTGAAACCATTTAACTGTGAGCTATCGAATGAGTAATCTTAAATAAAATGATAAATGTTTAATAGCAATACTTGTATCTATTTCCCTGTGCGTTAACAAATGATTAATATTGAGTATAATTATTCGTTTTAAAGCTATCGGTAATATGGAAATCAGACCTGACCGATAAAATGAAATGCAGTTTCTTCCAGGCAGCGGTCGTCTCGATACTACTGTATGGACGCACCACTTGGACGCTAACAAAACGGCTGGAGAAGAAGCTAGACGGCAATTACACAAGAATGTTGCGAACAATATTGAACAAGTCCTGGCGGCAACACCCCACAAGGCACCAACTATACGCCCACCTGCCTCCAATCACGAAAACTATCCAAGTTAGACAAACCAAACATGCAGGACACTGCTAGAGAAGCAGAGACGAGCTCATAAGTGGTATACTCCTATAGACCCCCACATATGGCCTAGCAAAAGCAGGACGACCAGGTAGAACATACATACAGCAGCTATGTGAGGATACGGGATGTCGCCCTGAAGACCTGCCAGAAGCGATGAATGATAGGGAGAAGTGGCGAGAGAGGGTCAGGAATATCCGTGCTAGCGGCACGACATGATGATGATGATGATGATATAGAAAAACTTGAAACCATTTAACTGTGAGCTACCGAATGAGTAATCTTAAATAAAATAATTAGTGTTTCTACGGTTCCAGGTGAGCATTGTCAGAAGATAGCGGTTTCAATTCCTACACAAGCTGGCCAGAGGTTTACTCGGTCAAAAACGTGGTGCGATAGACAACAACTATCGAAGGCAGTAATTACTGGGGATACGGTTACAAGATTCAGCATTCCTATCCGAGGTCGTGGTTAATCACCTGAAGAAGGCCAGAGGTGAAATTTGGCCGAAACGTAGTGAAGAAGAAACAACAAAAAACTACCAAGATGAAGACAAAAAGTCCGCAATAAATAAAAAGTAAAAATAAATTAATTCTCAAACCATCTACAGTATGTAAAACACCAATAATAATAATAATAATAATAATAATGGAAGACCAAATGGACTAGAGAGCAAGAAAGCTGATGATGGTGCACAAGGCCTTACATCCATGAGATGACACTGACAGACTCTATGTGTCAAGAAAAGAAGGAAGAAGTGGACTTGCCAGCATTAAAGATAGCGTCGATACATCAATAAGACGACTCGAAGACAACATAAAGAACAAAGAAATATTAATTACTGCCACCAGAAACAACAAAAACAACACAAGTATCAAAGAACAACAATAAATAAACAACAAAAATGAGAAGAAAAGCAATTGAATGGGTATTTCAAGCAACAAACAAGCGAAATCTCACTGTTCCGGCTGACCACAGAGTAAAATTAAAAGAAAGAGAAAAGCGAGATAAGAACCAAAACCTTGCTAGAAAAATGAACAATACTATGGAATATGAAAGTGACGGTGATACCAATAGTAATTGGCGCGCTCGGAACAATACTCCAAGGATTGGTTTAAGGGATTGGAAGGCTTAGAAATAAGAGGTCAGGAAATGTCCATACAAATTACAGCATTACCAAGAACGACCAGAATACTGTGAAGGTTCCTGGAGTTTGAGGAGATTCGTTGTCACTCAAACTCTAGGAAAAAGCCATTTGCTAACGCTGGTGTGAAAAAAGAAAAAGAATCTCATCTAATAGCAGCACAAAACAACGCCATAAAAACTGTTAATATCAAAGCGAGAATAGATAAGACGCAACAAAATAGCAAATGTAGGCTATGTGGTGATAGTGACGAAACAATCAATTACATAATAAGCGAATGTAGCAAATTAGCACGGAAGGAGTATAGGACTAAACACAACTAAGTAGGCAAGGTGATCCACTGAGAGATGTGCAAGAAAGTTAAATTTGACCATACGAACAAATGGTATATGCACAACCCAATAGCTATCCTGGAGAATGACACACAAATTTTATGGGACTTTGACATACAAGTAAAGTAGGCGACCATAGTCGAGGGTGACCCGAAGGCTCCCTTTTCGATAGCTTACTACACCAAGGTGTAGGGGAGGGCGCTACTCCTTTCCCTGGATTGCTCCACTTTACCCTTGATCCGTACCGTATAATGCTGAGTGTTAAGCAAGGAGGCATCAAGTACCATTTTTTAAGTCTTTGGTATGACTCGACCTGGGATTGAACCCAGGTCTCCCGGGAGATTGGCGAACACTCTGCCAGAAGACCAGACTTTATGATAACCAAAAAAAAAGAAAACTTGCAAAATTGTAGACTTTACTGTCCCGGCTGACCACAGAATAAAACTGAAAGAAAGTGAAAAGAAAGTTAAGTACCTCGACCTTGCTAGAGAATTGAAAAAACTATTGATTATGTAGGTGCCAATTATACCAATCGTGATTGCTGCTTTTGGTACAATCACCAAAGGATTATTAAAGAGACTGGAGGACTTGAAGGTTGGAGGACGAGTGGAGACCATCCTAACTACAAAATTACTGAGAACGGCCAGAATACTGAGAAGAGTCCAGGTGACTTGAGGAGACTTGCTGTCACTCAAACTCCAGTGAAAGAACATCAGCTAAACCTGAAGTGAAAAACTCTTAAGGAGTAAATAATAATAATAATAATAGTAGTGACCCGCAGTTCATGAACAATTACCGTAAGTGTTCTCGGTCATATCTGTGTCAAGCGCGCAGAAAAAAACAACCCTCGGGTCTGGTATAGCCACAATACACTACCCATGAAAAATGACAAATCGAAACATAAATCAACATGGGGCCCAGACGACTAGTTTGGGTGTCATGATCGGCAAGTGCTCCCTTAATAGCCAACATAGGGAATCAATCGGCAGCCTGTGAACGTTGACTGTTTTTCTTCCAGGAACACAAATAATTCTTCTTTCAAGTATACAAACAATGAACAAACCGACCACTCACACCAGAGACCATCGCGTAGAAAATGGATTAGGGAAGATAACAAACTAGCATTCTACTGGTATTTTATGAGACACCCTGAAAAAAGAGGGTAAAGAAGAATGATAAAAACTGGGACTAAATTCGGTAGATTTAAGACAACAAACCAAAGGCTGGCTGACTAGGTTAGGACAATAACAAAGAATGGTTGGTTTTCTGACCTTGAAATACTGGAAATCCAACAGAAAATATATAGGCAAACACATCAACAAATTCCTAACACAATAACAGAGACACTAAATTCAGGGAAGCCAGAAACTCCTAACCAAACACTACATGACAATGCCCCATGCACCGCACACACACAAACACCAACACTGACCCAAAAGGAAAAACTTATATAGATACCATTAGAAGAATCATGTCTGGCAAGAAAACCACATTGCTTTCTCTCAGTCAAGTCCGAAACCGAGAAAGTGAACGACTTATTGACAAATATGCCGACAAATGACGGAGTTAAACGACTTAATATGCGCAGGAGCAAAATTAATCTGTGAAAAAATCGTGGTCCCTTTGAAGACCACAAATAGAAAGTCAAAACCCGAGTGGGAATTCAGACTTAAGTCACAGATAAAAAGACTACAAGAAACAAGAATACTAAAATGGAACATTAAGAAACTGAAAAAGCACAGCCACTAAAACTGAAAAAAAGCTTGAGGAGACCAACCAAAAAATACTAGCGAAAGGAGAAAGACAAAAAAAAAAAGATGCCAAGTCAAGACCAAACAATATAGACGAAACAGGATGTTCCAAAACAAGTAAAAAATTCTGCCAAGAATTATGGGAAGAATGTGCGAAGCCATATCAACAACTGTATGCAAGAGAAACAAAAAGATTTTGGAGCAAAATATGGGAACGGAAAGGTCATATCAAAAAGAGCCTAATGGATAAACAACATGGAAACAGAGTTGCAAATGCTTGAAGAAGGCACTCAGGTGAACATACACTCCGACAGGCACAGGGCCACACTTAAAAAGATATCAAACTGGAAAACCCCTGGCCTAGATTACATACACGGATTTTGGTTTTAAAAATTCACCTCTCTACACGACAGACTTGCTACGGAAATGAATAAATGCATACAGAAAACTGAGATACCCGAATGGATTACCAAAGGGAAGACTACTCTAATTAAAAAAAGACCCCCTCAAAGGAGCTGCCACAATCAACTATAGACCCATAACGTGCCTACCGATGATATGGAAAATACTAACGATACAAATTAGGAAGAAGATCTACAACTCATTGATAAGCAGCAGAATCTTCCCCGACGAACAGACAAGATGCTGCAAAAGACCAGAGGCACAGAGGACCTACTACATATAGATCATCACATCTTCAACGAAAGTAAAACGAGACGGAAAAATCTAGCTATGACCTGGATTGACTACATAAAGGCTTACGATATGGTCCCCCAAAGCTGGATACTACACTATCTCAAAATGTATAAAATACCCGACGAAGTCATACAGTTTATCGAGAACACCAAACAAACCTGGGGAATGGAATTGACAGCAAGAAGAAAAAGCTTACCAAAAGCAAAAATCCAAAGAGGCATATTCCAGTGAGATGCACTATCACCATTACTATTTATGATAGCCATGATGCCACTCAACCACATCCTTAGGAAATGCACAGCCAGTTACAAACTCAGTAAATCGCACGAAAAAATCAACCACTTGATGTACATGGACGACATCAAACTTTTTGCCAAAAACAAAAATGAATTGAAAACCCTAACATAGACTATGAGAATATACAGTCAAGATATAGGAATGGAATTTAGCATAGAAAAATGCGCCATGCTAGTAATGAAAAGTGGCAAACGACACATGACGGAAGGAGTTAAACTACCAAATCAAGTAGTCATCAGAAAAGGAAACCTACAGGTACTTGGGAATATTGAAAGCTGACACCACCAAAAAAGTAGAAATGAAAGAAAAAAATGTTTTAAAGAAGAACCAGAAAATTACTCGAGACAAAACTCTATAGCAGGAACCTTGTCAAAGGGATAAATACCTAGGCAGTCCCCCCTCGTGAGATACTCGGGACCATTCTTGAAGTGAATCTGAGAAGAACTTAAACAAATAGACCAGAGAACAAGAAAAATTAAGACCATGCATAAAGTATTGCATCCCAGAAATGACGTTGACAGACTATATGTGTCAAGAAGAGAGGAAGGAAGAGGACTTACCAGCATTGAAGATAGCGCTGATGCATCAAAACAACGACTTGAAGACTACATTGAAAAGCGCGGAGGAAGATTGATTACAGCCACCAGAAACAATACTAACGACACGAGGGCCAGCAGAAAGACAATAACCAGAAAACAAAAGTAGGAAGAAAAACAACTCTATGGACGCTTTAAACAACTAACAAGCGACTTCTCACGCGAGAAAACCTGGACGACGCAAAGAAAAGGAAACCTTACAAGAGAAACTATATCTCTCCTAATAGCAGCACAAAATAACGCCATAAGGATCAACCATATCAAAGAGAGAATAGATAAGACGCAACAAAACACCAGATGTAGGTTATGTGGTAATAGAGACGAAACCATCGATCACATAATAAGCGAATGCAGCAATTTAGCACAGAAAGAGTATAAGACTAGGCATGACTGGGTGTGCAAGGTAATTCACTAGGAATTGTGCAAAAAATTGAAATTAGAGGGACATTGACATACAAACGGATCACCTAATCTCGTTCAACAAGAAAGAGAGGACTTGCAGGATTGTGAACTTTGCTGTCCCAGCGGACCACAGAGAAAAATTAAAAGAATACTAAAAAAGGGATAAGTACCTCCACCTTGCTAGGGAATTGAAAAAACTGTGGAACATGAAAGTGACGATTATACCAATTGTAATTGGTTCTCTTGGTACAGTCATCAAACGATTGGTACAAGGACTGGAAGACTTGGCAAAAACGGGATGGGTGTAGATTGTCCAAATTACAGCACTGTTGAAATCGACCAGAATACTGAGAAGTGTCCTGGAGACTTGAGGAGACTTGCTGTCACTCAAACTCCAATAGAAAACCATCAGCTACCGCTGATGGGAAAAACTCTCAAGGAGTAAAATTATAATCTTGAATCATTTGAAAAATTTCATATGTAAAAAAACGTTAAAAATATTTTTTAATTAAAATACGAATTCGACAAAGAGTAGTTGAAAAGAAAATTTAATAAAGATTCTTTGTGAATTGTCATGATTCTCAGAGATCTTTTTCATCTGATCAATTTGAGGTTTTAAAAGAAGCTGTTTTCTCTTATTTCATTATTCGTCATTGATTACAGAAAATTTGATATCGACAACAATTTTTAAAAAAGAATATTTTATTGAGAACGCGCAGATGTTACGAAGTGTACAACAGAAAAAAAATGACGACCCTTTACTTCGTTTATGACATCTCATTGATCTAAAGTTTGAAAGAAAACCGAAAAATACGAATCCATTCAATAGGAAGATGTACGTTTCGAATCTTAGTGGAATACAATTAATGTTTCTTTAGTCAGGTAAGGAGAGCAAAGCCGAATAACCACTTCACCTAAATTGGGACTACTTTTGAAATCAGATGTCAATCGTATGTCAAATCAGTAATAGAACCAGTGTGTTTTAGCTTGTAAAGGTCCTTGACCCACACATGGACTTTCCCTATCTTACCTCCAAAAATGAAGCTAAAGAAAGACATATCAAAAATCCCAAGACGAAACAGCTGCAGCATCGCCATCATTGATATGTATCCTCAAAGCTGTCAATCCAAAACTTTACGGCAATAAACATTAGGACGACTTTACAACTTATCCTCAAAAGAATAATCGGACTGATAAATAAGTAAGCTCTTCAAATATAATATAAGCATTTATGTTCATAATATACATTTTTAAAGGTCACTAAAAGTAGGTAAAGTTGGCGACCTCAGTCGAGGGAGACCCGAAGGCTCCCTTTTCAATAGCTACTATACCAAGGTGTAGAGGAGTGCGCTACTTCTTTCCCTAGATTGCTCCACTTTACCCTTGATCCCTACCTTATATTGCTGAATGTTAAGCAAGAAGGCATCAAGTACAATTTTTGAAGTCTTTGGTATGACTCGACCTGGGATTGAACCAAGGTCTCCTGGGCCATTGGCGAACACTCTAACCATTATGCATATGTCCGGTAAAAGGTCACTGATTGCACAAAACATTGGCCAGTCGGTTAGGGCAGTAGAATATACCGATTGCATCACTGCAGAGGGGTAAGACTCCCCCCCCCCAACAAGTGTCCTGGATATGACACTAAACAATCTGATGATGAGGTTCCAGTAATGCTGGAGCTTTGGGGAATGCGGAGTACCCCTCATTGCCATCGCTTCCAGGTTCGCTCTGGCCCGGAGAAGTACCACCTGCTAAGGTCCTATCTATGGGTTAATTTGAAGTAAACTGTGTACTTATGCTAAACTGAATTGTTTGAAATATAACTGTTTAACTGTATAAAAATGAATTTTGCATTAACAACCAACAATGCCATAAAACTAAACCAAACCAAACCAAACCACACAAAATATATTTTGAAATATGTTGCTCATCAACAGAATTTTATGTGGGGCGGGGAAGATAACGTTTGTTTCCTTGTTTTATTGATAATTCCATTCAACCTTAATGTTGGGTATCACCTACCTTTTCAACATAATGAGCTGTTCCATCTGCCATATATGGCAGTAGCGGAGTTCAATCTGGAAGGATAAGCCCACTCGTTTCTTGGTTTGTGTTTATTCCGACGACTTTAGAAAAGTAAGTTATTATTGAAAATTGTTATTTGTTATCTGTAAATTTTATATCATTGTTATTGCTTTGTGACCCCCCTCAAACAATTGTTACTGTTGTTTGTTTGTGAGGAGGGTCAAACCTCGACTCGAATTGTTGTTTTAACTCTTTTTAAAAAAAAACGACCACCATTTCTCATACCGGATTTTTCATTGCTTTTCATCGTTCTTGATCTTAACCACATCATTCGGATCCATCTCCTCCTAGCTGTGTTTCACAGCCATGGAGGAGGCTAACTCACCCGAGGATATATTTACAACGAGACCCTCCCCAATGCCGGAAGAAGCACCTTTTGACTTGTCGTCATCAGCAAGCACTATTCCACCGGCCCAGAAACCAAAAGAAATAACAGTCTCTTGGTCGTCACACTGCGTGAACCAAAAAAACCCAGTGACTACACAAGAGACAGGGCAGAAAAATATGCCAACTACTTTAAGGAAGGCGAAATCCTTCCTATACCGGAACTTGTGAAAGAAGTGGAACCAAAGACCCTGTCCTTCGTAGTCACTGATCTTAAGACCAAGAGACTAGCAGGACTTAAAAAAGAGACTTTCGAAGACTTACTAAAAAGCGCAAACATCCCAGGTAAGTATTTCTGCCGCAGGAGCTTTGCTACCTGGGATGTTCTACTCCCTTCAGAGGAAGTAGCCAAGAAACTGGCCGGTGGTAACATTACAACACGCTTCTTCCGGCTGCAACCTGAATATCGAGGCAAGCGAAGAATAAAGGTCACCGTATGTAATGTCTCAATGCAATTGAGTGGGGACGTTCTCGCCGCCTACTTAAGCATATATGGCGGCGTTGAACAAGTTTCTCAAATAAGATCTACACGAGGAACTGCATACGGTGATTATGTCTTTATCATGTGCCTCGATAGGGGAGGGTTTAACAACGTACCTCATAAAATTAAATACCGAGATCAAACGATGACGGTGGTCGTTGAGGGCAGGAAACCCTTATATTGGGCCTGTAACAAAATCGGACATTTTTCTAAAAACTGCCCTCAAAAAACAACGACCACCGCAACAACGACTACTACCACTACCACCACTTCAGAGATCATAACAACCAAGTCACCCACCAAAAACACCGAAAATCACCAAGAAAACCCCAACAAAAAAGATGAGGAGGGGTGGACTCAAGTGACAAGAAAAAAAGGGGGGAAAAACTCCCATAAAAAAGTCAATAGCACCTACAGCTACCACAAAAGACTCAACAACTATAACCATCGCTACTCCTACTGATACTACTACTAAAACACAATCATCAACATCGACCACTACAACAGAACAATCATCAACACCAATAGAACCCATGGACATGAGCATCAACTTAAAAAGAAGAAGGAATAGCGAAGACTCGCCAACAAAAGAGGGGGAAAAAAGAAACCCAAAAAAACCAACACAACAACAAACTCCCTCCCTACCTCAACCTAAGGGGGAGGGGAAAAAGAAAATAGCAAAGCCACCAGCCACAAATGAGCAACCAGCTCAAATAATTCCTCCCCTCCCACAAAAACAAAAAACCACTCCAGTAAACCCAATTGAAATCCCACTACCCCCCTCACTTTCCCCAATCACAACTCCGAAAATTTTCACACGGTCACACTTAGTGACAAGACTCTCACCTGACCCACAAACAGCATCAACATCATCATCAAGTCAAAAACCAAGAGCACGCTCGGCTTCAACAGAAGCCCACCATGCAATGACCGCTTTTCTCTTCTGCGAAGACATTTTAGAAAACCCAAATCACGACCACATTTTAAAAACCTCATTTAAGCCATTGCGCTCATTTAGAAAAATAAACAACAAAGACATCACTAATCCCGACATATTCAAGGACGCTCCAATGTTGACCACATTCGTCCGTTCGGCTGGCAATCGGACTAAAGAGCTATGGAACTTTATTGACGAAGCCAGCCGGGCGGACGTAATGCTGGCCAACACAAAAAATGCAATGTTAAAAAAAATGCTTCCTTTTTGTTCGGGCAGGGTCCCGATTTTAGTTCACCCATCATTTTATAGGTCCCTAAAGCTGAGGTACCCTATGGATGTCGGGGGAATTACCAGGGACGACCGAGTTAGCACTGAGCTCGGCACCGGTTCCCTGCGTCAGGCCGTCGGCATCCTCACCCCGAAGGATTTCCGGCCCATAGTCGACACTGAATAAGGTAAGTTGGATTGATGGCTTTAAACCTTGCCAGTTTGAATGTGAGGGGACTGAGGGATTCAAGCAAGTGTGCGCGCTTGCTTGGTGAACTCAGGAACCTCAGCGTAGATGTTGCTGCAGTGCAAGAGACCCACTTCACTTGCGGTTCTGACTGTCAGGTGCTGGAAAGCGACTTCAACGTTTTCTCAGCATACGGCAGCAGCACCAGTGCTGGGGTCTCTTTGCTAGTTGGACGCAGCCTTGATGCTGATGTTGACGTTGTTTTTGCAGGTGACGGGGGCCGGCTGGTTGTGGTCGATGTTGCCGTGAAAAGTTTCAAGTTCCGTCTGGTTGCGGTTTATGCGTCCAACATCGCTGCGGAGAAGGTTTCCTTTTTTCGTCGGTTGGCGCCGTTCCTGGACGATACGAAGCGGTTAGTCTTAATGGGTGATTGGAATGCGATCCTTGATCCCAAGATAGATAAGGTCGGGCGGGGAGCTAGCAGATTGGGAAGGTGTGAAAGCAGCCTTGTCGGCTTCGTGACTCGTCACGGCCTCGTCGACAGGTTTCGTCTTCATCACCCAGGGCGGGAGATGTGGACGTGGCTAGATAGCTCGCCCTCTGCCAAAGTAGGCTCCTACTTGGACAGAGTGTTAGTGAGAAGAGCTGACATTGATTTTGTTAGTTGTCCCACGTTCCACTTGATAGCGTGGACTGACCATAAACTCATTAGAGTCAGTCTGCGGTTAGCAAATAGGCCTAGTCTGGGCGGCTACTGGAAGTTCAATACCTCCTTACTGGAGATACGGGACTTCCGGGATCGGCTAGAATCCCTAATTCAGCGGGCGTTAGTGGGGGCGGTTACCGGGAATAGGTGGTGGGTTTCTCTTAAGCATAGGATTGGAGATTTCGCCACCAAATACGGTCGACAGCTCAACTTAGATAGGACCACGGAGGCGAAATCTATAGATGATAGACTCTCCCTGGCAGTGGCTGGGGGGGGACTCCTTAGGTGTAGAGCTAGCTAGGAGGGACCTTGAGCGTGAGAGTAGCGAGCGCTACAAGGAATCAGTAGTTAGATCTAGGCTAAAAAGAGTTCTCAACGAAGCTGTGAAATCGAACGCGACTGCGCGTGAAGAAGAAGTGCGAAGGTTCCCCGATCGGTACATCGCATCTGTCAAGACCCCGGACGAGCGTCTGCTGCGATCGGGTCGTGAGATACGTGACGCCTTTCGGGCGCACTTTCGGGATCGCTTTGCCCGCTGCACTGATCTCCCGCTCCGGGAGTTTCGTAGCTATCTCGCCGACTTCCCCCGCCTTGGGGCGGCTGAAGCGGCTAGCTGCGAGGGTGTGGTTACTGAATGCGAAGTCCGTGACGCGTTGAAGCAGGTCGGCCTCAACAAGTCGCCGGGACTAGATGGTTTGCCCTACGAAGTGTACTTGAGGATGTCGCACATGTTTGTACCTATTCTGACGGATATGTTCAACCATTGGTTCGCCCAGGGAGCCATCCCTGGTAGCGTTACCAAGGGCGTGATCACATTGCTGAAGAAAGGTGGCAGGCATGTTTGGGAGGGTTTAGATGATTACAGGCCCATAACTCTGCTTAATACAGAGTTAAAGATTTTGGCCCGGGTCTTAGCGAATCGTTTACAGCTTGTCATTAGCGATCTGATCGGCCCCGAGCAGACCTTTGCTGTGAAGGGAAGATCGATCCAGGACAACCTGCACTTGATTCGCGAGATCCTAGAGGGGATAAAAGACGACACCGAGTCCGCGCTGATCAGTTTAGATCAGTCCAAGGCCTTCGATAGGGTTGACCATCGGTTCTTGGCGTCTGTTTTGGAGACTGCCGGATTCAAACCGGAGTTCCGCAGATGGATTAGTATGATGTACCACAACCCTCAGGCAGTGGTGCAGGTGAACGGAAGGCGTTCGGGGGTGATCGCGGTCGAGCGATCGGTCCGGCAGGGCTGCCCCCTGTCTCCTCTTCTCTATGTCCTCGCGTTGGAGCCCCTCCTGCGCAGGCTTAGGGATGAGGGGACAAGTCCGGCACTGCGCGGTATCCCATTAGTTGGCCGCCTTGCGGCTAGGGTTTCCGCGTTCGCTGATGACGTCACAGTCTTTGTATCCCGCCTCCAGGATATAGAGGCTGTGAAAGAGGCGGTTGTCGAGTATGAGCGGATTGCAGGGGCCAAGGTCAATTTTGACAAAAGCGAAGGTTTGCGGCTTGGTGCTTGGAGGGGTAGCAATACTCTTCCAGGGCCCTTCCGCTGGAGTGACGGACCCATCCGCATCCTTCGGGTGTGGTTTGGGCCCGACCTTCAACTGGAGCGAAATTTGTCGGAAGTACATGCTAAGGTGAATGCTCAGGTGGGAATCTGGCTTTCAAGGAGGTTGTCCTTAAAGGGCAGGGCGGAGGCGTGCGCCGCGTACGTCTTCCCCTTGATCCTTTACCGATTGGCTGTACTCCCTCTGCCTAAGGCACATCGGTTGGCGCTGCAACGATCCCTCTCCAGACTTGTCTGGGGAGGTGCAAGGCCGATGGTCCGTAAGCAGGTCTGTATCCAACGTACACGCAACGGGGGTCTGGGTATGCCTGATCTGGAGAGCCACTGGCTTGCTGAAAGACTTGCATATCTGGGCCGTGTCTTGACGGGGGACTCAGTGTGGAGACGAAAGGCGAGTCGGACTTTTCCTCGCCTCAACTCAGACCCAAAGGCTGAAGGTCGACGTAGGCCTTTGGGCGAAGCACTGTTTGTCCGCGAGTGCCGAAAGGCCCTTCGTAGCCTTCTTGGGTCCAGTGACCTTTCATGGCCCCGGAAGGAGCTGTATCGGGAATTAGTGGTGGGTTCCGCTTCAGATCCTCTCAGCGAGCGGCGCGGCTGGACGGCGGAGGAGATCCGCTCTCACTGGAATTGGGCGCCAGGATCAAGCTTCTTGAACAACTCCGAGTTCTCGCTCACCTGGCGACTTGTTCGGAATGCGTTATCCCTTCGCGGCTTGAACTTCAAAGCGGGCCTGGCAGACATGCCTGATTGCCCTCGCTGCAGCAGTGGCTTGGAAGAAACGGCTGAGCACGCCTTCTACTACTGCGAGCGAGTCCGCCCGTTTTGGGATCACGTCGGGGAGTGGACAGCTCGCATCGAACCCAAACAGCTCGTGCTGCTCGACGTTGGTTACGTCGTAGACAACGTTCTTCCTCCGTTTCATGGTGAGAAGCGTGTGGTGTTTTTCGCAATCCTAGCTGTAGCTCGAATGGTGATTTGGACGACGCGAAACAAGGGATTGTATGACGATGCAAACTTTTCTCATCGTGATCTGGTTTTGTATTTTCAGCATCAGCTGAGGGTCAAAATCAGATGCGATAGAAAACGCTTGGATCGCATAACATTCAGCAAAAGGTGGGTGACTGCAGCGAGCCTGGTCGTACGAAAGGGGGCAATGTTGGAGTCATCCTTCCCTCCTCTGCCGGTCCATGGCGTCTATGGTACGGGTCCTTAGGGACCCCACCCTTGGTAAGTAGGATTTCTTTTTTCCCTTGTAACCTAGTTAGCAGTATGTTGTGAGTCATTGTCCCCGTCATTTAGTCGCTAGCACTCAAGATCTTCCCCACCCCCATTAATTTTGTACCCCAACCTGTATTCCAGTCCACTTTTTGAAGATCTTGAACATTCATATGTAAAAAATCATAATACTCGCTTCTATCGACCCATGCCGAGCCCGACCCTTTATTTCTTTTATCCCTGTAGAGTAGGATTCCCGCCCCACCTAGGGTAGGTCCGGCTTGTTTCCGGTATTTTCGACCCGGAAAACAGTCGGCCTCCAATTTTATAGACGGGGGGATGGAAGGGAAACCAAACGGGGGATTTTTTCCTTGTTTTTGTGTATATATGTTTTTCGGGGTTTTTTCTCCTATTCCCATCATATCCATTGTAAAAAATCATACATTGTAAATAAAACCATGCATCACTTTCGGGTTTTAAGTAGGACTTTTTCATAGAGCAAATGCGGTATTTTGGTGGTTGCTGCGTGCATGGATATGGACGAGTGATTATATATTGTATTGTTGAATGGGTCGGCGAATGTGGCTAGCTAGGTTCCCCATAGAAAATATAGTTAAAGCATGACCGCTTCCTTCCCCTCCCCCAAAACCACAAGGCCTCGTGCCTTCTTGTATTTACTACAAGAAATAAAAGGATAAGCCTACGAGTCAGACCAGAAGAGCCGTTCCTATTGTTGAAGTATATCATTACTCTATCACTAATCCTATGTTCTTATTACTAACAGTCTCTCTCTTATAAATACTCTTTCCTGTAAATATAACTATTTACCTCACATATCGTGGTTTGTCTTATTATTACTACTACTTGTGTTCACTAAACAGAACATAACACTTAAATTTTTCATCACTGTACCCAGACAACTCCTTTGCAACATTCCGTTGCAGACTCGGTAATATTTACCCGACCATTGTAACAGTGGGAAGTTGGCTAACGAACAGTAACGCAAACATTTAAAACAACTCTGCTTAAAAGTTTTGTTTTTTGTAAATGAAAATGAAAAACGGGAATATAAAAAAACGGCTCAACCCCATTTTAACGACTCACAAAAAATAAAATTAAAAAATGGAAAACAGAGCGGGGGAAGCTCCCGTCCAACAGTTCAACATTAAACCTCCGAAATTCAAGGAAAATGCTTTTCCCAGTTGATTCGACATAAAAGATGCTCAGTTTTACCTAAGTGACGGTCTCAATGATTAAATACTTCTCAGTAATAACGTCTTCACCTGCCTTGACAAGCCTCAGTATTAGAGAAGCGTAGCCACGAACAAGTCCTGGCGGCAACACTCCACAAGACACCAACTATACGGCCACCTGCCTCCCATCACGAAAACTATCCAAGTTAGACGAATCAGACATGCAGGACACTGCTGGAGAAGCAGGGACGAGCTCATAAGTGATGTACTCCTATGGACTCCAACATATGGCCGGGCAAAAGCAGGACGATCAGCACGAACATACATTCAGTAGCTATGTGAGGATACGGGATGTAGCCCATGAAGACCTGCCAGAGGCGATGAACGATAGGGAAAAGTGACGAGAGAGGGTCAGGGATATCCGTGCTAGCGGCACGAGATGATGATGATGATGAATCAAACATTTTAAACACTTATTTTATTTTAGTGATAAATATTGTGCTAGCTAAAAACATTGAGTCTGTAGTTTCCAGTGGCACGACATGATGATGATGATGATGATGATGATCCCAAACGCGAACGGGAAAACAAAACTCTTAGAGAAATTAATGCCGATGGCAACTATTAGGAGACAGCCGTCGTCATACCTGCAAGAAATGCTCTCTTTAGCAAAACAAATAGGTGTGGGCTCAGAAATTGTGCTAAACAAATTTCTTCAAACACTACCGCCTGCAATTTCACTAGTCATCGCATCACAGAAGGATTTAACAATGTAGACTAGCAGACAAATTGATGCCCTTAATAAATGTTGAGAATGCCACTGCATTCATCGCACAACAAAAAAACCCACAGTAACCCAACAAAGCCTACACAGAGAAACTTAAACGAAACTCAAATACGCCAATAGGTCTTACTTCCTAGTGGGTAGAGTGTTTGTCAATGGTCCGGGAGACCTGGATTCAATCCCAGGTTACGTCATACCAAAGACTTTAAAAATGGTACTTGATACCTCCTTACTTAGCACTCAGCATTATAAGGTACGTATCAAGGGTAAAGTGGAGTAGTCCAGGGAAAGGAGTAGCACCCTCCCCTACACCTCAGTGTAGTAGCTATTGAAAAGGGAACCATCTGGTCGCCCTCGACTAAGGGAGACAACTTTACTTACTTTTTATGCAACTCACGTCTATACTTCAATGAAGATCCGAAAAAATGTAAACTATGATGAAGATAGCTTAAACATCACGCTTTATAGACATTGCCCGGTTACCGACTACTAAACTCTACAAAAAGTGCTTCGGAAAACTTGTTGGGTGAATTAGTATTGTCCTGCAGTGTTTGACGCAACTAGAAATCATCACACGGTTAAGAGTAACCAAAATAAAATTCAGAGCTGATACAGGTGTAACATACCCATGATACGGATTCGTGAAATAGATATATATATATAGATGTAGAACATACGAAAACGTACATTATGCATAGGAATCCGAACAACACGAAATTGGTTCAGGTACGAAACTTTTATTCACCTTTTTGAGTTTAAAGGTTTTCCGACATGAGGAGAGAGAGACACAATTTCTTTCTATGCTGACTTTTCCATCAGAACCCCTGCACGTGCGGCACCCCCGCTGCAAACTACTGGTCTGACCTCGGCATGCTCCGAAAATCGACTTTCTTCGTCCAAGCCCAAATCTCAACTTCAACTCACCCAACCAACGCACGGCGCCCGTAGCGCACAAAGTCGTCTGGCCTCGCCCAGGTCTGAATCTCAGCTAAGTGCTATTTTTTTTCAAATCCAAAAAATCCTCAGCGCTTCCGAGCATGACGTCATTCAACTTTCCGGGCACATTTCCTATCTGGGGTTTTTATTGTGACATCTCTGATTGTCACATCCGCCCCGCGCGCGCGTGAACACCTGCGCTCAATGTGTGCACCTAACTAACCCATGCACTAAGCAAAAGGTTCTCAGCCTAACTAAACCGAAAGGCAAGATATATTAAACGAAATCCCTCCGCAATTATATTACGCAGGCACCAATATTCCTACAATTCCAATATCACAAATAAATAAAATGACATTCTCTCTCTCTCTCTCTCTCTCTCTCTCTCTCTCTCTCTCTCTCTCTCTCTCTCTCTCTCTCTCTCTCTCTCTCTCTGCTAGTGGGGATCAAATAAAAAGTTTCGAGCCACCAAGAATTGGAATACCCAATTTAGGGTAATCGTTCACTTGGAATTTCGAGGTCTGTAATGCGTCATCAGTCCACTCCTTGAGTTTGATTTCTTTTATAAATTTGGCCTAAGAATATACTGCGGCAACAGAACAATCAATGACGATTTAGTAATCAGAAAAAGGAACATAAAAACTGTCATATCTTCGCTGAATCTTGTCGTCAATGAGGTGAGTTACCTGTATCAATACGTGACTCCTTAAAGAAATACCTAGAAATCATTTCACCTCACAAAAATACTGAATATTGTGGTGTTTATAATCGAATCGATCGAGAATGCCATCAGCCTGTTTCGCAAAAGGCAGACAGCTATCTACTGAAAATTTTGAAGTCATGCAGGCGGAATTTAAAAGATCACGTTGGAGTGATCTCCCCTTTTAAAAGCCCACAGACAAATCCAAAAGGTGATGGAGGATATTGTTGTTGAGGAAATTATCGTGCACTAAATAGCATTAGGAAAACTGACCGATATTCCATACCAACTATTAACTCTTTTTGTCAAAACTTGCAAACAAGCCGCGATTCTCAAAGGTAGATGAGATTTCAGCATTCTACCCGATTAAAATGCACACAGATGACATTACAACAACATCGATGATTATATATATATATATAGAGAGAGAGAGACATAATTATATATATAGTAATATACCATTTGGTGTAGTATATTACCGCTGGATCTTGACAATAACAAGGACGATTCATACATAGAAATAAAATCTTATATTTTTATTCTCTGATGTTGACGCTTCAATGGAGCAGGAGAACAGTCGGAGAGAGTTCGCACACACAAAGGAGTCGTCGGGAGTGGGAACAGCCAACAGGAACAGATTTCAGCCAAAATTCTAGACCTTATATAGTCTTTAAACTCCCACGCAACCCACATGGCTGCACCTCTTTCCTCACGCAATGCGTGTTTTTCATTGGCAATGTTTTACACCCACGCAATGCTTGTTCTCTTTTGGTCATGGGTTACGCCTACGCATTGCTTGTTTTCCTGTAATCACTTAATTGATTTTATCTATGGCCGGATGTATTTGCCGACTACATACGCCGGGTTCATCGCTGATCAACGCAATATATTACATTAAATAAAAGAAGTCTTGAGAAACATTTCAACGACATATGGAAAAAGATTTTTAAGATTTTGTGTTTTTGTTTATATTGATGACATTTTGATTTTGGTAACGATAAAATTTATCGCAAAAAAAGATATTGACAGTTTTCAAAATTTTGCTATTTTAAAATTTCTTCTTCAAGGTCCGTTTTAAATGTAACTTTTCTATATTTCTCACGTTTTCAAATTAGTTCAGAAGGCATTAAACTTACTCGTGATAAGTTAAAAAGGATCAAATGTTTCCCTAATGATTTAAAAGGTTTACGAAGGTTCGTGAGTATAATGAGATTTTATCGAAAATTAATACCTAAATTTGCAGAGATAGTTTTTTTCCCCTTTTGCTAAAAGGATGAGATTGTATCCTAAAGGTTCAGTTATATTTACCACTATTTATATTTATCACTCCGAAATAATGATGATGATAATACTATTAATAAATGTAGATATGCCGTAAAACAGAAAATGCCAATAAATGACGTTCTGTCCTTCTTGCGAGAAACAGGGTTGTACGAATAAAAAAGGACGAATTAAAACTGATTAATCATGTGCAAAAAAGTGAAATCCTGCTTATAGAAAATGTTACCTACCAAGTATTCATTAGTTAAATGTATATACATATAGACAGAATTTGGTGTTAAATAACCTACAAAGGTTGATACGCCATAAAACCCAAACAACCAACCAGAAAAGGCCACGTAAAAGAGAGGTGTTTTCGAATAACTAAGATGTTGATATACCGTAAAAACTTTGAAATATTAATATTACAGATTTTATATAGAAAATTAAATACAATCTTTTGTAAGCCTACAAAAGATATTAGATTATTAATAGAAAATAGAATTAAGAATGTCTTGATCTAAAGGTTCATTTTATCGATAAACAAGACATCATGAATCTATGTAAAGTTTACCAAAATTGCTCAGATCTATTAATAGATAAACTTAGAACAATGACAAAACGGTCAGGGTACCGTATTGATGAAACGAGTGTGAAGTTTTTGTATTTTAGAAGTGTGTCGGGAAATAGGTTGACCACGTTCATAATAAAAGGAGCAAACGGGCAGTTGAGTTGGGTTTTGGACAGTCAGAGAGCTGGGTTAGAGATAGTCGGAGAGTTGGGTTGGAGACTCGAAGAAAAGAGGAAGCGACGTCAGAGATTGGAACAAAGCGTCCGCTACCATGTGCTGTTGATATAAGTCCGAAGAAGCGAATTATTTCCTCCAACAACTGAGACTACTATTGTTACAAATATTACTGCCACTGGAAACGGAAACGTCGAAAAAGCTACAGAAATCAAAAAGGGTTAAAACGAAGCTACCTCTCTCCTTTAACGAAATCAGACGAAGTATTTTTTGTTCTTTGTTTGTTTTTTGGGGTTGTTTTTTGTTTGTTTGTTTGTTTGTTTGTTTGTTTTTGTTTTTGTTTTATTTTTTATTTTTTTTTGTTTTTTGTTTTTTGCTTGCTTTTTTACTGATTATCGTTCATATATAAGAGACATTCAAATCTTTGCCACGAGAATTGTATTTATTATATGTATTGTTGATGTTATATGTATAAAAACTTTTGTCCCTCCAAAAAAATCGGATCGACTTGGTCATATTTATTTTCTATTAACCCGATTCTTACTCAACAAGCTTGGAGATGAACCAACGAAGAGCTTTCGAAATTCTACGACCCGATAACGACATTTCAGGGTAAAAAATTATGATGTGGCTGGTGAGTGAACTCGAATCAACATTTGAAACCGGAGACTTAGGTCAAACCTGTTATACTGGACCATATATGACCAACGGCCGGTCTTGTGAATGACGTCTGCCAACTGGGGTTAGCATACATTGTCACCTGGACGCCTTGGCCAGAGATCGCGTTACAACTGAAACCGTGCGAGAGGATTGGTGTTACATATTAAATTAATCTGAAAAATAAGCTTTCAGTGCAATAATAATAGAACATAGCGAATGACCTGCGAAATCTCATCCATAACTTCAGTGTACAAGTTATCAGTTCGTCAATGATAGAAGTAATTATGAATTAGGCGATGCATTATATCAAATTGTAGATTGAAACCCAATACCCGTAAGATTTTTCCCAAGTTCACTGTGAACTTTTGGAAGCCTATTTTTCAATGCTACATTTTCGCCAACCCAGAGAAGTTTTCCAGTTGTTGCTTCTTACTGACCACAACCCTTATGCGGCGTATTTCATTGTCTAATTCCTGCAGAATTAGATAAACAACAGAGACAATTGACTATTCTTATAGAAATTATTTTAAGATTTAACTCATCAAATAGCTAATCAGAACTTAGTTACTGATTGTCTCCCCCCCCCAACTCTGGCTGTGCAAATAGATGCGTGTGCTTTACCAGCTTTTACTGAGGCACAACTATCTGAGCCAAAAATACAATCTTTCCCGGATTAAAAAAATTCTTTACCTACAAATAACCAGTTTATATTGAGTGATATATCCATTGTGATGCTGGCAAAAGAAAGACACGGGGAACACAAAAAAGGTAGATAGAAAAACATATACATTCAAGTAATAGAAACAAGATACAAGTGAACCTGGTTAAACAGCAGTTAGTTAATAGGAAGCTGGGAGTCCTGTTGGGTAGTGACTATCCGTCCACTGCACAAATGATATCAAACGGGGAACACAAATAGGTTTGATTGAAAAACATATACATTTAAGTAAAAGAAACAAGATACAAGTGAACCGGGTTAGACACTAGTTAGTTAATACGAAGCTGAAAGTCCAGTCGTTTAGCGACTATTGTCCACTACGCACGTGCTATCACAACTAATTGTGTCACGTGGGTTTGGTTCGCCCTGGTGACACTCCGTTGACGTGTATATATGGAGGAGGGTGAGTTCCTTATGTAGGGAGTACAACAATATCTACATCTTAACTCACTTCTTTTCGAGCAGTGTAATTTGTATGGTATATTGACCTTCGACCCGGCCAAACATGCCATTCCAAAGACGGTGGAAGTGCATATTCCATTGGCGTGGGCCAGCTTGGCTGACAAAATGGGACAAGGTAAAATCCCGCGGTACAGTCATAGACAGATGCACCGGAAGAGAGTGACCTGTGAACTGCATGACAGTTATTTCCGCTCGATGACAATCAAACATGGCATTACAAAGATTGAGTGGGCGATTGAACTATTATATAACTCGGCGAAGACAGGAAGTCCGTCAGTTGGAGACCAGATAAGTTAATGACAAGATGCGGTAGAGAAAGCCCGCACCCAGCAGAGAGGGCCCCCAGGCCTCCGGTTGAGCAGCTTCAGGAGAACAGGAAAGAAACACTGATGGCCATAAGGGTGGGGGTCAATATGTTGCAGTTCTGTTCGTTCTCCAACTCCCTCTCACACGCAACCTTTCAAATAAAGTGAGAGGTATATTTTTTTAAAGAAGTCTTCTCTCGTCTTTATCATTGCGTCTTTAATGTGTCGTTATGATTTCATATGCATATGTGTTTGTATAGTTGGTCGTGGTCATGGCTACACAATATTTGCATAGATTCATTTTTAATTGCACTCATTCAACATTACATCCGGGAATTAAATGATCGATTAAAAGGATTAAGGTGAGATATTACTGGCCAAATATGGACAAAGCCATTTAAGATGTACATCATGCGCATCCTGCCAGGAAGTATAAATTTACAAACACACTAAATCACCAATAAAAACATTAGAAATACCATCAGCAAATTTCATACGGTTGGTATCATACAATGTACAGCAGCATTGCTTCCAACAGAACCTTCATTAGATGATGACTCTGGGTTCAAACATGGTTTCGGGGTCGAAGCATCATTACCACTAACCCAGAGTGCCGCAGCTGTAACTCACGATACCACCAGACTTTGTTGGATTGTCGTCACTCTATGGGATTGCCATATCCACGCTGATGCAGTCAGAGCCTTATCTTGGATATTTTTATATAGTTCTTCTAATCTGATGGAGAAAGTCCAAGATTAGCCAAAAAAGCAGTGGTTGAGTTGATAATGAAACATCGGTATCCGACTTCGATAGGAAATTCATTGGTTATCTAGTCATTTCTGACACATTGATCCTCATATTTTTCCAACTTACGTTGATGTACCAAGTTGAAATTTTCTTCAAAAGGGACCGTTAAATCAATAACAAAAACTTTTTTTTTAATTTAACGGACCAAATGACAATATCTGGACATTGGGTTGTTAACGCTATTTCAGTTGGAAATACGAAATGATGTTCTAAATCGGTTGTGACGTGCCAGTTCGTGTAGTCATCAAGCAATAATGATCTGTGCATATTTTTACGCGAAAGTTTAGAAATATTTCCTTCTTTAACGAAATAAATCACTCTATTAGTGATATTTTTAGAGCTTTATTGGCAGTCTCTCAACATATCTTCGAAGCCTCAACAAAAATCTTCAGGATTTCGTCATGTCTTCACGTGTAGCTTCTTAGAGCATACTTACATCCAGTGAGAATATGTCTGAGGCATGGAGTTTTCCCGCATGTTCTGTATCGGTCGGATGTAGTTAACCTCTTGTAATATAATGGCCGAGGGATTTCGGTTTATGCCTTTGGGTTTAGTTAGGCTGAGAACCTTTCGGTTCAGTACATGGGTTATTTAGATGCAACATTAAGACAGGTGTTCACGCGCACGCACAGAGCGGACGTGTCACTCAGAGATGTCACAATAGCCTAGAGGGGAAACAGAGGCTAGTGAGTGCGAATAACGTCACGCACCGGAAGCGTGCGGAGGATTTTGGGAGATTTTGAAAACTGGACACCGAACAAGACGGTTGACTTTCGCTTGCTCGCGGAGACTTTTGTGGCGAATGCCTCACGTGTTAGGGGGGCAGATAAAAAAAGCCAGAATAAAAAGAATGAGTATCTCTCTTCCTTATGTCGAAGAACCTTTAAACTCAAAGGTAATAAAAAGGTTCGTACCTGAACAAAGAAGTCGTTACGTGTTTTTCGAATTTCGAGATCCTATGTTCTATCTTTTTGGACATTCGATGTACGTTTCACACATAGCCATATCGTGGCTATGGTACACTCTAAACATGAAGGTTAACTGATGTTGGTAAGACGTCGTAGACTGCCTTCATAAGGTAACTTAATTTTTTTAGATTCCATATGCTTGAGATACATATAGATATAATAGGACCACTCCCATCAGTAAAAAGCCTTAATAATCTTTATATCAACCCATATTGATATATTCTGACGTGCATTGATCGAACCGTTCATTGGCTAAAAGCACAACCCAATATCTGAAATCATTGCACAGTATGGCCTTCGAAAATATATGTATTTTCATACCCCTCCGCACAGGCAGGATGCGACAGAGTTAATTTTAAGCAGGGTTTAACCGGTTTGAATTCAGTTTTCCTTCTCTTATACTGGTTGTCATATCAAAGCTGAAGAGTCAGTCTGCCCTACTATTTTTACCCATGGCTGGAGAGAGAATAGTTGGATTCATGCCTTTCCCAAGGGTATTAGCACTATGGGAAATGCAAATAGCCTCGTCTAAGATTTTAACACGAGTTACCGCGTTCATTTCCAAAGATGATCACCATTACACCACGAGCGCTTCTTTGTAAATCTATGGATTACACGCTCTGGTGTTCTCCTACATGTCATAACTAAGAGAAGGACGCAATTTGAAAGCCATTTATTTTCTGAATTGTCTAAAATAATTGTTTTTTGTTGGTTACGCACAACAGCCTATAACCCCCCCCCCCCCCCCAGTGCAACAGTCTTGTTGAGAGTACACAGTGGACAATTAAAAATTGGTACCATATCCCGAAAATAATCTTCGCTATCAGCCCGACTATAGTTCTAATCGTTCTAATTAATTTCAATTTTTATCCCTTTTACGCTATTACTGGCGCACAAATTTTACTACCACACTAATTTCATATCTGATTAACAGAGTCACCTATTGTTGTTATTTTTTAATTGTAATATTCAACATGACACTATCGTGTTACACAAGCGTGGATGTCCGTACTCAAGTTTCGGTGGACCAATCAAAGCTGAACGTAGAAATGCAAAAACAGTTGATGAGCTTGGTAAAGAAAATGTGGATAAGAATAATTTGCGTAATTTCTATCTCTTGAAATAAGAACAAAAAGTGTACAAGAAGAGTCTTCAAATAACGGAACAAGAAAAGTCTTCAAATAAGTGTACATGAAGAGTCTTCAAATAAGTTCACAAGAAAAGCTTTCATATAAGTGCACAAGTCTCCAAAAAAAGTGCCCAAGAAAAGTCTCCAAAAAGGGCACAAAAAAGTCTTCAAAAACGTGCACAAGAAAAGTCTCCAAAAACGTGCACAAAAAAGTCTCTAAAAATATACACAAGAAAAGTCTCCATAAAATGCGCAAAAAAGTCTCTAAAAATGTACACAGGAAAAGTCTCCAAAAAGTGCACAAGAAGAGTCTCCAAAAACGTGCACAAGAAAAGTCTCCAAACAGTGCACAAAAAGAGTCTCTTAAAAGTGTATAAGAAGTCTCAAAAAAGTGCACAAGAAGTCTTCATACAAATGCACAAGAAAATTCTTCAAATAAGTGCACAAGAAGAGTCTCCAAAAAAGTGCACAAGAAAATACCCCCAAAAATGTGCACAAGAAGACGTTCCAAAAAAACTCTAAAATCATTTTTAGGTCCTACAGTTTTTTGGTAGAAGCATAACGATAACTTTTACTTTTTAACAAACTCCGTTCTTAAAGGGGGAAGACTTCTGTAACGGCCCTTGAATCCTACATGATCTCTCTCCTATCTTACCGACAAAAAAGTAGGCAGAGAAAGACAGACCAAAAATCTCCTGCAGCATCGCCATCTTTGATGATATACTTCAAAGTTTCCAATCCAAAAATTTACCAGCCCAGTCGGCTGGGGCTCTAGAATACACCGACTGCATCTCTTCAGATGGGTATGAGCTATCCCTTCAACTAGTGTCCTGGATATGACGTTAAATAATCTGATGGTGAGACTCCAGTAATGTTAAAGACTTGGAGAATGCGGAATACCTCTACATGGCCATCGCTCCAAGGTTCACTCTAGCCCGGAGTAGTGGCACCTGATAGGGTCCTATCTATAGGTCGAATACAACTGATTGACATTTAAGCCGAGAGCAAACAAATGACTTCTACTAAATTCAATTGTTAAAAAAAGAACTGATCATTTAACTGTGTGTAAACAAATAACTGATGTTTAATAGAATTGTTAGTGATACATAACAATACTTGACACGATTTAACTGAGTGCAAACGAATAAATGACGTTGAATTGAATAATTAGTGTTGGATAACAATACTTGCTTGAAACCATTTAACTGAGTGAAAAAAAATGAGCTCAGTCTCGTTTAAAAAAGTTATCAAAAAAATTGTATATATATATATATATATATATATATATATATATATAAAGAGGATTTGGCATTAAATAACCTACAATGGTTGATATAAACCAAACCAAACCAAATCTTGTATATTTGATATATATGTATAAAGAGGATTTGGTATTTAATAACCAACAATGGTTGATATGCCATGAAACTAAATCAAACCTAAACAAAACATCGATAACAAACACTAATCCTCAAAAGAATATCGGGACTGCTTTAAATAATATAAATGCATTTTCGTTTACAATATACATGTTCAAAAGTCAATGAACACAGAACACATCTTTCCTATTCTCTTTCTCATTAACAAAATTATATATATATATATATATATATATATATATATATATATATATATATATATATATATATATATACCTACGGAAAAGGCTTTTGCTACATTACGTAATGAACTCGGTAAACATAAATCACTAGATTATTTACCTGACCCCATAACATACTTCAAACTTCGTTGCACTATCAATGTTGTAAAAACTAATGTATTATCAGACTTCGCAATCATTTTCAACAGGTAAACATACCATACTTCGTTGCACTATCAATGTTTTAAGACCTCAGATATCATTAAAGTTCACAATCATTTTAAACAAGTAAACATACCGTACTTCGTTGCAATATGATTGTTTTGAGAACTAATGTATTATAACAGTTCACAATCATTTTAAATATGTAAACACACCATTTTTGTTGCACCCCACACATGGCCGTGCAAAAGCAGGACGACCAGCACGAACATACATTCAGCAGCTATGTGAGGATACGGGATGTTGTCCTGAAGACCTGCCTAGGGCGATGAACGATGGGGAGGAGTGGCGAGAGAGGGTCAGGGATATCCGTGCTACCACTGCGACATGATGATGATGATCAATGTTTTAAGACCTCAGATATCATTAAAGTTCACAATCATTTTAAACAAGTAAACATACCGTACTTCGTTGCAATATGATTGTTTTGAGAACTAATGTATTATAACAGTTCACAATCATTTTAAATATGTAAACACACCATTTTTGTTGCACTATCAATGTTTTAAGACCTCAGATATTATTAAAGTTCACAATCATTTTAAATATGTAAACACACCATAGATCGTTGCTATATCAATGTTTTGAGAACTAATGTATTATAAAAGTTAACAGTGATTTTAAACGAGTAAAGACACCAAACTACTTTGTACTGTCTATGTCTTAAAACCTAATGTATATTTAAAGTTCATTGATATCTTAAATAAGTAAATACACCATACTTTGTTGCAATATCAATATTTTAAGAACAAATGTATTATTAAATTTCACTGTCATTTTAAACAAGTAAATACCATAACCGTTGCAATATCAATGTTTTACGAACTAATGTATTATTAAAGTTCACAGACATTTTAAACAGGTAAACACACCATATTGGTTGCAATAGCAATTGTTTTAGGAATTGATGAATTATTAATGTTCAGACTCATTTTAAACAAGTAAACACACCGTATTTGTTGCATAATCAGTTTTTTAAGAACTAATGTATTATTAAACTCTTTTGCTATATCTGAGTTGAACAAATCGTCTACTACGACGACTTGACCAAGTAACAGTTAAGGAAGAGGTTAGTAATTTATTTAACTTTTTGCTTTGATGTGACACAAAGCCTTATGAATGGGGCACCCAATGAGACTCAAACTCACTCGGGAAGACCAGAAGTATAAGACCCAAATGGGGATTCGAATTCACAGTTTACCAGCTAAGCTAGCAAACCATTATAATAATCGAGACGCCTTTAGTCACCAGTGTAACACAAGAGCAAAAGTATGGGACACCTGTTGGAATCGAACTCACAAGCATAATTTGCAAATGATTACAGCACGTTAAATACGAATATCATTAAATAAGTTTCCAGACTTTTTTCGTATGGGCACTTTTTTTGATAGTACACATATGAAACTCTAGTCCCCTTCGAAGTAATCTCCTCCGGCTGCAATGCACTTGTTGTACCGTTCCATCAACTTCTGGAAGGCGCCATGGAAGTGTGAGCGTGTCAATGACCTTCGTCACAGCCTCTTTCATCTCCTCAATTGTCTCATAACGACAGCCTCTGAGTTTAAGGAATAACCAAAAGTCACAGGGAGCAAGGTCTGGACTATAGGGACGGTGAAGAACTGTCTTGATACCCATCTTGGTCAAATAGTCTGTGACAAGGATGCAGTTGTGGACTGGTGCATTGTCCCAGAGGAAATACCACTGACCCGATTTGAAGAGTGCTGGCCTCTTCCGACGGAATCTCTTCAAGAACTCCCTTAAAACCTCAACATAGCAACCCTAACCCTAACCCTTTGGTCAATCAACTCTGGTGTATTGACTTCCTTACTCCGCCCACACCTCTCATCATCCCTTACAGACTCCCTGCCTTCCTTGAATCTCTTATGCTGCTCAAAAACTGACGCTCGATTCCTGCAAGATGGTCGAAAAGCAATCTGAAACATTCCATACGTTTCTGTGGCAGCATTTTTTCCAAGTTTAAAACAGAATTGTATTGCATATCGTTCTTCTAAAGTGTCCTCACGTCCAGATTGCATTTTTGAAATTCACCAGCTGTGACAATCAGGTTTTAGTAGGGTGTATTCCAATTGCTGCTGTAGCTGTTCATTTGAACCTGAAATCATAAAAACTGGTCAGTCATCTCATAAGATGTATAGCAATAACATAGTGAATTTTCAAGAGTTTACGACAAATTTAAATGCCTGTACCAAAAAGGTCTGGAAACCTATTGAATGCACCACGTACCCCAATGATTATGTAATTGTCTATATGCTCAACTCGACCACATAAATATTTTCAGTTTGAATTCCTTAATTTACAAGAGTGGAAATGATGGTTTGATTTGGTTTGTTCAGTGGTATATCAACCTTTGTGAGTTATTTAAGGCCAAATCCATCTTTATAGATGAACAGTGGTGTTACTATTTAAATTCTGGCTTTGGGAAGGGTAAGGGGATTTATACCTTTCCCAAGGATATTAGTCTGAAAGTAAACCTAAATAACGCAACTAGAGTTCGAACTCGCTTACAGTGATGTTGCAGTCAAGCACGTTAACCACTGAATTCGGGAGCTCGCCCCTCTCGCAGAAATAAATAATATCTACAGAGATATGTTGAAAAGTAAACTTTTTATTCGTACGGGTTTTGATATTTTACAATTTTGTTTGGTTTTATGAGATATCAACTGTTATTCGTTATTGAATGCGAAATCTTTTTAAACACACACACACACACACACACACACACACACACACACACACACACATATATATATATATATATGTATATATATATATATATATATAGGATTCGTTTTGGTTTGGTTTTATGGCATATCAACCATTGTTGGTTATTTAATGCCAAATCCTCTCTATACATGTATATCAAATATACAGGGTTTGGTTTGGTTTGGTTTGGTTTTATGGCATATCAACCATTGTTGGTTATTTAATCCCAAATCCTGCTTATATATATGTATATATATATATATTAAATGTATAATTTTTAACACATTTTGTAGATACACACAGTTAAATGATCAAACAGTTTTATTTCTTATAACTCAATTCAACATAAATCAACAAAGTTAAATGGTTCCAAGTATTGCGATCTATCACTAACAATTTAATTAAACATCTGTCAGTTGTTTACACTCAGTTAAATGATCAAACAGTTCTATTTCAAACAATTCAATTTAGCATGAGTAAACGAATTTAAATGTTTCCAAGTATTGCTATGTATCACTAACAATTTAATTCAACACCAGTCATTTGTTTACACTCAGTTAAATGATCGAACGGCTCTATTTCTAGCCATTCAATTTAGCATAAGTCAACAAAGTTAAATGATTCCAAGTATTACTATACACACATAATGAAGCACGCACGCACACACACACACACACATAATGTAATACACACATAATGAAACACACATACACAAATAATGTAATACACACATAATGAAACACACATACACAAATAATGTAATACACACATAATGAAACACACACACACAAATAATGTAATACACACATAATTAAACACAAACACACAAATAATGTAATACACACATAATGAAACACACACACACAAATAATGTAATACACACATAATGAAACACACATACACAAATAATGTAATACACACATAATGAAACACACATTCACAAATAATGTAATACATACATAATGAAACACACACACACAAATAATGTAATACACACATAATGAAACACACACACAAATAATGTAATACACACATAATGAAGCACACACGCACACACACGCACACACACACGTGAAGAAAATAATATTACCCGCGCCTATTCTTCAGGCTTACGGTGATTTTTTTATTCAGTTTTCTTGCTTCCATGATTTTTGATGGTCACTACTCCATTTTTATTTCCTCGTCACTACTTGTTTGTCGAGGCACTTTATTCTCTGATGAGACATGAACGAAAGGAAAAGTTCCTTTTTTTTAGAATTTTAAGATATCTCAAAATATACGCTTTTTAAAGCTGTTTTTAAATTTTGCTCATACCACAGAATCTTTATATATTAACGTAAAGTTGGGCGGGTTTCGATCCCAGCTTCAAGCATTCTACGTGTCTAGCCACCCTAAAGAGTTGTGATACAACGAAACAGTCTGTCTGTGGATGACACTATATACACTCCCCCACGGGGGTTGAGCACTCTAGCGAAGGAATTTACAGCTGCCACTCGCATAATGCAAAGCTCTTCGAACGAATTGAGCACTCTGGTATCCGGTAAGGCAAAAATGTAAACAAACGAAAGTTACTACGTAATGGCTTATAATTCCCGAGCTGACGTGGTCCGCCTGATGGCTGAGCGGTATGATACTAATTCTGACGAAAAGTTGGGCGAGTTACGATCCCAGCTTCAAGCGTCCAACGTGTCTAGCCACACTGAAAAGTTGTGATACGAAACAGTCTCTCTGTGGATAACAATATATATATATATATATATATATATATATGTGTGTGTGTGTGTGTGTGTGTGTGTGTGTTGCAACTATGGCATCAATTAATTCTCTTGAAGTTACGTTAAGTTGTTACTGGCATGCCACAATGGTTCACTAAGAAAAGATTGACGGAATAGGGCAAATCACTCTTCAACTGCTGACCAACATATTTCGCATTAAAAACAAAAATTTACTACTCTCATTGCCAACCTTGAAAGTAAATAATCACTTATATATAAGAAAGAAAGAAAGAAAACGAGTGATCAAAATAATTTATTACGAGAGTAGCGTGAATGTTGTAGCGAATTACGCTTAATGAGTTTGAAAGAGAACTTAATCTAGTTTTCAATTTTTCCCCAAATTAGGGGTAAAGATAGATTTGTCATAAAGGTAGTTGGAACTATTGGAGGTGCCCGTGGTGTAATGGTTATCGGCGTAGGAAATGGACACGGCGATACGAGTTCAAATCCTAGACGAGACTGATTGCATTTCACATAGTACTAATACCCTTGGGAAAGGTATGAATCCAATTATTCTCCCTCCAGCTTCAGGTTCTTTAGCCTTGGTGAGGCAACTAGTCTAGGAGAAGGAAAACTCTGAATTCAAACCTGTTAAACTCCGCTTAAAAAATTTACCTTGTGTCAAATCCTGCCCGAGCGGAGGGGGTGGTAAATATGATTAAGGTAGTTGGAATTTAGTCAATGTTGGAACAAATTATGTTTAATGAGTTTATAAGAAAACGTAGCTTAAGATCGTAGCAGAATGCTTAATACTGAATTTAATTCTAAATAAAACAAGCAAACACAAAACAAATAACAGGAGGTTGAGTTAAACAGACGTTGTTTCTTAATCTGCTATTTTTAACAATAAGCAATAATTCATGAAATAAGTTTTTGAGTGAGTATTAATTTCTGTATGAGTACAGTGTAGCAAACGTTTCTACTGTTATTTTTAATTGCTTATTGCATGTCAGACCTAAATTCATTTGAAGATAAAACTAAGTTATCGTCGTGAAAATCGGGACTGATATTTTTCGCTCAGCCTGAATAATCTAACATCAAGGTCTGTTTTCTTTGATCACAAGACTGCAACTAAATAGGAAGATGAAAGATGAAAGATTTTGGCGGTAAGATAAGAAAAAATTATTTAGCGGAAATTATGGCACACGTGGGTCTTTTCCTGTTTTTAGATTTGATGAGACCTTTGTCTTAGGCACTGTTATAAATCCACATAAACTATTTTGTCACTGGCATGCCACAATGGCTAAATAAGAAAAGAGTATTCAGACAAATTGCTCATAGATAAAATTTGGTCGGGTAGGACAACGAAGAAGAATTAACTGGTGATACTATACGGATCACCATCAGAATCAAGGTGCGCTAACACCATGGATTCCTTTGATTCTCTTTCACCATCAGTCCCTGTCGGCCATCGTTCTTGGTAGGTGCTCTAAACTGCATCCAATGTCCGCACAAAACTGGTTTATGTAAATTTTTGTTGGTCGGCCAACACAACTTTGTCCATGTGTAGGAGTCCATAAGAGAATGTCTCTTATGAGTTCATCCTTACTTCTCTAACAGTGCCAAGCGTCTTTTTCCTCTTACTTAGATGGTTTGTGAGATGGGATGTGTGTGGCAGCACAGTTCCTGTTGTGTTGGGTGCTATTTCCAAGATTTGTTCAAAACAGCTCGTAACATCCTTGTGTAGTTCCTATCTCGTTTTTTCTTCAATCGTTTTGTTAAAGTCCAAATGGTGCAGCCGTTAAGTAGTACTGTCACAGCTACAACTTGAAAGAATTCGCGTTTTATTCTATAAAGGTCAGATTTCCATATGGTCGTTAACCTGTCATTTACCTATCAATGTGTTTACATCGGTTTCAGTTGATAAGATGCTGCTATCAAACTAGTCTACTGATTTTGGAGATTTACGATCTTGATTAAAATGCATTAGTTCTATACGGATAATGACCTTTTTTTTTTAGATTTAAAAATTGTAAATGTCGACATTTTAAATATAAACATTATCGGGTTCTGTAATCGCGACATTAACAAAAAAGGCAGCCATGCAAATTTGAGGGGGACAACGAGATACTTAGTGGACAGCAAGGAGGAGATTAAATTTGGTTCCATTGGAAGAAAAAACAAAATTGTTCATCTTATTATTTACATTGAAACAAACACATTATGTGTAGACAAGAAAGAAAGAAAGAAAGAAAGAAAGATTGTTTTGTTTGCGTTTTTGTTTTGTTTTGTTTTGTTTTGTTTTTTCTTTTCTTTTTTTTTTTTTGTTTTTTGTTTTGTTTTGTTTGTTTTTTGTTTGTTTTTGTTTTTGTTTTTGTTTTTTGTTTTTTTGTTTTTTGTTTATTTTGTTTGGTTTTTTTTTTTTTTTTTTGGTTTTGTTTGTTTTTTGTTGTTTTTTTTTTTTTACGGAGGGGTCTAATAACAAAGGGATCCGTACAGAACAGCAGCAATATTATTGTCCCTAGCTATGGGCTAAATAATGCTCATAGCTAGGGACAATATGGGGGTTTCAGACCTTTCCCAAAAGTATTGGTCCGACAGAGAACATAATAGCGCCACTGAAGTTCGAACTCGCTTACTACGATGTCACAGTACAGCACGCTAACCACTCTCTCAAGAAAGTAAGAAAATGAAAAAAATCTATTCAAAATAATCAGTCTTCATACTTAAAATGATTAAATGAAACCTTACAGTGTTTACTCTCACAAAGGTTGTCTGAACATTCTCTTCACTCGAGTGTATGTGCGTCTGTATGTATATGTGTATATATCAATGTACGTAGGAATGTATCAATATGTGAGTAATGAAAACAGGATAAGAGATTCTGTCTTGTAATCTTTTATTCAATAAATAATCTTACTACTCGTCGACTTGACAAGTGGAAATGTACAGCTTTTATAGCTTGGATTATCAAAGAGGAAATAATCCATATTCACAACAATGTGTATGTAAGCATATATCTGTTTATGTATGTATCAATATGTATGCATGTATATGTGTATGTATGTATACGGTTGTGTAAACATGTATCAATGTATGTATGTGTGTATGTATGTATCAATATATGTATATATGCATGTATCTGTCAATATATGTCTGTATGTATCAGTATGTGTATGCATGCATGTATATGTGTTGATACGTATCACTATGTTCGTATATGTGTGTGTATGTATGTGTCAATATGTGTGTGTATGTTTGGTTTGGTCTGGTTTAGTTTTATGGCACAGTGAGTAGTTTTAGGGATCATTTCTGTCACTTAAATTACGATATGTTGGGTGTAGTTAAAAGCAAATTGGCTCCCATAAAAAGACTGACCGTTTATTTTTGTTGATATTGGTTTGGTTTGGTTTGGTTTTATGGCATTTCAACCATTGTAAGTTATTTAATGCCAAATCCATTTTTATACATATAAACAATTCTATTTCAAATAATTCAGTTAAGCATAAGTACACAGTTTAGTTCTATTTGACCCATAGATAGGACCCTATCAGGGGGTACCACTACGGGCTACAGTGGACCTGGAAAGGATGGTAATAAACGCGTACTCCGCATTCCCCAAAGCTCCAGCATTACTGAACCCTCACCATCAGATTGTTTAACGTCATAACCAGGACACTTGTTGGGGGAGTTTTACCCCTCTGCAGAGATGCAGACGGTGTACTCTACAGCCCCGGCCGACTGAGCCACGTATGTATGAATGTATGTATGTATGTGTCACGAACCAGACATGCAGGACACTGCTGGAGAAGCAGGGACGAGCTCATAAATGATGTACTCCTATGGACCCCCACATATGGCCGGGCAAAAGCAGGACGACCAGCATGAACATACATTCAGCAGCTATGTGAGGATTCGGGATGTAGCCCTGAAGACCTGCCAGAGGCGATGAACGTTAGGGAAAAGTGGCGAGAGAGGGTCAGGGATGTCCGTGCTAGCGACACGATATGTTGATGATAATGTATCAATATATATATCAATGTATCGATATATGTATCTATAGATACGTATAGGCATGTGTGTGTATGCATCAATATGTATGGATCAATGTGTCAATATATGTAAGTATAAATACTTGTATGTATGTATGTATGTATGTATCGGGTCCATAAAGACACCACGCTAACTGTGACATATGAGGAAAATTGTGCCTATCTCTTGCTGGTCTCAAAAGCCATCTGCATAAATGTGCAAAATCTATCTTGCCCCCAAATAATGTCACTGGAAACAAAACTGATCGGCTGTGCCAATTCTGTGGCAAAATCTGTTGCAGTTTGGCTGCCCTGAAGAGTCACCTACGAATACATGCAATTTAAGGGGCGAGTATGGGTGGGGGAGAGGACATGAGATAAAGGAGGTGGTCATGCTCGAAACCGAGAGGGCAGACATCATCTTTGTACGTATGTAAGTATGTGTATGCATTAATATGTATGTTTTAGTGTATGTATATATTAATATCTATGTAGCAACGTATCAATAAATATATGTATCAATATGTGTATGTATATGTGTATGCATGTATGTGTATGCATACATATATATATATATATATATATATATATATATATATATATAAGTATTCATGTGAGAAGAAATAAGTTGAATCCGACAGGATGTATGTAGAAAAGCTAAAACGGAAGAAAGATATATGTTTGATGGTTTGTTTATTTGCCAACGCGTTTCGACTCCAATCTTTTGTTTGAATGCAAAAATATTTTATCAAAATTATTTTTGTATGAAATATAATTATGATAGATAATTTTTTGATTCAATTGGAAGTTTTCATCAGGGCTTGTAGATCTTGCTATTTTAAAAAACGGATTAATACGGGTTGATTTGTTCAAATTGCGACATGTCACGCAATTTTTTTTTTTTAAGTAAATGGCGTTTTGTGGTTTGAGAAACGTATTTGTGACGTTTTATTGCTTTAAATGTTTAGAGAAGGGGGGGCTAATCTTTGTGAGTATTTTGAATTCTTTTAGTATTATTTTTCATCTAGACGGTCATATTATGAAAAAAAAACTTTGTAGTGGCATGTTATAGAACATGCTTCAATTATTCTTTGTTTATATATGAAATGAATGAAAGCAAATATGGCAGAGTTTTGAAAACCGAAAGTGTGGTTAGTTAAAATATTGTGAGAGACTAAAGAGTTTGTTGTTTTACCAGTTTAAAGTCTTTTTTATGTTCATTGATTCTTTTGTTAAATTTCTGCTTTGTTTCTCATGTGTAAAACTTATTGCAATTTAGGCAGTACATTTTGTAAACACCTGCGTTGAATAGGAAATCTGTGTTTTTGTATTTATCAATATGCATGAATAAATGTATCAATGTACGTATGTATGTATGTATATCACCTTCAACCTATATATCTGTGTATGTGTGTCACTCTCTCTCTCTCCTTCCCCTCTCTCTCTCTCTCTCTCTCTCTCTCTCTCTCTCTGTATATATATCCTCTCTCTATGTATGAATATACATATTTATATATTTGAGTGCATAACGCTCTCTCTCTCTCTCTCTCTCTCTCTCTCTCTCTCTCTCTCTCTATCCTTCCTTCCTTCCCTCATTCTCAAAATACTTATATATACATATATATATATATATATATGGGGGTGTAAAGCAGGTTTGACTTCAGAATTTCCCTATCCCTACCCTGCTTTCAAAACCCAGATAAAGCTGTTTGCATTTCACATCGTACTAATACTCTTGGGAAAGGCATGAATCCAACTATTCCCCCTGCAGTTATGGATAAATAGTAGGGTAAACTGGACTCCTTAACCTTAGTATGGTAACCAGTCTAGGAAAAGGAAATCTCTGAATTTAAACTCTGCTTAAAAAGGTTAACCTTGTGTCGCACCCTGCTCGTGTTGAGAAGTTTGTAAATATATGCAAATACATAATACTGCTATAAAAACTCACCTTAGTCAACAAAAACTTAAAGTCCACCTTATTCCAAACATCATTTAAAAAATACTTGTCACTGATATAGAATGGCTTAAAAGTCAATTACCGTTTTTTTATAAATAACTTTTTTATTTTTAATCTATTTTATCCGAGAAATATTATATTTCCCGACTTGTTCAAATCAATTTCCAGCCTTCAAATCAATTTAAACTTTGTTTATCTTTTTTATTCAAAAGTTGTTTAATTCTTTAAGATGGTTGGGGACTTTTGCACCACTCAAAACAAACACACTATTTAACATACTCAAATAAAGATCAGAAATTCAAGAAACCATAATTATTTATTTTAAGATGCAATAAACAAAGTAAAAATCAGTGAGAAAATCAGCATTCGAGGTGTATTTCATCACCAAACATTTCCCACAACTATTAATGAATTATGCCTGCTTCAACGTTATTGATATTATTAGTAAACGATGATCTCAAGTCCCCATGACGTAATGACTAAAGTACTGGATTCCGGCCTCCAAGTAAACAAGTTTGAAGTCAAGTATCGCTGTTACGTTCACTTTTGGACTAATGCCCTTAGGAAAGGCATGAACACCCTTATCCCCCAGCGACGGGGTAAATAGTATCACTGCTATTCTTTTACAAGAGTCGCCTTGGCATTAAAAAACCTGCGAAAGCTGATATTCCTTTAAAGAAATCAATAACTTGAAAAACGCTATAAAATCTACAAATATTCAAAATGTTTACGCACTCTTGAGAGAAACAATTCAGAATCAAGTTTCGCCAGACGAAACAAAAAATGCATCTTGGTCATTTCCTTGAAAATGACAATGTGAGAAAATTTCAGTCAATTTTTTGAAAAATTAAACCAATCCTAAAGTTGAGAAAACCTTTAGGAAAAATCAGAACCGTTTTCGAAGAAATCGATTTTCATCTTCTCAGATTCTGGTTATTCAGTGAATAAATCTCGAGGCAACACTCTAATTTATAGGTTTCTCCAATGCATATGATTCCATGCGCAGAAGAAAGGTGAAGCAATTTCTTCTAGCGAACGACTTTTCAAAAAAAAAGTCTACAGCCATAGGGGTGGGGGCGGTCTTCGTGGTGTAATGGTTAAAGCAATCGACTGCGGAAAGCTAGTGAGCGAATTCGTACTCCAGTCGCGCTATTACGTTAACTTTCGGACAAATACTCTTGGGAAAGGTAAGAATGCCCTTATCCTCCCAGGTATGGGTTAAATAACATCACCGCTGTTCTTGTAGAAGGATAGCTTTGGCATTAAATAACCCAACAAAGGTTGATATGCCATTAAACAAAGAAACCAAGCCTGTACAGCTATAATGAAGCTTTATTATGGCATGAAAGCAATGATCTTCTCACCTGATGGTGACACTGACCACGACATTGTTGCTGGTGTTTTGCAAGGAAATACATTGCCACCATTTCAATTTATAATTTCCTTAGATTACGTACTTGGAATTTTGATCGATCTAATCAAAGAAAATTGTCTCACATTGGCACCGTATCTATTCAAAATCTGGCAAGATCACGTACTACGAATATCAAAAGATCTAATCAAAGAAAATTGTCTCACATTAGCACCGTATCTCTCTAAATTCTGGCAAGATCACGTACTACGAATATCAAAAGATCTAATCAAAGAAAATTGTCTCACATTGGCACCGTATCTCTCTAAACTCTGGCAAGATTACGTACTACGAATATCAAAAGATCTAATCAAAGAAAATTGTCTCACATTGGCACCATATCTATTTATAATCTGGCAAGATCACGTACTACGAATATCAAAAGATCTAATCAAAGAAAATTGTCTCACATTGGCACCGTATCTCTCTAAACTATGGCAAGATTACGTACTACGAATATCAAAAGATCTAATCAAAGAAAATTGTCTCACATTAGCACCGTATCTCTCTAAACTCTGGCAAGATCACGTACTACGAATATCAAAAGATCTAATTAAAGAAAATTGTCTCACATTGGCACCGTATCTATTTAAAATCTGGCAAGATCACGTACTACGAATATCAAAAGATCTAATCAAAGAAAATTGTCTCACAATACCACCGTATCTCTCTAAACTATGGCAAGATCACGTACTACGAATATCAAAAGATCTAATCAAAGAAAATTGTCTCACATCAGCACCATATCTATTTAAAATCTAGCAATATTACGTATTAGTTTCGCATGTCAATCGATCTCTTGAAAGAAAACCGTCTTTCACTAAAATAGCAAGAAGCAAATGATATTCCGTGAAAACTATTTCTAATTATCTAGCACTTCTTGCAAATACACCTGCTCAAGCCGAATGTCTGCTGGATGGTCTGGAGCATGCAATAAGAAGCATTTGGTCTCTACTTGAACTCTGATTAAACAGAGTCCATGTGTTTTAAACAAGATGATGCCATCTCCTCATTAAATAGCAAGCCTCTGAAATTCGAAAACCATTTCATATACCTCGGTAGCAATATCTCATGTGCCGAAAGCCATGTGTGTATGTATGTATGTATGTATGTATGTATCAATATCTATGTATATGTGTCTGTATGCCCCTGTGAGTCTACTTGCATGTAAAATGTGTGAGGAAAAATGTGTAAAAGATAAAATCACTTGAGTGATTATACATGGGTAATAATTTATAAGGTTGAAATTCAAACATAATGTGAAAGGCAAGGAACAAACCATTGAATTCAAAAATTAAGGGGTTGTCTTCGTGGTGTAATGGTTAAAGCGATGGACTGCGGAATCGTAGTACGCGAGTTCGTACTCCAGTCGCGCTATTACGTTCACTTTCGGGCAAATACCCTTGGGAAAGGTATGAACCCCCTTATCTTCCCAGCTATGGGTTAAATAGTACCACTACTGCTCTTCTAGGAGAATGGATTTGGCGTTAAATAACCTAAAAAGAGTTGATATGCCATTAAACAAAGAAACCTAAATCAAAAATTAATTCCATAAATTGATGATTTTGTAACCATAAATCAAGGGTCGTCCAATACACAAGTCGACTTTTATACGGGTACATATGGTATTTTTCTGGACGTACAATATGTCCTGCTTATTTTTTTCATATTACAAGCTTAATTCTCATTATTAACTCTGTTTTTACGTTTTTCCTCTTTCTCTCTCTCACTATCTCTCTCTCTTTCACTCTCTCTCTCTCTCTCTCTCTCTATATATATATATATATATATCACACAAAAGAAAAGCATGAACCGCTATTGATAGATTATCGATCGTTTAGAAAGGTGACCTGTCCGATAAAAGGAAATGGGAATTCTTCCAAGCTGTAGTTGGGTCAGTACTAGTATATGACTGCACCATTTGAATTATTACGAAGCGTTTGCTTTCGTTTGGTTTGGTTTTATGGCATATCGGCCATTATAGGTTATTTAATGCCAAATCCGGTTTATACATATATATTAGACATACGTACATGATTCGTAAACATAAGTCAACAAAGTTAAATAGTACCAAGTATTGCTAAGTATCACATACAATTCAATTGAATATCAACCTTTTGTTTACACACAGTTAAATGAGCAAACAATTCTATTTCAAGCAATTCAGTTTAGCATAAGTGATTTGTTTGCGTACAGTTTAAGTGTCAAACAGTTCTATTTGATCCAGGTGCTATTACTCCAGGCCAGATTGTACCTGTGAGCAATGGCAATGAAGAGGTACTCCGCATACCTCAAAGCTCCAGCAGTACTGGAGCTTCATCATCTGATTGTTTAGTGACATATCCAGGAAACTCGTTGGTGGAGGGAGGGTCTTACCCCTCTGCAGAGAAACAGTCGGTGTATTCTTCAACCTCAGCCAACTGGCCTAGAAGCGTTTGAGGGGAAGCTAGATGGGAACTACATAAAAATGCTGTACGCTGTTTTGAACAAAACAATATGTGTATAGTCACTTACCTCCCATCTCACAAACCCTCCAAGTAAAACGAATTAGACATGCTAGGCACTGCTGGTGAAGTGAGAAAAACTCAAAAGAGACGTGTTCCCAGAGACTAAACTTACATTCACCAACTCTGCACTGAAACTGGATTGCAGTCTACAACCTACGAAAATCGATGGTCGATAGGGATGGATGGCTCGAGAGAGTCAAGCGAATCCGTGCTATTAGCACGACTTGATGATGATATATATATATATATATATATAGGATGATGTACAAAAGTGATTTTGCAAATAAGAATTGGGAGGGGGCTATTTATTTTTTGGGCAATCTTAACTAGTTTCGAATTTAAATCAGCGTTAAGAAAAAAAATTGTCAAAAGAAGTTATTTTAGAAAGTTTTATAAATAGTTTTTAAAACATTTGATATGCTACCAATGAAAAGACAAAAAATGAACTTACTACGTAGTAAATGGAATCGTTGAATGAAAATTATTTTCTGGCTTCGAAGTTTCTTCAACTAAAACTAACCTTTAGATGATATCAGGTGGTATCATAGATATCTGGCACAGAGGTCTTCATTTGGGAGATATATTTTTCGTAATAGAGGATTGTGTTTCAAACTAGCCATGACTGCTTGGTCAGGAAATTCTTTATTTAGCTGTCTATGTATCATCCCAAATCTGTCCATCCTATTTCAAAACTGTGTTTTGAAGGTCATTCAGTTTAATATTAAAACCATTTGGGATAAGAGTTGGGTGACGCTTTATGCCTTTCTCTTTTAATATTTTCTATTATTGCAATGCGTATACATTTGGGGGGGGGTTATGAGCGGTGTTTGAATTTTTTTCGGTGGGGGGGATTCTTTCTACGATAGTGGGTTTTTCAAATTGCTGCCGGTTGAGAAAAAATGTGTTTATATATATATATATATATATATATATATATATATATATATATAGGTATTATTTGGTCCAGTTAAACCAGAGTTGGGAGTAATTCCTTCAGGACAAGAAAATCATTCAGGAGCTGAACATTTAAATTTTCCTGGTGGAGAGATCAATGTAATTTTTTTTACAGATCAATATTTCTTTAAGAAAAAACCAAAGACCGGTTAATTTAGGATTATAAATTTATTTCCATCCTGTTTTTCAGTTTCTGGTGTGAATCAAAAACACGAAGAAAAATATTACAGGACTTCTTCTGATCCAATGGATAAATAAAACAGACTAGACACGTGGGGGCGGGGGAAGAGATTAAGGAGTTGTTCCAGCAAGTTTTTTAAAGACGAAGGAACTCTATTAGTTTTAATTTTATTTTTTCTAGTGTCGGGATCTTCTGGCCAAGCATAGTCGAAAGCACTAGGGCAAAAGTAATGGGACAATTCCTTTACCATGTCAATCCCGACACTAGCAAAATAACAAGGAGTCTTAAGAAATAATAGACAGTGTTCCATCGTCTTTAACAAACCTTGCTTGAAGAATAACTTGCTGCCTAAATAGACACTCTTCAATATATATATATATATATATATATATATATATATATATATATATATGGGGGGGGTGTTTATGTATATATATATATATATATGTGTGTGTGTGTGTGTGTGTTCATGTATTTATATATACGAGGATCATTAAATAAGCTTCCAGAATTTTTTCGTATGGGCACTTTTATTGATAGTAAACACATGAAACTCTAGTCCCCTTCGAAGTAATCTTCTCTGGTTGCAATGCACTTGTTGCACCGTTCCATCAACTTCTGGAAGGCCCCATGGAGGACCTCTTGTGTAAGCGTGTCAATGACCTTCATCACAGACTCTTTCATCTTTCTCTCATTTGTCTCATAACGACAGCCTCTGAGCTGAGGGAATAACCAAAAGTCACAGGGAGCAAGGTCTGGACTATAGGGAGGCTGAGGAACTGTCTTGATGCCCATCTTGGTAAAATAGTCTGTGACAAGGATGCAGTCGTGGACTGGTGCATTGTCCTCGTGGAAATGCCACAGACGCGATTTGAAGAGTGCTAGCCTCTTCCGATGGAATCTCTTCCTAAACTCCCTTAAAACCTCAACATAGTAACCTTAACCCTAACCCTTTGGCCAATCAACTCTGGTGTATTGACTTCTTTACTCCTCCCACACCTTTCATCATCCCTCACTGACTCCCTGCCTTCCTTGAATCTCTTACGCCACTCAAAAACTGATGCTCGATTCATACAAGATGGTCGAAAAGCAGTCTGAAGCATTCCATACGTTTCTGTGGCAGCATTTTTTCCAAGTTTAAAACAGAATTTTATTGCATATCGTTCTTCTAAAGTGTCCTCACGTCCAGATTGCATTTTTGAAAATCACCAGCAGTGACAATCAGGCTTTAGTAGGGTGTATTCTAATTCGTGCTGTAGCTGTTCATTTGAAGCTGAAATCATAAAAATTGGTCAGTAATCTCATAAGATGTATAGCAATAACGTACTGAATTTTACGACAATTTTAAATCCCAGTAAAAAGAAAGTCTGGAAACTTATTGAATGCACCACGTATGTGTGTGTGTGTGTGTGTGTGTGTGTGTGTGTGTGTGTTTACGTATATATATATGTGTGTGTGTGAGTATTTATATATATATATATATATACTTGCATTCTTTTTAATATATAAATGAACATTAATGAAATAAAAACATATGAATATATTCTTCAATTTTTACAAATACGTCCTCAGATCTACAATATAACTCCATAGTCTTTTCATTATTTCTGAGCTTTACCAAAATAGAAAGAAAAAATGAAAAGTTATTTCGTAGCTAGGAAGAATTCCCAGTATGTAATTATTGTATACCCAATGGATTTTCTTTTCTAGGTTGATCACTCACTCAAGAAATCCAACGGATGTAATAACTGAAATATCACAGCCTCCAACAAAACGAAATCCATAAATTTATCGAAAAAGAAACGTCAGCAAAAATGAAGCTTATTTCTTGAAAAAAGCTTCAAATCTAAAACATTTCTCTGCTTACGTTACACAAACACAAATATACTCGACAAACATTGAGAAACGCGTCTACAAGTACGTATGAGGAGCGCTCAAAAAGAAACATCCCTCTCGGTGGGGATTAGAAAAAGATCTATCTCTTACAGAAAGAAAAGGGGGTGTCACGCGTATCACACAATGCTACATCTGATAGTGAAGCTGCAGTGCTGGAGATCTAGGGAGTGTGGCGTACCTATTCATTGCTCCCTGATCTACTCTGACCCGGAGTGGTAGTACCTGTTAGATCCCAATTTAGAGGTCAAATGGATCTATTTGCAAATTATTTATGTTAGATTGAAACACCTAATATCCGATAACAGTGTACCAGATCAGTCGGCTAGGGCTTTGAAAACACAGATTGCATCTCGGCAGAAAGGTAAACGAGTATCTTGTATATGGCACTAAACAATCTGATGGTGAGGCTTAACTGTGCTTAGATAAATGACTGAGGGCACCTCTGGTGGTGTAATGGTTTGCAAGGTAGACTAGCAAACCTACACGAGTGAGTTCGATTCTCATTGGGTGCCCAATTCATGCGGCCTTGTGCTACATCTAAGCAAAAAAGCTTAGTAAATTACCTTAGATAAATGACTGATGTTGAATTGAATTGTTAGGGATACATCGCAATCATTTAACTTTGTTGACTTATGCTAAATTGAATATTTAGAAATAGAACTGTTTGATCTTTTAGCTATCTGTATCTGAAAAATGTGTTTACAAATCATATATTTAATATATGTGTTAAAAAGGATTTGGCAAACCAATAACCGTGTACGAAAAAAAATCTAAAGAGACCACACAAAAAATGTGAATAAAAACGTACACAATTCCTAAACCTCAGGGAATCAAATAATTCCAGACGGGTTGGCATGGAGATATAATCAATCAAAAAGAAAACAACATTTATAAAAAGAATTTAAGAACTTTACCAAAGACGATTTTTCTTTATCTGATGCAAAAAGATTTTACTGAGGGGAGTATGTGTGAGTGTAAGTGACATTTGGAAAATGGTTTGTGCACATGCGCGAGTTTGAGTCCTTGATATTACAATCACTAATCCATAAGAATAAGTTACAGTATAAATGGAAAGCAGCAGATGACAACATAACGATCATAAAAAACGCATCAGAACGAGTGACATTTGGTTGAAGCGAAAAGAACAGACTGTTGATTGGTTGATTGATTGATTGATATTAACAACATGTTAACCTCTCTAAGGTTATTTCAAAACTAGGAGTAAGAAACTCTCGTTCATTGTTCGTTTATATTTACAAATGTTGTATCGCCACATACATATACAAGCGGAAACATAATCAAACATAATTTACGAACTTAAATGAACGAACGAGCACTTCTTTATAAAAATAAGTATCTCTCACACTTTATTCTCGAAAGGGTTAATGTTTCTGTGGTGTGTGAGAGATAAGTGGAGACAGGGACAGACAGCTATATTGACCCAACTTCTTCTCTTGACCATAGCACGCTGTGTTATCTCCAAGAACCCACTTAGCACTGCTTCCGCATCTTGGCTAGGGTTGCTCACCTGGGGGTCGCTGAGAGCCACATCTTTCAATCTGCAAGCTGCCCCTCACTCTGACCTTCCTGTCCAACTGATTCAACTGCCGCCGGCACCTGCCTATATTCTTTCATAACGTCCACTTGCTTCCGCTTCTTCTTCCGCTTATTCACACAGGCACATCTCTGATTGACGGCTCGGTCAGGGGTCAATATATAGCACAATCTTTTTTACTATTGTTTAACAGATTTTTTTCCATACGGTCCTATCAAATATAAATAATTCTTAAACAGATCTATTTGATCTGTAACAGGTACAGGCTAGAGTAGACCAGAGATTTATGGCAATAAAAAAAAGTACACGACACTCGAAAGAGCTCTAGAACTGGAGCCTCACCATCAAATACAGTTTAGAATCATACCCCCAAAATACAAAGACCTTAGATAGTGATAAAATGAACATTTTCGTCGAAAAAACAAGACTTTGTCTGAAGAAGAAAAACGTATCCCGTCTGCTTTTGCGGTTTACTTTGGTTTGGTTTGGTTTTATGGCATATCAACCATTGTAGGTTATTTAATCCCATATCCATTTTTATACATATACACATTTCTCTTTCAAACAATTCAGTTTAGCATAAGAACGCAGTTTAAATGTCAAAACAGTTCTATTTCAAACAATTCAGTTTAGCATAAATACACTGTTTAGTTCTATTTAATCCATAGATAGGACCTACCACTCCGAACCAGAGTGGACCTGAGAGCGATGGCAATGAAGGGATACTCCGCATTCCCCAGTTTCAGCATTACCCGGAGCCTCACCATCAGATTGTTAAATGTCATGTCCAGGAAACTCGTTTAGGATGTGGGGAGGAGGTGTTACTCCTCTGCAGATTCAGTCAGTGTATTCTACAGCTCCAATCGACAGTACTGTTGCTTTAATGTAAAATAATCCTTCCAACAGAAATTCTTCCCGACAAAAACTTGTAAAAAACCTAAAAAAAATCAATAACAACAAAAAAACTGATGAGATATGGGATCAAGGGAACTACTGTAGGTGAAACTGTTATAAATTAATATAGCATATAATTAAATGTCTAAAGAAGACGCTTCCAAATGAGGTTACTGTCCACAACTCTGTTGGGATTTATTGGCTTCCATAACAAAGAAGACAAATAGTATTTCTTATTCAATCTATTTCCATTGACTCCTCGTACATAACAACAAGTGTGATAGATTTTTTTTTTGGTTTTCTCAGATTTCAAAACAAACTTTAGAACAAGAAAGTTAAAAGATATTTCATTCTTCTTCAGATATAAACTTTTCTTTTTTCAATTTGATAAATCCTTATTGATTTACAACCACAGTCAATTCTTGTATAATTTAACGTATATGCAATTCTATCAGCAAGGACACTTTCTGTTGACAGGTTTTTAGTAAGTTAGTTTCACTGACCAGAGCTAATATAACCGGTTTGATCCTCACCGAATATTCTACTCCGGGGTGTAATGTTTGAACACGAATTATGATAAAAATGTATCGAATTTAAACTTATCTACAATAATCTATCAAACGAACTCTGGCTCGTTTCAGATATTATTTACAATCTATTTGCTTACAAATGATATATACTTAAAATTCGTATGAACACGATTTGGCGTTAAATAACCTATAAAGGTTGATATGCCAAAAACTCCAACCAACCAACCAACCAGTTATCTATAATTTATTCACAAATAAGGTGCTTATAGTGTCATGGCTTCCGTCGTCAGAAATGGACACGGTTACCCGAGTTCAAATCCTGAACTAGAATGTTTGCATTTTCCATTGCACCAATACATTTGTGAAAGATATGAATCCAATTATTTTCTGTCCAACTATGGGTAAATAGTAGGGCAGACTGAATTCTTTAATCTTAGTATGGAGACCGGTCTAGGAGAAGGAAAACTCTGTATTCAAACCTTTTCAAACTCCACTTAGAAATTGATCGTATGTCGCATCTTGCTCGTGTGGAGGGAGGTTGAGTAAATATATACATAGATAACTCTAGCGCTGAAGTCTTGCAAGGAGATACATTGACACTATTTAAATTTCTAATTAGCCTAGATTATGTACTACGAACGTCAATAAACCTGGTGTTTTTGCACTAAAAAAAAGTAAGAATCAGACGATATCCCGCAGTAACAACTACCGATGCAGACGACACAGCAGGAAGCATGAACTCAGATAAAACAGATTTCATGTGTTTTAATCAAGACGGTGGCATCACGTTAACTGGCAAGTCTCTGAAATGAATTGACCAGTTCATATATATATATATATATATATATATATTGTCATCCACAGACAGACTGTTTCGTTGTATCGCAACTCTTCAGTGTGGCTAGACACGTAGGACGCTTGAAGCTAGGATCGAAACCCGCCCAACTTTACGTTAGACTTAGCATCATACCGCTCAACCAACGAGCGAACCACGTCAGCTAGGGAATTATAAGGTATTAAGTAGTAGCGTTCGTTTGTTTACATTATACCTTACCGGATACCAGAGAGCTCAATATGTTCGAATGTAACGATACCCCACTCGCCCCTACACACGTTACATCCTCTTCTAACCATGTCACTTCTCGGCCGGTGATCAACTAGTGGTTCCGAGGGGGGTAACGCACATTTCTTGCCACTACAAGAATACGATCGAGGGGGCCGGAGAAAATAGAAGGACAAACGAACAAACACGAACAATGCTTGGGGTTAACTCAGAGCAGAAGGAGAGTATGCAACACTACATTTCCGATAGCATATATGGACTAACGCTAGTATTGATTACTAGCGAAAATTCCACAAGGCTACCGGAATGCAGACATCTTGACTCGATCTTCTTCGCTGGACCCTATCTTCTCTGCTACTGGCCTCACCGCTCCGGTGTCCGGTGTCGACTGCCCCTGTCCGTGGTTCCACGCCAACTGCTTGTCAGCTTCTTTCTCCAACCAACTCTCTTCTCGCATCCTTCGCTTATGCTGAGTTTGTTGGTGGCTGTGCAGTAGAATATCCGTCTGACTTTACGCCGGCTGGGTTTCGATCTCAGCTTCGAGCATCTCGTGTGTCTAGCTACACTGATGAATTGTGATTCAACTAATCTGTGAATGACTATATTTATATATTTCTTTAGGAAAAAAAAACTGGTCATAATTTTATTTCCATATATGTATATATATATTTCTTTAGGAAAAAACAAAACCAGTCATAATTTTATTTCCATATATATATATATATATATTTCTTTAGGAAAAAACAAAACCGGTCATAAATTTATTTCCATCCTGTTATGTGTTTTTGATATAAATCAAAAACACCAAAAAAAATTAACAGGACTTCTTCAGATCTTATGGATAAAATAATTCAGAATGGACACAGGAAAGAAGGGTGAGGGGGGATAGAAGAGGGGTGAAGAGTTTTCTCCTCATTTAGCCCACTTCCGGTTTTTATTTTATTGCTGGTTGGAATTATAGTAAATTAATTTTTTTTTTTTTATTTAATCAATTTTTATTTTCATTTATCCATTTTTTTTATTTTTACTTATCCATTTTACTATATATATATATATATATATATGTATATGTATATTTGATAAAACAATTTACTGATAACCTAACAATATTAGACCAACGAAATAGCAAACAGAAATGACAGATTCATGAAGCCCTATACAAAGTACTCAAATGTCTTTTGCTACCGCAGCTTTTCATAGAACCAAATTTTATAAACAAATGCCACCACATAATACCACTATTAACAATAAACGCTTAATTCTTACAAATTAGTAATGTACTTGCAAAGGTTGTATCACTTTTGCAATATACATACCCTCTGATGATGGCCCAAAATGTGCCTGAAAGTACTGGGGAACAAATTAATCTCGGAAGGTTTATTTAGCCAATTCGGCTGGATATCATAACATCTATACAGCAACTTGAGAGGATCAAAAACACCAAAAAAAATTAACCAAACTTCTTCAGATCTTATGAATAAAATAATTCAGAATAGACACAGGAAAGAAGGGTGGAAGGGGATAGAAGAGGGTTGAAGGGTTTTCTCCTCATTTAGCCCACTTCCGGTTTTTTTATTTTATTGCCGGTTGGAATTATAGTAAATTAATTTTTTTTATTTTTAATGATCCATTTTTTTTTTTTATTTATCTGTTTTTTTTATTTTTATTTATCTATTTTTTTATTTTTACAACAAAAATTTGAAGACAAAAGATATCTCTAATGTTTAATCAAATATGTCTTAACGTGGAAATGCTGCCCAAGCACACACACACACACACACACACACACACACATATATATATATATATATATATATATATATATATATATATATATATATATTGTTTTAGTAGGCATTTCGAATAGCTGAAAAAAACATTTCCTTAAATTTTATTTCATGACAGATCTTGACCAATTTTTACAAACCATAGTGAATATAATTATGTTTACATTCAATTAATTCATGTAATTTGACGCTATTTTTGCAAATGGCTTCATGTTGGAAATGTATATTATGTGTTGTTATCACTTTATTTATTCAGTCGCTGACGTTGATTCAAACTTCGTGTACATCGTGGGATGACAGGATAGTTAGATCACAGGATTAACAAACGAGAGGCCTGAATTTCAATTCTAGTTGTTTTGAGTCATTTTGTTGATCGGCTCGTAAATAAAGTATAACACACACACACACACACACACACACATACGTGTGTGTGTGTGTGTGTGTGTTTCAAGCACGCATGCGCAAACTATCAGAAATACACTCATAAAGAAGGAGATAAGTTTAATTACGTAGTAGATAATGTTGCGAACAATACGAAAAACCTGTTAATTTGTAGTAAGCAAAGCCGAGAAACTTGTTTCTCGTGTGCTCAAAACGACAATTTAGAATATAGAATATACCGACTGCGTCTTTCCAGAGGGGTAAGACTCCCCCAACGAGTGTCCTAGTTATGACATTAAACAATCTGATGGTGAGGCTTCAGTATTGTTGGAGCTTTGGAGAATGTGGAGAATCCCTTCATTTCCATCGCTCCCAGGTCCACTCTGGCCTGGAGTGGTAGCATCTTATAGGGTCCTGTCGATGGGTCAAATAAAACTGTTTCACATTTAAAATGAGTTTAAACAAATGGCTTATGCTAAATTTAATTGTTTGAAATAGAACTGTTTGATCATTTAATTGCTTGTAAATAAATGGCTGTTGTTTAATTAAATTGTTAGCAATAGATAATAAAACTTGGAACCATTTAACTTTGACTTATGCTAAATCGAATATTTAGGTTAGTTGGTTGGTTGGTTGGGTTTTATGGCATATCAATGTTTGTAGGTTATTCAACGCCAAATCCATTTTTATACAAATAATCAGTTCTATTTCAAACAATTCGGTTTAACATGAGTAAAGTAGTTTAATTGTCAAAAAACATTTCTATTTCAAGCTATTCGGTTTAGTCAAACAGTTCTATTTCAAACAATTCAGTTTAGCATCAGTATAGTTTGTGTCTACACACAGTTAAGTGTTAAAACAGTTCTACTTCAAACAACTCAGATTAGCATAAGTACGCAGTTTAGTACCATTTGAACCATAGATAGGACCCTATCAGGTGCTACCACTCCGGGTCACAGTGGACATGAGAGCGATAGCAATGAAGGAGTCCTCCATATTCCCCAAAGCTCCAACATTACTGGAACCTCACCATCATTTGTGTCATATCCAAGATACTTGTTTGGGGGGTCTATAACCCAGTGTATTCTATAACCCAAGCTGACTAAGCAATAAATTTATAGAAATAGAATCGTTTGCTTCTTAAACTGTGCGTATCTACTGAATATGTTTAAAAATCATATATTTACTATATATCGAAAAACAGGATTTGGCAATAAATAACTAACAATGGCTCATATTCCATAAAACCCAACCAAACCAAATCATATATATTCAATATTTCTGTATAAAGAGACTTTGGCGTTAAATAACCTACAATGGTTGATATGCTATGAAACCCTACCAGACCAAATCATATTCATTTTATATATATATATATATATATATATATATATATATATATATATATAAAGGGATTTGGCATTAAATAATCAACAACGGTTGATGTGCTATAAAGCCAAACCAAACCAATAAAGCAAAAACAACTCGATAGATTTGATTGGGTAAGATAATTTTGACTGATGAAAAAATCACGACTCTCCAGTTTGTAATTGGTAAATTGATGTCTAATTTATGTAAAAATGAGAATTATAATGACATCTTTCTTTATCAGATATATTCACCAAAACTACATAAAGATATCTTGAAATACTATAGATTAAATCTATTCAAAGAAACATCTATTAACATCAACCACGTGGAGGTGCCCGTGGTGTAATGGTTATCGTCGGAGGAGATGGACACGGCGACTCGAGTTCAAATCCTGGACGAGATTGATTGTATTTCACATTGCACTAATACTCTTGGGAAAGGTATGAATCCAATTATTCTCCCACCAGCTATGGGTAAATAGTAGGACAGACTAGGATCTTCAGCCTTGGTGAGGCAACTAGTCTAGGAGAAGGAAAACTCTGAATTCAAACCTGCTAAACTCCGCTTAAAAATTGACCTTGTGTCATATCCTGTCCGAGCGGAGGGGTTGATAAATAAGATTAACATCAACCACGGCCTCCAAGCCTTTCTGACCGTTTCCTTGTATAAATTGTTAATGCTGTCGTCATCTTTGGCTGGGTTCATCTTTAGTGTTACACAGAGTTTTCTTGGTCCCACGCTCAACCGTGCACTTCACAAAATAATCAAGGAGATTGCAATCCTAGGTGTTAAGCGGCTAGATGTTAAAGGTGATCTGGTCGCAGAGGTTTTCTCACAGCCATAACTGGGTTCTCCTGCTTGTATGGCGTGGCGTAGTCAGCAAGATATTCAATAAGTGAAATTATTTTACACAACCGAAGTTGTTTTTGATTTAATGGTTTGGCCAATGATTTTATTTTTTATACTAAATACAAGTCTTCTTCAGTAACTTTGACCTTAATATAACCTGTATTTTGAAAAATTGATTTGAGGGCATTTTCTTTTAAAAACAAAGCATGAATAAAACGTTTACCATAACTTACATTATACCACCACTTGAACTCACAGTAATGTTTAATTATTGCTTGGTACGTTTTACCTACGTATAGGACAATTTCATCATAGTCACCATCTTGGGTGACAGAAGGCTGACTGCTTCAAACATCACTGTATAACTGAACCAATCTCGTGAAAAAATGTGTCAACATCCACTGTAAGGAGAAGACTCAATGAAGCTCGCCTACATGGTAGATATGCTGTCAAGAAACCTCCGTTGAAAAAGCAAAACAATGTCGAATGGCTCCAGTGATCCAAGGCGTATCAAAACTGGACAATAGAGCAGTGGAATGAGGTTGTTTCGATTGATGAATCATAGTTTGAAATCTTTCAGTCAAATAGGAGGGTCTCTGTGCGGCGAGGAGTTGTTGAAAGAGCGGCTACCCACTGAATTACACCCATCACAAAGCATGGAGGAGGCTCTGATATGGGAGGTGGGGGCTTTTTCCAAATGTAAAGTCGGGGGTTTGCACTGGTCAATTGGAACGCGGCTTGTGGGTGAAAGATTTGTACTCATGTAAAATAATGATCTAAAGTTTACTAGTAAACTCTGCCAGAGGTATATTAAAAGCAAAGAAGAACAGCACGTCGTTCAATTGATGTCTTAGCCGGCGCAATCAGTGGACTTAAATCCGATTGAACTCGTGTAGGATGAACCCGACCGAAGTCAGAGCTAAACAACCCACAAGTGCGACTCTCCTCAGGCAACTCTTGCAGGAAAACTGGGCAGAACGATCTTCAATCAACCTCCAGTCTTTGGTGGAAATAATGTTGAGAATCTGTAAAGGAGTGATAGCAGTCAAAGAGGGTCATTTTGATGAATCAAAGTTGAAGAACTTTTTTGTTTAATTTGTATTTAATGTGGCACAGGAAGATTTGTATTTCGTATGATCAATAAAACCATTGTGGTATTTAACTTGTTTCATTAAAAATAAATAACACTTTTAGGATGAGAAATAAAAAATTTTGAGGGTGGCCAAATGCTTTTGACTGGTAGGATAGATAGATAGATAGATAGATAGATAGATAGATAGATAGATAGATAGATTGGAATATTTATAAATAGTGTTCACTATCAGAGATAGAGTGTGTATATACAAGTTAGGATAGCAAGGACGTATAGTCACCGGTACCTGGTAACAGATCATTTCTCACTTTATAATAATAATAATAATAATAATAGTATTAGTAGTCAAGAATTTAAGGAGTGACGTGTTTTTCAAACCTCCGAAGAAACTTATAACGTTTCTTAGTCTAGTGGATTTTAATATCAATATTCATCGTAATTAATCTTATTATCAAAAGTAAATATCATTATTATTAATTCAATGTAATTTGATATATTTTAATATTCATAAAGTATGATTTTAATCTATAATTTTTAATAATTAATGTAAAAATTTCATGAGCCTAATAATTTTTAGTCCTAATAATGATTTTATTAATTGTTGTTTCATTTGTTTATTTGTCTTTATTAAAGTTGTAATTTTGTTATTCTTTCAGTGTTGCTAATGTTCATTGCTATTTATTTATAATTCAATATAAAAGAAGTTGCGTTAAATTATCATTAAAAATATTGTTATGAAGTAAATAATTCAATAAATACAATTCGTTTTTGTCTTTTGTTTTTTGTTTTTATATTGTTTTTATTTTATTATTCATGATTACACTGCATTTGAAATGTGAAATATAATTCTTTTAAGATCCGTTAAGACAAAGTTTTAATTTGAATTTAATTTGATATAACTTTCTTGATATTCAAAGTAATTTTAATATGTGATTTTTAATATTTGATTTACTAATTTGATACAGTTTATCATTCAATTCTAATTAATGAGCATAGTTATTTTTAGTTATAATCAATATTATAATTTTATTAATTATTGTTTTATCCGTTTATTTGTTTTTTAATAATATTGATATTAATACGGGAAAGTTGATGTTAAAGTTAAATGCAACAGCTGTTTATTTTGAATTCAAAATAACATTATTATTGAAATAGTGTTATTAAGTAGATAATTCAATAAATGATATTCGTATTTTATTTTTCATTTGATCATTTATAATTAATTATATTGTGAGATATAATATGCGGTCCGTTAAAGCAGGTAAACTTTTTTCGGAGCTTCAAAGTGGCTCGTCATACTCCTTTGAATTCAAAACGCATAAATTTATAATGTAGTTTATAACATAATGTAAAATCTTTCTTTATGGATTGTTAAAAGATAATAGAATGTTTTTATGCTGATGGTTTCAGCAAAAACAAAAACACCTCTTGGCATTAAGAATAAGATACATCAAAACCATGTATGAAAACTACCCTTTACAACACATCCTGCATTGGACTTCCCTCAGATAAAAACAATATGGCCTCGTCTCTCAATGATGAACCAAGTCAGGATAAAAAAATCAGCAACTGGGCTTTAAACGCTTAGAGAGAAGGAAAATTACAAGTACTTGGGAATATTTAAAGTGGACACCATCAAACAAACAAATCTGAAAGAAAAAAAAAAGAAAAATACATCAAAAGAACAAGAATACTTCTCAAAACCAAACTCTGCCGTAGAAACCGTGTCAAAGGAATAAACACATGAGTAATCCAGGAAGGAACTCTGACAAATTGACCAAAAAGATAAGAAAGCTAATGACTATGCACAAAGTCTTATATCCAAGAGATGACAAAGACATTCGATACATATCAAGAAAAGAAGGAGGAAGAGGACTCGCCAGCATTGAGATGCATCAATACAAGAATTCGGTGAGTACATTAAAAAGGGTAAAGAAAAACTAATCACAGCATCCAGTAAGAGCATTAGCTATTTAATGGTGTTAATTCACGAGAAAAAAAGAAAATGTCATCGCGTGGATTTTTCCGTTCTAACGGACAGTAGAGTGAAAATAAAAGAAAGCGAAAAGATAAAGAAATACTTGAAATTTACCATAGAACTAAAATAAAAAGTAGAACATGAGGGTGACGGTGATACCAATCATAATGAGTGCACTTGGAACAGTTCCTAAAGGCTTGGAAAAAAAGAATGAAGAAACTAGAAATCAGAGGGAAAATATAGACTATCCACACCACAGCATTGTTAGTATCACCTAGAATACTGAGAAATGTCCTGGAGACCTGAGGAGACTTGTTGTTACACAGACTCGAGTGAAAGACCATCAGCTAACGCAGGCGTGAAAAACTCACACGCATTAAAATAATGAAAATTAAAAACACAAGAAAATAATGAATTAAACTCAACATAATGAATAAATTAAGAAATCACAAAATTAATATCATAGAGCGACGTTAATTACCTCGCAGTATAAACTAAATTACCCAGAATTTCCTCCAAAACTAGATCACCCTTCCCACCATGCCATGCACAACAGTATATAAAGGGATATCCACCACATGTGATCCACTTGGTTCAATGATCGCATAGGCAAGGAACTGACAGTCACCCAGCATCGTTGACTCTGAGTCTACGCTATCCTAACTTATATCTATATATGCTCGATCACCGACAGCAGTCTTTATAAATATTGCAAACCACTTTATCTCTCTCTCTCTCTCTATATATATATATATATATATATATATATAATCCCTGATGGCCTATGAAAGGTCCGAAAGTGCACTGGAAACTTTGGTGAATTCATCTACCAATTTCAACCTAAAACTAAGACACTTATCAGGAAACTTGAAAGGGTCTTAATAAAATCATATAGACAAAATGTGTCTTTATTATTTAATCAAATATGCTAAAATGAAAGACTGTTGCCCGAATACACACACACACACACACATATATATATATACGATCATTAGTCTAATAATCCCAGACATGATAAAAAGACAATCACCACAAGCTCTTGACTTTGTGTCTACGCTTTCCTAATATATATATATATATATATATATATATATGCGTCACTTTTATGTACATATTATGTAAAATGTATCTATAACTTATATATATATATATATATGTGTGTGTGTGTGTGTGTGTGTGTGTGTGTGTGTGTGTGTGTGTGTGAATATCCAAGGAACGAGTGCTAAATGCACGGTTATTTAATATAAAATATATATGCAGAACAAAATATATATTTTCGTTTAAAAAACAAGAAATTTAGAATTAGTATTCCATTCCCATAAATTTATTTCGCTTATTAAAGCTCGTCTGATGGAATTCAAATGGAGTTATATATATATATATATATAGGGAGTGTCCAGAAATGTGGTTGAATTTTCTTCCGTTTACATTTCAGATATATAACGACAAAAACATATCGAATATCAAAGACCAATGAGGGGTAAAGCAGACTAATGTAAACACACTCTAAGAAAAAGAGAGGAGTGACCTCTATATAAACCTATAACCAACTGAAAATCATTCAGACTGCAAATACGAGTGACTTCAGGTATCATTGAGTACCCCATCAACAAGGTCTTGTGCCATATATGTTCTCTGACGAAAGCAACAAGCTGGAAACATACACGTATGTAAGAACGAAATAAGTAGATAAATCCTAAAAAAAGCACAAATCTCTTCGTGGACCAACTCATTTTAATATATATATATATATATATATATATATAAAGTTGTAAAAAATGTAAAGTTGGTGACCTTAGTAGAGGGTGACCAGAAGGCTCCCTTTTCAATAGCTACTACATCGGGATGAAGAGGAAGGCGCTTCTACATTCCCTGGTATATATATATATATATATATATATATATGTGTGTGTGTGTGTGTGTGTGTGTGTGTGTGTGTGTGTGTGTGTGTATTTAATTCCATGGAATTTAGACTGCGACCCCTGGGTTTCGTGGAATTTTTTACAAAACAACAATCATCAGGTAGTTAACAAAATGAAATGAATGGAAAATCGAAAAAATACAGTCAAAAACTGTTGGGATTTTGTAGGAATCTTTATGTGTGATTGTAAGTGTGTGAGTGTGTGAGTGTGTGGGTTATAGTTGCGTATTATTGTGTGTATGTGTGGGTGGCATATAGTGTATGTGTATATGAAGATACAATCGCCGCGCGTTGATTTAACCGGATATAAAGTCGTCGGTGTATCTTATTTTTGCTACATTATTTTATTTTTGTCTTTATTGGGAATCCTTTTTATTTCAGTACGTGTAGGTGACTAATGCTAAAGAACATCATAATTGCATGTCGACGAAAATGAATAAGAATTGGATTTGTAATCGTATTTAAACGGTTATAGTAAGGTAGACCAGAATCACGATGGATATAAATAGGTAGGAATATATTGTATTACAATATAATATTGTACAATGTTAGTATTATATAAAGGGAAGAGAATTGGGCTAGAATATAATAATAAATTGATGAAATGTTCCGTAAATATTATATGTACCATAGTTATCTGTGATAGTACGTGCGTAATGAAAATAATGAAGGGGTTACAATTATAGTTAGCATTTTTATGTACAATGATATTTATAACTGAAGAGCAAAGTGTTGTTATTATACAATTAAGGAAATAGATTAAGGAAATAGATGGCGGGTTTGGGAGGTATGGGTAATAGTTAAGCGGTTGAGATGGTTATTTTTAATTGTTATGTTTTGTGTTAATTTTGTGTGGTTTATACGCTATTGTAGAAAAGGATAGAGTGTACAAGGTAGATAAGATGAATGTAGAGTGTTGAGGCTAAAATTAATGCTCATCAAAATGTAAATTTAACGGATAGTGGAGGCGTATGCAGAAGGATATGGGGGTTAATGGTGAAAGATGGTACATATATTGTGGCGGGTGTGATGGTTGGTAGAGGAAAATGGTACTTACAGTGCTTCAGGTGGTGTTTGGTGTCTTATATATATATATATATATATATGAGGTGTTAGATGGTTTATGCGTATGGGTCGAAGTGTGAGAGACGATGCTTGTTCTCGTGCCTACATTTTGAAAGGATTTCAGATTTTTTTTTATTTTGTCGGGTGTTTTGTGATGGGTAGGTTATGATGGCTAATTTTTCGTGGAGTCAAAGAAAGCATTTTTTCGATGTTTTGTTGTAGGCGGGTGCTTGTTTTAGTATCTCCCTGGCGATTGTAGGAGAGATGTTTGTGTCTTTTAGGTGCCATATGTACGAGGATAAGAAGGTATTGGATGAGTAGTTTCTGTTTGTGAAAGAATGTTTATGGTTGTAAATTCTCTGTTTTATGGTGCCCTCCGTTGCTCCGATGTAATGTTTAACGGAGTTGTTTGCTTTTACCATGGTTTTTTCCTAATAGGGGGCATGTACTTTCGAGCCTACAATTGCATTGGTTGGAGGGGTGTGTTGTACTGTTCGTGGATAAGATTTTTTTGTTGTTTTGTTTTATTATTTGGGACATGTTGCTTATGCAATTGTAGCTAACCTTATGGTTGTTTTTGGTAAAGATTTTGGATAAAGGGCTATTATAGGAGAAGTGCTTGCTAATTAAGTCTAGGAAGTCCCTATCTATGTTGGATGTTATGCATTTATTGTAAGGTGGGTTAAACCAAATTATATTCCTACTTCCGTGCTTAGATTTGTCTTTTGGAGATATGAATTCTAGTGCTTATCTATAACCGCTGTGTTTTAATGCTTTGTTATATGTGTGTTTGTGTTTTTTTAAAATATCGATGTTAAAAGAGATGCTGGATAGTCTACGGCTGATAGATTTTGGGTAATAGAGGGTGGGTGGTCTGAAGATGTGTGCATGTAGATTGGTGTGTCATTAGCTTTTTTGTAAGGTCCGTATGTGCCTTAACATAAGTTTCGTGTTGCGTCCAAGAAATTTACTATTTTTAGATTTGTGTGTATGGTAATCTTAAATCCTAGCAGTTTCAGTGCGTTGAATATCCTTTTCCTGTAGCTGTCAAGCTTGGGTCGGTTTTGGGTTCCTAATGATGATTAGACCGTTGTCTCTGTATAGTCCCATATCGGTGTTGCTGATTATGTTTGATAGTTGGGAGAGAATTAGGGCACCGACCAGCTCGCACACATCAGCTGCATCGAAGCTACCCATGAACAGATGGTTATTGAGCTTCTTTATCCATGGTTTGCCGTCATTGAAGAAGAGCGATTTGCGACAGTGCTTGATGATCCTGATGTCATATTGTGAGATCGTAACATGCTGGGCTGCTAATTCTAGGGCTCTGTCAACTGCGTATTCGTTGATGGAGGGATAGAAGTCTGTGATGTCGAATCGAATGAAGGCTGTGTTGTTCTTGTTAGATATAGCTGTGAACCAGTTGGTGACGGCTTTGGTGTTCTTCCATTGGTTAAGTTGTAGTTTGTCTGTGAGCTGTATGCTTATATATATATATATATATATATATATATATATATATATATATATATATATATATATATATATATATAAGTTAGTATAACGTAGAGCAAGTCTGATGAATGTATAAGCGAGAAACTAAGTATCCAAGCAACGTTGACTATATCTCAATGTTATCCCAACTTGAATATATATACTCGATCAATGATATTGAACATTAATATATGTAATTAATATATATAATTAATTAATAGTTTTCGTTATTGAATTAACTGTCCCTTTTGAAGAAAATTTCGACTGGGCACATCAGCGTAAGTTGGAAAAATGTGAGTATCTGCGAGAACAATGTGTCAGAAATGACTGGATAACAAATGTATTCCTTATCGAAGTCGGATGCAGAGGTTTCATTGCCAACTCAACCTCCGTTTTCTTGACTAATCTTGGACTTCCTCAATCAGACAAGAGGAAATACATGGAAAAGATCCAAGATAATGCTCTAACTGCATCAGCGTGCATATGGCAATCCCATAGAGTGACAACAATCTAATAAAGTCTGGTGGTATCGTGAGATACTGCTGAGGCACTCTATATATATATATATATATATATATATATATACTCTATCAATGATATTGAGCATTCTTTATTTATAAATATAACAAAATATGTATATAAATATATATATGCGTGTGTGTGTGCGTGTGGTGAAATATAATCATCTAAAAAGTAATGAAATTCATCACATCGAAAGTTCTTATTTTATTCTAATCTAACACAATTAACATGTTTACTCAAAACAGGTCTGCCATAAAGTACAAACGGGAAAGAAAATCCTTAGTTAAAACCTGTTTCGTCTACTTCTATCGTCTGTTTTTATTTCCCTGGCGACCATCGCCATCTTGAGTAACACCTTAGTAAGCACGATCAGTACTTAATTTCCTTAAATTGCCAACGCACATAAAAAGCCTCGCTTTCGTCTCACCTCCTGCCTGCGTGACTTAGTCAGTTTGTGAATTTATCAAACGTCATAAGATCTAATATTAATCCATCCTCCGAATCTTATTAACGACTCTTCTACATCACTGACACTGTGATGTTTGGCCAATCTTCACTTTATAGGGTCTATTCATTCCGGTTTTTTCCCTAGAGCAATTGATTTATTCTGACATCTTGAATAATGCCAACGATATAATCTACTTAGGAGCAACGTCAGTTCATTGGGGAAAGCGGTCTTTCTAACCAATGAGAAAATCTAATAATTCTTATTTCTGCCTCTGAGGTCAGGAAACTTTTGAATATTTTCATATTTTGATTTCTTGTTGATACAGCATCACTATTTCTATTGTCCGGCTATTTTCAAACATTCATTCGCTGAACAAAATATCTGCACCATCCTTACAGGGTCAGAACAAAATAAAGAACTACAAAAAAAGAGTTTACATGTTCGATATATCAAGCTGAGTTTTACATATCTGTTGCTTAAAATGATGGATTGATTGATTTTAACGGCATGTCAATCCGACTTGGATTATTTTATACCTAGAGGATAAGGAATCGCGTTCATTGTACGTTCATATTTACATTTTTTGAGCAGGTGTTTCTTAAGATTTTTTTGCATTCGGTCCTAATTCTAAAGATTTTGAAATAAATCTATTTAACCCATATATGGGACCCTACCAAGTATTATCACTCCAGGTCTTTGTGGACCTGAGAGTAATGGGCATGACGGGGTACTCCACACTCTTCTAATCTTTACAACTGAATCCTCATCATCATATACAGTTTAGAGTTACTTGGGAGAAGTCTTACTCCTCTGTTGCAGGAAGACATCCAGTGTATATTCTATGGTCTGCTGAAAGAGCATCGTTGATCAAAAACAGCGTTTTCTTGAAAAATTCTTAATTTAACAATTTTTGGTTTGATACCGTTCTAGACGATCTTTGAGTCTTTTGGGCCTCCTTTATAGCAGACAATATTGTTTCTTCCTTTTTGTAAGGAGTAAAAGATTCTTATTAGAAGGTTTCTAATTAGCTGTGAATAGTTATCTCTGTCATATCAAGCAAACGAACGCCACACAGAATTATTGTTCAGTTGCAAACTAGATTTCGAAATTGCTCTATTCTTTGATTGGTTGTTTGGGTTTTATGGCATAGTAACCTTTGTAGGTTATTTAATGCCAAATCCATTTGTATACAAATAATCAGTTCTATTTCAAACCATTCAGTATAACATAAGTGAGCAGTTTAATTGCGTAATACACAGTTTAATTGTCAAAAACACTTTTATTTCAAGTTATTCAGTTTAGTCAAACAGTTCTAATTCATACAATTCAGTTCAGCGTAAGTACGCAGTTGAAACATCAAAACAGTTCTATTTTAAGTAATTCAGCTTAGCATAAGTACGCTATCAGGTGCTACCATTCCGGGACACAGTAGATCTGGGAGCTATGTCAATGAAGAGGTACTCTACATTCTCCAAAGCTCCAGCATTAATGAATCAGATTGTTTAACGTTATACCCAGGACGCGTTGTGTTAGTCTTACCCCTCTACATAGGTGCAGTCGGTTTATTCTACAGCCCCAGCTGACTGGGCAATCTATTCTTTGACTGGCTTATTGGCTTAGTGTTAGAATGTTCACCAATGGCCCGGGAGACTGGTATTCAATCTCAGGTTGAGTCATACCAAAGACTCAAAAAGTGGTACTTGATACCTCCTTGCTTAGCATTCAGCAGTATAAGGTACGTTTCAGAGGTTAAGTGGAGCAATCCAGGGAAAAGAGTAGCGCCCTCCTCTACATCTTGGTGTAGTAGCTATTGAAAAGGGAGCTTTCGGATAGCCCTCGACTACAGCCACTGACTTTTCTTAAGTGTATGGCTCAAATAAAACCTGGGTAGTGATTTATCGGGTTTTTTTTCTGAGGTTATGGCTACATTCAAACATAATGAGAATTTTCATATCATATTAATGTACTCATGTATTGGTCGAACTTAAATTATCTAATTTTAAGGCAAGAAGTTGGCATGATAATTTTAATGAATGCTCCATAAGAAGGAGGTGCCCGTGGTGTAATGGTTATCGTCGTAGAAAATGGACACGGCGACACGAGTTCAAATCCTGGACGAGACTGATAGCATTTCACATAGCACTAATACCCTTGGGAAAGGTATGAATCCAATTATTCTCCCTCCAGCTATGGGCAAATAGTAGGGCAGACTAGGTTCTTCAGCCTTGGTGAGGCAACTAGTCTAGGAGAAGGAAAACTCTGAATTCAAACCTAATAAACTCCGCTTAAAAATTGACCTTGTGTCATATCCTGCCCGAGCGGAGGGGTTGGTAAATATGAATGCTCCATCAGAAGGTTCCAACCATCAAAGAAGATCCATTAACTACCATTCTGGAAAGATGTAAATTCTTTGATTAAGAATATATCTTTGAATTAGTAAAATCCATACCAGAACGGGAATCTCAAAAATCTATACGTTACTATAAATCTTAGAATTCCTGCTTTTATGGTTCCGGGTGTTAACAGTTATACAGCGTACAGACATTCAAGAATTTCTCTTTTCTCCCTGGCAAACATCAATATATATATATATATATATATATATACATATATATATATATTCATTTTTTCAATCGTTCTGATCATTTTGGCCGCCCTGGGTTTTGCAGTAAATCACTAAATCATTCAATACTTTTTTATTATCATCTCAAAAGACACCAAAATTTCACAGAATAATATTTAATATCGTATTTATTGTGTGTGAAAATTATAGAATCTAAAACAAGTGAGATAAAAAGTTATACCTACTTCTTCTGACAAAACTATGCAGTTCTGAACATTATGGCCGCTACTATATATATATATATATATATATATATATATATATATATATATATATATATATATAAGGCTCGTTCAAAAAGATCTACGCCTCGCCCAGAAAGGAGAGACATAGTTGATTATTTTTAATAAGGTTCTTTAGGATGACTAAGCTGCCAGTTATGTTATTAAGAGGAGGTGACTAAATACTGATTCTAATTCTTTTGTTAATGAATACCATATTTGTTTCATCAATATTAGGTTGCTCTATTATATTTCCCTCTACAAGGCTAGGGAAAAATCATACCAATAATTTAAATGATTCAATCTAGTTTGTTTAAATAATATTTTATGAAGCCACATTGTTCAGCAATTAAATAAAAAAAATGTTTTGCATCTTATTGTAACGAGATTGAGCAGCTTACGGTAGGTCCAAGTTATAAAGAGAACGACGGGCTAATTTCTAGGGAAGGAAAGAGAGAGAAGAAAAAGCAAACTGATAACGGCTGACTGACCTCTGAGCAGTCAGGTCAAAGCACTCATCGAAGGTCAGCCAGTCACGGGTGCATGATTGCGGTAATTAAAAATTACTAGAGAAAAACCAGGAGGTCCGAAATCTTCTGTGCAGGTGAGAAACCACTGGAAACGGGTATGTCCTTCCTCAGACACCAGGCGGAAGTAAGGGGACCACTTGGGTTTGAAAGTTAGTTGGCAGCCAGACGTGACGAGGTAAAGACGAGAGTTGAACACCAGCCAGAGAAATGTAAAAAGAGACAAAAGTTACGGGCCCTATTTTGGGATGAGCTCCGAAAAGGGGTCTCACACTAGACGTGCAGCTGTGGAGACGAAACCAGCGAACAAGTATGTTCGAACTACAATAGAAAACCAGAAAGAAAACTAAAGGTCTGTGTCCGCTTCTCTTTTTCTCTTCATATGTTGTTTCTTTTTGTTCAGCAAACGCGGTCGATTCAGATTTCATACTCTGTTTCTTTTTCCCGACGACTACTTTAAAGGTATTGTAGCAAATGAACTTTTGTGTTAGTGAACTAAGTCAGAGTTTTGTGTGTTCGTCATCTTTTCCCACGGCAAGGTTACAACCGTACATTTGGTGCATAACGTTACAACCTCCTATTTGAGGCTCGTAGTGTTTCATTGTCTGTTATTAGTTTATTTACTGCTAAATAAAAAAAATCTAAATGAATATCTTCTAAGTGTATTAATTCCGTTATTTCTTTTTCAGGAGTATTATAGGCGAGTGACGTAACGGTTATCGCCGAAAAAAAGTGAACTCGGCTACTCAAGTTCAAATCCTGAACGAGGTAGTTTGCATTTCGCATAGCGCTAATACGCCAGATGAAGATATAACTCGAATGATTCTCTCTCTACCTATGGGTAAGTAGCAAGGCTGACTAGGCTCTTTAATCATTGTATGGCAACCGGTATAGGAGAAGGAAAAACACAGGAATCAAACCAGACCTGGAAAGAGATGGGCTCTAATGCCTCTACGATCGATCAAACTAGGTTATAGGATAAGAAGATAAGAAGAACAACAAATTCACAAAATAGTTAAGAGGGCATAAAATAATTATATTTCAATACATCTTTTTAATGTCACTTGACCAAAAAATTCATGAAAGGAATATTTAGAAATATATAAAAAGAAAGAAAGATATGCTATGATTGGAATGTTAACCTTTACTCTCGAATCTCTTACTCACCTGTTCCATTCTTGTGTCACGTGATCACTGATATATCAAGGTGAGAGGATCTGTAATAAACAATACTGAAGATATTGATCGCGTCTCTAGTGTCGACCCTTTCAGTGACCGCCTGGCTGGATACTTCGTGTCACTGTCGAGGAGAGAAGAAATGACGACATTACTAAGAATCTCAAAAATCCTGCTTCTATGGTTCCGGGTCTTAATTGTTATACAGCGTACGAAAGACAATTCAGAATTTCTTCTTCCTCCCCGGCAAACGCCAATATATATATATATATATATATATATATATACGACACACGTTTAAAAAGATCTAAGCCTCACATAGAAAGAAAAGCCATTGCTGATAATTTTTAACTGAGACCTTGAAGGTGAGCTGGCTGCCCGTGAGATGGATCCTGGGAATTCTGACGCTAGAGAACCAGCTGAAAAGAGTTGACATTTCCAGGAAACATCTGACTCTACGACTCTTTCTGGGTGAGGCTTAGAAGTTTTTGAACGACCCTTAATTCCTAAACTGACGTAGATCGTCTAAATGGTTCAGCGGTAAGATACTACGTCAAGCGTAAAGTTATACGAGTTTCAATCCCAGTTTGAAGCTACACTGAAGAGTTGTGATACAACGAAACAGTCTGTCTGTGGATGACAATATATATATATATATATATATATATAATTACGAAAATAACATCAATATAACAAATGTTATAATAATTAATGTATTCCAAAACAAATAAATCACACACATTGCTCCAAGAACAAGCAGGCATGAATGGAGGGCAACGTAAATATCATATTTGTCTTCTGATTTCACAGCGAGGTGTGTTGCAAATAAAGTCTTCATTTTGTTCAACGAACAACAATTAAAATCCTGTTTACATTTCGCCCTACAAGCGCACACTAAAATCACCAAGTTTTCTCCGTTAGAAGAACAAAGCAAGAGAAAGAGACTAGGGGGGTCTTAATTCTTATGAGACCAACAAACATGTGGCGAGAAAATTAACTCCCACCCTGAATCCAAAGGGAAAAAATTATTTTCGTCTCCCTTGGCATAGTCGTAGAGTGTTCGCCAATGGTCCAAAAGACCGGGGTTCTATCCCTGGTCGAGTCATACCAAAGACTAAAAAATGTTACTTGATGCCTCCTTCCTTAACTCAGTATTATAAGGTACGGATCACGGAAAAAGAAGTAGCGACCTCCCTTACATCTCGGTGTAATAGCCATTGAAAAGGAATCCTTCGGGTCGCCCTCGACTACGGTCGGACAAATTACTAACTTATATATATATATATATATAAAGATGAACAAAAATCAGGTGATAAATGGGTGTATTTCTTTAGTATAATTTATTTTCCGATTGTTTTTAATGAGTTTTGACCTTCAGTCATCGTCAAAGTTTTTTGTGAAAAAAAGTTAGTTTTTATAGAAAGTTTTTAAAATAGTTTTCAAAGAGAAGCGGAGGAGTCCTCGTGGGGTAATAGTTAAAGCGATGGACTGCGGAATCGTAGTAAGCGAGTCCGTACTCCAGTCGCGCTATTAAGTTCACTTTCGGGCAAATACCCTTGGGAAAGGTATGAACCCCCTTATCCTCCCAGCTATGGGTTAAATAGTTCCACTACTGTTCTTCTAGGATATCTTTGGCATTAAATAACCTACAAAGGTTGATATGCCGTTAAACAAAGAAACCAAACCATCAAAGAGAAGCGATGAAAATTCGTTGAAGGAAAAGTATTTTTGGTATCCAAATGTTTTCAACAGATCTTTTATTTCTTTTTTTCTTTTTCTTTTACTGTTTCTTTTTCTTTCCTTCTTTTTGTTGTTGTTGCTAATGTTCAAATTATTTTTATTTTTCTATCCGTTCTTTCGTTCTTTCTTTCTTTTTCTTTCTTATCTTTTTTTTTCTTTTTTTGTGACTAATGTTCATAGTATTTTTATTTTCCTTTCTTTATTTTTTCTTCCTCTCTTTCTTTCTTTTTCTTTCTCTCTTTCTTTCTTTTCCTTCCTCTCTTTCTTTCTTTTTCTTTCTCCCTTTCTTTTTCTTTCCTTTTTATTGCTGATGCTCATATAAATTTCTTTTTCTATCTTCTTTTTCTTTCTTTCTTTCTTTCATTTTTTATGTGGCTGATTCACCGGCCATTGGCTTAATGAGCAGAGTGTCCGCCAATGATCCTGTAGACCGGGGTTCAATCCCAGGTCGAGGCATACCAAAAACTCAAAAATGGTACTTGATGCCGCCTTGCTTTGCATTCAGCACTATAAGGTAAAGTGGATCAATCCAGGAAATGGAGTAGCACTTTCCCCTACGCTTCGGTATTTTAACTATTGAAAAGGGAGCCTTCGGGTCACCCTAGACTAAGGTCGACAACTTTGTACTTCACTTATATGGCTGATATTCATACTATTTTTTCTTTTTCTTTCTTTCTTTCTTTCTTTCTTTCTTTCTTTCTTTATTTTCTCTTTCTTTCTATATTCTTTATTTCGTTCTATCAAGCCTTTCGCTTAACAATTCCTTCCTCCACCCCAGTCGGCTGAAGTTATCGAATACGCCAACAGGACTTTTGCGGAGAGGTAAGACCACACCCCTAACGAGGTTACCTGTTGGTTGTGGGTGGCAACCCGGAATAATGCTTCGGAACGGAATCCTGGCAACTAAAGTGGTCACATGACCTGCAACATTCCATTTTGGCTCTTACTGGGCGAGACGGGCGGTCGCTCGGAGGGGCTAGGGTTAGGGTTAAGCCCTAGCCGCTTTATGATTGTCATGACCATATTCTTTAAATTGTTTTATGGCAAACCCCCAACCCTATTTTATCATAAAGTTGCTACGAAGTGGTGGCCAAGAGTCGATTAATATTTAATAGAATTATTACTGTTTGGTAGCAATGCTTAAAATCGTTTAACTGTGTGCTAACAAATAATTAATATTTGATTGAATTGTTACTGTTAGATAACAATACTTGAAACCATTTTGTGTTCAGGGTATGACATTAAATTGAATTTGATGATGAGGCTCCAGACATGGAATTTGGGGAATGTAAAGTACTCCTTTATTAACATTACTCTCCTGTCCACTTTGACCGATAGTACCTGTTAAGGTCCCATCTATGCTTTAAATAGAACTATTCAATCATTTACTAAGATTATAGTTGTTTTTGTTTGAAATGATACAGCCGTCTATAAGTTGTCCGAATTAAATAAAAATACTTGATAGATAGAATTACTAATGTTAAATAGCCATATTTGAAACTATTTAACGGTGAGCAAACAAATGATTGATAGGAAATAGAATCGTTTGTATTCCATAGGAATACTTGAAAACATTTAACTGTGTGCAAACAAATGAGCTCTGACTCGTTTGAAAATAAAGTTACTTACAAACTATTCGCTTACAAATTATATATATATATATATATAAATATATATATATATATATATATATATATATATATATATATATTCCAAAATGAACCAACAATAGGCCTCATTAGGATAATAAATTTATTTCCATCCTGTCAATTTATTTCCATCCTGTTATCCTAATGTAACCGATTCTTGGGTTTGGGGGGATTTTATTTGCTCGGTGGATTTTATTTACATTGAGATCTTTACCATGAATATCTAAATTTAATATTCCATTTTTGAATGTTTTTTTCATTTGGCTTGAATGAAATTATTCCCTATTCTGGATTTACTATATATATATATATATATTGTCATCCACAGACAGACTGTTTCGTTGTATCACAACTCTTCAGTGTGGCAAGACATGTAGGACGCTGGAAGCTGGGATCGAAACCCACCCAACTTTACGTTAAACTTAGTATCAGACTGCTCGGCCAACAAGCGTACCACGTCCGCAATAAATAAATAAATAAATATATATATATATATATATATATATATATATATATATATATATATATATATATATATATATATATATATATATATATATATATATATATATATATATATATATATATATATATATATATATATATATATATATATATATATATATATATATATATATATATATATATATATATATATATATATATATATATATATATATATATATATATATATATATATATATATATATATATATATATATATATATATATATATATATATAATTCATGGAATTTAGACTGCAAAAACTCCATGAAACCCAGGGGTCGCAGTCTAAATTCTATGAATTAAATATATATATATATATTATTATATAATAGCTCTATCCTAGATATTGAGCACTCTCCATATTATATTGCACTTGGTTCAACACAAACCCACAAAGTGATTTAGTGACAATCAACACTGTTATAATATATATATATATATATATATATATATATATATATATATATATATATACAGGATTTGGCATTAAATAACCCATACCGGTTTTAATGCTATAAAGTATACCCACCAAACCAATTTTCATTTCTTTGTTTCCGAACTATTTCTTTCCCTCTTTCCATATTTCATCTATTTAGTAACTTTTTTTCAAACCTTTCTCTTAATTATTCCTGGCATCCTAAATGTTTCTTTACTTGTTCTTTCAAGCATTTGTGTTCCTACCTTTCAAATCATTTTATTTCCTTCTTTCTCTTTTTCTCGATTTATAAACCTTTCATTCTTTTTTCATTTCTTTCTTCGTCTTTCTCTCAAGCCTTTTGTTTCTAAATTTGAAGGAAGACGTTCGATAGACACACAATTCATGTGTCCATGCAAAGTTTTTTGTTTTTTTTTAATTATGAACTTATGCGTGTACTTGCTTTGATTATGTAACCCTAACCCTGCTCGTGTTTGAAAGTGCCTATACGTGTACATATCATTTTGTGGGTGCTTATGAAAGAACTTAGCAAATTTAAGTACAGGAGAAGAAAATGGCGGCAAATTCATTGAAAATTCTGCATTACCATTCCTTACGCGCGCACACACACAGTCAAATTTATCTTACAAGCGCATATGAATAAAGGAGAAGATATTTGAGTGTATACATTAACAGACACACAAACAAACAGTTAAGTTGTGTATCCGCGTATCTCTACGATTCTATCATTGCATTGAGGTCTTTAATTTTTCTCTTTTCTTTTCATATTGTTTCTCAAGTTATCCATCTGTCGCGGTTAAAGAAAGAAATAATAAAAAGCTTGAAATAAATAAACAAACAAATAGAAGAAAGAAATAGAAAAAAAATAATTGAAAATAAAGGACGAATGAATTTTTGAAAAATAAAAAAAGAAAAATGGGAAGGATTAAAAATATCAAAAGAAAAGCCTACAAAGAAAGAAAGAAAGAAAGAAAGAAAAGCAAAATGCATAAAAATTAAAGCCTGCAAAGAAAGAAAGAAAGAAAGAAAGAAAGAAAGAAAGAAAGAAAAGCAAAATGCATAAAAATTAAAGCCTGCAAAGAAAGAAAGAAAGAAAGAAAGAAAGCAAAATACATAAAAATTAAAGCCTGCAAAGAAAGAAAGAAAGAAAGAAAGAAAGAAAGAAAGAAATGTTTGGTTTCATTTTGTTTGATTTCTTTGTTTTAATGGCATATCAACTTTCATGGGATATTTAATACCAAAGCTATTCTTGCAAAAGAGTTGTGGGGCTATTTAACCAATTACTTGGAGAAAGAAAGAAAGAAAGAAAGAAAGAAAGAAAGAAAGAATTCTTCGGTAGAGTATGAAGTTTTTACTATATACAGCAAGGTGGGATATTTTTTATCGAACCCTCCTGAATTTACAGGTAAAACGTGTTGTTTTGTTGGTGGGAGGAATACAACATTTGATTTTTTAATTCGTCTTACGTCGTATATATATATATATATATATGTGTGTGATTTCTATCGAACACAGAAATCTATTACCTAAACCTGTATAAACTCTTCAAACCGTTCATATCCATTTAAACTCCATAGTTCTTAAAAGATGAAAAATCTTCCAAATTATCATTGCGATAATCATGATGTCCTCAGAGATATCACATAAGGAAATCTACCAAAAATGTTAAATTTTAATGTGCTTGTTTCTGTATGTTTATGAACCTGATCGATAGAGAAAGCATTAAGACTAATCTAATTGTTATTTCTCAAGTTGGAAACCCTAAATAAAAATCTGTTCTTCAATGTTAATATCAAGCACGTATTAAGTCTATGTTTGTTTCTTAGAATTCATATTCAACAAAATAATCTTCGATTATTACAAATTGTACTTAGTTAGGCATGTCACAAAAATGGAAGGCAAGGTCAAATTCTGTTTAAAAATTCCGAACAATGCCATACATTGCCATTTAACATGTTAACACTAGCATATAAAGATCAAGTTAATTTTGAATGACCCAAAGCGTTTCGAATGACCGAGTGATGTGAAACTGGTGTTGTATATTGACCTCCGACCCGGCCAAGCTGTCAAAAGAGGAAATGCACCTGTGTAAATAACAGGTGTATCCGGTCGAGGAATATCAGGATATAACCTTGACTGTCGAGGGGTTGAATTGAGTGCGAAATTGTGACGCTCACAGGAAGAAGAGTGGGCGTCAAATTATTATATAACCCCGGTGACAGGATGTTCCGGTGAGTTGGAGATAAGATGCGGTAGAGAGAACCAGCACCAAGCAGAGGGGCCCTCCAGACCCCCGATTGAACAGTTGGAGTTCCGAGCCTCAGTTGGAGTTGGAGAGAAGATGCTGGAATGAGGACCATGTCCCAGAGAGGCTGGGCCCCCAGGCCCCCGGTTGAGCAGCCCAGGAAAACGGGAAAGAAACGCTGTTATGGCCATAAGAGTGGGGGTAAATATGTTGCTGTTCTGTTCGGTCTCCAACTCCCTCTCACACACAACCTTTTCAATAAAGTGAGAGGTATATTTTTCTTGAGAACTTTGTCGCTCGTCTTCATTGCGTCGTTATGTTTCAACATGCATCTGCATATGGCTATACAACACTGGACACCGTTTCATTAGCTGGTCACATTATAAACTAAGAAAACAAGCGACAAAAATAAGGTAATCTCATAATCAATTTGTCGCTTGAAATATCCATACAGTTTTTTTCATATCACCCAAAGAAAAGCTAAATACAGTAACCAGTAACAGCAATATCAACAGATATCATATAAGGATTAAGAGTAAAACGACAAAATCTGGAAAACAAAAATGTGAAAAAAAAACTATAGAGCTACTTCACGCATGCGAAGAAGAAACCACTTAAGAGAAACTAAATCTTTGTTAACGCAAAAATTGATAATTAACAGAAAAGCAATTGTAAGGTCTGCGGGGAAAGATGAAACAGTTAATCATGTAATAAGTGATTGTGCAGGAAACTTACACAAAAGGAATGATATATGCACAAAGTAGAGACTGCCCACGAAAATGTGGTTAAAAATAATCTCTGCAACCTTGAGATTCAAATGAATCACCCAATCCCAGCAAGAAGACAAGACCTAGCACTAATTAACAAAGCATTCTCTGTGACTTTGAGATTCAAACGGATAACCTTATCCCAGCCAGAAGACCAGACCTTGACTGATCACCATATCCCAGCCAGAGGACCAGACCTGGCACTAATTAACACATCATTCTAATTGACCTTGAGATTAAAACGGATTACCCAATCCCGTCCAGAAAACCAGCCCTAGGACTAATTAACAAAATATTCTCTGTGGCGTTAGATTATAAATGATCACACAATCCCAGCCAGAAGATCAGACCTAGCACTAATTAACAAAACCTTCTCTGTAACCTTCAGATTAAAACAGATCACCCAATCCCAGCCAGAAGACCAGACTTAGTACTAATGAACAAAATATTCTTTGTGACCTTGAGATTAAAACACATCACCCAATCCCACCCAGAACCCCAGATCTAGAATTAATTAACAAAACATTCTCTGTAACATTTAGATTCAGATAGATCACCCAATCCCAGCCACAACACCAGACCTAGCACTAATTAAAAAAACATTCTCTGTGACCTTGAGATTCAGGCAGATCACCCAATCCCAGCCAGATGACCAGACCAAGAACTAATTGAAAAAACATTCCGTGTGACCTTGAGATTTAAACAGATAACCCAATCCCAGCCGGGAGACCGGATATAACACTAATTAAAAAAACATTCTCTGTGACCTTGAGATTCAAACAGATCACCCAATACCAGCCAGAAGACCAGACCTGGCACCAATTAACAGAACATTGTCTGTGACCTTGAAATAAAAACAGATCACCAAATCCCAGCCAGAAGACCAGACCTGGCACTAATTAACGGAACATTATCTTGACCTTTAGATTTAAACAGACAACCCATATCCCAGCCAAAAGACAAGACCTGGCAGTAACTAACAAACAGATCACTCAATCCCACACAGAATACCAGACCTTGCACTAATTAACAGAACATTCTCTGTGACCTTGAGATTCAAACTGATCACCCAATCCCACCCAGAAGACAAGACCTAGCACTAATTAACAAAACATTCTCTGTGACCTTGAGATTTAAACAGATCACCCAATCTCAGCCACGACACCAGACCTGGCACTAATTAACAGAACATTGTCTGTGACCTTGATGTTAAAACAGATCTCCCAATCCCACCCAGAAGACCAGACCTAACACTAATTAACAAAACATTCTCTGAGTCCTTAAGATTAAAAAAGATCACCCAGTCCCAGCCAAAAGACCAGACCTGGCAATAATTAACAAAACATTCTCTGTGACCTTGAAATTTAAACAGATATCCCCCAATCCCAGCCAGAAGACCAGACACTAATTAACAGAACATTATCTTGACCTTTAGATTAAAACACATCACCCATATCCCAGCCAGAAGACTATGACTGGCAGTAATTAACAAACAGAACATTGTCCTTACCTTAAGATTCAAACAGATCACCCAGATCAAGCCAGAAGACCAGACATGGCACTAACCAACAAAACATTCTTCGTGACCTTAAGATTCAAACAGATCACCTAATCCGGGCCAGAAGAGGCAACCTAGCACTAATTAACAAAACATTCTTTATGACCTTCAGATTCAAATAGATCACCCAATTCCAGCCACAACACCAGACCAAGCACTAATTAACAAAACCTTGTCTGTGACCTTGAAATTGAAACAGATCACCCAATCCCTCCCAGAAGACAAGACCTGGCACTAATTAAAAGAACGTTGTCTTTGACCTTGAAATTCAAACAGATCACCCAATCCCACCCAGAAGACAATACCTGGAACTAATTAACAGAATTTCCTCTGTGACATTTAGATTCAAACAGATCACCCAATCCCAGCCACAACACCAGACATGGCACTAATTATCAGAACATTGTCTGTGACCTTGAAGTTAAAAGAGATCTCCCAATCCAACCCAGAAGACCACCCCTAGCACAAATAAACAAAACATTCTCAGTGACTTTGAGATTTAAACAGATCACCCAATCCCAGACTGAAGACCAGACCTGGCACTAATTAACAAAACATTGTGTCCTTGAAATTCATGCAGTTCACCCAGTCCCAGCCAACAGACCCGACCTGGCATTGATTAACAGAACATTCTCTGTGACCTTTAGATTCAAACAGATCACCCAATCCCAGCCAGAAGACCAGACCTAGCACTAATTAATAAAACATTGTCTGTGACCTTGAAATTCAAACAGATCCCCCAATCCCACCCAGAAGACAAAACCTGGCACTAATTAACAGAACTTTCTCTGTGACATTTAGATTCAAACAGATCACCCAGTCGCAGCCAAAAGACCAGACCTGGCACTAATTATCAGAACATTCCCTGTGACTTGTAGATTCAAACACTTCATCCAACATTCTCTGTGACCTTAGATTAAACAGATCACCCAGTCTCAGCCAAAAGACCAGACCTGGAACTAATTAATAAAACATTCTCTGGGACCTTGAGATTAAAACAGATCACCCAATCCCAGGAAGAAGACCACTCCTAGCATTAACTAATAAAACATTCTCTGTGACCTTGAGATTCTAAAAGATCACCCAATCCCAGACTGAAGACCACACCAGACACTTACGAACAAAACATTCTCTATGACCTTGAGATTCTCAAAGATCACCCAATCCCAAAGAGAATACCAGATCTAGCACTAATTAACAAAACATTTCTGTAACCTTGAGATTCAAACACATCACCTCATCCCAGTAACCACACCAGACCGAGCACTAATTAACAAAACATTCCATGTGACCTTGAGATTCAAACAGATCACCCAATCCCAGCCAAAAGACCAGACCTGGCACTGATTAACAGAACATTCTCTGTGACCTTAGATTAACCAGATCACCCAGTTCCAGCCAAAAGACCAAACCTGGCACTGATTAACAGAATATTCTCTGTTAGCTATAGATTCGTACAGATCACCCAGTCCCAGCCAAAAGACCAGACCTGGCACTGATTAACAGAACATTTTCTATGACCTTTAGATTCAAAAAGATCACCCAATCCCAGCCATAAGACCAGACCTCGCACTAATTCACAAAACATTCTCTGTGACCTTGAGATTTAAACTGATCACCCCATTCCCAGACTGAAGACCAGACCTGGCACTAATTAACAAAACATTGTAACCTTCAAATTCATACAGATCACCCAGTCCAAGCCAAAAGACCAGACCTGGCATGGGTTAACAGAATATTCCCTTTGACCTTTAGATTCAAACAGATCCCAGCCACTAATTAACAAAACATTCTCTGTGACCTTGAGATTCAAACAGATGACCCAATCCCACCCAGAAGACCAGACCTGGCACTAATTAAGAGAACTCTGTGACATTTAGATTCAAACTGATCACCCAGTCCCATACAAAAGACCATACCTAACAAAACATCTCTGTGACCTTGAGATGAAAACAGATCACCCAATCCCAGCCTCAACACCAGACATGGCACTAATTATCATTGTCTGTGACCTTGAAGTTAAAAGAGATCTCCCAATCTCACCCAGAAGACCAGACCTAGCACTAATTAACAAAACATTCTCAGTGACTTTGAGATTTAAACACATCACCCAATCCCAGACTGAAGACCAGACATTGCACTAATTAACAGAACATTCTCTGTGATCTTGAGATTTAAACAGATCACCCAGTCCCAGCCACTTATTAACAAAACATTCTCTGTGACCTTGAGATTCAGACAGATCACCCCATCCCACCCAGAAGACCAGACCTATCACTAATTAACAAAACATTGTCTGTGACCTTTAAATTCAAACAGATCACCCAGTCCCAGCCAAAACACCACGCCTGGCACTGATTAACAGAACATTCCCTGTGACCTTGAGATTCAAACAGATCACCCAATCCCAGCCACAACACCAGACCTGGCACTAATTAACAAAACATTCATTGTGACCTTGACATTCAAACAGACCACCCAATCACAAGCCAGAAGACCAGACCTAGCACTAATCAACAAAACATTCTCTGTGACCTTGAGATTCAAACAGATCACCCAATCCCACCCAGAAGACCAGACCTAGCACTAATAAAAGAAACATTCTCTGTGACCTTGAGATTCAAATAGATCACCCATTCCCAGCCAAAAGACCAGACCTGGCACTAATTAACAGAACATTCTCTGTGACTTTTAGATTCAAACAGATCACCTAATCCCAGCCAAAAGACCAGACCTGGCACTAATTATCAGAATATTCCCTGTGACTTTTAGATTCAAACACTTCATCCAACATTCTCTGTGACCTTAGATTAAACAGATCACCCAGTCTCAGCCAAAAGACCAGACCTGGCAGTAATTAACAAAACATTCTCTGTGACCTTGAGATTCAAACTGATCACTCAATCCCAGCAAGAAGACCACACCTAGCATTAACTTACAAAACATTCTCTGTAACCTTGAGATTCCAAAAGAGCACCCAATCCCAGACAGAAGACCACACCTGGCACTAACTATCAAAACATTCTCTGTGACCTTGAGATTCAAACAGATCACCCAGTCCCAGCCAGAAGACCAGGCCTGGCACTAATTAACAAAACATTCTCTTTGACCTTAGATTAAACAGATCACCCAGTCCCAGCCACAACACCAGACCTGGCACTAATTAACAAAACATTCTCTGTGACCTTGAGATTAAAACACATCACCCAATCCCAGCAAGACGACCAGATCTGGCACTAATTAACAAAGCATTCTCTGTGACCATGAAGTTAAAACAGATCTCCCAATCCCTGCCAGAAGACCAGACCTGGCACTAATTAACAAAGCATTCTCTGTGACCTTAGATTAAACAGATCACCCAGTCCCAGCCAGAAGACCAGACCTGGCACTAATTAACAAAACATTCTCTGTGACCTTGAGATCAATCGGATCACCCAATCCCATCCAGAAGACCAAACCTGGCGCTAATTTATAAAAAAAGAAAACTTTTCGTTAAGTAGATTTTACTCTTCTGCCGCTTGATAACCTGTGTTTTCATTCCGATTAAATATAATAATGAGCTCCATGAATGCTATTGGAAAACTGTTGAAAGCATGCAACAGGTTGTGACAAAAAACTGGAGGTAGTGTCAGTTGAAGACTTCCAACACGTTGTAGGAAGAAGCATATGAATGTCAATGACGGAAGAGAAGATAAGTTTTATTGGCCTCTATATAAACAAAAGAAAGAAAGAAAGAAAGAAAGAAATTGAAAAGTGAAAGATTTTAAATACAAAAACGGGAAAGATAAAGGCTTAATAAAAAAGATAGATAGATAGATAGATTTTGTTGGTTTGTGTTTTATGGCATATCAACCTTTGTAGGTTATTTAATGCCAAATCTATTTTTTTACAAATAATCAGTTTTATTTCAAACAGTTCAGTACACAGTTTCATTGCCAAAAACATTTTTATTTCAAGCTATTTGATTTCGTCAAACAGTTCTAATTCAACCAATTCAGTTTAGTATATGTATAGATTTTGTTTACACACAATTAAATGTCAAAACAGTTCTATATCAAGCAATTCAGTTTAGCGTTAGTACAGTTTCAATGTCTAAATTAGTTCCATTTCAAACAATTCAGTACGCAGGTTAAATGCAAGTACTCAGTTTAATTGTCAAAAATATTTCTATTTCAAACTATTTAGTTTAGTCAAACAGTTCTAATTCAAACAATTCAGTTTAGCACAAGTACGCATTTTAGTTCCATTTAACCCATAGATATGACTCTATCGGGTGCTATCACTCCGGGCCGAGGCGGACCTGGGAGCGATGGCAATGAAGGGATACTCCGCATTCCCCAAAGTTTCAGCATTGCTGGAACCTCACCCTCAGACTGTTTAGTATCATATCCAGGACATTTCTTGGAGGAGTCTTACCCCTCTGCAGGAGGCGCAGTCAGATAGATAGATCGATAGATATGTTGTATAGTAAAGAAAGACAACGCTGATATATAAAAAAATAATAAAATCTGCTTCTTTTTTTTCCTTTTATTTCCCGAAATGTAGGTATGAGTAGGGTGAGAGAGAATCGGAAATGGCAGATGTTGTATACACTGAGGCGTAGCGAGATACAAATCTTTAGTGAACTGCTCCCTCTTCGTTCCATGGGATTGCTACGAGGTCACCTCAAGGCATCGATTCATCTTAGTTTCTTCTCGCTTCTCAACTTTTTCGAGTCTCGTATATCTCTACCTCTCAACCCTGGGCAGTCTGGCGCAAGACCATCGCCCCAGAAGCTGCCTTTCCGGTTTTTTGTTTTGTTTTTCTAGTCTCCACTCGTCTCTTGGTTACATAATATTCCGGACGCCCACACAAAATCTCGTGGTCACAACTCCAGTCTGACACCTATGCGTTGCACGTGGACACGCCTTCTTCAAACATGTCACCTACCCAATTTAAGTGGCACATCGACTGGGTAACAACCTACGCCTTGTTTACTTTAAGAAACATGTGCACTTCCTGTTATGCCATCTACGCACTTTATGCGGCATTTCCGCCGGGGTATCTGTGTCCTGTTTACTTTAGGCAACAGATGTATTTCCTGTTATGCCACCCATGCAATTTAAGCGGTTTGTCAAAGGGATCTTTAAGTCAATATCCAACAGATAGATAGATAGATAGATAGATAGATAGATAGATAGATAGATAGATAGATATCCTTGCATTCATTTCTGATAAATAAATCCATGCCTCACGGCCTAGTCTTATTTATTAGAAATGAATACTAGCATTTATAACTGAACACAAGCCCCGACAATTTCTGGTGAAGAGAAAGGGGGAGTGGTCTTCGGAGCAACTGATGCTTCTCTAAACTATCCTTCCAAAACCTCTATCACCGAAACAGTGCTATGAATTTATGAAAGATGACTACTTAGAATTATTACCGCAATAAAAGCACCTGAAATGAGAAAATTATAATGCAATGTGATAAAAGATGCTCAATGTTTATGAAACTATATGCAAGAAACAAAATAAAATGCTAAGAAGATAGACAAATTGTATTATCTCTTCGGAAAAGGGCATAAGATAAGTAAGAAAAACATGAATCAAGTTTAATGGGTATCAGTATTTGCTCCATCTTCCATCTGTGTATACCATAGCCAGATACGGATATGGTAAATGGACATATAATGTTCATATATAAATAACATTGAACATAGGAATCTCGAAACACGAAAAACACTTACGACTTCTCAGTTCAGGTACGAAACTTTTTATTACCTTTGAGTTTAAAGGTTTTTCGACCTAAGGAGAGAGAGGCACAATCTTTCTATTCTGGCTTTTTCATCTAAATACTTGAACTCGAAAATACTTGATTGGTTGAAAAATCTACAGGCGCGAATTTTGTGTATGTGGTTTTGATCATTTTTTTCTAGTTATGTTCTAATGTTTGTTGATTGGTTTTAAAATGTGGGTACGAATTTTGTGTATGTATATAAAATTTACGCAACAAGTTTATCACAGCGAAACTCTAAATTTCTGTTTCATAGACAAACCGGATGTCACTCGATTAAGTATATCCCCACTGTCACGTGGCAACACGCTTGTTATCTTTAATGTTTCCTTATTTGTATTGTCGACGTGGTTCTTGTTTTTGCCATTTCAAAATATACTTTTATATTATTCGATACTAGAGTCGCCAGCAGACAAAAACGCTTAAAAACCTGTAATCAAACAATAAAATATCAAACTTATTGAATAAGACTACCAACATAAGGTCACTATTTGAAGTGAATGTAATTTGACTATAAGTTATTTACATAACACTCGGCAGAAGCTGGAGTTATGAAACATATCTATTTATCAAGTTAATCTTAACATAAAAATAATAAGGAAGTCTTTTTATTCAAAAAAAAAAAAAGAAGAAGCTTGCTAATAGATATTTCGTATTTTAAATGGCAATTAGTTCCACAGCCGTGGGTGATGTTATATTTAGCGTATGGTAGCAAGGAAAAGACAAACACAGGTTGAAAGATTTAAATAATTATATCAACAAAAAGGAGGTACCCGTGGTGTAATGGTCATCGTCGTAGGAAATGGACAAATCCTGGATGAGACTGATTGCATTTCACATAGCACTAATACCCTTGGGAAAGGTATGAATCCAATTATTCTCCCTCCAGCTATGGGTAAATAGTAGGACAGACTAGGTTCTTCAGCCTTGGTGAGGCAACTAGTCTAGAAGGAAAACTCTGAATTCAAACCTGTTAAACTCTGCTTAGAAAAATTGACCTTGTGTCATATCCTGCCCGAGCGAAGGGGTTGGTAAATATGTATATTAACAAAAAGGAAAATCAAAGCGATAAAGTGAAGAATCAACTATACAAATTTGTAGCGTACAGTATCAAGTGAAAGAGTGAACGTGGTGTGTGTGTGTAAAGCCAGAGTTCATAGACGGTCTTGTATGTTATAAGTTAAGAAACTTACTTGGTGGTATGGTGGTATAAGGGTGGTAAGGGTATCAGATTATCTTGGTGGTAGTAACAGTTGTGGACGGGGTGGCGCTAAAGCTAAGTCAGCCGTTGTTCACAGCAGGTGGTGTGTCAAAAATCTGTCGGAGTTCAGATGAGTTCTTATGGCCGGAGCGTGTTCTTCCCTTCAACCCTCGATAGGCCAGTCTGACGCCTTTAAAGATTTTCGCTGCTTAAGTATTTACCCTTTGGATCAAGTCGGTTCTGGGAATTTTTTTAGGGGGAAGATTTATGATTGGCTGAAAAAGGGTATTTTGTTAATGTGAATTAATTTCTTGCATTCTCGCCCGGAAGCTCTGCGCGGAGCCACTTGCGCAAAGACACATTTTATTCACTGTCTCGCTAGCAGCCGTCAGGCTAACATCCGGTCGAATGCTACCCTTCTTCAGCCACGTGTATGTTTTTTGAATGAAATCGTAAATCGGGAGAGATCCGAATCCTGCTATATATCAGTGATATATAACTGAGTCTAGTTCAAAGGTGTAAGATCCTTCCCAACGAGTGTCCTACATATGACACTAAACAATCTAATTGTGAAGTTTCAGTAATGCTGGAGCTTTGGGGAATGAAGAACACTCATTCATTGCTATCGCTCCTATGTCCACTCTGGCCCGGAGTGGTTACAACTGATAGAGTCCTATCTATGGGTCAAATATAACTGAACTGCGTTCTTATGCTAAACTGACATGTTTGAATTAGAACTGATTATTTGTATTAAAATGGATTTGACATTAAATAACCTAAAAAGGTTGATATGCCATAAAACCCAAATAACCAAACCAAACTAATACTAATACTAATAATTTGCACACATATATGGTTTCAAGTATTCCTATCAAATAAATAATTTACACAGAGTTATATGATATTAAGCATTCTTTTCTAATACAAATAATTTGCTCTCAGTTATATGATATCAAGTGTTCCTATCTTATACAAACAATTTTCTCGAAGTTATATGATATCAAGTATTTTTATCTAATACAAATAGTTTACACAGAGTTATATGATATTATGTATTCTTATCTAATACAAAAAATTTACACAGTTATATGATATCAAGTATTCTTATCTCATACAAATAATTTACACAGAGTTACATGATATCAAGTATTCTTATCTAATACAAATAATTTGCACACAATTATATGATATCAAGTGTTCCATCTTATACAAACAATTTTCTCGGAGTTATATGATATCATGTATTCCTGTCTAATACAAATAATTTGCACACATATATGGTTTTAAGTATTCCTATGTAATACAAACAATCTGCATACAGCTCTCTGCTTTCCATGATTTTTATCTAATCATGATTATATGGTTTCAAGGTATTATTTCAATTTAATAATAGTCATTTGCGCTCATTTATACTGTTTCAAGTTAGTGATAATAATCCTTGGTAAATAATTAAAGCTTCGGTTAACTATTCTTACTCCAAATAATTTGCTATTAAATGATATTAAATTTTTCTATCTAATTCAAATAATTCGCACACAGTTATAGGGTTTCAAATATTCCTTTCTAATACTAGTAATTATTTAGTTTCAAGTAATTATTTCCATTTTATAATAGTAATATTTGTTATTTAGTAATGTATTGTTTTGTAGTTTCATCATCATCATCATCTTGGCGTGTCATCAGCACGGATATCCCTGACCCTCTCTCGCCACCCCTCCCCTAAGGTTCATCGCGTCCGGCAGGTCCTCAGGGCTACACACCGTATCTTCACAGAGCTGCTGCATGTAGGTGCGAGCTGGTCGCCCTGCCTTTGCTCGGCCATGTGAAGGGGTCCATAGGAGTACATCACTTATGAGCTCGTTCCTACTTCTCCAACAGTGTCCTGCATGTGTGGTTCGTCTAACTTTGATTGTTTAAAATATAGTTTCAAGTAACACACCATAATCCTTAGTTTGGTTTAGTTGAGTTTATGGCATATCAACCATTGTAGATTATTTAATGCCAAATCCGGTTAATACATATATATTACATATACATGATTTATAATCATAAGTCAACGAAGTTAGATATTTCTCTGGGTCGCTAATAATTCAATTAAACATCAGTCATTTATTTACACACACTAAATGTGTAACATAGCCATACATGAATACGAATATGTGAAATGTACATAGAACGTTCATAACTCATATATAGATAACATTGGAATCCCGAAATACGAAAAACTTTACGACTTCTTAGTTCAGGTACGAAACTCTTTATTACCTTTGAGTTAAAAAGTTTTTCGACATAAGGAGAGTGATACAATCTTTCTATGCTGACTTTTCCATCTGTCCCCTCACCATGCGCGGCACCCGCCACAAGGCCTCGGCGAGCTCCGAAAATCAACCGTCTTCTTCGGACGCTAAAACTCGACTCTCTGACTTTTTTTTAAATCCCCAAAATCCTCCGCGCACGCTTCCGGTGCATGACGTCATTCACATCCTGCGGTTACATTTTCTATCTGGGGTTTCTATAGTGACATCTCTGAGTGACACGTCCGCTCCGCGCGTTCGTGAACACCTGCGCTCATGTTTGCACCTAACTAACCCATGCGCTAAGCGAAAGGTTCTCAGCCTAACTAAACCGAAAGATAAGATATATAAAACGAAATCCCCCGGCCGTTATATTACAAATGGTCCAAGTTTCATTTCTAACAATTTAGTTTAGCATAACTCATTTCTTTGCCCACAGTTTAAATGTCAACCAGTTCTATTTGACTCATAGACAGGACCCTATCAGGTGCTACCACTTCAGGTCAGAGTATACCAGGGAGCATTCCTCAAAGCTCCAGTATAACTGAAGCCTCATCATCAGATTGTTTAGTATCATATCCAGAACCCTCATCTTACCCTTTGCAGATATGCAGTTGAAGTATTCTACTCTCCCCCACACAGCCAACTTGATTGAATAATCCTTAGTAAGCAATTGTAGCTTCAAATAAGTATTGTTGATACAATATATTATTCTTATATGGGATCAAGTATTCTTATTAAGTTTGTTTAGTTTCCTTGTTTAATGGTATATCAACTCTTCGTATGTTATTTAATGCCAAAGCCATTCTCCTAGAAGAACAGCAGTGGTACTATTTAACTCATAGCTGGGAGGATAAGGGGGTTCATACCTTTCCCAGGGGTATTTGCCCGAAAGTGAACGTAATAGCGCGACTGGAGTATGAACTCGCTTACTACGATTCTGCAGTCCATCGCTTTAACCATTACACCATGAGGACACCCATTGTTGATTAAGATAAAGAGTCAGAAGTGGAAAAAAAAATTCGAAATGATCCTTAAACAAATTACAATAATAATAATAACTGAAAAGATCCCCGTATAGTTGAGATGACTTGGTGTCACTTGAGTTTCAGGGAATACCACCCTTTACTACTAGTGTGATAATTCGCAAAGAAATAATAATGCAATTTATTTATGCACAGCGGTCAGCGGCGACTGTTGCGTCGGTTATGATCAGTCGGCAGGAGAGAGAAACACAAAAACTCGACTTTTAGTGTCAGGACTGTTTTATTCATTCTCTGGTCTGTCTCTGAGGCCGTAGAAACAGCAAGAAATCGACAACGAATACCATGAGTGCAGTAAGCTTCTTTGCTATTACTTGGCTTTTGGTCAAAGTAAACGTTTGTCTCCTCGCACTCCAGCCACCAAGAGAGAGAAAAAGACCGAATCGCGGAATCTGTGATATATAAATACTGAAGTTCCAAGAACACTGCATCTGCACTTCTGCCTCAGATGGACGACTTTTTAGATGGTGTCCGCGCTTGACCGGTCGCGGAATGCAAGATCATATTTACCAACCCCTCCGCTCGGGCAGGATATGACACAAGGTCAATTTTTAAGCGGGGTTTAACAGGTTTGAATTCAGAGTTTTCCTTCTCATAGACTAGTTGCCTCACCAAGGCTGAAGAACCTACTCCGTCCTACTATTTACCCATAGCTGGAGGGAGAATAAGGGGGTTCATACCTTTCCCAAGGGTATTAGTGCTATGTGAAATGCAATCAGTCAGATCCAGGATTTGAACTCGTGTCGTCGCGTCCATATCCTGCGACGATGACCATTACACCACGGGCACCTCCTAATGCGTGTCCTCGTGGTGTAATGGTTAAAGCGATGAACTGCGGAATCGTAGTACGCGAGTTCGTACTCCAGTCGCGCTATTACGTTCACTTTCGGGCAAATACCCTTGGGAAAGGTATGAACCCCCTTATTCTCCCTCCAGCTATGGGTAAATAGTTGGACGGACTAGGTTCTTCAGCCTTGGTGAGGCAACTAGTCTAGGAGAAGGAAAACTCTGAATTCAAACCTGTTAAACTCCGCTTAAAAATTGACCTTGTGTCATATCCTGCCCGAGCGGAGGGGTTGGTAAATAGTACCTCCTAATGCGGAATGCAAGATCAAGCGTATCATCTTACCGTTAACGCAGTGGAAAAAAATTGAACTTTTACGTAATACAGAACACGATCTGAAATTACAAGATATATCTTTACCAAGTTCATGTAAATATGAAACTCTTGAAACTAAAGAGTCTTTTCCTTTAAAACTTATAAATGTTTTAATGTTCCCGGATATTAAAGAGTGTAATTGCTTCCTAAGTTTGGGTAATATATAATTAAAATTCCTTCTTCTGTGAGTTGTGTTCATAAAAACTAATTCTAAGGTGAAAATATATAAATCTTACATGTCAATAAGATCACGGAGTTCTATAGGGACTCCTATTCAAGAAAAAAGTAAGAAAAAAAGAAAGAAAAAAAAGAAAGCATGGGCTTGATATGACGTGGTGTGTTCAAAAAGTATCGATACTCAAGCTGTATTTACTGTTGTGGGAACCTTACCCATCTTACTATAATGAACTCTTTTCACCGTTATTAGTACAGAGATTTCGCTGTTAGAAGGGCAGATCACTATCGGTGTTATACGAACAGTAGGAGACTTCTTACCTTTTCTATATAACTCTATCTTTCTTGTGTAATATAATCTGTTATCTGATATCCGTGTTTGCGTTTTCATTAGTGACCCTTTCCGGGGCCACAACATTTACCAAGACGAAAATTAAGAATGAATGAAGCGTTAGTTTTCTTCAAAATATCTGGTGGGTTCAAAAAGTATCAAGATTGCTGTATTTACCAAGACAGAAATGAACAGTGAAGCGTTAATTCTCATATACAGACCCCGTGGCATCTTATTACCATAACTAAATAGTGATAATCAACAAGATTATACGTAGATCTATGCAAACTCATTTGTTTTTTCAGATCTTAGCGAAATTACTTCTTTAGTAATTAATTTTTAGTTCGTATTTTATTATTCGTTTCACCGGCTCATTGGCCCAATGGATATAGTGTTCGCCAATGATCCGGAAGACCTGGGTTCAATCCCAGGTCGCGTCATACCAAAGACTTTAAAAATGGTACTTGATACCTCCTTGCTTAACATTCAGTTATATAAGGTACGTATCAAGAGTAAAGCGGAGCAATCAAAGGAAAGGAGTAGCCCCGATCCCCGACAACTCGGTGTAGTAGCTATTGAAAAGGGAGCCTCCTGGTCGCCCTCGACTAAAGGAAGACAACTTTAGTTTAAGTACTTATAATTCTTTAGAATGATATAAGAGAGATGAGGAGCATACTAGGTGGGTATGTAGGTATTAGATAATATGAATTTATTATCGCCTGGTGATCGTAAAATTGATAGTTGCGATAGATGTTTCTATATTTTAAAGTCCTAACACACATATATATATATATATATATATATAGAGAGAGAGAGAGGAGGAGGAGGAGGAGAGAGAGATATATGTATGAATTGGTCGATTGTAGTCGAGAGTGACCCGAAGGCTCCCTTTTCAATAACTACTGCACCGATGTATTGGAGAGGTCGCTACTCCTTTCTCTGGATTGCTTCACTTAACCTTGATCAGTACCTTATAATGCTCAGTGTTAAGCAGGGAGGCATCAAGTAGCATTTTATGAGTCTTTAGTATGACTCGACCTAAGGTTAAACTCCGGTCTCCCGGATCAATGGCGAATGGTCTCCCGGATCAGTGAGCTAAAGAATCGTGTCAATTTTGGTATGTACGTGTCGACTTTGTTCAATGCATTAAAAAAATGAGAAGAAAATATATTATTATTATTATTATTATTATTATTGACTGAGGGAAAACAGGAACGGAAAAGGGGATTATTTTGACCAAACCAGGTGTTGACAAGATTTTTTTTTTCTGTTTAAAAAAACGAAAAATTAAAAGGTTTGACTTTGTTGTCTTCGTGTTAGCAGAATCGAAGTGATGGTTCACCAATGGATCAAAACTTGATTGTGATGACAGACTGGTGAATTAAGTACGATTCGCTGGTGGAGAAATTATAATTTGTTTTTCTAAATTCAAAGTGCGTGGGAAAAGCCTTAAACTCAATTTTGAAATCATTCGTGAATTAAACTTCTCTGGCGTCCTTATCACGATATAAAAGTAACCACCTACTATGAGGAATGGTATCAGGGTGAAATATTATGGTTGAAAGAGGAAATACCTCTTATTTTCGTAATATCTTTTGAAAAAAAATTTTTTTGAAATATCTTTTGAAAAAATATTTTCGTAATATATTTTGAAAAAAAAATTTTCTTAGTATCTTTTTTAAATAAAATTTTCGTCATATCTTTTTTTTTTTTTAATTTCGTTATACCTTTTTTTTTTTTTAATTTTGTCATATCTTTTTTAAAATGATTTTGTCATATCTTTTTTTTTTAAATTCGTAATATCTTTTTAAAAAAACTTTCGTAATATCTTTTGAAAAAAAAAATTTAGTCATATCTTTTTTAAAACAAAATTCGTCTTATCTTTTTTAAAAAAAAGCTCATAAGATAAAATAAAGTTATAATAATGTTTCAAACCACTCACGAGTTCAAGGTTACAGCGTGCTTAGAACATCAATTGATAAAATCAGAGAAAACGGCTTCGAGCTGACAAAGAAAAGAGGTAGAAGGCACCCCGCAAAAACAATTACCGACGCCGACTACGCCGATGACATAGCGCTACTAGCAAATACACCCAACCAAGCCGAAACACTACTGCATAGTTTGGAACAAGCCGCCGCAGGCATTGGTCTTCATGTCAATGCACACAAAACAGAATATATGTGCTATAATCAAGCAGGCGACATCACCACACTAGACGGAACCCGTCTTAAACTAGTAGACAAATTCACCTACCTAGGAAGCAGCGTATCATCAACAGAAAAGGACATCGACACGCGGCTAACGAAGGCATGGACAGCTATCGATAGGCTATCGATCATATGGAAATCAGACCTGACCAATAAAATGAAACGCAGTTTCTTCCAGGCAGCGGTCGTATCGATAATACTGTATGGATGCACCACTTGAACGCTAACAAAACGGCTGGAGAAGAAGCTAGACGGCAATTATACAAGAATGTTGCGAACAATATTGAACAAGTCCTGGCGGCAACACCCCACAAGGCACCAACTATACGCCCACCTGCCTCCCATTACGAAAACTATACAAGTTAGACGAAACAGACATGCAGGTCACTGCTGGAGAAGCAGGGACGAGCTCATGATGTACTCCTATGGACCCCCACATATGGCTGGGAAAAAGCAGGACGACCAGCTCGAACATACATCCAACAGCTATGTGAGGATACGGGATGTAGCCCTGAAGACCTGCCAGAGGCGATGAACGATAGGGAGAAAAGGCGAGAGAGGGTTTGGGATATCTGTGCCTGTGGCACGACATGATGATTATTATTATTATTATTATTATTATTAATGTAGACAAAAAAATTCCTAGAATAAAAAAATATTGCAATACGTGAATTCTTAGATTCTGTTATCGTAACATGTCTAGAGGGGGAATAAAAATTTTGATTAAAACTATGCTGCTTTTCGAAAATCATTAACCGAAAAATCATTTTGGAAATGAGCACAAATTGTAAAAAATAAGTTTTTTAGGGGAACAAAAACACAATGAAAATATTTAAACCTTTCAGAAGTATAGGGTTACATATTTTTTATATTATTTCAAATGTCAACTAAAAAAGAATTTTAAAAAAAAATTTCATAAAATGAAAGGATACTTTTCATTTGGATTGATAGGGGAAATCTTTCAACCACAAATAAGGAAGCATTTTTAATTCTTAGCTTAATTCTCAATTCCCGCTTTCTATCTCTCACTCGTGTTCCTAAAATTCTTTTAGTCTTATCAAGGACCAGGTACTTCTGCTGATATATATATATATATATATATATATATATATATATATGCCAGAAAAAGTAACAAATGCACTGCCAACAATGCCTTCAGATGAAGATTCTCGGGTCAGACATGTTTTCGGAGACAAAGTATCCTTATATATATATATATATATATATATATATATATATATATATATATATATAGTCTATCTCTTCTCCCTTTTGCGGCATATTTAAAATTTCTGTCTATTTATCTCGGTTTGTTCACATCTCTCTCTATCTATTTATCTATCTATCTCTATCTTGATAGATAGATAGATAGATACGAACAGGCTAACGTTGATATCTATCTCGTTCTGTTCATACCGATCAATCTATCAATCTTAGTCTGTTCACATCTATCTATATATCAATCTATCAAGCGAGCTAGTTTGCTACCTCAGTTTGTTCACACACACACACACACACACACACACACACACACACACACACACACACACATATATATGTCTGTATGCGTATGTTCACATCTATGCGTCTCAGTTTATTCCAATCTACTACAGTCTATTCACATCTATCTATCTATCGATCTATCTCTGATTATTCACATCTATCTATATCATTTTACCCTGTCATGTATATCTTTAACTGTTTAACACGCACCAACGATCGATAAGGAGCTAGATACGAAGTTACCATCAAGCGTATTAATATTATGTTTGAAAATTTATGTAGTGAAAGTTGAAATCTGTTTACAGCAATTCCTTTCTTTAACTTCAAGTGCATCGAAGCAGCTTTGACATTGTTAAATCATTTTTTCTGGCAATTTCTACTTAATAAGTTTCTTTTTTTTTTCTTTTTGCTTCTTTTTTTTTTTTTCTTTTTAATTTCAATTTTCTCTCTTGGGTAATAATTTTCTTTCAGGAATAGCGTTTTCTTTTCAAGGTTACCTTCTACAAATTCAGCATCTTAAAAAGTAAGCTAATCCTCACTCCTTGCAGGTCGTCCTGTTTCTTGGCGGGATTTCTAAAATGACTAACGACATAAGTGGATGATTTTCGCAGTTTTCGGGCAATTTATTAACGGACTATAAACAGAAGAGTAGGCAATGATTTAATCAGCCAAATCCAATGCTACGTCCAACCCAGACATGTTCCGAGGGCAAAGAAGGGGACAGATTTTACTGATAAATTAACTGAATTTACTTAGAAGTTCGTGTTTATTTCATCTCCAAGTATTTAGGTGACAGAAAATAATGGATAGACTAGTACAAAAGATAAAAAATGTATAAAAAAAAACATCAGGGTTAATGAAAAGTTCTCAGTCCAACCAAGAAAAGACTGACACTTTTCATTGAACATTTGAGGGATTAAAGAAGCGTAAATAAAAGTGTACCAAGTAGGTTGTATTGTAAGATTAATTGATCAATTGATTGATTGATTGATTGAATGATTTTAATGGCATGTCAAACAGTCTAGGATCATTTTATTACCAGAGGTTAGGGAATCACGTTTATTGTACTTTCATTTACTTTTTTGTTTAGTTGTTTCTTTAGAGTTTTTTTTTACATGTGAATGCGGATGATCTTCATCATCATCATCATCATGTGCTGGTAGCACGGATATCTCTGACCCTCTCTCGCCATTTTTCCCTATCGTTCATCGCCTCTGGTAGGTCTTCTGGGCTACATCCCGTATCCTCACATAGTTGCTGAATGTATGTTCGTGCTGGTCGTCCGTTCGTGCTGCTCGGATAATCTTAAACAGATCTATTTGACCCACAGATGGGACCCTAACCGATACTTCCATTCCGGGTCAGAGTGGCCCTAGAATTAATAGCTATGAAAAAGTACTCCACGCTCTAGAGAGCTCCAGAAAAGGAGTCTCACCATCAAATGCAGTTTTGTGTTATATGTAGGTCACCCGTTTTTGGTGGTGGTGGGGTCTTGCCCCTCTGGAAGGGATACAATCAACGTATTCTAAGCCCTGCCGACAGGGCCTATTAATAGGTTGAATGATATGAACATTTCATATAATTATTCGTTTTTTGCCTCTGACCTGGAGTGGTTGCACCTGATAGGGTCCTCTCTATGAGGCAAATAGAATTGTATGACATTTAAACTGAATGCAAATAAATGACTTATGCTAAATGGAATTGTTTGAAATAGAACTGTTTGAACATTTAACTGATGTTGAATTAAATTGTTAGTGATACATAGAAATACTTATAACTATTTAAATTGGTTCATTTATGCTTAATTGAATTGTTATAAATAGAGCTGTTTGATCATTTAACTTTGTGAAAATAAAGGACTTATGTTTAGCTGAATTGTTGGTTATACATGGCAATACTTGGGACACTTTAACTGTGTACAAACAAATGAGTAATTCTGAATAGAATAATTAACATTAAAATGCAATACTTATAACCTGTTCACCGTGTAGAAATAAATGATTGATATTGAATAGAATTGTTCGAATTAGATAGCAATACTTGAAACCATTTAACTGTGTGCAAAGAAATGAGTTCAGGTTCGTTTAAAAATGTATCTTCAAAATGTGTTTCCAAAACATATACCTAATATATACCTAAAACAAGATGGAAAGGATATGACAATCATCATTTTCATAATAAACCCCCAAACGGGAAATGGAGCTGGACGGCCGCTGGAGTGAATTGAGTGGGTGGATGACGTCATGCCTGGAAGAGATGGCTGGAGAATTTTGTGGATTTTGAAAAGACCAGAGTTAAAGTCGACCGTTGAAACACGCGGTTGAGTTTTTCGGATCTGATCAGATCAGATCAGTTTGGCTCTCTATCGGCAAAGATCTTAAACACCACTAGATGCTCTGCGCGTTGGGGTGGAGTCAACATAGCATGGTTAGCTTTTATGATTTGTGTCACTCTCGTATTGCCTAGGACTGAAGGTAGAAAGAAATAAACCCGTTCGTATCCGAAACGACAGAGTCGGCCTGTACCTATATCATTGTTATTATTATTGACATCAACAAATCGATACAACAGACATACAATTTGGTGCGCAGTGACTTACACTGTTTTTGTTTTTGGGGGGTTTTTTGTTGTTTTTGTTTTTTGTTGGTTTTGGGGGGGGTTGTTTTTTGGGGGGGGTGAAAAAGAACATAAATTGTTATCAAACCTGGTTGCCATCGGGGAAAACAACGAAAAAACTAGACGATTCTAGTCTCACTGACAACATCAACGAAAGATAAGTGACTTTTGGTTTGACTTTGTATGTATTCTGCTCTTGTATATATAATAGGAAGTTGTTAGTATAAAAAAAATTTTAATGGAACACTATACTTTTTCCGATTTTTTTCAGAGTTTGACCGTAAAGTTGAGAAATGCGGCTTGTTCGGGGACGAACACTTTAAGAGGGGAGTCTTCCATTGGTTTAATAAGTAGAGTATTCGCCAATAGTCCAGGAGACCAGCGTTCAATCCCAGGTCGAGTCATACCGAAGACTCAAAAAATGGTACTTGATTCCGCCTCGCTTAGCACTCAGAATTATAACTTAAGGATCAAGGGTAAAGTGGAGCAATCCAGGGAATGGAGTAGCGCCTTCCCCTACACCTCGGTGGAGTAGCTATTGAAAAGAGAGCCTTCGGGTCACCTTCGACTAAGGTCACCCACTTCACTTGCTTTTAGTACGTAAAGATGGTGAATATAGGACTTGGTTGGATGATATGGATAGGTATTTTAGAGTTGTGCGCGTAACAATAGAAGACAAATGTCAGGCGGCTCCCCTCACAACTAGAGGAACTGTTGGACAATAATTACATAGATAGATAGATAGATAGATAGATAGATTAAAGTCCAATAACCTACGACTCACATGGTATGAGTTGAAAGATTCTTAAGGAGAATGTTACGGGTTGATTTCCAAACCCACTGCTCGGCTAGTTGAGTTAGCGAACATTAAGCAGGGTAGAACAGAAGGAATACAGGACAACAGAAGGTAATACACCTAGCCGAGAGCGCATACATTCGGGGTTGACGGGAGAAATGAAATTGTTGCAAAACAAGTTCAGGGCTTTTTTTATAGAAGGGCTAAGGAAGCGGGATATAAAGATGGCAGTGATGAAGGAGGAGCCATAATGTAGCTGCCTATCAGAAAGCGTTATCTGAGCTAAAATGGAAAATTCGACACGATGCAAGCTCTGAATATGAAGACGAGCCGAGGGAGATTTGCCTCTCGGGTACCGATAGAAGCCGTAAGCCCTGCTACATCTAATAATAATAATAATAATAATAATAATAATAATAAGCACAGGAATAAAAAGGGAAGTAATAATGTGGCAAAATACGCGAGCGGGAAAAGGAATGAGTACGTTATTAGTTGTTGGAATTGTGGCAAAGAAGGCCACATAGAGAGATTTTGTAAAAAAAAATTGCAGTTACTTATGAAAAAAATTGCCCAACCTTTCGAAATCTTTAATAAAATCTTATTTTCATAGACAATGGAGAATAACAAAATTCCCCACAAAGGCAAAAAATGATTCACAAGATGAATAACTGGAAACGAGGCTGATGAATAGTTTATTGTATTTTATCTGAGATGTCTCGCCGGAGGCCTGGGTATAAACAAGAAATTACCAAGGAAAATGATCTGCTCAAATCTCGATATTTTTCTATTATACGTTCTAATGTGGGGTTTTTTGGTGATAATATTTGCTCGAAGCGTTGCTTTCGTTTACAGAGAACAACACATTTTAAAAAGAAAAAAAAAACGAATGAAAACTGAGTCTTTTTAATGCTAACAAAAATAAAAAATAAAATAAAATCGCAAAAGGATTTCGTCAAGTCATCTAAAAGTTATTGAGTGATATAACAGCGTCCATTGTTAGAGAATAGAGTTTAATTTCACTTCCCGGTGACAATGGCTCCAGAATATCTTTCTGTTTTCCATATTCTTCGTTGTCAGTTTTTCTTTTTTTTTTCAGCACAAAGATAACATCGATATAAATATGTATGTCCTGGATATGACCCTAAACTACGTGGTGAGTCTCCCATTCCGAAGTTCTGAGGAGTGTGGAGTTTGTATTTACCAACCAGGCAGGATGTGAAATAAGGTCAATTTTTTAGCGGAGTTTAACAGGATTGAGTTCAGATTTTTCCTTCTCCTAGGCAGGTTTTTCATGCCAATGTTAAAGAAAACAAGTCTATCCAACTATCTACCTATGGCTGGGGAGGAGAGAATAAATGTATTCATCCCTTTCCCAAGGGTACTAGTGCTATGTGAAATGCAATCAGCCTCGTCCAGGATTTGAATTCGTGTCATCGTCACAACGATAACCATTGGGGAGTGTAGAGTACCTCTTCATTGCCATTACTCCCAGATCCACTCTGTCTACCCGCCAAATAGATCTATTTGAAAAAGTATCCGTCCTGGAAAAAGAATATATGAAACCATATAAATGTGTGCAAACAAATAATCATTATTAAATAGAATTCTAATTTTAGGAAGACTTGAAACCTAAGGACTCATCATCATTTACTCGAAACGATATGATTGCTTGCACATTATTTGTGTTAGATAAGAATACTTGAAACTATATAACTGCGTTTAAACAAATGATTATTATTCTAAAAAAATAGTTACTTTAAACCATTTCTGTACAAATCATTAATATTAGATAGGAAATCTTGTCGGTGGGGCTTAGATTATGCTTGCTGTATCCTCTGCTTAGAGCTTTGACCCCCTCCCTCATACACACACAAAAAGAGAGTGTTCCAATCTGAATTCAATTGTAAAGGTCCAATTCTGAAGCTCTGGAAAGTGTGGAGTACACCTTTGTTGCTCTTACTCCCAGGTTCACTCTAAACCAGATGGTAGTAACTGTTAGGGTCCCATCAATGAGTCGAATTAAAAATTGTTAGTATTTGATAGGAATACATGAAACAATATAACAGAGCAAAAAAAGAATCTTATTAAATAAAATTATTAATGATAGATAAGAACACTTGAAACTATTTTACAGTATGGAAATTATTTGTATTCAGAATAATTGAAGTCATAATTGTTTACTAAGGATTATTATTATTATTAGTTACTTAAAACCATATAACTGGGTATAAATTATTTGTATTAAGAATAGTCACTTGAAGCTATAATTGTTTATTGAGGATTATTATTATTAGTTACTTGAAACCAGATAACAGTATATAAATCATTTTTATTAAGAATAGTTACTTGAAGCTATAATTATTTACTGAGGATTATTATTGTTAGTTACTTGAAGTCATATAACTGTGTGCAAACAAATTATTATAATTATTTTACGCATTTGAGAGTTTTTCACGCCAGCGTTAGCCGATAGTTTTTTCACGGGAGTTTGAGTGACAAGTCTCCGCAAGTCTCTAAGACTCTCCTTAGTATTCTGGCTGATCTCAACAATGCTATTCTTTAAATGGTGTCCACTCTTCCTCTTATTTCCAAGTCCTCCAGTCCTTGTACCAAACCATTGATGACTATACGGAGCGCACAAATTACAATTGGCATCACTGTCACCCTAATGTTCCATAGTTTTTTTCAATTCTCTAGCAAGGTCCTCATATTTATCTCTCTTTTCACCTCCTTTCAGTTTTAGCCAGTGATCAACCGAAACAACAAATTCCCCCATTAGGTAGGTTCACTTTTTTTGTTCTTGTTGACTATTAGTTGATCAGGTCGTCTGGCCGAGATTAAGGGATCCGTTTGAATCTCAAACTACTAGAGAAGTTTTCGCGTCTCATCTTTTAGGACGGATTCCAGGTTATACATATACCATTTGTTCGTATGATCAAATTTAAACTTCTTGAACAGTTCTCAGTAGATCACCTCACCCAACCAGTCGTGTCTAGCCTTATACTCTCTTTGCGCTAATTCGCTACATTCGCTTATTATGTGATTGATCGTTTCATCTCTGTCACCACATAGTCTGCATCTACTATTTTGTTGTGTCTTGTCTATTCTTGCGTTGACATAGTCCTTATCGTGTTGTTTTGTACTACTCTCAGAAGAGATTCAGTCTCTCTCTCTCAATGTTTTCTTTTCTCAGCCATGTCCAAGATTTCTCGTGTGAGATTTCACTTGTTTGTCGCATGAAATGTTCATAGAGTTGTTTTTCTGCCCATTTTTCTTTTATAGTTATTTTTGTTCTGTCGATGCTTGTAAGTTTTTTCACAAGAGTCCAAGTGACAGCAAATCTTTCCAGGTCTCCAGGACTCTTTTCAGTATTCTGGCCGATCTCAGCAATGCTGTTGTCTGGATGGTCTTGATTCTTCCACTGTTTTCCAATCCCTCCCCTAAACTCTTTGGACCGTTCCAAGTACACCAACTACAATTGGTTTCATCGGCCTCAAATTTAGTAGCTTTTTTAATTCTCAGGCAAAGTCCAAGTATTTATCTATCTTTTTGCTTTCTTTTATTTTTCACTGGGTGGTTCGACGGTACGGCAAAATCCACGAGATGACAAATTCTCTTTTTTTGTTACTTAACTTTAGGTCTGGTATTCTGGGAGGGGTCTGGTGATCTGTCTCTATTACAAAACCCCAGAGAAATTCATGCTTCATTCTTTCGGATGGATTCTCGTTTCTTTATATATCATTCGGTAGAATGGTCAAATTTTAAAGTCTTCCACAGATCCCAGTGGATCACCTTCCCCACCTAGATGTGCCGAGTCTTTTACTCCTTTTGTGCTACTTTAATACATTCGCTTATTATATGATTAAAGGTGCCTGTGGTGTAGTGGTTATCGTCGTAGGAAATGGACACGGCGACACGAGTTCAAATCCTGGACCAAGGTGATTGCATTTCACATAGCACTGATACCCTTGGGAAAGGTATGAATCCAATTATTCTCCCTCTAGCTATGGTAAATAGTTGTAAATAGCTATGGTAAATATGATAAATAGTTGGACAGACTGGGTTATTCAGCCTTGGTGAGGCAACTAGTCTAGGAGAAGGAAAACTCTGAATTCAAACCTGTTAAACTCCGCTTAAAAATTGACCTTGTGTCATATCCTGCTCAAGCGGAGGGGTTGGTAAATAGGATTATATGATTAAACGTTTCATCTCTGTCTCTAGATGACCTACACTTGTTATTCTGTTGCGTCTTATCAATTCTTGCTTTCATATAATTTGTTCATGGCATTATATTTCTATTAAGAAAGATTCAGTTTCTCTCATAAGGTTTCCATGTCCAGGTCTTCTCGTAAGTAATCTTTCCAATTTGTCGCTTAAGACATCCGTACAGTTGTTTCTCTTCCCATTTCTATTTCCTAGTTATTGTTATTCTGTAGATCTTTATTTTGCTTGTGTTGTTTCTGGTCGCTGAAATCAGTTTTTCTTTGCACTTTTTGATACAGTCTTCGAGACCTCGTCTTGATGCATTCACGATATCTTGGATGCTGGCGAGTCCTCTTCATTCCTTTTTTGATACATATAGTCTTTGTCATCTCACGGGTGTAAGGCCTTCTACATCTGTAACGTAATGGCCGAGGGATTTCGGTTCATGCCTTTGGGTTTAGTTAGGCTGAGAACCTTTCGGCTCAGCACATGGGTTAGTTAGGTGCAAACTTAATGCAGGTGTTAACGCGGGCGCGTGCGGGCGAACGGAGGTGTCACTCAGAGATGTCACAATAGTCCGAGACGAAACAGATGACAGAGTGCGAGTGACGTCACGCACCGGAAGCGCGCAGAGGTTTGTGAAGTATTGAAAGAAAGTTGGAGAGTTGGAAACTAGACGCCGAATAAGGAGGCTCGACTTTTGGGGCTCGCTGAGGCGAGACGAATTTGCACGCCGTGGGTGCTGCATGAGATAGGGGCCAAATGAATAAGACGGCATAGCGAGATTGTGTCTCTCCTCCTTAAGTCGAAACCTTTAACTCAAAGTTAATAAAAAGGTTTCGTACCTAAACAAGAAGTCGTTACGTGTTTTCGAATTTCGAGATTCCTATGTTCTTTATATGTTCTACGTCATGTATATATGTAATGAACGTCCCATGTTCATTTCGCAAATAGCCGTATTTACCTATAGTACACATCGTCATTAGCTTTCTTGTCCTTTAGCCAATTTGTAAAAGATCTTCCCTCATTCATTTCCAGAACGTTTCCGAGGATCTTACAAGGGGGACAACTCAGTTATTTATCTCTTTGATGAGATTTCTGCTACAGAACTTTGTTTTGAGAAGCTTTGCTGTTCTTCTGGGGTACTCTTTTCTTTTTTTCTTTTTTTCTTTTTTTCTTTCATCTCTACTTGGTGTCTTCTTCCATTATATCCAAATTGATGCAATTTTCTTTCTCTCTAAACGTTCGGATTCTTTCCTGATTTGACAGTTCTATACATTCTATTATTTCTTTTCTCTCATTTTTCATTATAAGCATGACACATTTTTCTATGCCAAATTCCATTCCTATATCCATATTGTATATTCATACTATTTGTATCAAGGTCCTCGGTTCTTTTTCATTTTTGGTAAATAGTCTGATATCATTTATGTACATAGGGGGATTAACATTTCTGGTGATTTTGTCAATTTATAGCCCCCTGTACATTTCTCAAGTATGTAATTGAGCGGCATTATTGCTATAACAAATAGTAGTGCTGAGAGCGAGTGTCCCAGGAAGATGCCTCTCTGGATTTTCACGTCTGTTTGAGATTTTCTTTCTACTGTAAATTCTACATTCCAGTCTTTCGTGGCTTTCGAGATGAAGTTTATACCTCTATCAGATATTTTGTACGTTTACAGACATTCTTTTATCCAGATTTGCGGGACTAAATCATAGACTTTTTTTATAATCAATCCATGTGATAGATATATTTTTCCACTTTGTTTTTGCCTCTTCATGGATGGGTTGATGTATATAGGTCGCCTGTTTCTCTTCTTCACTTGCTGAACCCTTTCTATTCTTCTGAAAATAGTCCGCGGCTTTCGAGCGAGTAATATATCTCTTCTCTAATTTGTGCAGTTAGGATTTTCTATATCATAGTTAAACACATTATCGGTCTATGGTTGCTGGTAATGGTTCCTTTTGATGGGGGAAGGCTTTCTGAACCATGGTAGTTTTCTCCTTTGTCATTTATTCGGATACGCTTGCTTCTTCTAGACATTTACTCAGTTGTAGATCCAATTTGTCGTGGATGGACGTGAATTTTTAAACTAGAACCCATGTATGTCATTTTATCCGAATGTTTTTCTTTGATGTTGCTCTTAGCGAGTCCAGGTTTATGTCTGCCTCAGTGCCTTCTTCGACTTCTGGTAATTTTTTTTTCATTTTATTTTTTCCATTCGTTCTTTTCTGTTATGTTCTTTTTTTACTTTAAAATTGTTTTATTTCTTTTGTTGGTTTGGCTTTGTTTACTCTCCACCTAGTCGTTGGTCGAATTTTTTTTTTTTTTCGTCATTTTGGAATATCCTATTTTGTTTGTATTGTTTGACCCTGTTCCCATATCTTTTGAGTCTCTCTTCTTTCGCAATTTTTTTCTGATTTATTACTTTCAGTTGTATTTTCAGACCTGTCCGCTATTTTCTTTTGTGGGGGGTCTTTTCATTCTAATGTACCCTTAAGTGTTTTTCCTTCCTTAGTACCTTTGCTTGTTGCCGCAGTTTCTTTATTTGTCCTTTAAGCCTCATTTCCCAACCAGGTTTTGTATTTTCTGCTTTTGTATTGCTGTTGACTATTACCACGTCTGGTTATCTGGCTGAGATTAAGTGATTCGTTTGGATCACAAACTACCAGAGAAGTTTGTGCGTCTCATTTTCTCGGACCGATTCAAAGTTATACATATACCATTTGTTCGTATGGTCAAATTTAAACTTCTTGCACAATTCCCAATGGAACACCTTGCCCACCGAGTTATGTCTAGTCTTATACTCTTTCTGGGCTAATTTGCTACATTCGCTCATTATGTGATTGATCGTTTCGTCTCTATCAGCACATTATCTACTTCTGTTGCATTCTCATATACATGTTCATGCAGGATACATACTGACTCAATGAATAACAGACGCAATGACAAAGACAGACGAAGGAAGACTTCTTTAACAAAATATTTACCTCTCACTTTATTGCAAGGGTTCGAAAAGGGTTACTCAAGGTTTGTGTGTGAGAGGGAGCTGGAGACCGAACAAAAACTGCAATATTTTGACCCCCACTCTTATGACAAATTCTCTTTTTTTGTTACTTAACTTTAGGTCTGGTATTCTGGGAGGGGTCTGGTGATCTGTCTCTATTACAAAACCCCAGAGAAATTCATGCTTCATTCTTTCGGGTGGATTCTCGTTTATTTATATATCATTCGGTAGAATGGTCAAATTTTAAAGTCTTCCACAGATCCCAGTGGATCACCTTCCCCACCTAGATGTGCCGAGTCTTTTACTCCTTTTGTGCTACTTTAATACATTCGCTTATTATATGATTAAAGGTGCCTGTGGTGTAGTGGTTATCGTCGTAGGAAATGGACACGGCGACACGAGTTCAAATCCTGGACCAAGCTGATTGCATTTCACATAGCACTGATACCCTTGGGAAAGGTATGAATCCAATTATTCTCCCTCCAGCTATGGGTAAATAGTAGGACAGACTGGGTTATTCAGCCTTGGTGAGGCAACTAGTCTAGGAGAAGGAAAACTCTGAATTCAAACGTTGTGTCTTTCTCGTTCTCCAGATGCTCAACCGGAGGCCTTGGGCCCACTCTGCTGGGTGATGGCTTTCTTCTCTGGACCCCAATTCAATCAGGGTTCCCGAGTGCCCCTTCGGCCGGGTGTGGCTTTCCCTACCA
>OY757921.1:20062728-20585228 GCA_963585895.1 Sepioteuthis lessoniana | reverse complement strand
TTTAGCTGATTGGATAGAAATAAATGAAACAAGAAGTTATCTCTCTCTCTCTCTCTCTCTCTCTCTCTCTATATATATATATATATATATATATATATATATATATATATATATATATACATATCAATCCTTCTATCTGTCTTCTTCTTTATTATAATCAAATATCGACAAATAAATCATATTTCGGCATCAAATAACCCCTGAAAAGTTGATCTGACATTAAGCAAATTAACCAATCCAATCTTCTTTTCTCTATATATATATATATATATATATATATATATAAGAGAAAAGAAGATTGGATTTACGAAATCTACCTCACAGTTATATTTATGGTTCGGTTTATTTGCTTAATGTCAGATCAACTTTTCTGGGGTTATTTGATGCCGAAATATGATTCATTTGTAGATATTTGATTATAATAATTACTTCTGCTTTTTCTTCAATCTATTTTTCGCGGCCTTTTCTTGCTCCGAAATGATTGTCATGTGCCATTTTTACAGATATTTGTTATATAACAGTCATTCGGGGGGGATGTATGAGCTTTCCAAGTTGATACGACTATAGTCAACAAATCTGATAAAACGATATGTCATATATACGAACTTGGGGGAAAGAATGTAATCACGATTTCCTAAACCTTTCTCCTACAATCAGCCATCTTGATTCTTTTTTTTTTTTTTTTTTTTTTTTTTACTGGCGTTTCATGACAAGAGATAAGAATCGGAAAGTAGAGCGACACAACGCAGATATGTCACGCTATAATTAAAGAACACATCCAAATGCCAAGATTCGAACAGAATGCAAAATTATACTAAAAAACAGAATACAATTACGAATATAAATAAATAATCGAAGGTGTTTCTCCTAAGTAATGAAACTGATGGGATCCTCAAACTGATTACCTCTCAAATTTAAGGGGTGTCCTCTTGGTGTAATGGTTAAAGCGATGAACTGCGGAATCGTAGTACGCGAGTTCGTACTCCAGTCGCACTATTACGTTCACTTTCGGGCAAATACCCTTGGGAAAGGTATGAACCCCCTTATTCTCCCTCCAACTATGGGTAAATAGTAGGACGGACTAGGTTCTTCAGCCTTGGTGAGGCAACTAGTCTAGGAGAAGGAAAAACTCTGAATTCAAACCTGTTAAACTCCGCTAAAAAATTGACCTTGTGTCATATCCTGCCCGAGCGGAGGGGTTGGTAAATAGTACCTCTCAAATTTATTGATTGATTGACTGATTGATTCATTGGCCTTAACAGCATGTCAACCTGTCTAGGGTTATTTCATTCTAGGAAGGAAGGGAATCGCATTCTTTGAGCCTTTATATTTACATGTTTAAGTTATCGTTTCTTAAGAATATTCTTACACGCAGTTATAAGATTTCAAGTATTCCAATCTAATTCAAATAATTTGTATATAGTTGTATGGTTTCTTGTATTCCTATCTGATACTAATAATGATATACTTTCAAGTTTGGTTTGGTTGGTTTTTATGGCATAACGACCTTTGTAGCTTATATAATGCTAAATCCTCTTCATACATATATATTAAATATATATGTTTTGTAAACACATTTTGTAGATAACATTCTTAAATGACCCTGCGCTCTTTTTTGCACTCAGTTAAATGGTTTCAAGTATTGCTATATAACTGTCTCTAACATCAGTCAATTTTTTGCAGTTTATTCAATTTGACCCATAGATAAGAACCTATCAGGTGCTACCACTCCTGGTCAGAGTGGACCTGGAAAGCAATGGTAATGAAAGGGTACTCTGCATTCCTCAAATCTCCAAGGCTAGCACCTCACCATCAGATTATTTAATGTCATATATCTAGGACACTCGTTCGTGGGTGTGGGTCTTACCCTCTGCAGAGATGCAACCGGTGTATTCTAAGGCCCCAGCCGACTGGGCTCTATATGCTTTCAAGTGATTATTTCGTTTTAATGATAATCATTTGTTTGCACACAGTTATATGGTTTCAAGTAACTAATGATAATCTTTAGGAAAAATTTATAGCTTCAAGTAATAATTCTTAATACAAATAACTTATAGTTATATGGAATCAAGTACTCCTATCTAATACAAATAATTTGCACATGGTTTCTAGCATTCCTATCTAATACAAATAATTTTCAGTTATATGGCATCAAGTATTCCTGTCTAATACAAATAATTTTCAGTTATATGGTATCAAGTATTCCAATCAAACAACTTACAGTCATATGGCATCAAGTATTCCTATCTAATAAAAAAATAATTTGCGTATGGTTTCTAGTATTCCTATCTAATACAAATAATTTACAGTTATATGGTATCAAGTATTACAATCTAATACAAATAACTTAGTCATATAGCATCAAATATTCCAATCTAATACAAATAATTTGCACATGGTTTCTAGTATTCCTATCTAATACAAATAATTTACAGTTATATGGTATCAAGTATTCCTATCTAATACAAATAATTTACAATTATATGGTATCAAGTATTCCTACTAATACAAATAATTTACAGTTATATAGTATCAAGTATTCCCATCTAATGCAAATAACTTAGTCATATAGCATCAAGTATTCCTATACTTTGCGCATGGTTTCTAATATTCCAATCTAATACTAATAATTCGGGTGGGTAACTGTTGCATATTTAACTCTGACAGCCGGATGTGCCAGCTGGTAAACAATGTGATTGCAGGACGTACCTTTATAAACAACTGGAAAATAAGCGGAAGCAGTCACGTGGTTGAGCGAAAATGTGTGGAGATACGGGCAATCTTGCAGCAGCGGTCAGTCACTACAGTCTAGCAGTCGGCAGTCAGAGAATCACGGCCGGCGTGGACGCGTGGCTCACAGGCAGCCCCGGTTGAGTACGTCTCTTCGGGGAAAGAAGACATAAAGCTCTGAAGATAATAGTGTGGTTAAGAAGAGTATGTGGCCTAATGAGTAGAGTGTTCGCCAATGATCCAGGAGACCGGGGTTCAATCACATGTCGAGTCATACCAAAGACTCAAAAAAATGGTACTTGTCTCACACTCGAAGAAAGAATAGAGACGTTTATATTTTTGTATTATCATCATCATCATGTCGTGCCACCAGCACGGATATCCCTGACCCTCTCTCGCCACTTCTCCCTATCGTTCATCGCCTCTGACAAGTCTTCAGGGCTACATCCCGTATCCTCACATAGCTGCTGGATGTATGTTCGAGCAGGTCGTCCAGCTTTTGTTCGGCCATATGCGGGGGTCCATAGGAGTACATCACTTATGAGCTCGTCTTTGCTTCTCCAGCAGTGTCCTGCATGTCTGTTTCGTCTAACTTGGATAGTTTTCGTGATGGGGGGCGTATAGTTAGTGCTTTGTGGGGTGTTGCCGCCAGGACTTGTTCAATATTGCTCGCAACATTCTGGTGTAATTGCCGTCAAGCTTCTTCTCTAATCGTTTTGTTAGCATCCAAGTTGTGCATCCATACAGTAGTATGGACACGACCGCGGTCTGGAAGAAACTGCATTTCATTTTATCGGTCAGGTCTGATTTCCATATGATTGATAGTCTATCGATAGCTGTCCACGCCTTCGTTAGCCGCGTGTCGATGTCTTTTTTGGTTGATGAGATACTGTTTCCTAGGTAGGTGAATTTGTCTACTAGTTTCAGAGAGGTTCCGTCTAGTGTGGAGATATCGCCTGTTTGATTATAGCACATATATTCAGTTTTGTGTGCATTGACATGTTAAAATCAGAGAAAACGGCTTCGAGATGACAAAGAAAAGAAGCAGAAGGTGCCCCGCAAAAACAATTACCGATGCCGACTACGCCGATCACATAGCGATTCTGGCAAATACATCCAACCAAGCCGAAACACTACTGCATATTTTGGAAAGAGTCGCCGCAGGCATTGGCCTCCAATATTTTTGTATAAAGAAAGTATAATTCTTTTATTCTTTATGTCTACGAGTATATGACATTATTATTGGTACTGAAGGCCACTTCATGGCCCCATGGCATGGTTTCGTACCTGAGGTTAAACACTGGACGATCAAGGAAGTGGCTGGTGAAGGAAGAGAAAGAAAAAAAGGAAAAGAAAAAAATTTGAAGAAAACGAACGAAACACGGAAAAAAAAGAAAGAATAAAAAGGAGAGACGGGGGGAAACAAAATTAGAAAGGAAAAAGCTAGAAAGAAACTGAAAAAGTAAAAAAAAAAAGAGTCACTGCTATCTACGGGTGGGTACGTTGCTCATTCTAAGAAAAAAATTGTTTCCTTCAGCGTATCTTTAAAGTTTGATAAGTTTACGTCAATCATATTTAGCTAATTACAACACAGATTTAGCTTTATCTGTCTTTCAAGGTTTTTAGAGTTCGTGTTCAATAGAATTTACAAAAGAAATGGGAAACAATTTTTACATGCCCGAGTTGATACAGAAAACTACTAGATTTTTGTTTATAGGAAATAGAAGGCAGGTTAGGAGAAATAGGAAAAGGAGAAAAAAGAAAGAGACGGACAGACAGCTGTCGTTTGAACAACAGAAAGTATTGTTTCAGTGATATGTCAAAAAGTTGACGAGTTTGTAATATCAAGTTTCGAATGTATAGTACAGTGTGGTTGGTTGGTTGGTTGGATTTTATGGCATATCCACCGTTGTGGGTTATTTAATGCTAAATCTATTTTTATACAAATAATCAATTCTATTTCAAACAGTTCAGTTGAGCATAAGTACACAGTTTAATTGTCAAAAACATGTCTATTTCAAGCTATGCAGTTTAGACAAACAGTTCTATTTCAAACAATTCAGTTTCTTATAAGTATATTTTTTGTCCACACATAGTCAAATGTCAAAACTGTTCAATTTCAAACCATTCAGTTTATTGTAAGTACAATTTCAATGTCAAAAACAGTTCTATGTCAAACAAATCGGTTTAGCATAAGTACACAGTTAACATATCAAAACAATTCTATTTCGAACAATTCAGTTTAGCATAAATACGCAGTTTAAATATCAAAAAAGTTCTATTTCAAGTAATTTAGTTTAGCATAAGTACGCAGTTTAGTTCTATTTGACCCATAGATAGGACCCTATCAGGTGTTACCGCTCCGGACCAGAGTGGACTTGGGAGCGATGGCAATGAATGGGTGCTCCGCATTCCCTAAATCTCCAGTATTACTGGAACCTCACCATCAGATTGTTTAGTGTTATATGCAGGACACTCGTTGGGGGAGTCTTACCCCTCTGCAGAGGTGCAGTCGACGTATGTTACAACCCCAGGTCACAAGATAAAGTACAGAATGATTTTTGGCTTTTGATATTAAATAGAAGATGCGCATTTTTTTATAACGTAAACAATTTTTTTATGAATGAAATTTTGTAGTAACTTGTTGATGCTTATTGTAACACGTAGTAATTTGGTAATCCTATTTACCCAACCCCTCCGCTCGGGCAGGATATGACACAATTTTTAAGCGGAGTTTAACAGGTTTGAATTCAGAGTTTTCCTTCTCCTAGACTAGTTGCCTCACCAAGGCTGAAGAACTTAGTCTGCCCTACTATTTACCCATTGCTGGAGGGAGAATAATTGGATTCATACCTTTCCCAAGGGTATTAGTGCTATGTGAAATGCAATTAGTCAGGTCCAGGATTTGAACTCGTGTCGCCGTGTCGATATCCTGCGACGATAACCATTACACCACGGGCACCTCCAGTAGGATTTCTTTTCTGTTGCCTTTTGATCCGATCTCAGGAAAGATCCGGGCGTCCATGATACGGTCGAAAGAATCCTCATGTACCTTTGGATCCGTAGTTAGGTGAGGTTTTTATGACAATGTGTTCCGTTTATGGATTGGAAAAGTTGTGGGAATTCGGAAAGGTTTTTGAGTGTCTTCCTATGATGTGATCGATATTTTGGGGTTCTGGTAGAAGCCATACCAGGTTTTGTGAAGGTCTCTCCAATGAGTGGGGTCGAGAATTTGAGATGGGGTCAGAGACCAGACCCATGTGTTCATGTGTTGAAGAGGATATTTTTGAAACTGGAGATGGGAAACTTGGGGAGTATGCGTACAAAATTTTGATGTGTCTTGTGGTATGAACTGGAAGATTGCGGACTCGGTTTCGAATCGAACTTGAGGGAGAAATATTGATGAAACGAATAGATGCATGAATAAAGTACTCTCGTTAACCACTGAAAAAGAGAAAGGAGATAGACCGACGGGCAGTAGGAAAAGTAGTGGGAAAAGAAAAACGATGAACTCGGAAAAGGTGTGTTACTTAGGAAAAGATTTCCAATGAAATTTTACCTCACCTTTGGAAGTGGGGTGTCCTCGTGGTGTAATGGTTAAAGCGATGGACTTCGGAATCGTAGTAAGCGAGTTCGTACTCCAGTCGCGCTATTGGGTTCACTTTCGGGCAAATACCCTTGGGAAAGGTATGAACCCCCTTATCCTCCCAGCTATGGGTTAAATAGTACCACGATTGTTCTTTAGGAGAATGGCTTTGGCATTAAATAACCTATAAAGGTTGATATGCTATTAAACAAAGAAACCAAACCAATCACCTTTGGAAGTGGGCAAAAACTGGTGTGGTGTTGTTTTGATCGGAATAAAAAAAAAAGGAAGAAGCGATGGCTGGACACAAGCCAAGTTTTTTGTTGAGAAGCTTGTTAAAAAATAGAAAAGGACACGCACGAACCAATGTTAGATTAGGTTATCCATAAGAAAAGAGCACTGAGAATGAGCAATTTTACAGAGAAAAAATATATATGTGTATATGAAAATTATTACACGGGAAAGAAAAGAGAATTGACAACAGACATATATATATATATATATATATGGAAGTTGAAAGAATAAGTGAAAAAGAAACCCAGCATGATAAAAAAGCAGCATTTTTAGGAATTGGGAAAAAAAAGTGTCTTAAAAAAGAGAAAAGAGAAAGAAACAGTTCATACACACCCTTCTATGAAATGCAAGAGAAGGAAGAGGAAGAGACATTTCCAAAAATAGAACTGTCATAAACATGAACATTTTTTCTAAACTTTTTTCTTAACATTTTTTTTTTTCAGTTATGAACTTTTTTTTTTCTGATTGGACATTGTTTTGACTTGTGATCCATTTTTGAAAAAAAAATTTCTCTCCAACCGCTGAGAAACTTAGAAGGGAATAATTGTTTGAATTTAAGGCGACATTTCCAAATTTTTTCTCCGACTCATTTAATGAAGATTTCCTAACCCATCGATGTGAAGATTGTAATTTTGATTTTTTTGGAAGATGAGGAAAAATTTTCTTCGTTTTTTTTTTTTTTTTTTTTTCGGACAGACTTTGAATAACATGCACTGCGAAAAAAGACAGTTTTCAAACATAGTAAGTTCGAAATCAAGAGATCACATGTATGATGTTAAACTTGGGCAGAGACACGCATGGGTTAAGCGAAGGTCATTTACCCGATGTTAATTTGAAAATTAGGGCGCGGCTACCACCTATGATTGTATGATAATACATCGAGGTGTCTATTTGTACGATAATTTCCTCCGTCTCTCCTTTTTATTCTTTCTTTTCTTTCTGGGTTTCGTTCGTTTTCTTCATATTTTTTCTTTTCCTTTTTTTTTTAAGCTTCCTTCATCGGTCGCTTCCTTGATTTTCCAGTGTTTAACCTCAGGTTCGAAACCATGCAATGGGGCCATGAAGTGGCCTTCAGTACCAATAATAATGTCATATAGACATAAAGAATAAAGGAATGATACTTTCTTTATACAAAAATATAAACTTCTCTATTCTTTCTTCGAGTCAAAGTCGGTGTGAGACAGAGACAGACGGAGAGAGGGAGACGAATATAGACTGCCATTGTAAGTAAAGTTGGTGACCTTAGTCGAGGGTGACCAGAAGGCTCCCCTTTCTATAACTACCACACTGTAGGGGAGGGCGATATCCATTCTCTGGATTTTTCCTCTTTACCCTTGATCATTACCTTATCATACTGAGTGTTAAGCAAGGCGGCATCAAGTACCATTTTTTGAATCTTTGGTATGACTCGACACGTGATTGAACCCCGGTCTCCCGGACTATTGACGAACGCTCTACTCATTAGGCCACAGACACATAACTTCTACTTAATCTCACTGTGTTATCTTCAGAGCTTTACATCTTCTTTCCCGTGAAAAAAACATGAGTCCAATTTCTTTATCGACCAACATCGTATTAAATTCTTCTTGGACTTTTTGTTACACCCAAGCGTCTGAAGAAAAATTTAAAATCAGCGGCGTAGTAATTGATTGTGATTTTAACTACACTAAACGATAATTAAACGTAGCAGCATTTTCAAAATCTATCGGATTGAATAAAAATTAATAGAAAAAAAGATATTTGGAAAAAAAAAACGAAACAAGTTGGACAAATATTTGCAAATAAAATTTGACAAAAAAATAGCAGTTAATATTTTGAAACCAAATGCAAAAAAATATAGTTTTTCCTATCTTAGCCATATCGTAGAAATAAGTGACCACCTGAAGAACTGCCAACCAATCTGTCACATACATGAAAAATCATCACTTAAAATTGCCTGTCTAATGAACAGTCTCCCCAATCTGTGACCCATCTGAAGAATTTTTGCTCTAAAGTGTTCACCTGATAAACTCTCTCTCTCTCTCTAATCGGTGACCTACCTGAAGAATCATCATTTTTTTAAGTGTTCATCTCGAAATATGTCACCACTGTGTTTACCAGAACTTTCGCTCTAGAGTCCACCTAAAATAACCACGTCAATCAGTGACCCATCTGAAAAATCGTCACACTAGAATGTTCACCTAAAGAACTATTACCTAAATCTGTGACTCTATGAAAAATCATCACTTTAAAGAGTACACTTGAAGAACTGCCGACCCAATCTGTGATCCATGACTCTACCTGAGATTGAACCTCGGTGTACTGGGCCATTGGCGAACACTCTACCTACTTGGATAATGGGCTTGTGGAGGTGCCCGTGGTGTAATGCTTATCGTCGCAGGAATTAGACACGGCGACACGAGTTCAAATCCTGGAGGAAACTGATTGCATTTCACATAGCACTAATACCCTTGGGAAAGGTATGAATCCAATTATTCTCCTTTCAGCTATGGGTAAATAGTAGGGCAGACTAGGTTCTTCAGCCTTGGTAAGGCAACTAGTCTAGGAGAAGGAAAACTCTGAATTCAAACCTGTTAAACTCCGCTTAAAAAACTGACCTTGTGTCATATCCTGCCCGCGCGGAGGGGTTGGGTAAATATTATAATGGGCTAAATGTAAGGAGGAACTGCTATCGATAGGCTATCGATCATATAGAAGTCTGATCTATCTAATAAAATAAAACAGGATTTCTCCCGAGCAACGATCATATCAATACTACAATATGGATGCTCCACGTGGACGCTGACAAAACGAATAGAGAAAAGGCTAGATGGTAACTGAAGGGGAATGCTACGGGCTATATTGAACAAATCCAAGAAGCAACACCCCAAGAAACAACTGTTATACGGCCACTTACTTCCCATCTCTAAAACCATCCAAGTAAGACGAACAAGACATACGGGACACTGCTGGAGATGCAAAGACGAACTCATAAGCGACGTTCTCCAACGGACATCTTTATATGGACATGCCAGTGTTGGCCGATCAGCAAGAACTTCGTAACCCCGTCTGGCATTCGTGTCGGATGGGGCCCAAAACCAAGATCAATGTCAGATTCGAAGCCGAATGGTCCCCAGGTTCGGTTGGGCCAACTGCATTGATAGTACAGCATAGCACTAGACCAGCTGGTCAGGTTTAAGCAATGAACAGGCATACATTTTGTGAGTCAAAGTCCAGCAGGGTCATCTGGCTCACATTGCACTAACCGAGCCTATGACCAGCATAGTCCAGCAGAGTTTCGGCTTCCGTCCTACCTCACCCTTCTCTAAAAACTCCTCCATTAACAGACCTTGTTTCCTGTCTGGTGGGAGACAGAAACAAATATATAACCTATAACAGCTCTGCTAGGACACAGGGCATCATTAAGAATTAGGGGCACGCTCCGGGCGAGCGCCCCGGGGCCTGTTCTGGACTTCGGTCCAGAGCGTGGCCCTGGAAAAGGAACAATGGCAGACTTGGGGCCTTTAATTAGGCACCTAGTTTCGACTAGGCTACCTTCGGGTGGGCGAGCTGCATTTTTGTCTCCTTTGTTCCCCTTGGACTGCACTAGACCATGCGTCTAGTTTAAGCCGCAAACTGGAGCAGCACAGACAAGCAGGGTTCGAGTCTCGGCTCGTTCCCGACCTTCCCCTCCCCTTTATCCCCACTTTAATCGGCCTTCGGGCTTTTGACCTTGTGTCAAGTCGTGTCTGGTGGGAGGCAGCGACAAATACCGGCATCATTAATAATTCCTACCGGAAGTGATGGACAATAGGGACGAAGGGAGAGATGTTATATAGCCATAACCATAATGATATCAATCCAACGGTACATATACATATGCAAAAAACAGAACACATGCGGAAACAGGCGGACTCTGTTGTTCAGGAACGAACGGTTTTATTAACTTCTGACTTCGGTTCTTCGACACGAGGAGAGAGACACAATTCTTAAAAGTCTTTCGTAATCATACTATGCTAACCCCACCCCAACGTTCGGCACATCTTGTGATGTTTAAGATCTCTGTCTATAGAGATCCGAAAAACCCAACTACATCTTCAACAGCCCAAAATTCAACTCTTAACTCTACGCCCCAATGCCAGAAACTCAACTATCTGCCTCCGTGGTCCAATGTTAACCTTCAACTGACTTTTTTTCAAAATCCTCAAATTCTCAGGACCATTTCTTCCGGGCATGACGTCATCCACACTCCTGTCCCATATCCTGTCTGGGGTTTATTATGACAATGGTGATTGTCATATCCTTTGCGCACGAGCGTAAAACTGTACCCAACGACTGTGCACCTGAACTAAGAGCCGAATTGTTCAAAGCCCAACCAAACTGAATGATAAAATATAATTAACGAAAAATGATTAATATAAAAAAATCATTCCTTAATTATATAACAAAGGGAGAGAGTCAAGGAAATTCAAGCTAGCAGCGAAACTTGGTGATGAGGATGATGATTTACGGCGGAAAGTTAATGAGAGCAGAATCAATTTTCGCTATGTTTGTTTTATTGATCCCTGTGTTTTGATATTCGCAAACATTTGTTTGCTTCTTAGCTTCCATAATAAATAATGTCATTATGAATGATTTACTGTTTTTATGTAAGTGCACTACACTTCATAACCATACGGCATTTTCTGGTTTCTTAAACAGAAAATTCATCTCAAGGGTAAGTTTGGAGGGCACGAAAGATAATTGAAAAAAATACGACTACAGAGCTTTACATCATATAAGAAGAGGAATATCAGGGGGTGCTTCGACTAATGGAAATAAGCGTGTTAAATACCAAAGAGACTATTCTTAAGAAAATGAACGTTTCATTCTTTGTTTATTTCTGTATTGGTAAATACAGTTTCAATTTCAATACTTTTTTAACATTACCTCGTATCATACCCGCTCTGTCCAGTAATGGATGTTACATTTAGTAAAAGAGATGTGTTTACAAAAGTACCAAGTATTATGGGACAAAAAATAGTTTAATTCATTTCTCGTTGACATAACCTCGTACGTTCAGTTTTGTAATTGAAATCAGAGTCTCTCAATAAAAATAAATTTATCTTCACTCAGAAAGAAAATGTATTTTTTAATGGTATGTGCTTGACATTTCTTTTTAAATGGGATATCAAACTTCGTGAGTTAGTTAATGCCAAAGCAGGGGGTGTCCTCGTGGTGTAATGGTAAAAAGCGATGGACTGCAGAATCGTAGTAAGCAAGCCCGTACTCCAATCGCGCTATTACGTTCACTTTGGGGCAAATACCCTTGAGAAAGGTATGAACCCCCTTATCCTCCCAGCAATGGGTTAAATAGTACCACTACTGTTTTTCTAGGAGAATGGCTTTGGCATTCAATAACCTACAAAGGTTGATATGCCTATTAAACAAAGAAACCAAACCAAACCAAACCAAACCTAATGCCAAAGCAATCCTTGTAGATGACCAGTAGTGTTATCACTTAACACATATAATGGGGGTGGGATTCGATGGTTCACACTTTTCCCAAGAGTATTAGCCCGAAAATGAACGTAATAGCATGACTGAAGATCCCACTCGCTAACTACGATATTACAGTGGAGCACTTTAGCCATAACGCTACGGGGATTCCCTCGAGAGTTATGCATGTATTTGCCAGTGTTTATGCGATAATATCATCATCATCATCATCGTGTCGTGCCGGTAGCACGGATATCCTAGACCCTCTCTCGACACTTCTCCCTTTCGCTCATCGCCTCTGGCAGGTCTTCAGGGCTACATCCCGTATCCTCACATAGCTGCTGTATGTATGTTCGAGCTGGTCGTCCTGCTTTTGCTCGGCCATATGTGGGGGTCCATAGGAGTAGATCACTTATGAGCTCGTCTCTGCTTCTCCAGCAGTGTCCATAAAAGGGAGAAATAGTGTTTGTGTGAGTGTGACCGTATGTATGTGTGTGCGTCTGTGCATATAGATATTTACCAACCCGTCCGCTCGAGCAGGATATGACACAAGGTCATTTTTAAGCAGAGTTTAACATGTTCAAACCTGTTAACTCCAATTAGAAATTGACCTTGTCATCCACACTTCAGCCCCATTTCCTGTCTGGGGTTTATTATGAATGGTGATTGTCATATCCTTTGCGCAAGTACGTAAAACTGTACCCAACGACTGTGCACCTGAACTAAGAGCCGAATAGTTCAAAGCCCTACCAAACTGAATGATAAAATATAATTCAGAGTTTTCCTTCTCCTAGACTAGTTGCCTCACTAAGGCTGAAGAACCTTGTCTGCCCTACTATTTACCAATAGCTGGAGGGAGAATAATAGGATTCATACCTTTTCCAAGGGTATTAGTGCTATGTGAAATGCTACCAGTCTCGTCTGTGTATATATGTAAGAGTGTAGATGAGTATATATATATATATATATATATATATATATATGTGTGTGTGTGTGTGTGTGTGTGTGTGTGTGTGTGTGTGTGTGTGTGTGTGTGTGTGTGTGTGTGGAGAAAATAGAAAAACAAAGTAATCCAATAGTGACGAATTTATTATGAAGGAAAGTCAACGTTAAAACGTTTCAGTTTGAGTGAACCTTCATCAGGACTTTAAGATGGTGAAACAAGTGTTGATATCCATCGTTGTTCTATCAACACTTGTTTCTCCATCTTAAAGACCTGATGAAGGTTTACTAAAACTGAAACGTTTTAACGTAGACTTTCCATTATAATAAATTCATCACATTGGGATGACTTTGTTCAATTTTCTACAAACTGTCGGATTTATGTCCATTATTTGCTTCCATATATATATATATATGTGTGTGTGTGTGTGTGTGTGTGTGTGTGTGTGTGTGTGTGTGTGTGTGTGTGTGTGTGTGCACGCGTATGCGTATGCGTGAGTGCTATGTGTGCGCATCTTGGTGACGTTTTACGAATCAGTGAGATTTAAAAGAGCCACGTTTATCACGTGATGTCGAATGAATACCCTCCCCACTAATAAGCAGTAATCGTGTAAACTCAGGAACGGAATTAGAAAGTGAAGATCCGGAAACGGAAATTGACGTGGCTCCATCTTGCATTTCGTAGTCGAAATACAAGCTAGGCATTTTTTTTTTCTTCTTTCTTGCTTTCCGACTATACAAAGTGGAAAAGAAAAACTGACTGATCGATGAGTCTTATACTAAAAGATTATTTGACTGATAATACACGTTCAATAAATATTTGCGATGTGTCGTCAAATCGGGGATTTTGGGTGGGGGGTATTTTTCAACTTGTATTTCAGAAATAAAATAGAAACTATGGCGCCATCATTTTTGTCTTGTTTGAACACGTCGTATGGAAATAGTGACTGACAAAATTGAAATCACAAACGAGGACGCTTTGACAGACGATTATGAAATATAAGAAGCCCTAAAAGGAACGACGTTTGAAGCATAGTTTACATAAAAAAACGGAGTATTTGTCATCTACAAGTTGCATACATAGCACGAACAGATTTGAAAAATCTCGGGAAAGATTTTGAGAGTCCTGAAGAACATATAACGCTCATTGCATTCAGATAAAGAAGAGGTTTTCTTTAAGATAAATGAATAATTGAATAAATAAAGGAAAATCTTTGTCATCGGTCAACACAGCTACATTGCTGTATGACACTCAGTAAAATATTGTGTGTTTTAAGAAGATTGCAACCTTTTTATGAAAAGTTGATTGATAAATTGATTTTAACGGCATGTCAACGCGTCGGGAGTTATTTGATATGTAGTGGATGGAGAATCGCGTTCATTGTAAGTAAACAGATTTGTTTGATTCCATGATGGGATCCTAACAGATACAATTACTCCGGGTCAGTGGACCTGGTAGTAATTGTTCCATCTTCAAAACTGAAGCTTCACCATCAGATGCAGTTTAATGCTATATCCAGGTTATCTCTTTAGAGGGGTCTTAACCTCTCTGCAGGAGACAGCGTATTCAAAGCCCAACTGACAAGGCGTTTTTGACAAACATTTAAATTGTTGTAACCTATTTGTGGACCCAGAAATAGTTGTAAACAGCCCTGTAGTAGAAGTTCTAGTAGTTTACAAATCGTATTCTACCCGTTCAACCACTGTGCATGTATTTATCCAACCCCTCCGCACAAGCTGGATGTGACCATAGGTCAATTTCTATGCTTAGTTTAACAGGTTTGAATTCAGAGTTTTCCTTCTCCTAGACCGGTTGCCATACCAAAGCTAAAGAGCCTCGTCTACTCCACTGTTTGCCCAAAACTGGAGGGAGAATAGTTGGATGCATACCTTTTCAAAGTGTATTAACACTACGTGAAATGCAAACAGCCTCGTCCATGATTTGAACTAGGGTCGCAGTATCTATTTCCCACGACGATAACTATTACACCACGAGAGTCTCCTTCAACCACAGAGTATGTATTCACCCAACCCCTCCATCACGTTCAGGATGTGACACGAGGTCAATTTTAAATTCAGAGTTTTTCCTTTCTCGAGACAGGTTGATGAATCGTGGTTAAAGTGTGACAATATTCGTCTGTGGCGGTGCGTGAGGGGTTAACCAAAAAAAAATTGAATAGCCAATTATAATTGCCAAGAAGTGTGGAGTTGAAATTCTGGGAAAAAGAATCGAAAATGCTGTGACCGAGTTTTTTTTTCTTTTGTTGACAATAGCCAAAATTGAAACAAAGAAGTTGACAGGTACGGAAGATTAAGTTGTTTACAGAACTCAGGCAGAAATCGAGAAAGAAAAATATTGTGATTAAAAAGGTGAAAAGAGTAACGATACTAAGATAATTTTTGAGCCTGGAAAAAGTTAATTTTTAAAGGATTTGACAGCACAAAGATTCAGATACGGTGTGACTGGCACTCCAGTTAAAAGGTGGGACTCAGAGCGAACAAAGAAGTCTTTGTCAAGATAAAGAAGGCCACCTGGCATTTGGGGAAATACCTCAGCTAAGGGTTGAGAAAATTATCCAGAATTACTTATCAGTGTTGAAAGGGAATTATTAATTAGCCTGAGGATAGACCAGTCTTTTCGCCTACGTGGAATTGAAACCAGTTCCATCAAAGGTGACAGTCCAGCATATTTGGGCAAAAAGGGGTTGGACCCTTTCTGACGTCATGAGCCGTAAAATGATAGAAACTATGTTGGTAGGAGGAAAGCTATCCTCCTGTAGTCCTCACTATGAGGGTAGTGAGAGGAACAACTCTGTGGAAGTAGTGAAAAGAGGGTTGGACCCTTTCTGATGACGAAAATTAAAACAAAGACATGAAGGATGTCTAATGAGTTGAAAATGACGTTAGGGAGATCACCCCTGCCTCAGTCAGAACCTACCCCAGAATATTGGCAATTATTATATAAACAGGCTGATTTCCGAACTCAGCAGTTGGTGGCAGAGAGAGAGCGAAGCAGTTCGGTCCCAGACGAAGTAAAGCCGACGAAGACCAGGCAGGGACCCACAGATTGGAATTGTGCTTCGCGCTACCAACTCAGATATCGCCAGTCCGCCGCTTGAATACACTGTCGTTAAGAAAACTTAGACCTTTGTAAGTTTGTGGCAGAGAGAGAGCGAAGCAGTTCGGTCCCAGACGAAGTAAAGCCAACGAAGACCAGGCAGGGACCCACAGATTGGAATTGTGCTTCGCGCTACCAACTCAGATATCGCCAGTCCGCCGCTGAGATAGACTGCTGTTAAGAAAACCTAACCCTCGTCGGGCCGCCGCCTTAGACCATTATATGTCACACCCGCAGATTTTTTGTCGCCATCTGTAACTTTGAAGTTTTATAAACCCTTTTCTTATCTACTGCAGAAATCGGAGTTATTATTATTTTTTTTTTTTTTGTTCTGCAATATATGTACCCCTTTGGAGTCCAGTCTTCAGCTGCCAGTAACCCCTCTTCCTTTCAGACAGGGCCATCGGCCTTACTTTTAAAGAATCACAACGTGGGGCAGGGCTGTGCATGGTCACCTTCCCTGGAAGGAACTTTTGATCTGTTTTTTCCCACGCTGTAGCAGAGAGATTGGAGGGAGGCGGACAAGGTTGTGGCAAAGAGTTACCATAATAGGTATAATCAGCGCTGTGATCGAGGACGGGGTGAAGAGGGTGGTATAAAAGAGCCCAGTTTATCCTCCTATTTCCTCTTAGCTTTTAGAATAGTTGGATGCTTATCTTTCCTTGAGGGTATTCGTACTGTGTGGAATGGAAACAGCTTTATCCAGAAGACGAGCAGTGACTAGTAAATATATATATATCCAATGATTGATAATGTTGTTCGAACTCCAGGAACGCTATTGCGCTCACTTTCAGCCGTAGGAAAGGTACGAACCAACTTTGATTTAAATAGTATCACTACTGTTCTTCTTCCAATATGATTTTGGCATTAAATAACTCACGAAGGTTGATATGCCATTAAACAGAGAAACCATAATAAAGTTGTTTGCTTTATTTATTAATGAAGAGGGCTCAATATCAATGATATAATATATATATATATATATATATATATATGTGTGTGTGTGTGTGTGTGTGTGTGTGTGTGTGTGTGTATTGATTCAATCTCTATGCACGAGCTGGATATGACAAAAGGTTGATATGCCATTAAACAGAGAAACCATAATAAAGTTGTTTGCTTTATTTATTAATGAAGAGGGCTCAATATCAATGATATATATATATATATATATATATATGTGTGTGTGTGTGTGTGTGTGTGTTGATTCAATCTCTATGCACGAGCTGGATATGACAAAAGGTCAATTTTTAAGTGGAGTTTAACAAGTCTAAATTCAGAGTTTACCTTCTCCTATACTGGATCTCATTCTTCCCGGCTGTCACCGAGTTGATACTACTGTATGACTGCACCACTTTGACTCGAAACGCTTAAAGAAAAAGCCAGATGGGAACTGCAAAAAGATGGTGTGTGTTGTTTTGAACATATCCTGGAAGCATCACCCAGCAAAACAGCAACTGTACGGTCACTTACTTTCTCTCGCACAAAACATCCAAGTAAAACAAACAATACATACGGAGCCATGTTGATGAAGTAAAGATGAACTCATGACCGATGTTCTCCGGTCGACTTCTCCATATGGACGCACTAGTATTGTCCAACCAGTAAAAACTTGTATTCACAAACTGTGTGGACACTGGATGCCATTTAGAGAACCAACCAAGAGCAATGACAAATAGGGATGGATGACCTTAATGATCGTCATGATGAAAATCTGTTTCAATAGATAAGTGTGACAATTAGTGTATTTTTGTAAATCAGGTTGTCATGTTTTGTCTTGCAAACATTGAACCGATGGGGTTTTTTATGCTTAACTTTTTTCTCGATAAGATTTTTTTTTTTTGGTTTGGTTTGGTTTGGTTGGGTTGGGTTTACGACATATCAACCATTGTAGGTTATCTAATGCCAAATATTATATATATATATATATATAGTCATCCACAGACAGATCTGTTTCGTTCTATCAGAACTCATCAGTGTGGCTAGACAGTATCTTCCCGTAGCTGGGATCGAAACCCGGTTGACTCAAATGCCAAACCAAAGCTTCTAACCATTCAGCCACGAGGAGATATTAGCTGCGAAGTAAATTTTAAACGGTTATGAATCACAATTACTATTGTTTACATACATCCGTTCAACGGTTGCCGAGACCTCAATTCATCTACGAAGAGGCTTGCAATAGACTCTAATGGCAACACGATTACTTCTTCGCCAGAGAACTCAACCCCATATATATATATATATATATATGATTTGGTTGGGTTGGGTTTTATGGTATATCAACCATTGTAGGTTATTTAATCCGAAATCTTCTTTATACATACATATCAAATATAAGTTGTCAGACTTTTTTCGTATAGATACTTTTATTGATAGTACACACATGAAACTCTAGTCCCCTTCGAAGTAATCTCCTTCGGATGAAATGCACTTGTACCGTTCCAACAACTTCTCGAAGGCCCCATGGAAGTCCTATTGTGGGAGCGTGTCAATGACCTTCGTCACAGACTATTTAATCTCCTCAATTATCTCATAACGACAGCCTCTGAGCTTATGGAATAACCAAAAGTCACTGGGAGCAAGGTCTGGACTATAGGGAGGGTGAGAAACTGTCTTGATGCCCATCTTGGTCAAATAGTCTGTGAAAAGGATGAAGTTGTGGATTGGTGCATTGTCCTGGTGAAAATGCCACTGACCCGATTTGGAGAGTGCTGGCCTCTTCCCTAGGAATCTCTTCCTGAACTCCCTTAAAACCTCAACATAGTAACCCTAACCCTAACCCTTTGGCCAATCAACTCTGGTGTATTGACTTCTTTACTCTTCCCACCCCATCTCATCATCCCTCACAGACTCCCTGCCTCCCTTGAATCTCTTATACCACTCAAAAACTGATGCTCAATTCATGCAAGATGGTCGAAAAGCAGTCTGAAGCATTCCATATGTTTCTGTAACAGCATGTTTTCCAAGTTTAAAACAGAATTTTATTGCATATCATTCTTCTAAAGTGTCCCCACATCCAGATTGCATTTTTGAAATTCGCCAGCTGTGACAATCAGGCTTTAGTAGGATGTATTCCAATTGCTGCTGTAGCTGTTCATTTGAACCTGAAATCATAAAAATTGGTCAATTATCTCATAAGATGTATAGCAATAAGAAGAGTCCACGACAATTTTAAATGCCTGTACAAAAAAAGTCTGGAAACTTATTGAGGGCACCACGTATTTATTAAATATATATGATTCGGTTAGGTTGGGTTTTATGGTATATCAACTATTTTAAGTTATTTAATGCCAAATCCTGTTCATACATATATATTAAATACTCATGATTTGGTTTGGTTGGGTTTTATGGCATAACAACCATTTTAGGTTATTTCATGCCAAATCCTCTTTATACATATTTATTGAATATATATGATTTGGTTTGGTTGGGTTTTATGGCATATCAACTATTGTAAGTTATTTAATGCCAAATCCTGTCCATATATATATATTAAATACACATGATTTGGTTTGGTTGGGTTTTATGGCATAACAACCATTTTAGGTTATTTCATGCCAAATCCACTTTATACATATATATTAAATACACATGATTTGGTTTGGTTGGGTTTTATGGTATATCAACCATTGTAAGTTATTTAATGCCAAATCCAGTTCAAACATAGATATTAAATACACATGATTTGGTTTGGTTGGGTTTTATGGTATATCAACCATTGTAAGTTATTTGATGCCAAATCCTTTTTATACATATATATTAGATACACATGATTTGGTTTTGTTGGGTTTTATGGTATATCAACCATTGTAAGTTATTTAATGCCAAATCCTGTTCATACATATATATTAAATACACATGATTTGGTTTGGTCGGGTTTTATAGCATAACAACCATTTTAGGTTATTTCTTGCCAAATCCTCTTTATACATATATATTAAATACACATGATTTGGTTTGGTTGGGTTTTATGGCATAACAACCATTTTAGGTTATTTCATGCCAAATCCTCTTTATACATATATATTAAATATATATGATTTGGTTTTGTTGGGTTTTATGGTATATCAACCATTGTAAGTTATTTAATGCCAAATCCTGTTCATACATATATATTAAATACACATGATTTGGTTTGGTTGGGTTTTATGGCATAACAACCATTTTAGGTTATTTCATGCCAAATCCTGTTCATACATATATATTAAATACACATGATTTGGTTTGGTTGGGTTTTATGGCATATCAATTATTGTAGGTTATTTAATGCCAAATCCTGTCTATACACATAAATCAAATATACATATGATTTGTTAACATTTTGTACATAACATTCCTTAACAACCCTGAGCTCATTTTTGATTTCAAGTATTGCAATATAACAGTCACAATTTAACATCAGTCATTTGTTCTATTTGACCTATAGATCGTAGCCTTTCATGTGCTACCACTCCAGGTCTGAGTGGACCTTGCAGTGATGGCAATAAAGGGATACTCCACATTCACCAAATCTCCAAGGCTAGAGACTCTCTATCAGATGGTTTAATGTCATATCCAGGACACTCGTTAGGGCAGTCTTACTATCTGCAGAAACGCAATCAGTGTATTCTACAGCCCCAACCAACTGGGCCGTTAGATTTTGTAGAAACGAGTCGGATTTTTTTTTTTTTTTTTTTTGAAACGTGTCGGAATATTTGATAATTTTCCTGAGTCTTTTAGTCCTTATTATGCCCGGGAGACCTAGGTTCAATCCCAGGTCGAGTCATACCAAAGACTCAAAAAATGGTACTTGATGCCTCCTTGCTTAACACTCAGCATTATAAGGTATGGATCAAGGGTAAAGTAGAGCAATCCTGGGAAGGAGTAGCGCCCTCCCCTACACCTTCGTGTAGTAGCTATCGAAAAGGGAGCCTTCAGGTCACCCTTGACTATGGTCGCCAACTTTACTTTATGACACACTAAAAAGAAATGTAACCTACATATAGGCGGACATAGTTTTTTAAACATCTCTCAGATTAACTTGTTGATACTTTGAACTGGGTCAAAAATTAAACCCATCGACAGATCTTGTTAAAAATTCAAAGACAAAATGAACCGATAATCCTTCATACTTGCTAGATGTGTGCATAAATAATCTTTAGCTCCTAAAGATTTACACAAGTTTTTTTTTTCTCAGAAATGATATGGCTAAAAATATATTTCTTAATTAGACAAGTCCACGTAGTGTTAGAGAAACAAGATAAATACTACAAAGTCGAAAAAAATGGAAAGGAAGACAGTTACAATTGACCATCTAAAACCGGTTTAAATTGGAAGAACTGCACATACACAGACACAAAATCAAAACGAACCCAAGCCTGACATTGTCACACCCCAGATTCCAAACCCTGTAACAACACCTATAACGATAATAATAACAGAAAGTGGTTACATTATTTCAAGACATTTGTTACTTAACAGATTTCATAAGAAAATCTTTTTTTCAATCTGTGTGAAGTATTTTAGGGATTACATCCCTTGCCTATGGTTGATTTCAACGATTCGGTGCCAGATGACGCAAAAAGTCATTGCATCCTCTATCTTTCAAAAGAGTTCTATTAATGATCACGAGAGGGCATGGTCAAGGTAATATATAAGGAGAAAGAAAAATCAAATCCTCTCTTTCTGCCAGCATTACTCCAAGATACTCATGCCTTGACGACTTGCCAGGTTCCAGTCTATGGTACAATGAGGTAGGACTTTAAAACACCCTCACACTAGAGGACTTTTTCCTTTTTTATTCTCATTTTCGTAGAATTTTTTATACGTGTGATAGAGAACAATACTAAAAGATATTCTCCCTTTTTTTATTACATTCACACATATTTGTTCTCTCTTTAGTTGCCCACATTTCTATAAAGAAATTCTCTTAAGTTTTTCGATTGTGTTCACTTCATTTATTATTCACAACCCGTCAGAATGATTGTTTCGCCACAGCGTATAAATCTTGTAAGCACCTTAGAGACGAATTTAATGAGAAATTTCCCGATCCTACTCTTCCCTTAGAGTACACAATATTGATTTTGTTTATTAAATTTTGTGAGGCAGACTCTGTACTTAATCAAAAAAAAGTTCAGGCCAGCCATCCTTGTTAACTGCTGATTTCTTTATAAAGTGTTTAACTCATTCACCCAGAAAATCGCTGAGAAAGCTATATCTACAGATTGGGATGTCTAGAACTACATTTTTTTTTATAGGCAAAAAACTTTTTTTTTCAAAGTTTTTCTTCCACTTTTTAAAAAGATAGTTGCACTCTTTTTTAAACATGCACAAACTCAAAAAATCAAAAAAAGTCATTTTGCTTGGGAGAAAGGCATAACGGGGGGAAAATGAGATGGGGAGTGATTTCCCCCATTTATAATGCTGATAAACTGCTATTTTTTTCATCAAAATAAATACGCATATGATAGTAAGTTTTTGTTTCTTTGTTTATTAGCATATCGACCTTCGTAGGTTATTCAATGCCAAAGCAATCTTTGTAGAAGAAATAAAGTTAGCGACCAAAGTCGAGGGTGACCCGAGGGCTCCCTTTTCGATAGCTACTACACCAAGGTGCAGGGGAGGGCGCTACTCCTTTCCTTTGATTGCTCCACTTTACCCTTGATCCTTACCTTATAATGCTGAGTGTTAAGCAAGGAGGCATCAAGTACCATTTTTTGAGTCTTTGGTATGACTCGACCTGGGATTGAACCCAGGTCTCCCGGGCCATTGGTAAACACTCTAACAATTATGCCAGTGTAGAAGAACAGTAATCTTATTATCTAACCCATAATTGGGAGCATAAGAAGCTTCATTCCTTTCCCAAGGATTTTAGTCCAAAAGTCAACGAAATAGTATGACTGGAGTTTGAACTCACTTACTACCATGTTACAGTCTAGAATGTTAGCCACTACGTCATGGGGACTGAATAGGACACCTGAATTTGTACAAAATGTACGGGGATAATTTTTTCGTTTCAAATTTTCCCTAATTCTGTTTTTACTCCCGGTAAATTTCTGGGGGTTTTTTTTTTTACCATTTTCACTTTTGATAAATGTGTCCCCTCTTCCATTTTATTGTATTTCATTGGTAAATTACAATAAATTGTAATACAGATATTATTAAAACAGACAAAATAAAAGCAAAATTTACAGAAATCGTGGACATAATTTCTATCTTTTTAACAATGACTGTCATCTCAGGTACACCTTCCCCATGCTAATTTGAGTTGTCACATCTACCCTCTCTCGTGTTTTGAAAAAGTTCAAACTCCTCATGTTCTGTTGTATGAATTAATTTTCTATAATCTCAGTCATATCTCCGATACAAATGTCTTTGAAATAAGTCAATGTCATCATTATCATTATGACAGTATGGATTCCCCTGAATCTCTCTCGCCATCCGTCCCTACTGGCCAACTGTTTTATCTGAGTTCATGTAGAGAACGATATTTCTTGCTACCTGCTCCAAGCTATGCAGAAGAGATTCAGTTTGAGTTTGTGTATTTGCAAGAAGTGCAAAATCATCAGTGTAATTTGCATCCGTGATAGTGTCTGTAGGATATCGTCTGCTTCTTACATTTTTAGAGTGAGGCAATTTCTTTTTATAAAATCTTTTGACGTACGTAATCTAAGCTGATTTTGAATAGAAAATGGTGCTACTGGCAAAACTCCAAATGTAACGAGAAAGAAATCGGCTGAGCATACGACGAATTTCGTGTCGTTGTAGAGTGTCTTACGGGTCGCGTGTTTGAGACCTCTGATGCAATTGCAAATAGTTGCTCAGAAATGTGGATATTTTGGTGTATTTTAAAAACATCTCGATTTGATAATAGCTTTTTTTCATTTCAAAGTCATTAGTGGTATTTGAGCCTCAAGATTCTCTTTTAAAATCTTTCTCATAATTTCTTTAATCAATTGCATTATTCTCATAAAGAAATCTGAGGATTCAAATATTTGTCTCTATTGAAATCTCCGTTCCAAACATCGTTCCTTTTAAAGCTTCTCATATCGAATAAATACGTCAATATTTAAGCTTGTACTGTCGACATGAAAAGGTTTGACTTAACATGCATATAAGTCCCAGGTATATATTTCCTAATACTTTTCCTAATATGAAATATTTGCCTATGCCGAGAGGTAAGACTCCGCCGACAAAAGTGTCCTGGATATGACACTAAACAATCTGATGCTGAGGTTCCTGTGATGCAGGACCTTTGGGGAATGTGGAGCACCGATTCATTGCCATAGCTCCCAGGTCCACTCTGGCCCGGAGTTGTAGCACCTGAGAGGGCCCTATCTATGGGTTAAATAGAACTAATCTCCGTACTTATGCTAAACTAAATTACTTGAAATAGAACACTTTTGACATTGAAACTGTACTTCGCTAAACTGAATAGTTAGGAATAGAACTGCTTTGACATTTAACTGTGTGCAAACAAAAACTATACTTATACTAAACTAAATTGGTTGAATTAGAACTGTTTGACAAGACTGAATAGCTTGAAATAGAAATGTTTTTGGACAATTAAACTCTGTACTAAACTGAATTATTTGAAATAGAACTGTTAATTTGTATAGCAATGGATTTGGTATTTACTAACCTTCAAAGATTGATATGCCATTATACACAAACAAACAATAATTTATCTATATATGTTTTTTCGAGTATACGTATATCTAGAGAAATCAATCCCATTCTAGCTTATATATATATATATATATATATATATATATATATATATATATATATATATATATATTAGGGTGCATCAAATGCCTTGACATAAAAATGTGGTCTGTCCCCATTTTTTTTTTGGTTGTTATATGAAATAAATATCAATTTCCAAAAAATGGAGTTATTTGGTATTTCCTTATACAACCATATTGAACTTCAATATCAATATGGCTCAATATAGAAATTTATAATAATTTTGATATAATTTTTGGCAAAATAGGTATAATATCATGTTTATTGTTTATCTATATATTGATTTAATCTTTTTTATTGATATTTCATTGATATGAATAATTCCAACTCTTTGCACATGAATAGGGCCTAGTCGGATGGGGCCGCAGAATACACCGACTGCATCTCTGCAGAGGAGTAAGACTCTCCAAACAAGTGTCCTAGATATAACATTAAACAATCTGATGGTGAGGCTCCAGTGATGCGGGAGCCTTGGGGAATGCAGAGTACTACTTCATAGCCATCGCTCTCAGATCCACTCTGTCCCGGAGTGGTAGCCCCCCTCATAGGGTTCAAATAGAACTGTTTGACTATTTAAACTGTGTGCAAACATATGACTTATGCTAAATTGAATTCTTAAAAATAGAACTGTTTGATCATTTAACTGTGTGTATCTACAAAATGTGTTTACATATCATATATTTAATACATATGTAAAACAGGATTTGACATTAGATAACTAAAAATGGTTGATACGCCATCAAACCAAACCAAACCACACTCTAAATGAAATGTTGTCACATAAAAAGTTATATTCTAAAATTGAAAGTTTTTTAACTAAAGAAGACTATTTCTTCAACATGAGAAAAACATAGCATTACATTTGAAAAATAATCGAATAAGCAGCCATCTCTCATTTTAAAACCATAAAACAAAGATCAATGATATATCGCCTGATTGAACTAAAACAAAGTAAAGTTGCATTTGTTAGAGGATTGATAATTTAATAATATTAAATATTCATCTTTATTGATACATTCAAATAAATTCTATATAAGTAAACTTTTTCAACTTAAACTCTTAAATTTTTTAAATGTTTTCCCAAAATATTTAAATTTTATCAACATTGTCACGTACCCAGCGCACGATAAATAGAACAATACGATCAAATAGACTTGATGATAACATAAATACAAAAAAATCAATTTAAGGAATTTCAGTTACATAAGATCTCTTTAAAATTCTTATTGTCACAAATTCATTTATCAGGATGAGTTCATGTAGGACAAATGGAACAACATCAATATCTTTTTCAGTGTTTCAAAAACTTTACAGTAGTGTTCAAAAATGCTCGTACAATGAAGAGTGAAACGTTACACAAGAAACAAAACAATTCTAACTCCAACTTCATGTTTTCAAGTCTTATTTCTTATACATACATATATATATATATATATATATGTGTGTGTGTGTGTGTGTGTGTGTGTGTGTGTGTGTGTGTGTGTGAATGAATGAATACGTACGGATATCGTCCTAAGAAAAGGAATTCGAAGATCCGAGCTCAAATCTTTGATGCGGTTGTTTACCTTTCACTTCTCGCTAATGCACTTGGAAAAGATATAAATCTTTCTCTTTTTCTTTTAGCTATGGATAAATAGTGAGTAAAACTGAGTTCATTAATTTTGGCAAGGCAACCGGTCTAGGAAAACGATGTTGTACGGGTGAATCTGTAGCACATTAGTGCACCATTCTTCTGTTATCACCTCATCCAAAAAGTTGGTCCTTCACCGGCTTTCACAACTATAAACAAATCACATGTGTAGAAAGTTAATAGCGAAGTCCCAATTCTAAGTTAGAGCTCTCGGGAGTCTGTTAGGGCCCCATCTATAACTCCAGTAGATCTATTTGAAAATTGATTGTATTTGATAGAGATGCTTAAAACAAAAAACTGTGTACTTACAAATGATAATTATGGAATAGAAATAGTTACTCGAAATCGTACAATTTCGTGCAAATTATTTGTATGTGACAATTCACCCATTGGCCGGTCCCCACTATCTCAACCTCCTAAACTAGTTCATGGCCATCCGATTGTCTAGTAGTTTCTCTCATCTCCGGCCAGGGGTATTTCACATTGCTTTACAAACAAAAGACAACATACACAACTGAGAGGGTGGAAGAAAAGAAGAACAAACAAGCACAGACTTGGGTTGCGTCCAAGTGCAAGAAGGGAGACGTTTGTGACACTTTTGTGTGCATCTGGCTATCACGAGCGTGTATCCGAGCGAAATTCCTACACAGCCACCAGGAACGCAGGTTCATCCTCTCGCGTTGGCTGACCTGGCTTCTGAGTCCACGGGTGCCAACTGCTCGCTTATCAGCCGCCTTTCTCTAACCGTCGCCTTCCCCCGACTTCTGTTGACTGCTTTCTTCTGTTCACTGGTCTGGGACCTTGCCTTCCTTCGTCTTCTTCCGGTCTCGCAGGAAATCTCGCGCGCAACCCCTTTGTGTGGGTTTCGCTTCAAAGCGAACAAAGGAATCCTCTGACTGGCACTCACTCATACCAACACCCACAGAAACGAATGCACCCATCGTGCCACATGTATTTGATAGGTATACATGAAAATATACGTCAATATCTGTTTCACATTATTCCTCTCGTGAAATTTATGAGGCATATGTGTTTTATTTATTTATTTGTATGAAGTTTCTTCAAAAAGTTCTAAGCTTCACCTAGATTTGTCGCACACCTCTCACTTTTACATAGGTGAGCTGCACAGAAATTAAGACAGAAATCTGAATTTGTTTTTCAAGTTATATAAGCTGTTCTGTGCAGCCATAACAGAAATATTCGGCTGGGATTGTTCTTTCTGGGTGGGGCTTACAAATTTTTGAACAACTTTCTTATATGTTGGTTTTCCTATTCTTAATCGAGAAATATGTTCCAAAAAATGGAGGTGCCCGTGGTGTAATGATTATCGAAGTTGAAAATGGACTCGGTGACACGAGTTCAAATCCTGGATGAGACTGATTGTATTTCACATAGTACTAATACCCTTGGGAAAGGTATGAAACCAATTATTCTCCCTCCAGCTATGGGTAAATAGTAGGGCGAACTGGGTTCTTCAGCCTTGGTGAAGGAGAACAACTATTCGGCCTAACTGTAAAGGCAGGAAAAAATAGCTAACAGAAGGGTTTCGTGACTCGCTTCTTGAATAGCCGATAAGTATTTCAAATAGGCAAGAAACTTCCCCAGAAATAAAACCAAAATCAAACAAAAGTATGAATTCAGGGGCTAGAATTTCAAGGCAGGAAAGAATAGCCAACAGAAAAGTTTCGTTTTATATAAAATTCCCTTTTAAAAACTTATAGTCTGTGTTATCTTTTCGAATCGGTATCTGAACTGGAAAGCTGCGGAACTTACCGTTTAAACTTATCGTTTAAAATTACAGGCTAAAGCCCCCTAAAAACATTATCCACTTAAATACTAAATTTGGCTTTTGTGTCATTTCCTTCCTACAAAATTTTATTCTCTCCTAATTTCTTTATATTGTAAATCAAATCCTTTAAATTTCTTTTACATTCTTTTTTTAATATTCCAGAATCCCTAAAACTCGGGAACTCGTGTAGGTTCCAGAGTTCGAGAAACACCTGAAGAAGGCCAGAGGACATATCGGCCGAAACGTTTGGAAATAACAATTAAGATGAAGACAATAGTCCAAAAACCCTTAATGATAAAAATCATCAAGCTTCGTCTCAGAAATTTAGATAAGTAATACCCTAAAACTATTTATGAGACATATATCTCATATCAAGATATTGTGGCCTTATACTAGTTTAGCTTATGCCCAAATTGTGGATTATTCAAATCTTTAGAATATTTTTAGCCAAATTGTCAACAAAAGAAATTAAATGAGAAACTTTTTATGATTCTTAAACCAGCAAAAAACTTGAATTTTTTTGCAACAACCAGAAATGATAACTTCTTTGACGTTGCAAAAAATGATCAAAAAAAATAATTAATTAATTTTAAAATTCACGCCAAAAATTTTTTCTTCGTTAGTTTTTCCTTTTTTCTTTTTTACTTTCAATGTTAAACTTTTCCATAAGTCTAACACAGTTTTTTATAACGAAGTTTTGGTTCGGTTTGTTGGGTTTTACGGCATATCAACCTTTGTAGGTTATTTAAAACCAAATCCATTTTTATGTAAATAATCAGTTCTATTTCAAACAATTCAGTTTAGCATGAGTACACAGTTTAATTGTCAAAAACATTTCTATTTCAAACTATTCAAGCAGTTATATATAACAATTCAGTTTAGTGTAAGTACAGTTTCAATGTCAAAAAACAGTTCTATTTGAAATAATTCATGTTAGCATGAGCTCGCAGTTTAAATGTTAATACGGTTTAATTGTCAAAAATATTTCTATTTCAAGCTATTCAGTTTAATCAAACAATTCAGTGGAGCATAAATATGCCGTTAGTTCTATTTAACCCATAAATAGGACCCTATCGGGTGCTACTACGCTATGGGTAAATAGTAGGATAGACTAGGTTCTTCAGCCTTGGTTAGGCAACTAGTCTAGGAGGAGGAAAACTCTGAATTCAGACCTGTTAAACTCCGCTTAAAAATTGACCTTGTGTCATATCCTGCCCGAGTGGAGGGGTTGGTAAATAGTATCAGGTGCTACTACGCCGGGCCAGAGTGGACTTGGGAGCATTGGCAATAAAGGGGTACTCTGCATTCCCCAAAGCTCCAGCATCACTGGAACCTCACCATCATTGTTTATTTTCATATCCAGGACACTGGTTGGGGGGGGGGTCTTACCCCTTTGCAGAGGTGCAGTCGGTGTATTCTACAGTCCCAGCCGACTGGGCAAACGAAGTTTTATAAAGTCCCATTTAGAAATATTATGAATAAAGAGTTATATAACATTTGAAACCTTGTCGCTAATTTACCTTAGCAAGCTAGACCAAAACTAAATAGATCCTAGCGCAGTGTCAACGATTGACGGGGAATAAAAAAATGAAAGGAAATTGTGTTACAAAGCCGACTTGAAATCATTCAACAGTTTTCACAGATTACCATGTTGGTAACAAAACGGAGGCTTGCGGAATAGTACCACGAAGCAAAAGAGTCTGTTCCCCTTCTGGTAAAGATAAAAAGTTGAACCCTTGATGAGAGGTCCTAATTGGTGATGTCCGCCATGAGCGGCATTTTTGTCAAACTGTAAAAGAGCTAAACCTGCCTAGTTTTATCCCGCCATATATAATGGCAGGAAGAAAAAGTCCTTGATGTCATGGTAGCCTCGTCCACATATCACTACGCAACAACATAAGGTCTCTTCACTTCTGCCCTTCCCGCCGATACCCGGCGGCAACAAACCTTTTTCTTCACAACCTTTAATAAATTTCAATCAAAAATGAAAGTAAATCTTTTTAAAAAATTTCTTAGCTAATAATAATAGCGGGCATTTGAGTGGGTGGAAGTAGATCTGAAAGGAACTGTATTTCGTTACAGTTTGGCCCACTAGGCTGAGATAAATTTCGGTCGGTTGTGTTTTTTCGGTACACGGATCAGGTCGCGTGTGTCTTGGTTTCGGTGGCAGTCGGTCGAGGATGTCTGACATGGATTCCGAGAAGCCGGCATTCATGTCACGTGTGGTAAGACCGGCGCCTATGAGCCTCAGGTGGCCGTCCCTCTAGACAGTAACCCTCTCCGGAGGGGCTAGGTTTATCGCCTGGGGCCTGAGGCGGCCTTTTTGGGAGGAATGCCAACGGAGCTCAAGGCATTTTTAGAAACGCCGGACGTGTATGAGATACGGTCCTGCGTATGCGGGGCAATCGACAAATAACGGAAGTAGGCGAAAATGAGGCGATCATGCTACGCACAAATCATGACCGCTGGCATTGAATATAGTCACCTCAATTTTTAGGAATATTTGCATGCACTAGGAAACTCGTAAATAAATTCATTAAGCTCACATTGATAGACGAAATCTATTTATGAATGTAGAGTCACGCACGTTCTCATAAAAAAATAAAAATAAAGTGTGACGAGAAAAAGACAAAGAGAAAATGCCGGAGATCTCTTGGATCTGTAAAACTCCTGTCTGCTACTGTCGACATGAAATGTTTATTTACCAATTAAAATATTCGATTGATAAGGATTATGCCTGTTAAAATTAATGCATAATTTGATAAGCTTTTAAATCGTTTCTTTTTTTTTTGTTATTTTTTTCTTTGTATGGTTTTCTGCTTTTTGGGGGGGAGGGGTTCGGGTAAATTTCAAAATTCATTCGTTATGACAACTTATTTCCCTTTCTTTATTGTAATTCTTTTCTTTATCAATATCTTAGCTTCTTTTTTTAGGATTTTTTTTTTGTCTACAATATCTACATACACAATGATCCCGTTTGCATGCATGACTTCGGACGCAGACATACAAAATGTGTCATTGGACAGGTCTACACAACTCAGGACAAATCAATATGTCAAGTTAAATTTTTTTTTTTTTTTAATTGTTTGGCTGTTTGACGTCTTATGGCGTAGCAATCCTTGTGGATTATCTAATGCCAAATTTTCTTTATACTATATATGTGTGTGTGTGTGTGTGTGTGTTCAGCGATTGAAAATGTGTATAAGACCCAATATAGAATTTTCTAGAGACCCCTACGGATTCTGAGACCCCCATGTATTGTAAGACCCTAGGCACTGAGTTGTTTTGCCAAAGCCTACATCCGGTACTTGATTCTTGTTTATGTATAGTTAAAAAAAAATATTGAATCGAAATGAAGATCTTCATAATAGATTTCAATTTGATCCCAATCGAGGCGGTTTTTAAGCATTAAATCCAATGATTTCTTCTTGCAAATGTTACAAACCTTCTACGTCTTAGTTCAACTTAAATTAACATTTAGAAAACGGAGGTCGTAATATAATTACCGTTTTGTAATTGTGCTATAATATTTACTCATCGGTACGTGATACCTCGCGATTTCTGATTTGAAAGCAGAAAGTTCCAGAAAAAATTAACTTTCTTATTGAATACCCCACGGGAAAATAACTTCCTTTTATTTCTTTAAAATTACAATTTCCACAGCCATTCTGATCTGTGAACAAATTATTCCCATATAATCAAATGTTTCTCGCCTGATTCATTTCTATGAGACTTCACCGAGATTTCCACATGGCGACATCGAAAAAAAAGTCAATCCTCGAAAAAACTGCATTAAAATCATTCAATACTGAAACGAACCTGAAAAGACTGAGAAGAATCCAACCCTCCAAAGTTTTAGAAAGTTTCAGAAATGTTTAGATCATACATATCAGCTAAAAATTGCTATTTTAGATAGATAGATAGATAGATAGATAGATAGATAGATAGAAACAAATTTGAGAAAGAAAGAAAGAAAGAAAGAAAGAAAGAACTGAAATAGATAGATAGATAGATAGATAGGAAACTCAAAATTGTAGTTTTCCCAACCTCTTTGCTCGAATACCCAGGGAAACATTTAGATGCCTTTCATCACTCCCAAATTATAACTTCATATAAGCCACTTCCCGCCTGATAATTTTTAGTTCAAAACTCCACCCTGTGCCCAGGCTAATACGAACCTCTTGTAGAAACACTGCTGTAGCATCATTATTTGTGGAAGGATCAGCGTCATTTATCTTCTTTGAAAGTTGCTGGTTACTGCAACACTTTTCTTAAATTTTATACCTAAATATTCAGCAGTTGTAAAACATTTATTATCATTTTAAACATCACGCACGCAGTTACATATTCAGGAAGTATACAGGGAGCTTGAAACTTACAAAATCAAAAGATTAATCACCTTATGGGCATGGACGACATCAAGCTATTTGCTAAAAATAAAAAAGAACTAGTAACTCTGACACAATCAATAAGAACATACAGCTAGGATATAGGAATGGAATTTGACGGTGAAAAATGTGCTATGCTTATAATGAAAAGTGGGAATAGACAAACAACGCAAGGAATGATACTGCCAAAACAGGAAAGAACCAGAAGGCTTTGAGGGAAGGAAAACTGCAAGTACTTTAGAAAACTGGAAACGAACACCATCAGATAAGAAGAGATGAAAGAAAAAAAATAAGAAAAGAGTTCCTTAAAAGAACGAGAAAACTTCTTGAAACCATTCTCTGCACCATCAAAGAGATAAATATATTATCTTATGCACAACCAGTCAAAAGTATTTGGTAACACTCAAAAATTTCTATTTCTAATCCTAAAAGTGTTATTTTTAAGGAAACAAGTTAAGTACCACAATGTTTTTATTTATCATACAAAATACAAGTCTTCCTCAGCAACTTTGACCATAGTAATACCAGATATCATTTGAAAAATTAATTTGAAGGCATTTTTTTCTTTAGTACTCAGCAGGAATAAAATGTTTTCCAAAAGTTACATTATACCATGATTTAACTTACGTTAGACTATATTAGAATTACTGCTTGCTGAACACTTACTGTTTTACCTATGCGAAGGACAATTTCAAAGTTACCAGCTTGCGTATCAGAAGGCTGACTGCTCAAAACATCTTCCTTGTCGATGAGTAGCAGTAGTTTCCAGACTATTTGACCCTGGTCGTTGAACAATGAAGTTCTTACACCCAGCATCTGATGAAGCTCAACGTTAACCCAACTTTGGATTCATCCACCTTACTTCACATCCACCATGCTGCTTCCCATGGCTTCTAATGATATGTATTTTGAGAAATTTTTTCCTTTAGATCTGTTAAGTTTTAACTTAGTTAAAGTCTTGCTATTAATGATTTTTCTCTTTTGTTCAGACCAAGAGCAATTAGGTGTTGTTAGTTTATGTTCAATGTTTCACGTAGGTTATATCATTTAAGTTCTCCATATCTGTTATTGATTAGTGCCTTTAACAGGAACATGTTAAATACTAAATTAACAGTATTTGCTTTTATGTACCAAGACAGTCAAAAACTTAGAAACGAGGAAAATGCAAGTTACAAAAATAAAAACACTTTAGTTCCAAATACTTAAACGAAAGACAAATTTTGAAGTCAACACAAACAATTTGTCGGGTTTCCTTAGAGACTGATAATACAGCGTGGCGTTTTTGTTTCTTCCATCTGCTTAATCTTTTTCTTTCTTTTTTCCTATCTTTCTATATAAAATTTATGGCTTATCAATATTTCCCGCCTCTTTGTTACTGCTTTTCAAATTAGTTCTCTACTAAATCAACAGTATCTACCTCCGTTTTTCTAAACAGCGGAAACTTAGAAACGAGGAAAATGTTAGTAACAAAAATAAAAATATGAATTTAGTTCCAAAAAAAAATTCTGAAGTTATTCTACTCTTCACAGGGGTTTTCGCATCTGCGTTAGTTGATGGTTTCTTGTCGAAGTTTGAGTGACAGCAAGTCTCCTCAAGTCTCCAGGACTCTTCTCACTATTCTGGCCGATCTTAATAATGTTGTAGTCGGAATGGTTTTCACTTGTTCTCTTATTTCCAAGTCCTCCAGTCCTCGTACCAATCATTTGGTGACTGTACTGTCTGGGTACTTATCTCCCGTTTCGCTTTTCTTCAGTGATCCGGAACGGTAAAGTCCACGATTCGACAGGTTTTCTTTTGTTGTTGTTGTTGACTACCACTACCACTAGATCTGGTCGTCTGGCTGAGATGAGATGATCCATTTGTATCACAAAATTGCAAAGAATTTTATGCGTCTCATTTTCTTGGACGGATTCTTGGTTGAGCATATACCGTTTGTTCGTATGGTCAAATTTAAATTTCTTGCACAATTCCCAGTGGATCACCTTGCCCATCCAGTCGTTTCTAGTCTTATAATCTCTTTGTGCTAATTTACTGCATTCGTTTATTATATGATTGATAGTTTCGTCTCTATCACCACATAACCTATATTTGCTAGTTTTTGCGTCTTGTCAATTCTTGCTTTAACATATTTAGTCCTTATGGTGTTGTTTTATGCTGCTATTAGAAGAGATTCAGTTTCTTTTTTAAGGTTTTCCTTTCTTAGCCATGTCCAAGATTTCTCGTGTGAGATTTCGTTCATTTGTCGCTTGAAGTGTCCATATAGTTATTTTTCTTCCCATTCTTGTTTTCTGGTTATTTTTGTTCGGTTGATGCTTGTGTTGTCTATATTGTTTCTGGTGGCTGTAATCAGTCTTCCTCCTCGCTTTTTTATGTAGTCTTCTAGTCATTTCTATCTTCAATGCTGGTAAGTTCTTTTCCTCTTTCTTTTCTTGCAAATAGAGTCTGTCTTTGTCATCTCTGAAATATACGGCCTTATGCATCGTCATGAGTCTTCTTTTTCTCTGCTTTGACTCCATTCGTATTTTTCACACTCTTTCTAACTAATGGTTTTTCACTTAAGTTTGAATGACAGCAAGTCTCTTCATATCTCCAGGATTCTACAAAGTATCTGTTATATATGAACATTAATGTGTATGTCCCATTCCTCGTGAATACATTGGACGCTGTTGTGAGGTGAGGTAAAAATGCTGACTTAGTAGTTCACCACTAGCGGTGGGTTACCTTCTCCACGCCGCTTGCGATTGCTGTATTTTGTTAGAGTTATAAAGATTTCCATTTCATTTCCTATCTCCCCTTTTGGTTATTACTCATTCAGTAACTTTTTGTTAGTTTACAATTGTATCCAAGTGGCCTAATTAGTAGAATGTTTGCCAATGATTCTGGAGACAGGGGTTCAATCCCAGGTCGAGTCATACCAAAGACTCAAAAAATGGTACTTGATACCGCCTTGCTTAGCACTCAGCATTATAAGGTGAAGACCAATGATAAAGTGGAGCAATCCTATGAATGGAGTAGCGCCCTCCCCTACACCTCGGTGTTGTAGCTATTGAAAAGGGGGCATTTGAGTCACCCTTGACTAAGGTTGCCAACTTTACTTTATGGTCCGGATGGTCTTAATTCTTCATTTAACCTCTAATTCATTGAGTTCTGTTCCAGGTGCTCCAACTACATAGGGTATCACTGTCACCTTCATTTTCTATTACTTTTCCAGTTCACTAGCAAGGTCCAGGTAATTTATGAAAAGTTATTTTCTTCTTGTTAATTAAAACAAGATCTGGTCTTCTGGCTGGGAATTGGATGATCCGATCTTATCTAAAATTCCCAGAGAATTTTATTTTCAAGGACAGCTTTTTGTTTGTGCATATGTCAGTATATTGGACTTTCCGTTCCTTGCACAATTCCCAGTGGATCACCTTCCTCTCTAAGTTGGGCTTGTTCTTGTATTCCTTTCGAGCAAGTTGGCTGCATTCAGTTATCATGTGATTAACCATTTCATTTATATTTTACCCCTTGCGAGTTTTTTTTTTTTTTTTGTTGTTTTGTTTTTTTGTTGTTGTTTTTTTTTGGGGGGGGTACTAAAATCTGAGGGAAAACAAGCCCCCTTCAACGTTCATTTACGTCAAATGATGATCAGATTTTTGTCGCTTTTGACGCTTTCGTCACTTTTGTAGTTTTGATATTGTTGTGGACCAGTAAAGGGTCCGGAAGAAATACACGAACTCGGGATGACGTGAAATAAGTATATTGAACGAAAGTATAAATACAGCATAGGTAAACCAGTATTGAACGTCAGTCTGACTGCCAAAATATGAGGCTGGAAAGAATTCAACACCGCGATGAATATTCTCCCGGTATTAATAGCAACGGGAAGAGTCCATTACAGTCACAGGTTGGGTACCATAACAGATAGAGAATTTGATTTTGTGTTCAATTTTCGTAACACGTTTAACCAAGCAGATTTGTAAGAATCCAAGATTAATAAATCAGGGTTGCCAACCTGAAAAATAAAAAGATACCAGTCTCATTGTCCTCAAAACGGACCTTGTCGAACAATTATAATATACTGTAGAAAAAGTTGAGAGGCTGAAGAAAAGATTTATTCGCATTGTGTATGCAAACCCAATGTAAGAATTCTTTTTTTTTTTTTTTTTTTACTAAACCAACGCCTTTCACCTTTTCACTTAAGAAAATAACTTCAAAGTTTCTCTTACGTACATGCGAATTGACAGCATTACGATTCTTGCGCTCTAAGTAAAACTTGGGGATTGTTTATTTCTGGAGTTAACTGTAAGTGATTGAAATAGAGCTAGGAAGGAAAATTAGATAGATAGATAGATGAATGAATGAATGAAATAGATAGATAGATAGATAGATAGATAGATAGATAGATAGATGAATGAAATAGATAGATAGATAGATAGATAGATAGATAGATAGATAGATAGATAGATAGATATGAATGAGACAGAGAGAGAGATAATGGACAGACCTGTACAGATAGATATATAGATAGATAGATCGGAACAGACTGAAACAGATAGATATGAACTTTTACGATTGATGCAAAAGCCCAAATTCATGAATGTATCAATGAAACAAAGATCTTTCTTAAGAGTAAATAAAATCCAAGAAAAAAACATTTTTATACGCGTAAGTGAGTTGACTTCTAATTGCGTCGCTTGGAGAAATCATTTAAAATAACTTACACCCCTATACATGCCTGTGGCATTTCTTCTCACACTCACAGACCGGCAGCATTATCTCATTTACTGAAAGTGATGTCAACTTTTCGCTTCTCCGACAACTTTGATATCCCCTATCGATGGACTCGTCCTCATGTGTCTTGCAAGGAGATACATTAGCATCATAAATGTTTATCATCTACCTAGATTATATACTACGAACGTCAACAGATCTAATAAAAGAAAATGTTCATATTTTAAAAAATATAAAAAGCAGACGATATCTCGCAGAAACATTGACAGACGCTGACTACACAGATATCTAGCGCCTCTCGTAAATACACCTGTTCAAGTCGAATCTCTGCATAGTGTTGACCAAGCAACCGAAGGTAGTGGCTTCTACTGTTATATTCTCATATGCCGTATCATAACGACACAATAATAAAGACAGACGCACGCAATGATAAAGACGCAGGAAGACTTCTTTAACAAAATATTTACCTCTCACTTTATTGCAAGGGTTCAAAAAGGTTGTTCAAGATTTGCATGTGAGAGGGAGCTGGAGATCGAACATAACTACAATATTTTGACCCCAAAGTTATGGCCGTCAACGTTGTGTCTTTCTCGTTCTTCTGATGCTCAACCGGAGGTCCAGGGGCCACTCTGCTGGGTGATGGCTTTCTTTACGGCATCTTATCAGCATCTTCTCCGGACCTTAACTCATCAGGGCCCAAAGGCCCCTTCGGCCTGATGAGACTTTTCCTACCACATCTCGTCTATAATTCCGTCCGATCTTCAACTCTACTGCCTGCAACTCACTGGCTGGCCGAACTCAACTGAGTTATATAATCGTTCGACGCCCACTCGATCTTTGAAATCGAATGTTTAATCGTCATCAAGCGGAAATAACTGTCATGCAGTTCAGAGGTGACTCTCTTCCGGTGCATCACTCTGTAGTGGCACAGTGGGACCTTCACCTTGTCTCATATTATCAGCCTTAATCCGCCCACGCGATCTCTTTCGATTACTGGCCATTGGAATGTGTCACTTCCTTCTGGTGCATCACCTTGGAATAGCATTTTTGGGCCGGGTCGAAGATCAAAATATTACACTACGTGAACGCTAATAAAATCGAATTCATGTGTTTTAAACAAAAAGAAGCAATCTCCACCCAAAGTGTCAAGCTTTTGATATTAGTTGACTAATTCACGTACCTCGGCAGCAATATCTCATCTACGATAAGCAATGTCAACATACCTATAAGGAAGGCTTGGGCTGCCTTTGAAATCTGATCTCTCTGATAAAATAAAAGAGGATTTCTTCGAATATGTGGCTGTGTCAGTACAACTGTATGGATGAACTACTAGGACATTAAAGAAATGCATCGAGAAAAGGCTATTATGAAAGAATATTATGAGTTGCTTTAAACAAATCCTGGAAGCAATTATGCGGTTTACATCTCACCTTAGAAACTATCCAAGTAAGACGAACAAGATATGCTGGGCATAACTGGAGAAGTAAGAACATGATGACCAACAAAAGCTTACATACATCGGCTCTGTGAGGACACCGGATGCCGTCTATAAGACTTCCCCGAAGCGATGAAAAATAGGGACGGATGGCGAGAGAGAGTCAAGGAACTTTGTTTTTGTTTGTTTGGTTGGTTGGTTTTTATGGCATATCAACCTTTGTGGGTCATTTAATGCCAAATCCATTTTTAAATAAATAAACAGTTCTATTTCAAACAATTCAGTTTAGCATTAGTACACAGTTTAATTGTCAAAACCATTTCTATTTCAAGCCATTGAGTTAAGTCAAACAGTTTTATTTTAAACAATTCAGTTTATTATAAGTATAGTTTTTGTTTACACACAGTAAAATGTCAAAACTGTTTTATTTCGAACGATTCAGTTTAGCATAAGTACAGTTTCAATGTCAAAAACATTTCTATTTCAAACTATTCTACGAATGCTCCACATAAACTTTAACAAATCACATGGAGAAAAAGCTATTTGGGAACTACAAAAGAACGCAGCATGCTGTTTTAGACAAATCCAGGAAGCAGCACCACACAAAACAGCCGCTGTAAGACCACTTGCCTCTCATCGCATAAACCATCCAAGACGATCAAGATATGCTGAACACTGCTGGATATGTAAGGAGAAGCCCATTAGTGACCTTCTCTGACAGAGGTCTATGCATGGACACACTAGTGTTGACCGACCTGCAAATATTTATTTACATCAGCTCTGTGCGGACACAGGATGCAGTCTAGAGGACCAACTAGGAGCGATGGACGATAGAGACGGGTGGCGACAGAGCGAGAGAGCGAAAAGGTCAAAGGACCACGTGGTATCAGAGGATGTACTTTTATTATTATGATGATTATTACATAAATATATAAACACCTGTAAATAATTAATGTGTGTGTCTGTGTGTGTCTGTGTGTGTGCATACACATCAAGGCGACACACGTATGCACATAAGTATCGCTTAGAATGATAAGGATAGAGAGAAAATAAAAAATGAGAGGAAAACAGAAAAACAAAAAATTAAAGGAAAACGAAAAGGAAAAAGAACCAGTTATTTAATGTCAAGTCCTGTTTATACATATCTATTAAATATATATGATTTATAAACACATTTTAAAACTAGCCTGAGCTCTATTTTTTTTCACACACTTAAATGGTTTCAAGTATTTCTATCTAACACGAATAATTCTATTTATAATTAATTATTTGTTTGCACACAGTTAAATGCATTCAAATATTACTATGTAAAAATAACAATCTAATTTAACATCAGTCATTTGTTTGTGCACATGTAGATATACATATATGATCTATAATTGGATAGTTTATCGGCAATTTCATTGTCCAATGAGTTAGAACTAATATTGCTATTGTTTCTATATCGTTTAATGGTTTCAATTATTGCTATGTAACACTTATAATTCTGCTCAATATTTTATCATTTGTTTGCACACAGTGAAGTGGTTACAAGTGATGCTATTTAACACTAATTATTCTATTCGAAACGATTCATTAATTTGCATACAGTCAAATGGTTCAAGTATTGCAATGTAATAGTAATAATTCAATCTAAACACACAGTTAAAGAGCTTCAAGTATTGCTATTCAACCATAATAATTCTATTCAACATTATTCATTCGTGTGTACATAGTTAAATATTGCCCAGTCGCCTGGGGCTGTAGAATACACCGACTGCTTCTCTGCAGAGGGATAAGACCCCTCCAACGAGTGTCCTGTTAAGGCACTAAACAATCTGATGGTGAGGTTCCAGCAATGCTGGAGCTTTGGGGAATGCGAAGTATCCCTTTATTGCCATGGCTCCCAGGTTCACTCTGGCCCGGAGTGGTAGCACCTGATAAGGGTCCTGTCTATGGGTTAAATAGAACTAAACGGTAGTTGGCGTTTACTGTTTTTATGCATTTAAACTGTGTATTTATGTTGAACTAAATTGTTTAAAATAGAACTGTTTTGACATTAAAACTGCGTACTAAAGCTGAACTGAATTGCTCGAAATAGAACTGTTTTGACATCTAAACTGTGTACTTATGCTAAACTGAATTATCTGAAATAAAACTGTTTTGACATTAACTCAGTGTATTGCCAGTCGGTTGGGGCTGTAGAATACACCGACTGCACCTCTGCAGAGGGGTAAGCCACCCCGCCCCGCCAACGAGTGTCCTGGATATGACACTAAACAGTCTGATGGTGAGGCTTTGGGGAATACGGAGTACCCCTTCATTGCCATTGCTCCCAGGTCCATTCTGGCCCGGCGAGGTAGCACCTGATAGGGCCCTATCTATGGGTTAAATAGAACTAACGGCATACTCATGCTAAACTGAATTGTTTGACTAAACTGAATGGCTTGAAATAGAAATGTTTTTGACAATTAAACCATACTTACATTTAAACTGCGTGCTTATGCTAAACTGAATTATTTGAAATAAAACTGTTTTTTGACATTGAAACTGTATTTACACTAAACTAAATTGTTTGATATAGAACTATTCTGACATGTAACTATGTGTAAACAAAATCTGTACTCATACAAAATTGAATTATCTGAATTAGAACTGAATAGCTTGAAATAGAAATGTTTTTCACTATTAAACTGTAAGTTAAAAAGTAAAGTTGGCGACCAATGTCGAGGGTGACTCGAGGGCTCCCTTTTCGATAGCTACTACACCAAGGTGTAGGGGAGGGCGCTTCTCCATTCCCTGGATTGCTCCACTTTACCTTTGACCCTTACTTTATAATGCTGAGTGTTAAGCAAGGAGGCATCAAGTACCATTTTTAAGTCTTTGGTATGATTCGACCTGGGATTGAACCCAGGTCTCCCGGGCCATTAGGCGAACACTCTAACTATAATGCCAATGTCCGGTAAACTGCGTGCTTATGCTAAACTGAATAATTTGAAATTGAACTGTTTTTGACATCGAAACTAAACTGAATTGTTATATATAACGGCTTGAATAGTTTGAAATAGAAATGTTTTTGACAATTAAACTGTGTTCTCATACTAAACTGAATTGTTTGAAATGGAACTGATTATTCACATAAAAATGGATTAGGCGTTAAATAACCTACAAAGGTTGATACGCCATAAAACCCAACAAACCAATCCAAACAGTTAAATAGTTCCAAGTATTGCTATGTATCACTAACAATTTGATTAAACATCAGTCATTTTTTACACACAATTAAATGATCAAACAGTTTTATTTCTAATAATTCGATTTAACATCAGTTATTTGTTTGCATATAGTTTAAATGTCAAACAGTTCTATTTGAGCCATAGATAGAACCCTATCAGGGGCTACCATTCTGGGTCAGAGAGAACCTGGAAGTAATGGTGATGAAGGGGTACTTCATATTGCTCAAAACTCCAGGACTGGATCCCTCACCATCAGATTGTTTAGTGTCATATCTAAGACACTCGTTGGGAGGGTCTTACCCCTCTGCAGAGATACAGTTGGTGTATTCTACAGCCCTAGCCGACTAGGCTGGTTTTAATTAAGAAAAGATTTTTGTTGATATAATCATATCATATATAGAAGATAGATTTTATGGGACTGGGTGGACTGCTAACAGAACAATCCACTTCTGTTTCGTTTGGTTTCATTCTCCCAATATCTACGCAACGCAGTTCAGTGTTTAAATTTCATTAGGAGAAAACTTTTATTACTTCTGATAATGATAAGAATTATTGACGTTTATCCACAATTATCTCGATGAAAAATTTGAATGACTAGGATAGATAATTCTCTAAAGAATAATAAGTGCACACTATATATAAAGAGGAAAATGGAAATGTCAACCACATAATAAGTAAATGCAACAAACTGAAACAGAAGGTGTAGTTTGTCGCACGTCCCACCAAACGAGTGCGTATGGTGCAAGGCCTTTGTTAAGATAGGTCCAGGCGCAGGGCCGCAACCCAGACACACTTGGTGAGCACAAAAAATGCCTCAGGCCCCGTTGGTTTTCCCATAAAAAAAATAGGCGCCTCAGGTGCCATGTGATAAACCTAGCCCCTCCGGAGAGGGTTAGAGCTTGAGGGAAGAACCTTCTGAGGCTTGAGGAATGTGTCAGTCTCGCCCGTGAGACGTGAGTGTTAGGCTTCTCCAGCAGTCGCATCAAGTCTCACGAAAACACAATCTGATCCCAAACCAACTGCATACCCCGTACGGCTGGTCAGGAAAGGATTAGTTTGGTGTACAAGAACAGGTATGGCTGGGTGTTAAAGGGGATCTACGAAGAATTGCGCGAGTGATTAACGTTTGACCATACTGAGAAATAGATTATGCACAGATCTGAATCTTTCTTTGAAAATGAGACACAAAATTTTCCTGGATTTTGAGATATGTCCGATATCGCAAAATTCGGGAAAATTTTCGGGGAATCTCCTAATTATGGACAAAATACCTGAACAAAAAATAATTTGTCAACTAATAGACTGCGTTATAAAAGAATTGTTTTTACTTACCTTAAATGAGGCGCTGATAGTTTGAGAATTGAGTCGAACAGGTGCGTATATTTCAAAGCATCTTTATTGACTAACAAGGTTGTAGCTTACAACAGCATAAAACCAAAAGGGGTCGTTTAGGAACCCACTATAGTATCACACCTGATTTCGTCATTCTAGCAGGAACCAGACATGCAGGACACTGCTGGAGAAGCAGGGACGAACTCATAAGAGATGTACTCTTATGGACCCCCACACATGGCCGTGCAAAAGCAGGACGACCAGCACGAACATACATTCAGCAGCTATGTGAGGATACGGGATGTTGTCCTGAAGACCTGCCAGGGGCGATGAACGATAGGGAGGAGGGGCGAGAGAGGGTCAGGGATATCCGTGCTACCAGCGCGACATGATGATGATGATGAGCAGACCATAGATTAAAAGAAAGCGAAAAACTAGAAGTACTTTGACATTGCTAGAAAACTGAAAAAGTGATGGAGTTTCCGTTGTATAATCGTTAAAGTTCTGAACTTATATTTTTTACATTTTTTTTAATTACTTATGCAGCAGTCTTCTCATTTCTATTGTCAGAAAACCTAAAAGTAAATATCAGACATAAGGAATCCTCTCTAGATTACATGCCTTCTAAGCGTGAAAAATTAGGTTTGGTGTCTTTGTTTAATGACACATCAACCTTCGTGGTTTAGTTAATGCTGAAGACGTCTTTGAAGAAGAATAGTAGTGATAGTACGAGGTGCATACAATAGGTTTCCAGACTTTTTTCGTATGGGCACTTTTATTGACAGTACACACATGAAACTCTAGTCCCCTTCGAAGTAATCTCCTTCGGCTGCAATGCACTTGTACCGTTCCAACAACTTCTGGAAGGCCCTATAGAAGTCCTCTTGTGTGAGTGTGTCAATGACCTTCGTCACAGCCTCTTTCATCTCCTCAATTGTCTCATAACGACAGCCTCTGAGCTTAGGGAATAACCAAAAGTCACAGGGAGCAAGGTCTGGACTATAGGGAGGGTGAGGAACTGTCTTGATGCCCATCTTGCTCAAATAGTCTGTGACAAGGATGGAGTTGTGGACTGGTGCATTGTCCTGGTGGAAATGCCACTGACCCGATTTGAAGAGTTCTAGCCTATTCCCAAGGAATCTCTTCCTGAACACCCTTAAAACCTAAACATAGTAACCCTAACCCTAACCCTTTGGCCAATCAACTTTGGTGTATTGACTTCCTTACTCCTGCCACACCTCTCCTCATCCCTCACAGACTCGCTGCCTTTCTTGAATCTCTTATGCCACTCAAAAACTGATGCTCGATTCATGCAAGATGCTCCAAAAGCAGTCTGAAGCATTCTATACGTTTCTGTGGCATTTTTTCCGGAGTTTAAAACAGAATTTTATAGCATATCATTTTACTAAAGTGTCAGATTGCATTTTTGAAACTCACCAGCAGTGACAATCAGGCTTTAGTAGGGTGTATTCCAATTCGTGCTGTAGCTGTTCATTTGAACCAGAAATCATAAAAATTGGTCAATTATCTCATAAGATGTATAGCAATAACATACTAAATTTTCAAGAGTCGACAAGAGACAATTTTAAATCCACATGCGAAAAAAGTCTGGAAACTTATCGTATGCATCTCGTATTTAAACCATAGCTTGGGGATAAACTATGAAGGTTTTCCCAACGGTATTAATCCGAAAGTGAATGTAATAGCGGGACTGGAGTTCGAACTCGCTTACTTTGAGGCTGCAGTCCAGCTATTATACCATGAGGTTATCCCCCATGAAAGTTTAATCAATAGTTCAAACCAGGTTTCTTTTTATCAGATTTCTTCAGTTGCTGTATATAACAATTGCGTGAGACTGCTAAATATGATAGCTTATATCATTGTTCTAAGTAAGATGAACGTTATTCCTTCAACACATGAAACAGAACCTCAGATCTTCTTACCTGAAGTCCCTGGCTTTATACTAAGTAATTTTCATTCGTGTTATCTATTCAAGCTACCATTAAAAGCCCATTTGACAGTTTACCGAAAGAAATTAACTATCGCCCGTTTGGAAGTGGTCAGGGTTGTCGAATATTAGTGGGCTGCCATGAGCAAGTATGAGTGGGTTTAATATCCGGTCTCCAAGTTTCATAATGACGTCAGCAGCCCAAAACAAAAATACCAGCTGCTATTTCTTCGATGACACTGAATTGAATAAATAGATCTTTAGAAAAACAACAATGCCGACCATAATCTAAATTAAAGAAGAGATGTAAGAAAGACATCTGAAAAAAAAACTAGCAAGTAAAAAGAATTAAACAGAAAAAAAGGAGAAAGACAAATAGAAGCAAATTAAATGGTCGAAAGAGAGGGTAGCTGGTTGAGTGGCTAAAATGTAAGGGGAGATTTTAAAAAAAGTATAAGAAATGGCCAGTAATTGTGGTGGAGAAAGAGAGGGAGAGTGTGAATAGAGAACGATAAAAGGAGGGAGAGATAGAAAAGAAAAAGAAAAACGAAAGATGATAAGGAAAGTTAAAAAGAAAAGAAAATGAAAAGGGAAAAAAGAAAAGGTAAGGAAATGTGAAGCACAAAAAAGGAAAGAAAGAGAAAACAGAAAAAGAAAGAAAAAGAGAAAACAGAAAAAGAAAGAGAAAGTGAAAACGAAAAAAAAAGAAAGCGAAAAGAAACAAAAAAATGAAAGAAAAAGGAAACGACAAGGAGAAAAAGAAAAACGAGAAAAAAAGAGAAACAAAAAAACGAAAGAGAAAGAGAAAAAACAAAACAAAAATCAAAAGAAAAAAAACAAAAGGAAAACAATAAAAAAAAATGAACGAAAAGAAAAAAGAAAAGAAAGGAGGAGGGAGAAATGAAGAATAAAACAAAAGAGAAAAAAAAAAGAAGAATAAAAAACGAATTATTTAGAAGAAATAACATCGAGTAAAAACAGACAAAATACAGAAAACAGAAAAACGAAGTGAAGACAAATAACGAGTTAGGGTAAGTAAAGTTTAAGAAAATATGAAATGGAGGAAAAGGCAACGAAATGGCTAAGTAAGAACGAAACGATTAGAAAAAAAATCAGTTGGACAGGTGGTAATAAAAGCAAAGAAGAAAAAGTAAATGAATATACAAATACACCTTTTATACGGCCTTGTACCACATCTAAGCAAAAATGCATAGTAAATTACTACAAGTAAACCTCGCGAACGAATAAAAGCAAAGGTGAAAAAATCAAGGAGATAAAATACAAGTACACAGGATAAGATTAGGAATTTAAAGTCATGTAAAAGGTTAGGGAAAGAAAATGAATACAGAAATTTATCTGATTAGAGAGAAAAAATGAAAGAAATAGTTGGACGAAAAATAAAAAAGAATAATGAATTTAAAAAAGAAATATGGAGGGATAATCTATCTAATTGAAGAATATCTGACTTATTAACATGATCCACCTACAAATATCGAACTATTTAGTTTAAATAAATACATTGAGATTCGCAGGGACAGCTAAGTCATGTATAAGAAAGAAAATAAAGGTTATGTTTTTTTATACATCTTCTGTCAACTTAAAGTAAGTTTTTAGGTGAGCGTTGCTAGACAAAACGAACAGGTCGAAATGAAGGAACAATAAAAAAATTTTTAAAGTTTGAATGTCTTGCAAACAAATCCTTTAAATATACTAACATAAAAAGCCTTATACCTTGAATTAGACGAGTTCTAATTTGGATTGATGGGCTTTCTTGTGGCGTGTTAGGATGTGTGTTTTTGCTTTAGAATGAAAATAAAAGTCTGAAAATAAAATGAAAATGTGAACGGAAAAAGAATTAAAGGCTTAAAATAGAGTAATTGCGGCGTGTTGATAGGATGAAGTAAATCGTGATCACATCTTTTTTTTTTAAGCTGAGAATAGTTTCTAGGTATGCTGGTGTTGTTCTTCATATAGTGAAGGCTTGTTAGCTACTCAAAGTCAGATCCCCAAGTCATCTATCTCATTTGTTTTTATAGGCAGCTGAGAGATCAAGAATAAGGAGTTTGATTAGGTCTCAGCGAGTCTTTATTGGCAGGAAAACCTGTTATTATGTCACGTAGTGTTCACATCTACCCCTTTCCTCAGATGGCAAAAGATATTGGCTTCTGAAGTTCTCTGAAAAGTTCAATCCACTTTTTAATACAAGAGTTTGTAGAAATTTGTAAATTCGGCAGTTAATAACTACTCGAATGCCATTGGCTTATTTCAAAGTTGGGCTGTTACTGGCCCCTTGCAGCTATAAAAACAAGTTATATTTCATTATCATTATCACTTTCAAGTCGCGCTGACGGCATGGAGTACCCTGATTCTTTTTCGCCATCCGTCCCTATCATTTATCGCGCTTGGCAAGTCCTCTAAACTATATCCTGGGTCCGGACAGAGCTAATATAAGTCTTTGCAGGTCGGCCAACACCCAGCAAGATAGCAGCTGTACAGCCACTTTCCTCCCATCCTTCAAAACATACATGTAAGACTAACAAGATTCGTAGCACTGTTGGAGAAGCAAAGACGAACTCATAAGTGACGTTTTCCTATATACACTACATATGGACGCACCAATGTTGGCAGACTAATGTAATATTTAGTGTACGGAATTTATATCAATTATTGGAAAGAGTTTGTTTGTCGGTCCTAAATTGACTACAATACGGTTTCATGCTTACATTGGATTCAGGGGTAGATAATTAATAAGATTGCTTTTCATGGGGAAACGAACCTCTCAACGAGAGGATATCTCTGATAATAAACAATAATCGGAGGCCATTTTGCTGCAAGACGTAACTGATCATGCAGAACTACAAAATGAACATATTAATTAATTATTTATCTGATTAAAAGAATTCGCCATTAATTCAACAATATTAATTTGGTTTCTTGGTAATTATTCAAGCCGGAAATGTAAAATGTTTACATGTTATTATTGCTTAGTTAAAGATTCTGGCAAAAAATAAAAATGTTTGAATTAATAAATCTATTCGTTCACTTGATTTTGAAAATATTTCTCAATAAGTTTTTCGCAGAATAATATTAAGGGAAAGAAAAAAAAAATAAAAGGGAAAATACAAGATAATACGAATAGAATAAGTACAAATTAAACTAGATAAACACAAAAAAAATATTCTTAAACATTTGATTCGTTAAAAAGCCCGCCCCCCGGGGCCACTATCACTACTTCACTGATTCTCGCCATTCTTTCCACCAAAGACTGGAGGTAGACCGAAGATAGTTCTGCCCAGCTTTCCTGCAAGAGTTGCTAGAGCCACACCTGTGGGTTGTTTAGGTCTTACTTTTTCATCCCACACCAGTTCAATGGGGTTCCAGTCCACTGATTGCGCCGGCCAAGGGCTTGCTGTTTCTCTTTGCTTTTAACGTACCTCTGGCAGGGTTTACTAGTATGATTTGGGCCATTATCTTGCATGATAACAAATCCTTGGGCTAGAAGCCGCCTTCCTGATGGGATCGCATGATGCTGTAGTACGCTGTGATAGCCGGTCTGATTCAATTTGCCCTTAACCTGATGCAAATTCGCGACTTTGCAATTGGCAAAAGCTCCTCACACCAAAATAGAGCCTCGTCCATGTTTTACGATTGGTGTGATACAGGGAGTTGCAGGTCTTTCACCAACTTTTTGCCACTCATAGACTTTCCTATTCGATCCAAACATTTTGAACTTTGATTCGTCAGTCCAAAGTACTTTATCCACTGCTCTATTGTCCATTCTTTGTGTGCTTTGGCCCATTGGAGCCTTTTGACATTGTTTTCCTTCCTCAACAGAAGTTTCTTGACAGCAATTCTGCCATATAGGCCAGCTTCACTAAGTCTTCTCTTCACAGTAGATGTTGTCACCTTTTTTCATGACATTGGTTCAGTTGTGCAGTGATGTTGGGAGCAATCAACCTTCTGTCACGCAAGCTAATGATTTTAATGAAATTGTCCTCCACCTAGGTGAAACAGGTAGTGTCTAGCGAGCAGTAATTCCATATAATACAGTCTAATGAGAGTTCAAGAGGTAATATAATGTAACTTTGGAAAACATTTTATTCTTACTCACTACTAAAGAAGAAAAATGCCTTCAAATCAATTTTTCAAATGATATCTGGTATTACTATGGTCAAAGTTACTGAGGAAGACTTGTATTTTGTATGATAAATAAAAACATTGTGGTACTTAACTTGTTTCCTTAAAAATAACACTTTCAGGATGAGAAATAGAAATTTTTGAGTGTTACCAAACACTTTTACTGGTTGTGTATAAGATAATATATTTATCCCTTTGATGGTGCAGAGCATGGTTTCAAGAAGTTTTCTCGTTCTTTTAAGGAACTCTTAAGGAATTAAAAATAAAAAGTAAACAATCCAAATATATAGTCTTTTAAAAGAGAGAATAAATTGGAAAATATATAGATTCACAGAGTATAAAATATAAAAGATTTTTTCCCTAACAATTCTAATATCTCCATGAATTTCTTCAGAGACAATATACTTTATATTATAATTATAAATAAATAAGGGGGAGTCATCTAAAATTAGAATTTAACAGTTTTCTTATGTAGTTGTTTAAGAGATTTTTTCTTTTTTTTTCCCCACATAATTCTATCAAATATGAATCATTTTTAAACAGATCTATTTGACCCATAAATGGGATATTAACAGATACTACTACTCCAGGTCAGAGTAGACCTGGGGGTAATGGCCATGAAGAGGTTATCCAGATCTCCAGAACTGGAGCCTCACAACTAGATGTTGTTTAGTGTTATACCCGGAACCCCTTTTTTTCTTTCATCTCTTCTTATCTGATGGTGTTCATTTCCAGTTCTCTAAAGCACTTGCAGTTTTCCTTCCCTCAAAGCGTTCTGATTCTTTCCTGATTTGGCAATACTATTCCTTCCGTTGTTTGTCTATTTCCACTTTTTATTATAAGCATGGCACATTTTTCTCAGTCAAATTCCATTCCTATATCCTAGCTGTATGTTCTTATTGTTTGTGTCAGAGTTACTAGTTCTTTTTTATTTTTAGCAAATAACTTGATGTCGTCCATGCCCATAAGGTGATTAATCTTTTGATTTTGTAAATTTCAAGCTCCCTGCATACTTCCTGAATATGTAACTGAGTGCGTGATGTTTTAAATGATAATAAATATTTTACAACTGCTGAATATTTAGGTATAAAATTTAAGAAAAGTGTTGCAGTAACCAGCAACTTTCAAAGATAATACGATGTATAAGATAATTTAAAAAATAATAGAATATATAAGATAATATGAAAGATTATACATGTAGGATAATATAAAAGATAATACAATATAGAAGATGATATAGAAGATAATATAAAAGATAATACAATATATAAAAGGATGTAAAAGATAATATAAAAGATAATATGATATATAATATTATATAAAGTATAAGATATATTAGATAATATAAAAGATAACACAATAAATAAGATAATATAAAAGATAATAGAATATATAAAGTAGTGTAAAGTTTGCGACTGTAGTCCAGGGCGACCAGAAAGCTCCCTTTTCAATAAATACTACACCGATGTGTAGGGGAGCGCGCTAATCCTTTCCCTGTATTGATCCACTACCCTTGTTACGTATTGCTGAGTGTTTAGCAAGGAGGTATCAAGGGCCATTTTTAAAGTCTTTGGTATGACGCGACCTGGGATTGAACCCAGGTCTCCCAGACCATTGAAAAACACTCTACCCACTAGGCCAATGAGCCAGTTCAATAGAATATATAAAATAATATGAAAAAAAAACAATACTATGTATTTTACCGGTGCTGTACCAAAGAGAATTTTGACCCAACCGTGGTAAAAGTTGACGAACGCAAGAGACTTTGTTTAACAACCCAAAAGTTTATTTACTACTACGACTTATAGGCAGTCGCCGGGAGAAAGAAAGAGAGCATGGAAACTGAGACGACCGCGTCAACTAGATAAAGAGAAGCAACATATCCTGGCGAGAAAAAAGAGGAAACACAGACCTTGATTTTTTTCTGTTTTTTCCTTGTATTTCTAACATGCTTGTCCGCTGGGTTGCGTCTAGTCAAAGGCCCCCTTTGGAGCGCGGCTCTAAAATTGGGGCCCGTAAACTTTCGTCTTCTCACATCTTCGTAACTGGTGTTCAAATGTACGTCCTTACCTCATCACATATCGACGTCAACTGCCAAAAAAACAGTTGTCCCCTTCCTTCCGTCTGTCATGTCAACCGGACGAACATCCGTTTTCGGACGTTCCCCACCTGCGCAGACACAAAAGCGTGACAAAAAAATTAACCAAATGTTCATGACAAAAGAACTTTCCCCAATAAGTTGCAGGACAGCGTTTTTGTTCCTATTCACCACAAATATTTTACATATATCATTATGGACAATAAGAATGATTATTTGTTCCGTTAGTCGTCGTCGTCATCGTCGGTTTGGGGTTTAAGTATCTGACCCCCTTTGTTCTTCTTATCCCATTAACCTGCCAGTTTATTCGTCAGTGGAAGCTTGCAAGAGAATTTGTGGAAGAAAGGAAATAGACGAAGATACCTTTTAAATTCCAACTTTATTCTAGGTTTTGATGACAATTCTGTGGGTGAGGGAAGTCTTCTAGAACCAGTTGAAATATGTCACGTTTCCCAGACAAAGCGTTGAAATATATTAGTAATTTTCAGTGTGTTATGAATTTAAAGTCCGTGGTTATGCCTGGTAGTTGTTTTTAGAGAGATATGTTAGCAGTGAAGGCTGCTTACAAGAGAACCATTTCGGTGAATTGTGAGTTTGAAGGTCTGCCCTGAGTCCAGCAGATATGTTCAGCAATTGGCTGCTACTAATGGAAGGGTTATACGTGGTCTTCCCACCAGCAGGAGTGGAGGAGTTAGTCCTTCCATTCGGAGGGGTCACTGCTTAACTGAGAGAATTTCTCTTTAGAGACCGGAAGCCCCTTTCTTTAGGCATGCGCCATTCTTGCTTCCTGTCAGAAGGCTTTTGAGAACTGCAACATCTTTTTTATTTTATTTTATTCTATTTTATTTTGTTTTGTTTAGATCCCACACCTTCATTCCTGTATTTTGTGTACATACTCATTCTGGTATTCTACGAATATCTTTATTCTTGTATTCCATGTACTTCTTGAATTTTATATTCTAATTTCGTCTTAATTCTTGCATTTTAAATGTCTTCATTCTTGTGTTCTATGCATTGATCTTCATTCTTCTCTTCTACATTCATCTTAATTTTTGTATTCTTAAAGTAAAAGGAAAGTTGGCGAACTTAGTCGAGGGTGACCTGAAGGCTCCTTTTTCAATAGCAACCACACCGAGGTGTAGGGGAGGACGCTACTCCATTCCCTGGATTGCTCCACTTTACCCTTGATCCTTACCTTATAATGCTGAGTGTTAAGCAAGACGGCATCAAGTACCATTTTTTAAGTCTTGGTATAACTCAGCCTCGGATTGAACCCCGGTCTCCTGGACCATTAGCGAACACTCTACTCATTAGGCCAATGGTACATTCATTTTCATTCTTTTATTCTACATTCATTTCCGTTCTTCTATTCTTAATACATCTTAATTCTTTATTTTAGGTATATCTTCCACGAGACACCAACTATACGGCCACTTGCCTCCCATCACGAAAACTATACAAGTTAGACGAACCAGACACGCAGGACACTGCTGGAGAAGCAAGGACGAGCTCGTAAGTGATGTACTCCTATGGACCCCCACATATGGCCAAGCAAAAGCAGGACGACCAGCTCGAACCTACATACAGCAGCTATGTGAAGACACAGGATGTAACCCTGAAGACCTGCCAGAGGCGATGAATGATAGGGAGAAGTGGCGAGAGAGGGTCAGGGATATCCGTGCTGGCGGCACGACATGATGATGGTGATGATGTATATCTTCATTCTCGTATTCTATGTATATCTTCATTCTTTTATTCTAGATTCACCTTCATTCACGTATTCTTAATACATCATTCTTCTGTTCGACATTCATCTTCATTCTTCTATTATACATTTATCTTCATTCTAGCATTCTACATTCATCTCCATTTGTGTATTCTATTGTAATCTTCACTCTTCTATTCTACATTCATCTCCATTCGTATCTTTTACATTCATCTTCACCCTTGTAATCTTGGTTTTGGTTTATTGGGTTTCATGGCACATCAACCTTTGTAGGTTATTTAACGCCAAATCCATTTTTATGTAAATCTGTTCTTTTTAAAATAATTCAGTTTAGCATAAGTACACAGTTTAATGATCAAAAACATTTCTATTTCAAACTATTCAAGCAGTTATATGTAACAATTCAGTTAAGTGTAAATACAGTTTTAATGTCGAAAAACAATTTTATATCAAATAATTTAGTTAAACATAAGCACGCAGTTTAAATGTAAGTACGGTTTAATTGTCAAAAACATTTTAATTTCAAGCTATTCAGTTTATTCAAACAATTCAGTTTAGCATAAGTATGCCGTTAGTTCTATTTAACCCATAGATAGGGCCCTATCAGGTGCTACCACTCCGGGCCAGAGTGGACCTGGGAGCGATGGCAATTAAGAGGTACTCTGCATTCCCCAAAGCGCCAGCACTGCTGGAACCTCACCATCAGATTGTTTAGTGTCATAACCAGGACACTCGTTAGGGGGGTCTTACCCCTCTGCAGAGGTGCCTCTGGTGGTGTAATGGTTAGCAAGCTCGACTAGCAAACCTACACGAGTGAGTTCGAGTGTCATTGGGTGCCCCTTTCATATGGCCTTGTGCCACATCTTAGCAAAAAACTTAGTAAATTTCCCTTACCCCTCTGTAGAGGTGCAGTCAGTGTATTCTACAGCCCCAGCCGACTGGGCAATACACAGAGTTAATGTCAAAACAGTTTTATTTCAGATAATTCAGTTTAGCATAAGTACACAGTTTAGACGTCAAAACAGTTCTATTTCGAGCAATTCAGTTCAGCACTAGTACGCAGTTCCAATGTGAAAACAGTTCTATTTTAAACAATTCAGTTAAGCATAAATATGTTGTTTAAATGCAAAAATTAGTATAGTGAAAGAAGCACGGTTTAGTTCTATTCAACCCATAGATAGGACCCTTATCAGGTGCTACCATTCCGGGCCAGAGTGGACCTGGGAGCGATGGCAATGAAGGGGTACGCCGCATTCCCCAAAGCTCCAGCATTACTGGAACCTCACCATCAGATTGTTTAGTGTCATATCCAGGACACTCGTTGGGGGGGGGCTTACCCATCTGCAGAGAAGCAGTCGGTGTATTCTACAGCCCCAGCCGACTGGGCAACCTTTAAATCTACGTACATCTCTATTCTAACATTCTGTAATCTTCGTTTATGTTAATATTGCAATAAAGTTTGTTATTTAAATTAACAACTCTTATCATTGACGCCAGATTGAATTTGTTCTTCTAATTCAAAATGGCTAATTACGTACTTCAACAATTGCGAATCTTACATTCGTTATTACATTGAAAACTTTTATAATAATTCCTAACATTTGCTAACATCAACTGAACCTTCGATATTATTAGCCAAACAGTAGGAAAGTTACATATTTTCTAATAAATGCGAAGACAATAATTAAAAATTTGAATTCGAACTACGTTAGCTATTTTTTCGACTGAACACGGGTCGTTTTCTCACCTTTCCCCTCTCAAAGCAGCTGGTTTCCTCACTCATCTGGGAGCAGTTTAGATGTGAATAATTCGACAGTATCTAGTTGATTAACAATATTTGTTGTCAACCAAAGGTTCTCACCGAACGGTTAGGAATGGTTACGAACGGTAATTATGGCATTACATTTAGACTCCTTGTAGGGCGTGAGGCCACCTTCTGGCCTAAATTTCTTTAGCGCTCGCTTCGTCATTGTCTCTGATTGATTGATTTTAACGGCCTGTCAACCTATCCATGGTTATGTTATACCTAGAAATTCGGGAATCGCGTTCATAGTACGCTCATACTTACATTTTTTGCGTAGTTGGTTCTTAAGAATTTTTTCCTTTTTGCTCACTGTCCAATCGAATACAAACACGTATTGAATAGATCTAGTTAATTCATTGATGGAACCCTAACAGGTACAACTACTCCGGGTCAGAGTAGACCAGGGAGTAATAGCAATGAAAGTATATTCCACCTTCCACTGATCTACTCACCATAAGATGTAGTTTAATTGCATACCCAGTGTACTAATTTTTTAGGGATCTTACCCCTCCGCAGGAGAGACAGTCAGCGTCTTCTAATCCCCATCGATTGTGCGGATCAATGTGTCAAGTATTGTTGCTATTTCGTCACGAAATTATTTCAGTTTGTCAGTTGTCAGCGTCCGATGTTTAAAGACTTGAGTCTTCACGTATTGTGACGGGGAAATTGATTAAAATCCCTAAACGGGACTTTATTTTCTACAGAAATAAGTCCTGTTCAGAGTTCTTTTCTCAGGCAGATAAGAACTGGCATATTACGTGAGGGAATAATTTAGGGCCAGACTGGCCACCGCTGGCAAAGGGGTCCAAAATTTCACACTATCACACACCCACCAGGCCGCTAAACTTCTTTCCCTTAGATAATAGAAGAATACGGGCCTATAGGTCTTAGTTGTAATAATATTAATGTTGTTGTAGTAGTCGGCAACTCCGGTTTCCCGTGTGATACTTTAGGAATTAGTAGGACAGTTCTAAGCAAGATAATATAAGGCGAATAGAAGCTGAAAGGAAAGCATGAAATAATGACATAGACCACATGGTAAAATGAAAATACATAGGTTCTTTACTACGGTTATATATATATATACGTTCAAAATATCAAAGATATATAATAGGATAGTCCATGAATATAAATGTCTTTTCCTGGCTTTTATCCTTTTTCCAAATTGAGAGAGAGAGTGGTAACAAAATTTGGGTGTAACGGAAGAATGTCCCAAAGTTACTTATCTTATTTTTTTGACGGGGTTCCACTGGAGAATTTTTCTTCTTTCACGGGCTAATAGACTTTGTACTGTTTTTAATGCTGGCTTGAAGGATTTTTAATGCTGGCTTGAAAGATTTAGGAGTCCTCCATGTCTCAGTTAGTCTTTTTGTCTTTAGCCCGGAGTAAAATGGCTATCGTCCGTCTGCCACGAGACTTGTCCAAAAACTTCTTTTTTTTGTATTTACTTCCGTTGAGGGGAAGGGAACCCCACTTCCGTTTGGGGTCCCCCCACCAATCATTTTTCTTCATTTTCTCTTTCCCCTTCCGATGTCCGGCGACCCAAGGTCACTTAAGTGCGAACATCTGTGTGACCCACATTCTCTCATAACGGTCACTTTTTGACTGCTAGATAATTTTAGTTCAACGGGGGGAGGGTATCATTCCCACCTCCTCGTCTCCGTGAGCCATCACGTGACACCTCCTTCCTTAAGAGAAGAAAGGGGGAGGAATAGAAATATCATAGAAAAAAAAAAGGCAATTCAATTCACTGTTCTTTCTCCTTTTCTTTCATTTTTTTTTTTTCTCACTTTACTTTTCTTTCATCCCCTTTCTTCTTCACGCTTTGACGAATTCTTTCCTTTTCCTTTTTTAGTCCTTCCTAATTTTCACTATAGGGGAAAACAATTTCTCTTCTCTTTCTTTCTCTCTCTCTCTCCCTTTTCTTTTTCTTTAATCTCGTTTTCCTTTCTTTCTTTTTTCTCTCGCGGCTTTTGGCCGTATCATATTTCAAATCTTGAGGAGGTAACTCCCTTTTTCTTTCTTTCTTCGTCACTTTTGACGACTTTATAAGCTTGGTTATTAAGCTCTGGGGGAAGAAACTTCCTTTTCTTTTCTCTCTTTCCCCTCTCCGTCACTTGTTGACGCACAGCTTTCTCGTCCATCTCATATTTCAACATTGGGGACGAGAATTCCTCATTTTCTTTAGTTTCTCTCTCTCTCTCTTTCTTTCTCTCAACAACTATGAGGGAATATTCTGCTACTACATTTTCGTAGGGCGTTAGAGAAATAAACCTGGGTACTTTTTTATTAATTTTTCTAAGCCCTCTCTCTCTGAAACAGACAACTGGCCTAATTTTTCCTCGAATTTATTCGGCATTGCCGAGTTCTCAATTTTTCGAGGTTGGCCTTCTTGACGGACATATCTCTTCAATTTGTTTGTGTGACACACTTGTGTCTTCTTCTTTCCCTCGTTGGTATCAATTCTATATGTCCTCTTGTCTATTCTCTGTGATATTACGTAGGGACCTACATATTGTCCATCACAGTGTGGTCCTTTATTTGATGATAGTAGCAGGACTTCGTCGCCCTTCTTAAATTCTTCCTTCTTAGTCACTTGTGAGGGTCCTCTTATTTTCCTCTTATCCTCTCGATAAGTATTAGGGAATTTATTCCTAATATTCGTTGGACCTTCATCCTTTTTCTGACGACTGGTCCTTTTATCTTCTTGTTTATTGAGGGGCGGAAGGTTCACTTCTTTCCTTTCCACTTTCTCCCTCTGCGAGCGACCATGTCGTTTGTGCCGCCCACGTGGCTCAGCCGCCATCTTGTCTTCTTCATTTTTGGCGCTCATTTTCGCCATCTTCTTTCCATGTTTGGAGTTTATCCTCGCCATCCTTCTTTCTTCATTTATGGCGCTTATTTTCGCCATCTTTTTCGGGTGACACTTTTTTGTTCTTACTTCATTTCCCAGTATGAGGGAGATTCCTCTCATAGGTAGTTTGTCTACCACACCAACTTTAATTGGTCCATCTTTCCACTGGGACTTTAGGGTTATTTTACACAGCGGTATTTTTACCCTCTTTCCGCCGATACCCTCTATCATCACAGTCTCACGTGTTGCTTCTATTACCCTTTTAGGTAATTCATTTCGTAGAAGTAACGACTGAGATGCTCCGGTATCTCGTAAAATTGAGACTTCCACTGGTCCTCCGTGTGGGCCTCTTATCATCCCTTTTTTCGTCCAGGGTCGATAGGACTGGTTTCCTCTTGTTGTTACAGCTCCTTGAGGTTTTCTCGGCTGGGTCTGGTTTCTTTCAGGACCTTTTCCTAGCTGGCACCTTATGGCTATGTGACCAGCCTTTCCGCATTTGTAGCAGACCACTTTTCTGCTGCTACTTTGGAAGGTCCTTCTATTTTCTTCCTTAGGTCTTAACTCAGCTTTAAACTTCACTCTGTTTCCTGTGAAGGTTTTTTCCTTCGTCTTTCGGTGTGTGAGGATGTATTCGTCTGCTAGTGCGGCCAATTCATAGGTCACGTCAGTTTTTCTTTCACTTAGGTGAACCCTGACTTCTTCTGGCACACAGTTTAAAAATTCTTCAGCTAATATTAGCTGCCGGAGTTTCTCAGCATCTCCGTCTATCCTCTTGGAGTCACACCACTTATCCAGCGCGTTCTCCTTTTCTCTCAGAAATTCCACATAAGACTGGTTTTCAGTTTTTCTCTGTGTTCTGAATTTCTGTCTATAAGCTTCTGGAACCAATTCGAAGCTTTTAAGAACCGCTGCTTTCACCAAATCATAGTCGGCGCAATTTTCTGTCGGCAGAGTTGCATATGCTCTCTGTGCTTTTCCTGTCAGCACAGTTTGGAGTAGCATCGACCAGCATTCTTTCGGCCATCCAAGATTTAGCGCAGTTCGCTCAAAATGTGCGAAGTATTCGTCCACGTTGGCTTCTTCAAATTTTGGGACTAGCCTCGCTTGCTTCGTTACTTCGAAACTGTCATGGCTTTCTTTGCGTCCTCTTATTGCCAAGTCGACTTCTCGCAGCCTTGTTTCTTGCTGAATTTTTATTTTCTCCAGTTCCATTTTATTTCTCTGTAGTTCCATTTGTGCTTGTATTTTAATTTTCTCCAGTTCAATTTCTTCTGGAGTCATTCTTATCATTTCCGTTGGTAGCTCTTCTAATACTACTTCCTCGAAAACATTTTCGTCGACCATGTGTCTTGCTATTTTTATAACGAGTTCATGTTTCCTCATAGAATTTTCAACATTTAATTCAAGCTTCTCGCCAATTTTTATTATCTCGCTTTTTCTCAGCCTCTCCAACTTTTCCATGGAGGGTTCTTTTAAAAAGTTTTCTATTTTGTCCATTTTTCTTTAATTTTTCCAAACAGTTATATCAACAAGTAATTTGACTGTTTCAACAATATTCCTTTTTTTCTTTCACGGTCTCCCAGGGTAGATTTAGACGGCAGGAATTGTCACACGACTACTAGCAATAAATATTATTAATAATAATCATTCCGGAAACGAGCCCCCATAAAAGGTCTGGGGTCAGGAATAAATGATTAAAATATCCCCGGACGAGACACCATAAAAGGTCTGTGACGGCAAATTGAACTAAAATCCCTAAACGGGACTTTATTTTCGCACGTGTGAAGACGGGGCAGGTTGGCACTTGATCCCCTACAGAAATAAGTCCTGTTCAGAGTTCTTTTCTCAGGCAGATAAGAACTGGCATATTACGTGAGGGAATAATTTAGGGCCAGACTGGCCACCGCTGGCAAAGGGGTCCAAAATTTCACACTATCACACACCCACCAGGCCGCTAAACTTCTTTCCCTTAGATAATAGAAGAATACGGGCCTATAGGTCTTAGTTGTAATAATATTAATGTTGTTGTAGTAGTCGGCAACTCCGGTTTCCCGTGTGATACTTTAGGAATTAGTAGGACAGTTCTAAGCAAGATAATATAAGGCGAATAGAAGCTGAAAGGAAAGCATGAAATAATAACATAGACCACATGGTAAAATGAAAATACATAGGTTCTTTACTACGGTTATATATATATATACGTTCAAAATGTCAAAGATATATAATAGGATAGTCCATGAATATAAATGTCTTTTCCTGGCTTTTATCCTTTTTCCAAATTGAGAGAGAGAGTGGTAACAAAATTTGGGTGTAACGGAAGAATGTCCCAAAGTTACTTATCTTATTTTTTTGACGGGGTTCCACTGGAGAATTTTTCTTCTTTCACGGGCTAATAGACTTTGTACTGTTTTTAATGCTGGCTTGAAGGATTTTTAATGCTGGCTTGAAAGATTTAGGAGTCCTCCATGTCTCAGTTAGTCTTTTTGTCTTTAGCCCGGAGTAAAATGGCTATCGTCCGTCTGCCACGAGACTTGTCCAAAAACTTCTTTTTTTTGTATTTACTTCCGTTGAGGGGAAGGGAACCCCACTTCCGTTTGGGGTCCCCCCACCAATCATTTTTCTTCATTTTCTCTTTCCCCTTCCGATGTCCGGCGACCCAAGGTCACTTAAGTGCGAACATCTGTGTGACCCACATTCTCTCATAACGGTCACTTTTTGACTGCTAGATAATTTTAGTTCAACGGGGGGAGGGTATCATTCCCACCTCCTCGTCTCCGTGAGCCATCACGTGACAGTATCCTCAGAGGAAGGAATCACACGGGAATAGATCTACTGAGCCAACCGGCCATGGGAGGTCACCATATAGTGAGACGAGGTGCCCTCATATTCTACTGTGCTCGCCTGTTCATTGTCTCTTGTATTATTGCGATTTTATAGCGAATAAAACCTTTCCGCACATCAATTGTCAGCGTCCGAAGTTTAAAGAATTGAGCCTTCATGCATCCCAGTACGTGGTGTAATGGTTAACAAGCTAAATTAGCATTGTTAGTATTGGTCAGTATGTCTTTAAGTCCTATCAATTTAAAATGCTGAATTTTACAAAATGTTATGCTGTATTTTGTTTGTGAAATAATGCTTAAACTATGCGTTTTAAATGTAAAGACACGCTTACTCTACTATAAAGCCAAATTGATGTTAGTCTTTCCAAATGTCAGCGAACAAGGGAGAATGTTTTTGAATCTCTTCTATAATATAATTTAAAAATTCGTAAAGAAAGCCCTAACAGTAGTTTAGAAGAAAAAGAAAAAGCCTAAAACACCTAATGCTACCACAGCCGCCCCCCAAGAGAAAGGAAAAAATAAAAATAAAAAAAATAAATAAAATAATTTTTTTTTAAGCTCTATAATTCCTGAAGCCTGCTAGGTTCCCAACTGTAGTATTAAAAAAATAAATAAATAAATAAATAAAAAGCCTAGGAAAACTTAAACCAAAATTACCACCCCCCTTTTTTTTTTTGCGTACACATGGGAAACAGCATGATGTACGTAAAGGTATTTGAATAAACCCATGGACGACCAAACTCAATACCTAAACGGGTCCTGGACGTGAGTTTGACGACTTTACGCTCAGGATCGTTAGTTCGATCGGGAAACTACTGCTGCTCCTCTATAAGAGTGGCTTCTATAGAAGAGAATAAAACAGCCATCGAAAGATAACCATGACCCACACTCAAACCACATACACAAACCGCATCGCTCTTCGCGCGGGTAAAAAAGGGGCGCGTCCTGCTGAGGTTGGAGCCCTGGCCTCAGTGTTCGAAAAATCAGCTACAGAGCTCAAACAATCAAAACTACTAAAATGCAAGCAAACACTACAAATAGCCACATTTAACGTAAGAACCTTAAATAGAATAGGACAACTCCCAGAGCTAATCGCATCGGCCGAAGAACATAAGATAGACATAATATGCATACAAGAACACAGATACACGCACACCGAAGATATCAAATATCACGAAACTGGCAATGGGTGGTCGCTCGCCACTGTATCCGCATGGAAAAACTCTGTCAACGCCGCAGTAGGAGGGGTAGGATTACTTATAGGACCTAGAGCATTAAAAACGCTTAATAGCGTTGAGAAAATACAACCTAGAATGATGGCAGCTACATTTAACGGAAACCCCAGAGCAACAATCATCTCATGCTACAGCCCCACCAATGTTAGTGAAGAAACTGAACTAGTCACCTTCTACGATGAGTTATCCTCATTAGTGCGTAGCATCCCGAAACACAACATGTTAGTCATTGGCGGAGACATGAATGCCCAAATCGGGAAAAACGGAAACAACAAATACAGCCTCCACAACACGTCAAATAGGAATGGGCAACATCTAACAGATGTCATAATAGAAAATAGATTAGCATGCCTCAATACAAACTACCAAAAAAGAGAGGGCAAACTATGGACATACACGTACGCAAACAATAGTAAAGCTCAGATAGACTACGTCCTTATAAACAAGAAATGGAAAAATAGTGCATTGAATTGCGAGGCATACTCCTCTTTTGAGGGTGTGTCCACCGATCACCGAATAGTCACGGCGAAAATACGGTTAAGCCTACGAAAAAACGACAAACGAACAGCGACCACCAAACACTATGACTGGGCCCTATTAAACAACAAAGATATAAGAGATAAATACGTATTAGAATTAAGAAACAGATTCGAAACACCACAAGAAAAGACGGAAAAAAGTACACCAAACGACGAATATGAAAATTTCGTCAATGCACACCACGAGGCAGCTGCGAAATACATTCCAACAAAACTCAAAACTAAATATAGAGTCCCTTAGGAAACATTAGCGGTGAGAGAAAAACGTGCACTAGTGAAAACAGCCTCCAAAAACTATCGAAAAAACCCAACAAACACAAATGCCTTAAAACTAAAAACGGCACAATATCAATTAGCAGGCATATATATAAAGGAACAGACAGAATACATTCAAAATCAGATAGATAAGATTAGAGACTCGGAGGAAGATAGACAATCTAGAATAGCATGGCAAACAATAAACGAAGTGAGCAGAAGAAAGAACACAGCCAAAGCAAAACTTAAAGCAGCAAACCAACAAGAAAGAATAAAACTGTGGAAACAGCACTTCGAAAACTTACTTGGAAACCCACCAAAAATAACGCATGAACCAATCACCAGAATAATTAGCAAACAATTAGACATTAAACTAGGACCGTTCACACAAGAAGAACTCGACTCGGTTATCAGAAAAATTAAAAATAGGAAAGCTGCAGGGCTGGACGAAATTCCCCCGGAAGTATGGAAGACCAGACAATTCGACGACATACTGCTCCGACACTGCAACGCAGTATACAATCAAAATCCGATAGATAGATGGATGAAGGGATGCATACTCCCCTTCCCTAAAAAGGGGGACCTCGGATTAGCCAAAAACTACCGAGGCATAACACTTACATCCATAGCTGCCAAAATCTACAATGCCCTACTACGAAACCGAATAGAACCCAAAATTGACAACATACTTAGAAAAAACCAAAATGACTTCCGAAGAAATAGATCCACGACCTCACAAATATTAACCATCCGCAGAATCCTTGAAGGTGTACGGGCAAAGAACCTACAAGCGACATTAATATTTGTCGACTTTACCAAGGCTTTCGATTCCATTCACAGAGGAAAGATGGAACAAATCCTACTAGCGTACGGCATACCTAAAGAAACCGTAGCGGCAATAACGATTCTCTATAGAAACACTAAAGTAAAAGTACGATCACCGGATGGAGACACAGAATACTTTGACATTGTAGCAGGAGTACTACAAGGGGACACGCTGGCCCCGTACCTCTTTATCATTTGTCTAGACTACGTACTTAGAACATCGATTGACAAAATCAAAGAGAATGGCTTCGAACTGACGAAGAAAAGAAGCAGAAGGTACCCCGCAACAACAATTACCGACGCCGACTACGCCGATGACATAGCGATACTGGCAAATACACCTGACCAAGCCGAAACACTACTGCATAGTTTGGAACGAGCAGCAGCAAGCATAGGCCTCTATGTTAATGCACACAAAACGGAATATATGTGCTATAACCAAACGGGGGACATCTCCACTCTAGAAGGAACCCCACTTAAACTAGTAGACAAATTCACGTACCTAGGAAGCAGCGTCGAATCAACCGAAAAGGACATCGAAACGAGGTTAACGAAAGCATGGACAGCTATCAATAGGCTATCGACTATATGGAAATCAGACCTAACCGATAAAATGAAACGCAGTTTCTTCCAGGCAGCGGTCACATCGATACTGCTATATGGCTGCACTACATGCACGCTAACAAAACGGCTGGAGAAGAAGCTAGATGGCAATTACACAAGAATGCTGCGTGCAATCCTGAACAAGTCCTGGCAGCAACACCCCACAAGACACCAACTGTACGGCCACCTGCCCCCTATCACGAAAACTATTCAAGTTAGACGAACCAGACATGCAGGACACTGCTGGAGAAGCAGAGATGAACTCATAAGAGATGTACTCTTATGGATCCCCACACATGGCCGCGTAAAAGCAGAACGACCAGCACGAACGTACATTCAGCAGCTATGTGAGGATACGGGATGTTGTCCTGAAGACCTACCTAGGGCGATGAACGATAGGGAGGAGTGGCGAGAGAGGGTCAGGGATATCCGTGCTACCAGCGCGATATGATGATGATGATGAGTGAGTATGAAGCCCCTTATCCCCCAGTTACTGTTCTTCAACAAGGATAACTATGGCATTAAATAACCTTCGAAGGTTGATATACCATTAAACAAAGTTTCAAGAATACAGAAAGTATGGTCTGCAAATTATAGGAGAGAGTTATCATTGATAATGTTTTGACTTGAAATTTGAAGTTATCTCCCTTTCAACTCTGTCTCTGGACTTTCTTTGCCGTTGGGTTGCTTGTTTAAAAATGAAAAACAAGAGTGAACCACTGGACTTTTTTTTTCTTTTATTTTTGGATATACAAACAGAAACAATATCCATGTGTCTCTTCAAAAGCATCATCTATTTTCTTATAGTTCTTCATAATACATTGCAGAGAACAAGGATTTTGAGTTTCGGTAAATATCAAAAACAAAAACAAAATAGAAATTCTTCTTTGTATTAATGAGGAGATAAGAATTTGTTTATCTCAAATTAGGCCAAATTTAAAGGAGATTATTGGTCAAAAACAAACTTATACCTATCATCAAATTTTTGTACTTTAACCTTATTATAAGTTATTTCTGTACTTTAACCCTATCAAAAGTTACTTCTGTACTTTAATCCAATAATCATTTGTGTTATATTTAATGCACTGTTGTTGTTTGTTTTTTTTTTAATTTTTAAATAACATGGTTCTGTCTTTTCCGTTCGAAAATGAGCTTCATTTCTTTCAGAATTTTTTGTTTTCCATTTTTGAGAAGAATTAAGTTTTACGGACGAAACGAGTGAAGTGTTCTTGGTTGGTTGTTTTGTTTTACGGCGAATCAACTCTTTTGGGTCATTTAACACCGAATCGATTTATTTTGATAAAAGTTCAAACAATTCAGTTTAGTGTAAGCATAGATTTTTTACACAGTTAAGTGTCAAGATAGTTCTATTTCAAACAATTCAGTTTAGCATAAGTACACAATTTAATTCTATTTGACCCATAGATAGGACCCTTAACAGGTGCAACCACTCCGGACCAGAGTAGACCTAGGAACGATTGTAATAAAGGAGTACTCCGCATTCCCCTAACTTCCAGCATTACTGGAGTCTCATCATCAGATTGTTTAGTGTCATATCCCAGACACTCGTTGGGGGAGTCTTACCCCTCAGCAAAGATGCAGTCGGTATATTCTACAGCCCTAGCCAACTGGGCAACGAGTGAAGTGAATTTAAAATGGATACATAATGTGAAAATGAACCCTGACTTTTAGTTCATCTTCATAACAGTGATATTTTATCTAGAACATAAATCTAATGCCGATTGAGCCCAGATTTTGTGTCCTAATACAAGGTTTGGTTTGGTTTCTTTGTTTAATAGGCATATCAACCTTTGTAGGTTATTTAATGCCAAAGCCATTCTCCTAGAAGAACAGTAGTGGTACTATTTAACCCATATCCTCCATGGGAGGATAAGGGGATTCATGCCTTTCCCAAGGGTATTTGTCCGAAAGTGAACGTAATAGCGCGACTGGAGTTCGAACTCGCTTACCACGATTCAGCAATCCATCGCTTTAACCATTACACCACGAGGACACCCCCCTCTCTAATACAAACATACGTGTAATTTTAACAGTGAGGAAACCTAAGAGATTTTTCTTCTCACCGAAAAATACCTTATATGTTTAGTCATATATTATCCATTTTAAAGGTCTTTTTCGTTGGTGCCTGTCAGACCCCAAACATTTATAAACAGAGAGAATTGACATATTCAACTTTTTTTTACCTTATAAAGCAAATTACCTGGGATGAAGATTATGGATTAGTGTTCGGATTAAAGTTAGAATTAGGTTTCGGCTTTTTGAATGGTGTTGATTCTATCATAGCCATTAACTACTCTCGTCAGGATTCTCGGGTATATGAGCGTCAGGGTAACCGATGTCGTCAGGGAAAGGAATTTTCCACCCGAACCAGGTTGGGTTAGGTTTTATGGTTATTTAATGCCAAATCCGGTTTTTACTTATATATTAAAAATATGATTTGTAATGTCATTTTGTAGCTGAATTTTTAAACGAGCCTGAGCTCATTCTTTGGTACACAGTTAAATAGTTACAAGTATTTCTATGTAACACTAATATTTCTATTTGCCAAAAATCATTTGTTGACACACAATTGAATGGTTTAAAGTATTAATATGTGACAGTAACAATGTAATACCAGCCATTTATTTGATTTATTACTCTTTCATTTGTACACAGTTAAATTGTTCCAAGTATTGTTATGTATCTCTAACAATTCAATTTAGCATAAGTCATTTGTTTACACACAGTAAAATCAAACGGTTCTGTTTCAAGCAATTCAATTTAGCAAAAGACATTTATTTGCACTTAGTTAAATGTTAAACAGTTCTATTTGACCCATAGATAGGATCCTATCGGGTGCTACATCTCCGGGTCAGAGTAGATATGGGAGTAATGGCAATTAAGGGGTACTCAGCATACCCCGAAGCTCTAGCATTACTGGAGCCTCACCATCAGATTTTTAATGTCATATCTAGGATACGAGAAGCAGTCGGTGAATTCTACGGCTTCAGCCAACTGAGTTCACCAGAGACGGAAAACTATTTCAGAAATCAATAATTCTGTGAATCGTTTCGGAGAAATCTTTTTACAACTACGAAGATCATAAAATAAGTTTCCAGACTTTTTTCGTATGGGCACTTTTATTGATAGTACACACATGAAACTCTAGTCCCCTTTGAAGTAATCTCCTCCGGCTGCAATGCACTTGTTGTACCGTTCCAACAACTTCTCGAAGGCCCTATAGAAGTCCTCTTGTGTGAGCGTGCCAATGGCCTTCGTCACAGCCTCTTTCATTTCCTCAATTGTCTCATAGCGATAGCCTCTGAGCTGAGGGAATAATCAAAAGTCACGGGGAGCAAGGTCTGGACTGTAGGGAGGCTGAGGAACTGTCTTGATGCCCATCATGATCAAATAGTCTGTGACAAGGATAGAGTTGTGGACTGGTGTATTGTCCTGGTGGAAATGCCACTGACCCAATTTGAAGAGTCCTGGCCTCTTCCTAAGGAATCTCTTGCTGAACTCCCTTAAAACCTCAACATAGTAACCCTAACCCTAACCCTTTGGCCAATCAATTCGGGTGTATTGACTTCCTTACTCCTCCCACACTTCTCATCATCCCTCACAGACTCCCTGCCTTCCTTGAATCTCTCATGCCACTCAAAAACTGATGCTCGATTCATGCAAGATGCTCCAAAAGCAGTCTGAAGCATTCCATACGTTTTTGTTGCAGCATTTTTTCCAAGTTTAAAACAGAATTTTATTGCATATCGTTCTTCTAAAGTGTCCTCACGTCCAGGTTGCATTTTTTAAATTCACCAGCTGTGACAATCAGGCTTTAGTAGGGTGTATTCCAATTCCTGCTGTAGCTGTTCATTTGAAGCTGAAATCATAAAAATTAGTCAGTCATCTTATAAGATGTATAGCAATAACATAGTGAATTTTCAAGAGTCTACACCAATTTTAAATGCCCGTACAAAAAAGTCTGGAAACTTATCGTATGCACCTCGTATCTATAGCAAATAATATTTGCTACCTTCTCTTGGGCGTATAATGACCAATTTCATTATAAAACAGATGTTAAAGAGAATTTGAAGAATCCTAAGTCGGCGGATAAGCGACTTGCTTAGCTAGAAGATTAGCAGTGAAAAAAGACAACGGTCAAAGAGGGAGGTGTCCTGACCCTAGGCGAAATGATTAAAGTGAGTAGCTCACTTTGTTTCTTTCACTGGTATGATCTTCCGTGTTCCAGACAACCAGATGCCATCGCCTTGGTTACCTAACGACGCCCAGTGAACCGATCAGTCCAGCTATTTTTGACTGCCTTCTACAGAGCGAGAAAATCTTTCTCGCTAATTTTGCTAAGAGGGGCCAGCCATCCTGATTCAGCGTTGCAGACTAATCAACTCATTGAACCAAGCAATCTAGCAACTTAAAACTGCCTTTTTCAAAGCAAGAAAGATTTTCTCGCCTTTTCAGTTTAAAGGATCAATCAGTTCCGGATCAACTAGGTCGATGCAGCGACACCCAACATAGCAGACTAACCAGCTGACACCTGGAATAACAGAGCGATCAGCCCAGTGTAGCGACACCTTGCAACTCAGGCTGTATTCCCTGGCCTACGAACCGCAAGCCTATTGCACTGACGACACCAGTCCGCGAGCGATGGACACCGTTCTGGCCGACGATTACTTCATCAGCTCACTTGCACATAACGCCGACTAAATGGCAGCTTAGCTGCTGATTCAACCACTGGGTCGTCGACTAGGTTGCCTTTGCAACCCGATAACTTACGTGTAATCTGCAGACTGCCTGACCACCTAACTGCACCAGCAACTTGTTCATTTATCATCCAGATTCACTGTCGTCAAGAATTATTTTTAAAAAGTCGTGTCTACTCTTTAGATATAAACAGGAATTTCCCTCAGACACTTTTCTTGTTATTTCTTGCCAAATAAATACTGGATCCTTTTTAACATACTTTCATGCCTTCGTTTCTCTTGCCTTAGCCGTGGTAATTTATTTCAAACGTCTGCGGGATCGACATAGACATTGGTACTGTATTCTTAATTGCAAAGAAAAAAATGCAACGTTTGTAACACCATGCACTATCCTGAATATCAATAGGTGTTACATTTCTTAAAGTACAAAACGACTCCATTGTTTCTAATACGAAAAATTTATTAGCTGACAGCAACATTTTACAGCAGCAGTCATCAAAACACGAGAGAAAGATAGAGTAAAAGATATTAGTTGTTACATAGAAACGTGGTGAGATTCATGGATGGTAGACGAAAAATCAAAACACCGACTTCGTTTTTCTTCGCCGACTACGGCCTTCGCCTCCTGAAGGCCTGAATCTCTGAACTCAACCGTCTGTCTCCGACCCTGAACTCTGAAGTAACTGACCACCAAAAAACTCCCTGCTTATATATTTTAATTATTCTTCTCAACTAATGATGATAAGAACACATAGTTAACCTTTAGTGTTACGTCATCTTAAGTCAGCCGACGGAATGTTTATTTTTCAACATACTTTCCACAAGCCCGAGTTCAAAGCAAAACCCTATCATGACAAGACTGAAACGTCCATAACATGTGCACGTACGCAAGTCATGACCTTTAAAAATGGAAGCCAGAAACCAAGCAGTTAATGCCTTCAGTTAGCACACAATTTGCCTTCAAATTTGCCTCTTTATACGTCAATTCAAAATTTTTAGCTACAAATCAAATATTTAAATAATATAATTAATTACCATCCTTAATTATATCACACTTTCTCTTTTTTTGTACTTTTTAAGTTTCCATACTTTAAAATTATGGACGTAACAACAAAAAGATTAGCTACTTGCATAAAAACGGACATAAAGGATTTAATTTAGCATTATAGTCGGGCTCGTCGTTCATTGGGAGGAAGTGGAGCTTGCTCACCCTTGATAATTTCTCCCCTTGCCACCCATGAATTTGATGTGAACTAATTTTGTGCCCTAATTCTTATAACATAAGCCATTTTTACTTTCTCTTCTTCCATTTGGCTTCACGACAAGATGCGATCGATAGATAAAAAAAGAAAAAGAAAATCTATGTACACGTTAGTTCCTCTTTTCTTATATTTTCAGTTTTAATAACTCTTGAAAAATTTTACTTTTTATCCCTTCTCCATGTTTTTTTCTTTTTTTAATTTTTCTTCAATATTTTCTCTCCATTCGCAAATGCGGCTTTATTTTTCACTCTTTTTTTTTCTCCAGTTAAAAAACTTCTTACACTCTTTGCCGTTCCTTATTTTGCTGCCGATCGATTTTTGTATATTTTGACGAGTGATTTTCTTTCTTTCTTTCTTTCTTTTCCTTATCTCGTTCTTTCTTTCTTTCTCGCCTCGCTCTTTCTCACCTCGTTCTTTTTTTCTTACTTTCTTTCTTCTCCTGTGCTATTTATTTATTTATTTATTTCTCACCTCGTTCTTTTTTTTCTTTCTTTCTTTCTTTCTTTCTTCTCAGCTATTTCTTTCTTTCTTTCTTTCAATTGAACTCTTTTCTATTTTTGTTTCTTTCTTTTTCACTTTTTTCGTTTTTTTTTACCACCCCTGTCCAGTGTAAATTTTTAAAATCAATTTCTCTCATTCTCCACAGCTTCCCGTATTTTCCTGCCTTCTCTTTTCTTCCATCAAAATTTCTTTTTTTTTCTTGTATGGAAACCTTTTAAAACCCACTGTTTTTTCAACCTATATTTACGAATTCTCTCCCAGTTTTTGAGCTTCTTTCCGCTTTTACATCGGAATTCTAATCCTTTTTTTTAACTCTTCACTTGTAATTTTCCTCCATACTACATCTATCCCATAATAAAATTAAATCTGCATATTTTTCTAGCGATTATTAACAGCATTTACAAAATAGTATACAGGGTCCGTCAGAATGATCTGAAATTTAAAGTGCCACCGCGCAGCCACGAATAGTGGTAAGCGTTCGGGAGATATGTCCACTGGCAGCAGCAGTAACAGCAGCAGCAGCAGCAGCAGCAGTTATTTTATTTGTCACCATGGCATGAAATGGCAAACATCGGGTGGTTTTCCAGAGCGCTTAATCTCATTACGTGATGACATCCGATGGCCGGCTCACTCACCAGAACTATCTCCTTATAACTCCTTCCTCTTGGGGTGGCTATTTACCCAGCTCTGTTTAGCTGTGGAACAAAGCCGGAAGTATGAGACACCTATCAAGAATAGAACTCACTAACAATGGTTTGCTAATTTAGCTTGTTAACCATTACACTACGTGCTCGGGATGCGTGAAAGCATGGTAAATCAACCTTCAAAGGTTATTTAATGGTAAAGTTTACTTGTAGAACAACAGTAACTGGTGGGAGGATAAGGGTCTTCATACTCACTAACTATGGTCTGCTAATTTAGCTTGTTAACCATTACACTACGTGCTGGGGATGCGTGAAGGCTTAATTGTTTAATGGTAAATCAACCTTCGAATGTTATTTGATGGTAAAGTTTCCTTGTAAAACAACAGTAACTGGTGGGAGGATATGGGTCTTCATACTCACTAACTATGGTCTGCTAATTTAGCTTGTTAACTATTACACCCCCTGTAACTGGGAGTGGGATAAAAGGCTTCATACTTTTCCCAGGATTATCAGTCCAAATCTTTACATAACAGTGTGATTGGATCCCTAACTCGCTTACAGCGATGCTGCAGTTTAAGCACCTTAACAACTTCGCTACGAGGTGTCCCAAAATTTCTCTTTAAGTGAAAAAAAAAAAGCATTTCTTAACAAGGACATTTTTTCATACATTGATTTTGACTAAAAAATTCTGTTTCTATTGAAATAATGAAAATAACTACTTTTTTTTTTATCACTGCATTTTTATCGACCATGTGTGCAATTAAAAATCTGTCTTCACGCCAATTGCTATTTATTGGAATAATTTGATTGCTTGTTTAAAATCAAATATTCTTAATGAAGGTTTTCGGTGTTAATTATATTCTAATTTCCTCGTTTCCTGTCTCTGTTGTTTATTGCGGATATTAATATTCACTTTTTAAGAAGAATACAATCTCTCACCACATTCATTTTCACAATTCTGTTCTAACGTCTCGTCATATACATGCATACATTATCGGCTTCTCTTGAGGGATTTTTTTTTATTGAGCCCATGAATTATCATCACAAGAGTTATTAAGTAATGGAACGATACATTCCAGGAGGCTGCAAAATGCACGTCTGTTCAATGAGTTGGCAAAGCCTAAAAAGGCTGTTCTTTTTTCTTTCTTTCTTTCTTTTTTTGTGCCGAGAGTTAAACTCACGGTGGAAGTGGAATTTGGGGATTTTTTATTCTTTTATTTTATTATTTGTTTTATTTTCATATTTTCATATTTATTCAATTTTCGTATTCTATCATTCATCTTATTTACTGTAAATATAAAGTTTATAAATCTGTTGATTCTATAAGTTTTAACGAGGTATTTTTTCGTGGATAGCACCCCGTTTCTTATAACGCATTAGGTTATCCCAAAGAGAGTAACCTAACACAGAATATTCGGTTGAAAACAGAACAAGTCAATTAATATAAGACATTTAATTGTATACAACGCGACTAGGGAATTCAGTTCGCACCCTAGGCTATAGAATAATCACAAGTGTTCAAGAACCAAACAGAAAAGTCCATATAGCAAAAAAGGGGAAGCCACTGACTCTTCTCAGGTCTGGAATCTAAAGTAGGAAGGCTCCATGTGTTCACTGCTGAGGAGTGAAACATCACGTCTGCTCAACTGAAAGCCCTGTTAGTGAAAGAAACGGATTCCCTGGTTCACCTTGTCAATCGACTGAAATGGACACGTGACGTAGGAAAGTTCCTCAAACGCTGTGACAAGGGAGACCACTTCGTTTATTCTTCCAACAATTCCTATAATGCAACGTAAATTCAGACACCGGGCCATTGGCCAAATGAGTAGAGTGTCTGCCAATGGTCTCGGAGACCGTGGTTCAATCCCAGTTCGAGTCATACCAAAAACTCAAAAAATGGTACTTGATGCCGCCTTGCTTAGCACTCAGCACTATAAGGTGAGGATCAAGGCTAAAGTGGTGCAATCCTGAGAATGGCGTAGCGTTCTCCCCTACACCTCGGTGTAGTAGCTATTGAAAAGGGAGCCTTAGGGTCACCCTCGTGTAAAGTCGATAACTTTACTACTTTCTTATATTGGGAAAAAGTTAAGCGTTTATGTGAAAGTTGACTTTGGTTTTTCTATCTTCTTTTAGTAAATTAGCCAGGCCTTGATTCTTTTCATAGTCATCATCTACAGAACTGACCAAGCGCTGGTAACTTTCGGACATACTTCTTTGCAGTTAAACTTCCGGTGTCCTTGGTCCTCGACTTGTGTCTTGTTGCGTGGTCACCAACGACTGCTATGTCGGTGATAGGTAAACGTCGAATGAGGCAGGCAAAACACAAAAACACAGCTCGGCTCTTGTGTTAGGATCTCTGTTGCTTTACTTTCTCCTTTCAGTCACTTAGGCTGAAGTGGTTAGAAATAGATAACAAACACAATGTGTGGGGTAGTTACACGGTCTCCCAACACGTAAACACTTGTCTCTTCGTACCCCAGCCACTAAAAGAGATCGAATCCGTCGTCTTTTATCAGGGTTCACAAAACACCCAACACCCATTTCCTACTCTTAGGACGGCATCGTTCTGCCAGCCCCCCACCACCACTAAGCAGGCTGATTGGGTCTAGTGACCTCGGTAAGTACTTTGTTAAGCGCTACTTTCTGTCCAAAGTTGTAGATCTATCATATCATGTTACACTTCTATGCTACCAGACGAGATATTGAACTTTATCAACTCCCCTTTCTTCCGGTTGCCGGTTTTTTTTTTAAATAATTTATCTATTCGCATCCCAGTAACATTCGCTGACAAAGTCACGCTCCCTACTCCGCTTGTTAAAACTGCTGGCTGTTAAAACGACCCCTGTGGGAATAAATGACTGTTTTTAAAAGTTTTCTTTGATAATCATTGGAGTAACGCATTTTCTGTCATTTAGGTTGGGATTAAAGATGCAACATGCCTTTTTTTGCACGTGGACCTATCGAATACGAATAATTTTTAAACAGATCTGACCTCCACAGGTACTAAAAATCCGAGTCAGAATGGACCTGGGAGTAAAAGCAATAAAAGACAGAAAAATAATTATCTACAACGCTTTTCTCTCATATATAGAACGGTCCGCAAGCACGTGTATAATATCGGTTTCAATAAAGTCATAAAATGAACAGCGTCTTCTTTGTCTTGATATTCACCCAATTTATTACACCCAGGACATCCATTTTTCAGGTGGTGGGGTAATTCTTCTAAAATATACATCACATGGGGGAGACTCCACTATGTTATAAAACATTTTAACATATTTTTGTATACGCAAAGGATTTGTAAGCCATTTAAACTTATTTTTAAACTGGCAATTTAATTGTAAATCATTTAAACCTAATTTAGAACAGGCAATGTATTTGTAAACCATTTAAACCTACTTTTGCAGAGGTACTCTATTTCATCCAAAACTATTTTTGAACAGGCAATGGATTTGTAAACCATTTAAACCAATTTTTGAACTGGCAATGTATTTGTAAAATATTTATACCAGTTTTTTATCAGACAATGTGTTTATAAACCATAGAAACTTACTTTTGAACAAGCAATGTATTTCTAAGTCATGTAAACATATTTCTGAACAGGCAATGTATTCATAAACCATTTAAACCTATTTCTGAACAGGCAATTTATTTGTAAACCATTTTAACCTATTTTTGAACTGGCAATAAATTTGAAAAGCGTGTAAATCTTTTTTTTTTTTTCAAGGCAATTTGAAAATCATTTAAACATATTTTTGAACAGGTAATATATTCGTAAAATTTTAAACTTATTTTTCAATAGGCAATGTAATTATAAAACATTTAAATCTATTTTCGAACAGGCAATTTCTTTGTAAATCATGTAAATTTATTTCTGAACTGGCAATGTATTTGTCAACGATTGAAACCTATTTTTGATTTATTTTAATAGCCAATGCATTTACAAACCATATAAAACTATTTTTAATAGCCAATGCATTTGCAAACCATATAAAACTATTTTTAATAGCCAATGCATTTGCAAACCATATAAACCTATTTTTAATAGCCAATGCATTTGCAAACCATATAAACCTATTTTTAATAGCCAATGCATTTGCAAACCATATAAAACTATTTTTAATAGCCAATGCATTTGCAAACCATATAAACCTATTTTTAATAGCCAATGCATTTGCAAACCATATAAACCTATTTTTAATAGGCAATGTATTTGTAAACCATATAAACGTATTTTTGGACACACTACATATTTTTTGCATTTACACTTATTTTTGAATAGGTGCAGTATTTGTATACCATGTAATTCTATTTTTGCCCAGTCAATGTATTTGTTAACCATTTAAATCTATTTTTAAACAGGCAATTTATTTGTAAACCATTTAAACCTTATTTTGACCAGTCAATGTATCTGCTAACCATTTAAACCAATTTTTAAACAGGCAATTTATTTGTAAACCATTTAAATCTTATTTTGAACAGGCACTGTATTTGTAAACCATTTAAACCTTATTTTGACCAGTCAATGTATTTGTTAAATATTTAAACCTATTTTTAAACAGGCACTTTATTTGTAAACCATTTAAACCTTATTTTGACCAGGCAATGTATTTCTGAACCATTTAAACCTCATTTTGAGTAGGCAATGTATTTGTAAACATTTAAAACGTTTGTTTGTAAAGGCAATGTATTTGTAAACCATTTAGACATATTATTGAACAGATACTGTATTTGTGAACTATGTAAACCTTTTTTGAACAGGTAATGTATTTTTAAATCATTTAAAACTGTTTTTGACTAAGCGATGCATTTAAAAACCATTTAAGCATATACAAGTAGTCATTCAGAGTGATTTGAAAAATATGGTATTTTAAATGTACTGGTTGTTTAAGAAAAATTAATATAATTTTTTTTTTTTAGAGCCCTGTCTACAAGCCGGTAAAATACACCGGCTGCATCTTTGCAATTGGGTTAGGACCACCCTCAACGAGTGTCTAGATATCACACTAAGCCATCTGAGGGTAAGGCTTCCGTCTTGAAGTTCTTGTCACCGAAAATTAGTTAGCGAGTTGCATGCGATTCATGTACGATTTTTTCGAGAAGCCTGAGCTTGAGAATGATCACTAAAAGAAAAAGAATAAGATGCATTTATTTATTTATTCTAAAATAATATACAAGATTTTAAAGTATTTAGTTACTAAGGCGTATCACGTGACATTAGAAGATCTATTCTGAAAATCTCCCTTTTGAAATGAATTCGTTTTTAAGTCCAGTGACCGCTGTTGTATAAAACTTTTTTTTTTCTAACAATAGAATCCACGACAAAATCAATTGCTTACTACTGCGATAGCTGATGTAATTCTCACTAACCAATGTAAACTTGACACGTATGAAAGCCAGAAAAAAAAAGTAATTTCGCCTGGATATCTTTGTAAATACAATCATCTAAAGCAAACAATAAAATATTGGAAGGAATCGAACCTATCCAAGATCACTCAGACTACATATATATATATATACATATATATATATATATATATATATTATTGTTCGTCTTTAATAATTCAAAAACCAAAGATTTGATACCTTAATAATGTTCCCAAATGGAATATATGCTCCTTTGTACATCAATGCATTATTCTACATCGTCATAGATTTTTCGCTGAGATCTCTTTATTATTGGGTGGTTGGGGGTTGTTTGTTTGTCTTTGTTTGTTTGTTTGTTTGTTTTGGGGGGATTGCTACGTTGCATTGTAGATAATCAACTTTTACTCTTAATAATACAGTGTATCAAAATTATTTTCGTTTTTTTACAGATTTTTTTTTTCTTTAATCCAGAACTTATACCACTTACATAACTAAAGACTCTAAAAACTTTTTTATTAATTAATACATACGTATTATGACTATCAACTCAAATAGATGCAATCCCTGTCAGCGAGGCCTAGAATATGCTATCTCCTGCAGAGGGGAAAGACCTCCATCACAACCCAAGAAAGCGGTGTCCTGGTGTTATATAACATATGACATGGATTTTCGGTTCGTTCCTCGTGACTCCGAATGCTTTGGCAAGCTGTCACATTTTAATTAGTAAACAGCAGCGTGATCAGGGCACTCGGGTACAACAGGTGTGTAACCGGAAGGAGACCACGTAATGAGAACCACGCGGTCAGATTTAGACAGAGTGCAGAGTGTTACATAGCCATATACACAAATATGGCCATGTGCGAAATGGGTGAGATGGACATCGAATGTTGATAACTATAGAACATATAAAGAACATAGGAATCTCGGAATTCGAAAACACGTAACGACTTCTTGTTCAGGTACGAAACCTTTTTATTAACTTTGAGTTAAAGGTTTCGACGTAAGGAGGAGAGACACAATCTTCTATGCTGTCTTATTCATTTGGCCCCCATCTCGAGCGGCCCCCCATAGGGCGCAAGTTCGCCTCACACCTGCGAGCTCCAAAAGTCGATCCTTCTCGTTTTGCGTCTAGTACCCAACTCTCCTGCGGCCCCATTAGGGCGCAAGTTCACCTCGAGTCTGCGAGCTCCAAAAGTCGAACCTCTTCGTTTGGCGTCTAGTACTCGACTCTTTCTCTCTTTCAAATTCTCACACAAACCTCCGCGCGCTTCCGGTGCGTGACGTCACCTGCACTCCGTCACCCGTTTTGTCTCTAAGTATTGTGACATCTGAGTGACACCTCCATCCGCCCATGCGCGCCCGCGTTAACACCTGCCTCAATGTTGCACCCAACTAACCTATGTGCTGAGCCGAAAGGTTCTCAGCCTAACTAAACTCAAAGGCATGAACCGAAATCCCTCAGCTATTGTATAACAAGAGAATCGCAAGTCGAACAAGGGACACGCAGCCGATCAGAAGCGTCTCTGACGAGCTTGCGTTGGAACCCCCAGGCTCCCGGAAGAAGATATGGTAAGAAGAAGTCTTCTCTCTGAGTATATGTCTCTCCATCTATCGCTCAACTAACAACTAACTGTGGGCCCTTTAAAGAATAAAATGAGAGATATATTTATAAGAAAGTGTTTCGTTCGTATCTGTACAATTGTTATTGAGATCACCAATCGATATACAATACTGAGTATGACACTAAACTGAATCTTATGGTGAGGCTCTAGTTCAGAAGATCTGGGGATCATAGAGTACTTCCCTCCACTGATATGACTCCCAGGTCCACTCTAACTCGGATTGGTAGTGCTTTTTAGGGTCCTATCTTTAGTTCAAATATTTCTATTATAAAATCATTCGTGTCCGATAGGACAGTATGCAAATAAAGGCTCTTGAGAAACAACTCCATAAAAAATGAAAATATGACCAGTGAAAATAATTCCCTAACCTCAAGACATAAAATAACCCTAAACTGGTTGGTATGCTGTTAAAATCAATCAAACAATCAATGTGAATTGTATTCGTATTCTGTGTATTAACTTCAGTAGCTACTGAATTGCTTTTCATAATCCAAAAAAGATTTCGGGTTTAATAATCCCAAGGAGGCACACTTAGCCTGACAGTTATCGTTGTAGGACGTAGAATCGGTAACCTGAGTTCAAATCCTGGAAGATATTGTTTACGTTTCACTTTGCGCTAATGGGAAAGGCATGAATCTATTTGTTCTTCTCCTAGTTATGGGTAAATAATTGGCCAGACTGGGTTCTTTAGCTTTAGTAAAGCGACCAAATTTTAGTCTTTGATAATTTATAACCAGAGATTTGATACCCTTATCATGTTTGCAAATGGAATTAATGCCTCTTTATTCATCAACACATTTTCCTACGGCATCAAAGATTTTCTGAGGGGGTCTCATTTTATATATATATATATATATATATATATATATATATATCTTATGACCAGAATAATGGACTTACCCAAAGGGTATATTAATCGAGAACTAAACTGGTAGAACGGAGAGCAGCGGCTGTAGTAAGCACCTTGACTGTCTTCGTGTACGTTGAACCAAGAGAACCCTCCTCAGAGACTTGGATACATTTGTGTGGCACCTCATATCTCCGTGTTGAGTTATTTATCTATTGACCCTTTATAATCGGTCATAACAAAATATATATAGAGAGAGAGAGAGAGAAATTATCAGCACATATACATGATAGCAGCAGTAGCCTAGAGATGTAAAAGATAAAAGATCAGAAGTCTCTATCTCTTTTGGTTGAGCTTCCTCCAGGTTCACTAGCTGCGGGTACACACACACACACACACACAAGCTGTAGCAAAATAACCAGTCACCCGTGTATCTCATATACACTTAAAAGGTAAAATATTATATTTATCATATTGTTAAAAAAATGTTAGTATTGTTGTGTATATCTATTAGCTTTTGTCGTTGTTACATAATATACTTTATTTTTCCCAGCATTACATTAGCACACAGTTTTATGTTAAACAATCTCTTATTTTTGCCACACATGTAAATCACAATATTGGTTTAAACTCAGCAAAGAATTCCCAAAAATTTGGAAGGCATAAAGAAACCAGATTACAGTCCAGATTTTAAGGTAAGACTCTTCAAAAAATGCCAAAATATTGTTCTGTATATCCGGAAATATCAAGAAAACGCAAAGGTAGAATATACTTCTTACACGTATATATATATATATATATATAAATATGTGCGTGTGTGTGCGTGTGTGTTGAGGAAATTGAAAAGCAAAGTAATCCAAAGTGAAGAATTTGATATGAAAGAAAGTCGACGATATAACGTTTCGGTTTCAATAAACCATCATCAGTACTTAGAAAAGACGTTTTCAAGTGTCGTTTACTCATACATATATATATTTACCAACCCCTCCGCTCGGACAGGATATGACACAAGGTCAATTTTTAAGCGGAGTTTAACAGGTTTGAATTCAGTGTTTTCCTTCTCCTAGACTAGTTGCCTCACTATTTACCCATAGCTGGAGGAAGAATAATTGGATTCATACCTTTCCCAAGGGTATTAGTGCTATGTGAAATGCAATCAGTCTCGTCCAGGATTTGAACTCGTGTCGCCGTGTCCATTTCCTACGACGATAACCATTACTCCACGGGCACCTCCATCAATTTACTCCATCAAGTATTTGTATCAAATACGAATAATTTTCAAGCAGATCTATTTGACCCATTTATGTTACTCTAATATATACTTGCTCTCCTGGTCAGAGTGAACCTGGAAGTAATGGCAATGAAAGGGTACTCTGCACTTCTCAGATCTCCAACCCTGGAACCTCATTGTTAGATGCATTTTAATGTCAATCCTAAGATACACCTTTCGGGAGAATCTTACCCCTCATCAGAGCATACAGTCAGCGTGTCCATTTCCTACGACGATAACCATTACACCACGGGCACCACATGCATATATATATTCTAAAACAAGGACCTACTGTAACGTAATTGAATGGCTTATAGAAAATTGACATTGAAAAAATAAATAAATAAATAAATAAATAAGGAAAAGCAGTCTCTGAACGGACAGGCCAAAGCACTCGTTGTATGTCAGCCAGTCACGGGTGAATGGCTGCCGTAATTAAAAATGACTGGGGAAAAAATGGGGTTTCCAAATCTCGTGCGTAGGTCTCGAGCCATCGGAAACGGATATGTTTCTCCCCCATCCCGATACGACAGGCGGAAGTAAGGCGACGACTCGTGTTTGAAAGGCAGAATTGAAGCGACCGGTGTAGGGGAAGTCGGGCCTAAGTTTTTTTCCCCAAGAAGAGCTGCGACCTTTTATAGAAAATATTAACCAGTCTTTGTCTTTCTTATCGGACAATTCACGGTAGCGAGCCAGCTCTAAAGAAATATACTAAGGTGTCTGCGTTGTTTTTCTCTATCAATCTTCGTCTTCTCCGACAATGCCTATACCAATACCTACGCTACACAACATGCCATATCTTTAAAATAATTTCATACGGTACTGCATCGACTATTTGAAAAGGAATGATAATGTTATATTTTCAGTATGAAGGAATACTAATAACAATTTTGCAATATGTCAGGAAAATATTTGGGGGTGAACTTAAAACAAATTCCCCCCCCTTTTTATTTATTTTTTTATTTTATTTTATTTTTTTATTTATTTATTTATTTTTTTTTTTTTTATTTCATTATGTACACATGGGAAGCAGCATGATGTACGTTAAGGTATTTGAATAAACCAATATACGACCAAACTCAATACCCAAATGGGTCCTGGACGTGAGTTTGACGACTTTTCGCTCAGGATCGACAGTTCGATCGGGGAACTACTGCTGCTCCTCTATAAGAGTGGCTTCTATAGAAGAGAATAAAACAGCCATCGAAAGATAACCATGACCCACACTCAAACCACTTACACAAACCGCATCGCTCTTCGCGCGGGTAAAAAAGGGGCGCGTCCTGCTGAGGTTGGAGCCCTGGCCTCGGTGTTCGAAAAATCAGCTACAGAGCTCAAACAATCAAAACTACTAAAATGCAAGCAAACACTACAAATAGCCACATTTAACGTAAGAACCTTAAATAGAATAGGACAACTCCCAGAGCTAATCGCATCGGCCGAAGAACATAAAATAGACATAATATGCATACAAGAACACAGATACACGCACACAGAAGATATCAAATATCACGAAACTGGCAATGGATGGACGCTCGCCACTGTATCCGCATGGAAAAACTCTGTCAACGCCGCAGTAGGAGGGGTAGGATTGCTTATAGGACCTAGAGCACTAAAAACGCTTAATAGCATAGAGAAAATACAACCTAGAATGATGGTAGCTACATTTAACGGAAACCCCAGAGCAACAATCGTCTCATGCTACAGCCCCACCAATGTTAGTGAAGAAAATGAAATAGTCACCTTCTACGATGAGTTATCCTCATTAGTGCGTAGCATCCCGAAACACAACATGTTAGTCATTGGCGGAGACATGAATGCACAAATCGAGAAAAACGGAAACAACAAATACAGCCTCCACAACACGTCAAATAGAAATGGGCAACATCTAACAGATTTCATGATAGAAAATAGATTAGCATGCCTCAATACAAACTACCAAAAAAGAGAGGGCAAACTATGGACATACACGTACGCAAACAATACTAAAGCTCAGATAGACTACGTCCTTATAAACAAGAAATGGAAGAATAGTGCATTGAATTGCGAGGCATACTCCTCTTTTGAGGGTGTGTCCACCGATCACCGAATAGTCACAGCGAAAATACGGTTAAGCCTACGAAAAAACGACAAACGAACAGCGACCACCAAACACTATGACTGGGCCCTATTAAACAACAAAGATGTCAGAGATAAATACGTATTAGAATTAAGAAACAGATTCGAAACACTACAAGAAAAGACGGAAAAAAGTACACCAAACGACGAATACGAAAATTTCGTCAATGCACACCTTGAGGCAGCAGCAAAATACATTCCAACAAAAATTAAAACTAAATATAGAGTCCCATGGGAAACCTTAGCGGTGAGAGAAAAACGTGCACTAGTGAAAACAGCCTCCAAAAACTATCGAAAAAACCCAACAAACACAAATGCCTTAAAACTAAAAACGGCACAATATCAATTAGCAGGCATATATATAAAGGAACAGACAGAATACATTCAAAATCAGATAGATAAGATTAGAGACTCGGTAGAAGATAGACAATCTAGAATTGTCTGGCAAACAATAAACGAAGTGAGCAGAAGAAAGAACACAGCCAAAGCAAAACTTAAAGCAGCAAACCAACAAGAAAGAATAAAACTGTGGAAACAGCACTTCGAAAACTTACTTGGAAACCTACCAAAAATAACGCATGAACCAATCACCAAAATAATTAGCAAACAATTAGACATTAAACTTGGACCGTTCACACAAGGAGAACTCGACTCGGTTCTCAGAAAAATTAAAAATAGGAAAGCTGCAGGACTGGACGAAATTCCCCCGGAAGTATGGAAGACCAGACAATTCGACGACATACTGCTCCGACACTGCAACGCAGTATACAATCAAAACCCGATAGATAGATGGACGAAGGGATGCATACTCCCCTTCCCTAAAAAGGGGGACCTCGGATTAGCCAAAAACTACCGAGGCATAACACTTACATCCATAGCTGCCAAAATCTACAATGCCCTACTACGAAACCGAATAGAACCCAAAATCGACAACATACTTAGAAAAAACCAAAATGGCTTCCGAAGAAATAGATCTACGACCTCACAAATACTAACCATCCGCAGAATCCTTGAAGGTGTACGGGCAAAGAACCTACAAGCGACATTAATATTTGTCGACTTTACCAAGGCTTTCGACTCCATTCACAGAGGAAAGATGGAACAAATCCTACTAGCGTACGGCATACCTAAAGAAACCGTAGAGGCAATAACGATTCTCTATAGAAACACTAAAGTAAAAGTACGATCACCAGATGGAGACACAGAATACTTCGACATTGTAGCGGGAGTACTACAAGGGGACACGCTGGCTCCGTATCTCTTTATCATTTGTCTAGACTACGTACTTAGAACATCGATTGACCAAATCAAAGAGAATGGCTTCGAACTGACGAAGAAAAGAAGCAGAAGATACCCCGCAACAACAATTACCGACGCCGACTACGCCGATGACATAGCGATACTGGCAAATACACCTGACCAAGCCGAAACACTTCTGCATAGCTTGGAACGAGCAGCAGCAAGCATAGGCCTCCATATTAATGCACACAAAACGGAATATATGTGCTATAACCAAACGGGGGACATCTCCACTCTAGAAGGAACCCCTCTTAAACTAGTAGACAAATTCACGTACCTAGGAAGCAGCGTCGAATCAACCGAAAAGGACATCGAAACGAGGTTAACGAAAGCATGGACAGCTATCAATAGGCTATCGACTATATGGAAATCAGACCTAACCGATAAAATGAAACGCAGTTTCTTCCAGGCAGCGGTCACATCGATACTGCTATATGGATGCACTACATGGACGCTAACAAAACGGCTGGAGAAGAAACTAGATGGCAATTACACAAGAATGCTGCGTGCAATCCTGAACAAGTCCTGGCAGCAACACCCCACAAGACACCAACTGTACGGCCACCTGCCCCCTATCACGAAAACTATTCAAGTTAGGCGAACCAGACATGCAGGACATTGCTGGAGAAGCAGAGATGAACTCATAAGAGATATACTCTTATGGATCCCCACACACGGCCGCGCAAAAGCTGGACGACCAGCACGAACGTACATTCAGCAGCTATGTGAGGATACAGGTTGTTGTCCTGAAGACCTACCTAGGGCGATGAACTATAGGGAGGAGTGGCGAGAGAGGGTCAGGGATATCCGTGCTGCCAGCACGATATGATGATGATGAAGTTCTACACTTATCTCGTTCGGATACTGATTAAAAAAGATAATACAGAGGATGTTTTAGAAAACAAATTTTATATAAAAGAAATAAAAGAAAAGAAAAGAAAAGATAAAAATGATAAAATGTTGCAAATTTGTTGTAATTTACCGGACTTGTCTGTGAGAGAGTGTCCGGTTAATAAATTTCTTTGACTTTTAGTTGTCTTTGTGGTATCATTGAATTGTTGATTGATTTTTCTGCTTTCGTTTAATTTTATTTGAGTTTTCTGTTAAGTTGACTTTTAGCCGAATTTTTGGGTTTTGTTGTTCATTTGAATTTAAGTGAATTTTCGGCCATGTTGACAATAAGTTGAATTTCTCGGATAGCTCCTTGCCAATTTAGTTACTTTTTAATGATTAAAGGAGTAAGGGACGAATACCTTTCTACTGGCTATTTTCAAACTGCTTTCACAGTTTGGCATCCGAGGGCGTATTGAAGCTTTTTGTAGTAGTTGTTGACGGAAATGGAGAGGGGCACATCTTGGTGCCTTAATGTCTATGCCCACTTCTTCCTTTTCCACTCTGAAAGCGCCAAAATTGCTATTAAGAGCCACACTTGGTCAGTCTAAATTTCATAATTAATAAAAATATAATCATAAGAAATTATTTGAAATAACCATTAAATAATAGAATGAAAGAGTCCCCTATTTCTGGGTTTTGGTTCGTAATAAATGTTGAAAGTTAAAAATGGTTGGTGGGTGGTATCTATTGCCAATTGACCTTGTGTTGTAATTGTTTTTAGGCTTTTATACATATGACATAGATCTTATAAATATAAATTCTTTCCAACATAGGACTATTTAAACAAGTTTGATTTGGTTGTTTGGGATTTATGCCATATCAACCACTATTTAGAAAAACGTTAGCCTATAAATATACGTCCATTGTATGATCTATCATACGTTTGCCAAATTTGTAATATTCAATTCGAATATCTACGAAACGACAAATTCAGCCCATTGTATTATAGAACCTATGCAAGGTGAAATGTGGTAAAATAATATTTTGCTTAGTAATTTTGTGCGAGCCTAATCAAGATTTTTAAGTAACACAAATTTTCCAGTCTCTCAGCTAAATTTCATAGTAAGCCTATTTGCCTGCACTTCGGTCTTCACGCATAATATACAGAGGGAACCAAAACTCAGTAGCAGCAGCAGCAGCGAGCTGGAGTGCAGCATTGTAGTAAACAACAACAGCAGCAGCAGCAGCTAGAACTCACCACACCAGCCAAAGAAAAAGACCAATGAAAGGACATTACGTGAACGATTGGTGCGCGTGTCATTAAAATTCTTCACCATAATGATTAAGTGAAGCCACCACAACTAGCTCTCGCATCTGCGAGGATTCACTCGATACAACATCCAGTAAAAATTATGACTTTATCAAACTTAGAAAAAAAATTTAGTAGTAAATAAACTATTAAATAAGGCAAAAAAACATTTTTTAGATAATAGCAGAACATTTTGACTTTATAAGATATTCCTTATATGGAGGTGTCCATGGTGTAATGGTTATCCTCGTAGGAAATGGACACAGCGACACGAGTTCAAATCCTAGACGAGACTGATTGCATTTCACATAGCACTAATACCATTGGGAAAGGTATGAATCCAATCATTTTTCCTCCAGCTATGGGTAAATAGTAAGACAGACTGGGTTTTTCAGCCTTGGTGAGGCAACTAGTCTAGGAGAAGGAAAACTCTGAATTCAAACCTGTTAAACTCCGCTTAAAAATTGACCTTGTGTCTTATCATGCCCAAGCGGAGGAGTTGGTAAATATGATAAGATATTCCTTAAACAAATAAAGTAAAAGTAAACTTTCAATAGCTACTACACCGAGGTGTAAGGGGGGACAACTCCTTTTCCTGGATTACTCCACTTTACCCTTGATCCTTACCTTATAACGCTGAATGTTAAGCAAAGCGACATCATGTACCATTTTTTGAGTTTTTGGTATAACTCGACCTGGGATTGAATCCCGGTCTCCCAGGCCATTAGCGAACACTCTACCCACGGTTCAGTTAAACAAGCTAGATTAAATTGTTTGAATTAATGATATGATTTTGTTCCAGAAGAAAATATTATGGAATAACGCAATATTAAAGAAAAAATTATGGAATAACCTAATATTTAAAAAGATATGAAATCTATTGACAAAAAATGATAGAATTAATTCTTAGTTGTTCGCCCTCAAGCTTTTATGGCGGCCTTAATTCACTAATCAAAAGCAACATTCACTGCTACCTAAAAAAACTTGTTAAACTCAGGCACAAGGCCATTTATGCTTTGGTTACAGTTACTATTGGAAATGACTACTACCCCTGGTAAAAAATTATTAAATTAACACACTTCAAAGATGTTTACTTAGTTTTAAAAGCGGTAAATAGACAAATAACAGATAAGATACAAAACACTTTTTATTTAACGGATGAACATTCTAGATTCATAAAAATACATTAAAAAAACTACAGCCCAGTTGGCTGGTGCTGTAGAATACACCGGCTGCATCTCTGCAGATGAGTAAGGCCTCCAACTCAACGAGTATCCTGAATATATAGTTAAACAATCTGGTGGTGAGGCTCCAGTAATGGTGGAGCTTTGGGGAATACGGAGTACTCGTTCATTGCTATCGCTCCCTGGTCCAATCTGGCCCGAAGTGGTAGCACCTGATAGGGTTCTATCTATGGGTCAAATAGAAGTTTCACATTTAAATTGAATGCAAATAAATGACTTATGCTAGATTGAATTGTTAGAAATAGAACTTTGTTGACTTATGTTAAATTAGATAGTTAGAAATAGAACTGTTTGATCAGTTAACCGTGTGTAAACAAATGACTGTTTAAGTGAATTGTTACTTATAAATAACAATACTTTGAACTATTTAACTTTGTTGATTTATGTTTACAAATCATATGAATCTAATATATATGAATAAACCGGATTTGGCATTAAATAACCAACAATGGTTGATTTGCCGTAAAAACAAAACAATCAACTTCAAACAAACTATATCAAAATTATTTGAATTAATGGTATCATTTTGTTCCGTGTTATGCAGAGAAAATATTATAGAATAACCCAATATCGACAAAAAATTATCTTTTAATTTGCATTCCTAAAACAAATACCAGTCAAAGCTTAGATGTGCAAATCGGTCCACATTTAAAAGACAGTTTTTGCTGACCTTATTCAATAAACGACTGGGAATACTTAAGTGAAAAGAAACAAGGTTCCAACAAAAAGAACAGTCAATTGAAACAATAGAAATGATCACAAAACTCATTCAAGAAAGCAATCCTCAGAGAAGTATGGCAAAAGACGTTGGTTGTTCCCAGTCATGATTAAAAGTTAGTGCAAATATAAAAGAAATTGGATGGTTAAAAAAGAAAAACATACTCGTTGATCATGAAAGACATTAAAGTGTCAGAATTATTTTTCGTCGATGAAGTCAGTGTACACATACCCAGTCGGTCAATGAAAATAATAAAGCCAGTTTCTACAATTTTCTACAATTATATATATTGTTACGAGCCTGGAGGATGTCGGAACATGTGAATATATTTTTCACATAAATTATTCCTTCATCTCCTGCGAGATCTGCTTGAACACATAAAAAATAAAAGAATGAGATCGAAATACTTGATATGACAAAAATGACGATGACCCAAAAGGAACGATAAAACAAGATTTATTCGCTAAGGGCAAAATGAACATAAAATAATACAAGATGGTTAGTAGTTTGGGTTTATGTCATATCAACCTTTATAGGTTATTTAATGCCAAATCCATTTTTATACAAATAATCAGTTCTATTTCAAATAATTCAATTTAGCATGAGTTCAAATCTTAATCGTCAAAAACGTTCCTATTTCAAGCTATTCAGTTTAGTCAAACAGTTCTAATTCAACCAATTCAGTTTAGTATAGATTTTATTTACACACAGTAAAATGTCAAAACAGTTGCATTTCAAACAATTCAGTTTAGCGTAAATACATTTTCAATGTCAAAAACAGTTCCATTTCAATTTAAATAGATATGTATGATACGTAAGAGATTAACATTTAAAAAGGTGAGTGAGCTTATAAGTTGGCCCACAGTTAAATAATTTCTAGTATTGTAGTTATTTACCATTTCTTCAAAATTAAGGCTGGCAATTACGCGGTCTGTGTCACTATCCATACTTTCTATACAATAGATTCTTTGTGGGGGTTTTGTCGATCACTGAGCATTGCACTATTTGATTTTTATAGGCGACTTGAGGGCATTTTGAATGTGCTTCCTGGCCTTTCTTTGTTCACTTTGGTGTTTATCTGTATTTTCCCAGCTTGGCTAATAGGAACTTGTGATTTTTGTCTAAGTTGTTCCGGTTTTATGGGAGATAAGTTTTTTATTCTGTCTTTAATGCTTTTTTGGTGGACGGATTGGTGACTTATGTAACGGCTGTTTTGTTGGAGATTTTGCACTTCGTGTTGGAGTGGTAGATCCTACGTGTGTTTTTGTTTGGACTACCACATTGGATCTCTCCCCATTCCCAAATTGTTCCTGAGCTGGTACTTGGTAAAATTCGGCCGAGTGTAGTTTTTCAGGTGCTCCTAAAACTTTGGCCAATCATTCGCTTCCAACTGGATCAATTTCTCCACGAGTGTTCTATATTTGTTGTCTTGATTGGTTGTATCTGCCCTCCGTATAACAGAGGCGGAGCTGTTTTCTCCCATGTCGGTCCCTACAATTTTCCTTGCATCAAGGAAGGACACATTCTTCTTGTGTTTCACCTCAAGTACTTCCTTTTCTTTATTATAAACATCGCAAGATCTTGTGTAAGCCGGATGATCTTGTGAGCAGTTTGCACATCTAATTTCTTTCAAACGATCTTCCTCCATGTGGTCTGGGTCCTTTTGACCGCATTTGACACATGTCTGTCGTCCTCTACAGGCTTCCCTGTGGTGTCTATATATTTGCAGTTTGAACCACCTCAGGGGCACTGGAACGTACTGCTCAACTCTCTCCAGACAATAGCCGATCTTCACTCCTTGGGAGTATGGGACTTGTTAAATGTCAGGATGTAAGTGTTGGTTTGGATTCATACTTTGCCTTTTCTGATGGAGATTCTTCCTATATTTGTAACTCTCCGTTTTCCTTGGGCTGATGCTATCTCCTCTTCTGTAGCCAATTCCAACTTCCTACTCCTGATGACTTTTTTGGAAGTGTTGAGTTTCTCACGCGAGTAGGCTCTGCATTTCGTCGTATGAAAGGTTTTCATTTTTAATATGCTTTCTGCCTGCCTACGGCTGTCCACTTCGACTAGCAAGTTTCCGATCCTGGTTTTCTTTAAAAGTTTTCGGAAGAGCTCTTGTAGAAATAACTTTTTCTATGAGGAAAGGCGAGATTTTGACTTGGCAGACCGCTTCCAAAGATGCAATAACCATGAATCTGGGGAAGTCTGCTGTCTCATTCTCCGAATCTGATTCTCACAGGTTTCGTTTAATTTTTTATTTGAAGACGCCATAGATGCTGTGTATTTTTCGTTAGCCCTGTGCTCCGCCACCAACCACGGGTACCAAGGGGGAAACCCATTCCCCTTGGTTGAGACAGGGATACCGAGCTGAGGGTAGGTTTTCGAGCTGTTGCCGATTTCAGGTTCTTAGCACTGGTCAAATTCCTATTCTCTCAACGCAATTGAACCTCAGCCACCGCTTTCTAGTACCTAAAAGATAAAGGTTTGGAACTTGCTGTAAACTGCAGATTTTAAAGTACGGTTGGGATAAAACATGTAGGTGCTAGGGCTTGACATGACCAGCCGATTGATCGGATCCGACGTATCCGACTGCCAGTCAAACCAATAGGTGTGTTGCATGTCACTGACCCCTCTGTCGTCAGATCAATGACTGCTCAACTACCAGGATTCCGTCCTAGCACCTTATGAGTCACCGCTCACGGTCAACAGGTGGCCCTATGGGGAGGGTCCTAAACCTATACCAAGGAGCAATCGGCGTATTCTACCGCCAGAGCCGACACGGTGGAATAATATAAGAGGATTAGTTAACATAAAAATAAGTCACTTAGTAGATTCATAGTGGAATGATGCATACAAATGTGTATGTCCGGCGGCTTATTTGTGTGCTATGGAACATAGAAGAGGAGAAGAAAGGAGTGAGGTTTAACAATCTTTACTTATCTCATTCAAGCTGTTTCGATTATTCATTTCTTTTCTTTTATCTCTCAAGGAGAATCAAGAGTTCTCGACTAAAAGTCAATCTTTTATTTCTTTTCCCTTTCCGTTATTTAACTGGCGATATTTCTTACTTTCAACCTTCACACAAAGTCTCTTACTCCTTTCCTTCATTATCATGGACATGGTGGCTTCCATGATATGTTTCTGTGGCTCTTTTCTTTTCATAAGACATCTTTTTATGCTGCGTCGTCCCTTGGCATTCTCGAGCTTGCTGGTCTTTGGCGTGCGTCACTTTCTGTCCAATTCGTATTTTAGGCGAGCAGAAAGCAGTCGTTGTCGCCTGCCTTCCCTTCAACCAATCAGTGACTTCTCTTTTCAAACTATAGTATCTGCGGATTTCGGCGTGCGGCAAATGGGGGTTAGGTGGGTGGCACTTAGTCACCTTATCTCACTTCTTCTTGATATAGGTCGTGCCTACTGATTGCCTATTATTGGCAGTCTTTAACTATAACTTGGGGTAACTATCCGTAACAATATATATATATATATATATATATAAGTATTTTATAATTTTGCTTGAAGCATTGCACAAATTATTTTATTTTATTGTATTCTATTTGTTTAGAGGGCAATTGCAATGCAAAATAATTAATTGATTTCGAAGTAAAATCTTCATCAGCTGGGACTAAATTTTTTGTGGGACATTGTAAACATGGTGTTACGTGGGATGTTAGAACGCTATCTTGGGTATTGTAGCCATGGTGTCACTTGGAGTGTAAAAACGCCATGCAGAAGAGACGTGACTTCAGTTGTCTTAATCAATTTCATTATATATATATATATAATACTTATAATCCTTTTGAAAATGACCAATCGATATGATCGAAAGCGCTTCGGAGCAGAACCAAAGGCAATTTCTCTATTTAATGGACTCTAATACAAAGAAACTAACAATAATAAACATAAGATCATAAAAAAGGAAAGTTTTGTGGCCTTGGACCAAACTTATATAGTTAATAACCTACAACCAATATATATATATATATATATATATATATATCGTTCTTATATACGTGCATGTTTCCAGCTTGTTGCTTTCGTCGGTGAACATATGTTACACTTAATTACGAGTAAATTTCAAACCACACAGCCACAAAAAAGTTCAAGACACACACAAACAGAGAAAAAGAAATAACTGTAAATGAAATCCGAAACCACTCTCCTACACACACACACACACACACAAACATTAAATATCAAAGATCAATAAAAGGTGAACAAACTCGGAGAATAACCTCTATATAAACCCATAACCAACTGGAAACCATTCAAACTTCAAACATGAGTGAGTTCAAGTCTCACTGCGTGCCCCATTCACCTGGCCTTGTGCTATATATGTTCTCTGACAAAAGCAACAAGCTGAAAACATACACGTATGTAAGAACGAAATAAATGAATCTTTAAAAATATAAATCTTTTCGTAGACCTATTCATTTTAAAGTATTTCTTTCTCTATTTGGACCGACAACGAAAAACATGTCTCTCTCTCTCTCACTCTATATATATATATATATATATATATGAATTCCCAAACGGTTTAAACTCAAGCAGAAGTAACCAATCTTAAAAGAAAGAAAATCGGATCCTAGTAAATAAGATTAGAAGAGAAGTGACTGCTCTAAATCGAATATACATTGGCCACATGAATCTAACTCACTCTTCCATATTGAAACGTGAACCTCCACCAAAATATTCGTGTGGAAACACATATTGACAAAATGAAAAAAAACTTGCCCGTACTCAACAATGTAAAAAAACATGAAAATTTTTTTCGAAACGACTGATCCTAATAACATAATCAACTATCAAAAAAAAATCGACCGCAAATCAAGAAAATAGGTCCATGAACCTCCCCTTCAAAAAGATATACAAATTCACTCATTAATATTCAAACCCTCAACAGAAATACTGACTTGAGCAAATAGCAACCGAACCCTTCCAACTATACCCAATTAGCAAGGGAATACAATAAAGTGTCTTCGGTATAAAATAACTCAGGCGTTGACTTGTCGTACAATCCAACCAACCAACCAGCCAACCAGTCTATGAAAATTATAAAACCAGTTTCTACAATTGTTTAGAAGACTTTTGTATGTGAGTTTTTCCCGCCATAAGACTATCGTATCGGTCTTCGCGTTCCGTTGTAGATAATTCAAGAGTTAATAAAATAATTTATGATGTCAATATTACTCTAGAAAAACCAACCAACCAACCGACTGGTCAATGAAAATGATAAAGCCAGTTTCTATAACTGTTTAGAAGACTTTCGTATCAGAAGTTCTTCCCGCCATGAGATTATCATCCTGGTATTCGTGTTCCGTTGTACGAGAGTTAACAAAATTCTTCATAATGTCAAAATTGCTCTAGAAAAAATTTCACAGATCATTTTTAGAAAATTATCGATTTATCGATTTAGAGAGTTTTACTTTTTGTTCAAACTATTAGTCCTAATAAAGCAATATTGCTATGTAATTATTTAACATCTCAAGCCTAAATAACTGCCAATAAACTAAATTAGTCATGTTAAATTAAATGTGAAGAATTTCATCAAGTTAAGAAAATTGGATCTTTTTATTTCATTCTTTTGAATTTGGGAAATTTAAAACCTCTGCGATTAGTTATATCCTGCAATAACATGGCTTCGCTCTTATTGTTGATAAAAGATCCTTTTCTCTATAAGAGACCACTTCTCTGTGTGAAGAGCAATTTCTTTTTCGTTTCATTTTTTTTGATAAACCCTTCGGTTGAGTCTGATGAGTATCTATAATTTATTTGTCATCTATAAAGAACATACATAGAAACTCTTCCTAATTATATATATATATATATATATATATGTTTTAAAAAATTACGTTTCATGATGTATCATTTTCGAATATTTTTCTGTATTTGTTCAAACTGCTATTTTAAATTCATAATTTCCACCCTGAAGATGACAAAAAACACTTTCTACCAGAAATTTTCGTAATTTCATATTTTAAATCATCCTTGTCGAAACGCGTTGGAGGAACTAATTAAATTTTAGTCATAAATTTTTTCTCATCCATTTATATATATTTTTCTTTCAGTTTTCTTTATACAACATATATATATATATATATATATATATATATATATATATAAATTGAATTATCATGATTAGAAAATTCGGCAAACACCTATATACGGAACACTGAACAGCTGTTTTGACCTTATTGGTTCTCATCAGCACTGGAGATCGAATCAACAACCCCAGAATGCAGAAGCCGAAACTCTACCACTGGGCCACCGGTCCATATCGCACATAAGCGATTCCAAATTGACTAGTCTTGGTGAAAATGCGCGTGTCTTGAAGCTATGTGTTCCCTACAGAGGACACGGTCACCTCTGGGGCTACATCTTCCCAAGACACATTTCACCATGACCAATCTCGCTAACTAATACATTACGCAAATCATCCATAAAATTGATAATGTGATTTAAAGTATTAAAAATTCAAATTTTAAAATTCTAATTTGAATTTTAAAAAATCTAAATTTTTGCCCTAGAGAATTTTTCTAATTAAACTTTTTTTTATCTCAAACTTAAAATAATTGAAACTTATTTCCCCTGATCTGAGCGAAAATATTCACTAAAAAAATAATGTTTGTTTTCTTTGCTTTGCTTTGCTTTTTCAAAGAGTTTTTTTTTCTATTTTTTTTTTTTCTTTTTTGGCTATTTATTCAGAATTTTATTTTTATGTTTGAAATTTTTTTTTTTAATTTTTGCAGGCGGTGGAGGCAGTAGCTGAAATAAGATATTAACAAAAGATAATAAATAGAAATTGCTATATTACGACAATATTAAAAGCTTCCATAAAACCTGATGTTAACCACTTGGATATTCTAAGCATATGGATTTACTAAATCCCTCTGCCACAGGCAAGATGCCGCACAAGGTCAATTTTTAAGAGGAGTAAAACTAGTCTGAATGCAGAATTTTCTTTTTCTTAGACAAATTGCTATGATAAGGTTAAAAACCCCGTTGACCCACTATTTGTCGGGAACTGAAAAGAAAATAGACAGATTCATCAATTTTCCACGAGAATTAGGACGAAAAGATACGCAAACTGCTTCACCCACGATTTGAGCTCTGATCCAATCGCTAAAACGGAAACTATCGTGTGCCCTAAGCGTAATTGGTTTTGCTGTCCCTAAAGAAAATGTACGTACGGGTGCATGTAAGGGAGATAATTGCTTTTGTGTCCAAACATCATCACCAACATAAATTATGTATAAAATATGAACAAGAATGATGAATAGGAATATTTCTTTTGTGTCATTTATTTTTTGATTGTTCTTAACTAAAGTCAACCTTACTTAATCGTCAGAAGAAAAACTTTCGTGAAGAAAATACTTTTGAAGGTTTTTTTAATAACTTTTTAAAGAGTGGATATGTGCAAGGTGCGGAAACAAAATTAGGAATATTCTAGTATAACAATAAACGACTCTATAATAAAACAAGATTAATTTTAATTTTTTAAAATAAACAACAAATAAGAAGATAGACACAAAACAGTAAATTTAGTCAATATGGCCGCCATTTTTTTAATTATTGTATCAACAAGCCTTTGAAACGATTTGCATGCCTTCAAAATAAATTCTTCACACATTTTATTCCATTCCTCCTCAGTAGTAGTCTTAAGTGAACCAATATTTTGATTGGAAGTTGCATTTGTTTTGCTTTCTAAAACGCCCTATACAGCGTAATCAAGGGGGTTATGGTCTCGTTTAATTGCTGTCCTTACAGTTTTCTCGTGTGTAATATAGTCATAACAAGTTATTCCACTTGAGTGAAACTCTTCATTGACGTCATTCAAAAGATAGTAACTAAGTTTTTCTCTTTTTCTTTTCAAGACTTCAGTAAGTAAACACGCTTTTTATACAGCCCTGTAAATAAAAGTGAATGTACACAGAATATCACCCTTGTCCTTAATTTATGTTTCGTCGCAATATATTACATCGTGGACTTTCAATTCATTAACCTGATTTCTTATTGACTTTATGGGGTCCTTTTTAATCGCCATAGTGAGAGCAGGTAAAAAGCCTTCTTTTTGTTTTTTTGTTCAACCCCCACTCCCTTTTTCCTTAAAAAGCTCTTTTTCAGTAAAAACTTTTTCTTTGCTTTGTATACGGTAGACAAAGAAACATTGGCTTGATTTCGGCGTTAAGCAAATCGTAGATTCTTTGTCGTTTCTTTTGCTGCTCACTCATATTGGTCAGAAATTTAATTTTTAAAAAGTAATTGAATAATAGAGCTAATCATGAAAATTTAGGCTTATCGCCTGGGGGCGTGCAGGGAGAAAAAAATTGGAGTAATCAGACTAAAAAAGGTTTTAAAAATCATTCCATATTTTGCTTCCGCACCCTATATGGTGCAAATGAAAGGTTCAGTCGTGCTAGTGAGGAATTGTTGGTACTATAGAGAAATTCTGAAGTTTGTAAACTGACTCCTTTTTCTTCTTACTCCATTCACTTGATGTCTTTTTTGTGTCTGTCGAAGCTGTAAGGGAATTGAGGACGGAAGGAAAGAGACACAAACTTTATTTTAAGGTTTATGTCTATTCTGTGCCGTGGAATGTTTTCCTGGACCAGTAGAAATAGTTGCGTTTTCCTGAACCAGAAGAAATAGTCCTCCAGATAAGTCGTTGAAGTATATTATAGAATCATTTCGGCAAATACAAGTTCGAGGGTCTGCCGTGTGTTCGGTGGGTATGTTTAGCAGAGGCTGCTGCTCGTAGGAAAGGCAGCGCGCTACAAAGCCCCGGGACTTTGCGAGCATGCATGCTCCCTACTTACAGCCGAAAGAAAAGGGTCCGTCTGGTCGAAGTGGTAAATGCTTCACGAGGAAGAATTTTTCTTTGACTCCAGGAAGCTCCTCTTTTTAGGTATGCGCCGATTTCGCTTCCTGTGAGAAGCCTATTCAGGAACTGTTACTTTTTGCATATCTTTTCTTTATATATATCTTTTCAATCACCTCACCGGTTCCATTTCCTACAACGATATCCATTACACTACAAGTAGCTTCAATTGATAGATATATGTTAAGTATTGGTGAGGTGTCTTTCAAAACTAATTTGAAACATACACCATCCATGCTTAACATATATCTGCTTTAGTCTCTCATTTGTCTATTTAAGTGTTTGTGTGTCACCCTAACTCTGTCTGTCCAATAACAAAGCGGTATTTTATGGAGGTGGCCGTGGTGTAATAGTTATCCTCGCAGGAAATGGACACGAAGACACGAGTTCAAATCCTGGACGAGATTGATTGCATTTCACATAGCACTAATACCCTTGGGAAAGGTATGAATCCAATTATTCTCCCTCCAGCTATGGGTAAATAGTAGGACAGACTAGGTTCTTCAGCCTTGGTAGAGCAACTAGTCTAGGAGAAAGAAAACTCTGATTTCAAACCTGTTAAACTCTGCTTAAAAAATTGACCTTGTGTCATATCCTGTCCGAGCGGAGGGATTGGTAAATATGATAACAACGCGGTATTTTGAGGATCGTTTAATTTGATGTTAAAGCTCTTTGGAGTCAGTGTTTGGAGACGTTTTATCCATTTATCTTTGAGTACTTTTGTTATCACTGTGAAACTGTCCGTTGCATTTCTTTCAATTCTTTATTAATATTTATATATATGCGGGTGTGTGTGTGTGTATGTGTGTGCTCGTATATATATGATTAGAGGATGTATAGAATTATTTGTATATTCTAGTGAAATTGTGGAAATTCTTCTAGTTTATATGATATTGATATAATCTTTGTATGTATAATGGACCAGATACTGCTTCTACGCTGGCCCAGTCAGCTGGGGCTGCCGAATACGCCGACTGCATCTTTGCAGAGAGGTAAAACCCTCCCAATGAGTGTCCTAGATATGACATTAAACAATCTGATGGTGAGGCTTCAGTAATACTGGAGCTTTGGGGAATGCAGAGTGCTTCTTTATGTAATATAATGGCCGAGGGATTTCAGTTCATGCCTTTGGGTTTAGTTAGGCTGAGAACCTTTCGGCTCTGCACATGGGTTAGTTAGGTGCAACATTGATGCAGGTGTTAACGCGGGCGCACGCAGAGCGGACGTGTCACTCGGAGATGTCACAATAGCCCGAGAAGAGAAATGGGTGACGGAGTGCGAATGACGTCACGCACCGGAAGCGCGCGGAGGATTTGGGGAATTTGAAGAAAGTTAGAGAGTTGAAACTAGACGCCGAACGAGGAGGTTCGACTTTTGGGGCTCGCTGAGGCGAGACGAATTTACGCGCCATGGGTGCCGCACGAGATAGGGGCCAGATGAAGAAGCCAGCATAAAGAGATTGTGTCTCTCTCCTTATGTCGAAACCTTTAACTCAAAAGTGATAAAAAGGTTTCGTACCAGAACAAAGAAGTCGTTACGTGTTTTCGAATTTCGAGATTCCTGTGTTCTACGTTATGTATATATGTTACCAACATTCGATGTCCGTTTCGCACGTGGCCGTATCTAGCTATGGTACATTTATTGCTATCGCTCCCATGTCAACTCTGAGTCGGAGTGGTAGTATCTATGGGTCAAATAGAACTGTTTGCCATTTAAAATGAGTGCAAACAAATGACTAATGCGAAATTGAATTGTTAGAAATAGAACTGTTTGATCAGTTAACGGGGTGTAAACAAAAAACTGTATTTAAACAAATGACTAATTGTGTCTAAATAATAAACTGAGTACTTAGGCTAAGCTGAATTATTTGAAATAGAACTGTTTTTGCATTTAACTGTGTATTCGAAATAGACAGAAACAAGTGAAACCATGTAATTGTATGGAAAAAATGAACTCAGGTTAATTAAAAAATATTAATCATATATCTAATACATATGTATAAAGAGAATTTAGCATTAAATAACCAACAATGGTTGATATGCCATAAAACCCAACCAAACCAAATCGTATATATTTTATAGATATGTATAAAGAGGATTTAGCATTAAATAACCAACAATGGTTGATATGCCATAAAACGCAACCAAACCAAATCATATATATCTTATAGATATGTTTTAAGAGGATTTTGCATTAAATAACCGACAATGGTTGATATGCCATAAAACACAACCAAACCAAATTGTGTATATTTTATAGATATGTATAAAGAGGATTTAGCATTAAATAACCAACAATGGTTGATATGCCATAAAACGCAACCAAACCAAATCATATATATCTTATAGATATGTTTTAAGGGGATTTTGCATTAAATAACCGACAATGGTTGATATGCCATAAAAAACAACCAAACCAAATCATATATATCTTATAGATATGTATAAAGAGGATTTTGCATTAAATAACCAACAATGGTTGATATACCATAAAAACTAACCAAGCCAAATCGTATATATTTTACAGATATGTATAAAGAGGATTTTGCATTAACGACAATATTTTGTATTTCATGTAGGCTGGGACTTCCAGGTATCTTCTTTATGTGTTTATCTGTCTCTTTATTGGTCATCCTCGGGATTATCACAATTACTGACACGGTGGTACTATTAAGGCACCACATTTTCTCAATTTCTATTCCCAGGTTTTTGTATTTACTTATTTTATTATTATCTTCGACTGATCTGTTGGCATATTTCCATCGGTTTGAATATCAAAATCCCAGAGAATTGAAGTTCCTTTTATTTCTCTTATTAGTTCTGGTCAATGTTTATACCATTTTTGACGATCCAATATTCCATAGTTTTTATTATTATAATTATTACTCCTTTGAGAATTTTTTACACCAACGTTCGCTGATGGTTTCTCACTGAAGTTTGAGTGACAGCAAGTCTCTTCAAGTCTCTAGGACTCTTCTCTGTATTCTGCCAGATCTTAATAATCCTGTAGTCTGGATGATCCTCTTATTTCCAAGTCTTCCAGGCTTTTACCAATCCTTTGGAAATTGTTCCAAGTAAACCAACCACAAGTGGTATCACCGTCACAGCAAGTCTCCAAGACTCTTCTGAATATTCTGATCGATCTTAACAATGCTGTAGTCTGAATAATCTCGATTCTTCCTCCAATTTCAAACTGTTCCAATCTCCTTTACAAACCTTTGGAGATTGTTCCAAGTACACCATTTACAATTGGTATCACCGTCACACTCATGTTCCTAATTTTTCTTAGTTTTCTAACAAGGTCCAAATACATGTATTTCTTTTCACTTACTTTTATTGACCTTCTGTTGTCCGCTGAGACGGCAAAGTTTACTATACACCAAGTTCTCTTTTTTCCCTTTTTTTTTTTTTTTTTTTTTGATAGATTATCACCGGGACTGGTCCTCTGGTCGGGATCAGGTAATCGGTTTGTACCTCAAAATCCCAGATAATTTTATATGTCTAATTCTCCAAGACGCATTATGACTTGTATATATACCATTTAGTTGTATGATTAAAAAATAAAGATAATCGACAGAAAATCGAAAATAATAGTCCGCTCCAAAGAAGAGAGAATTAAACGGTGGCAAACAGAGAGTATGTAGTGGATAGGGAGTTTGTGTGCGTGCCTGACAAATTTCGATCCTACCTTGACTCATTTTACAAAATCGAAGTTTGTCTGAGAATATCTTGTATTGATCCATTCCACGGACAACAACTCTAGCAACAACTACTGCCATAATGATAATCTGGATTGATTAGAAATAAACGACAAGAAACATACAAACACATACACCACATATATTTCGTCTCCTCATTGGGTGTCGGACGGACAAATCACCTTAAGACATCTCCTTGTCTATTCACAAACGCTTATTTAGGGTTCCATTTAACGATTCTTAACTCTCTCTCTCTCTCTCTCTCTCTCTCTCTCTCTCTCTCTCTCTCTCTCTCTCTCTGAGAATAAATTATATCAATTTCCTCTTGACAAGTGTGCTGTTAGTTCACAACCGAAAAATCTGTCAGACTCATCGAAATATATTTGTTATATATCTCCATATATATCATATCTCTCTCTATCTCTCTCTCTCGCTCTCTCTCTCTCTCTCGCTCTCTCTCTCTCTCTCGTTCTCTTTGTCGCTCTCTCGCTCTCTCTCTCTATATATATATATATATATAATTTCGTTATATCTCTCGATGCGTATCTCAACCCTTTATATATAAAGTTATATATCTATATTTATAGCAATACGTCCATTATTCAATCTCTTCATCTCTCATAAATAGATGATGATAATATATATATATATATATATATATATATATATATATATATATATAGTTTTACCACATTTGGTCTGCACAAACCCACCAAGTGAGATATTGACGACCAACACTGTTATTATATATATATATATATATATAGCGAGGAAAGCGTTCACATAGTAAACGGTTCTTGTTGATTGACAGTTTCCCGCCTAAAGTGGTTTGATGATCACATAGTCAAGAAATTATCATCAAAACTCATTGACCCATTGACACTGTTTCTATGCTATCCTAACATATACATATATATATGTGTGTGTGTGTATGTGTGTGAGCTCAATCACTGATAGAGCGAACTTTTTTATAAATATGTCAAACTATTTTATTAATATATCATCATCATCATGTCGTGCCGCCAGCACGGATATCCTTGACTATCTCTCGCCACTTCTCCCTATCGTTCATCGCCTCCGGCAGGTCTTCTAGGTTACATCCTGTGTCCTCACATAGCTGCTGTATGTAAGTTCGGGCTGGTCGTCCTGCTTTTGCTTGGCCATATGTGGAGGTCCATAGTAGTACATCACTTACGAGCTCGTTTTTGCTTCTCCAGCAGTGTCCGGCGTGTCTGGCTCGTCTGACCTGTATAGTTTTCGTGATGGGAGGCAGATGGCCGTACAGTTGGCGTCTCGTGGGGTGTTGTCGACAGGACTTGTTCAATGTTGCTCTCAACATTCTTGTGTAGTTGCCGTCAAGTTTCTTCTCCAGCCGTTTGGTTAGCGTCCATGTAGTGCATCCATATAGCAGTATTGATACAACCGCTGCCTGGAAGAAACTGCGCTTCATTTCATCTGTCAGGTCTGATTTCCATATTATTGAGAGCCTATCTATAGCCGTCCATGCTTTCGTCAGCCGTGTGTCGATGTCGTTTTCTGTTGATGAGACGCTACTTCCTAGGTAGGTGAATTTGTCCACTAGCCTCAGAGAGGCTCCGTCTAGAGTGGTAATGTTGCCCGTTTGGTTGTAACAATTTGTATATATTTTATTAATATATATATATATATATATAATATCACTCATAAATAAGTGTTAGAACAATTTTTATAAAGAGTTATTTTCTTCTACACCAAAGTTACCAGGATTTTATCATTTCTAGGAAATACTATATAATCAAAACGGATATTATTTGACATTATTTGTTATCAAACTCTACAGCAATGAAATTTCACCATCAAAAACATGAATATGCAGCAGTTCTAAACTAAGTACACCCTTTATATATATCATCATCATCATGAGGCCGCGCCGACAGCGCAAAGTTCTCTCTCTCTCTCTCTCTCTCTCTCTCTCTCTCTCTCTCTCTCTCTCTCTCTCTCTCTCTCATCCATTACTATCATCCATTTTAGTTTTTAATGCTTGGCCAACACTGAGAACGTCACTTCTTAGTTCGTTCTTGCTTTTTCCAGCAGTACCCAGCATGTCTTGCTTGTTTTACTTGAGCAGTTCGAAAGATAGGAAGCAGGTGGCCGTACAACTGATGTGTTGCAGCAAGCAACATTTTTGTGTAGTTCTCAACTAGCTTATTGTTTTTGTTGTATACTCCTCCTCGAATTCTTCCTACCGAGTTGCAAACTGCAGCAGGACTTGATAACAAAAAAAAATGATGAACACTTCTATATAAAAAATATAACTTTTTTTTTCTCCGGCTTGCTATGCTACGAATGTAGAGTCTAAGAAAGAGTCGAAGAAATTGAGTGCATACGGGGAATTGATGGGAGAACTCTTCACTTCTACCGTTAGCCGGGATCTGCCCTGACATCTGAACATGGCAGCTTTTATAAACACATCAACTCGAGATTGACACCTCACATCCGGTCAGGCTACCAAAGTATTTTCCTTCCGGTTGGTGACATCGGTACTTTTTGTTTCCGTGCTTTTGTCCGCTATTTCCGTAGTCTTATATTAAGATCATCTCATTTCTCATTCCAATGTGTCACGATCACCAAGTTAATTGACATATCAACTTGTCACTCATTTCCTATTTCTGCAAGCCTGTATAATCTTTATCCACTAAGGTTTTAGCTGCTAAGGCGTCTGTTCTTTTAACGAAAAATCCATTTGTCACATTCCAATCTACTGACAATGCTGCAATTTGTTAGTGTCCATGTGGTGTATCCATATAGCAGTATGGACACAGCAAGAGCTTGGAAAAATTCCCGTTTTATTTTATTAGATAGATTATATTTTCATACGATCTCTAGTCTATCAACTGCATCCGATGCCTTCGCTATGTGATTGTTGTCATCACTTTCGGTAGATGAGATGATGCTGTCGAAGTATGTGAATTGTTTTACTAATTTTAGAAACTTGCCCCTTTGAGTAGAGATCGCTCTTTTTAGTTTAAAACACATGTACTCTGTTTTATTAACATTCACATAGAGGCCAATGCCTCTGGCTGATTGCTCTCTAGGCTATCCAGTAAGGATTCTGCATGGGCAGGTGTATTTGCGAGAAGAGCTCGATTGTCAGCATGGTCTGTCATAGTTTTTGAGGGATGTCATTTGGTTATAGACTTTTTCAATGTGAAACCATTTTCTTTTATTAGGATCTATGAACGTGAAGTACGTAATCTAAGCAGAGTATAAACAAATGTGATGCTAATGTATGTCCTTGCAGCGATGATGTCAAAGAATTCTGTGTCTTTATTAGGTGAACGAACCATTGCTTTCATGTTTTTGCAAAGCATCATTATAGCAGTATCAATTTCTTTATGAAGACCACACGCAAGTAGTATTTGCTCCATTTTACTCTGTGTATGGAATCAAATGACTTGCAGAAATCTACAAGCAGCAGTGTTGCCTCGAGATTCTTTAATCGTACTCCTTCGATGATTATCAGAATCAGGTTGTTCAACGATTCCTTCGAAAGCCATTCTGATTTTTCTTAAGTATTTTCTCGGTTTTGGCTCGAATACGATTGAGAAACAAGGCATTATAAACCTCAGCACCTATAGATTTAGAGTTATACCTCTATAGTTCTTAGAGATTTCTTGAGGAAGAGAAGGGTACAATCTTTCGTCCTTTTCTTAACAGTTTTGTTCATTGGCTGCATTGCATAGTCGTCAAATTTTCTTGTCTTCCAAACTTCAGGAGGTATTTCGTCGAGGCCTGCAGCTTTTCTGGTTTAATTTTTTTCAATACTACGTCAAGTTCTTCCTCCGTAAACTGTCCTAGTTTGATGTCTTGTTGGCTATTAATAATTTTTGTAGAGGTTTGCCAGTGATTGCAGATTTGATAAATGTTCTTTCTACTTCTGTAATCTTTACTCTTGGCTGGCAGCTTTTAGTTTTGCTCTCAAAATGCTCTTCTTTCTCCTCGTTTCATTCACTGTCGTCTATGATTCTTGTAATTTTCTATTTACTACCGAATTTCTAATTTTATCGATTTGAACTTGTATGTACTCTTGCTGTTCTTTTTTTTTTTTTTTTTTTTTTTTTTGGTATGTTGGCTAGTTCTCTCAAGACTTTCTTTTCTATGCGTTGACATTTAGAATTCCTTCTTATTTTTTTTAGTAAGGATGCCTTTTTCAGATTATCTCGTTTTTCCCAAACTACTAGTGACTCCCATGGGACTCTACATTTGGCTTTTGCTTTGGTTGGTATGCACTCTGCAGCTGCTTCCATGTGGACGGGTACAACATTTTCATATTCGTCATTCGGCATATGTTTCAGATGTTTCCTGAAGAATATTAAATTTGTTTTTTGGTTTTTTTTCAGTTACCGTGCATTTATTACTTATATCTGTTGGTAAGTGAGGACCCGTTGTAATGTGTGGTTTTGACTGTTTATTTCTGCACAGACTCAGGCATATCTTTTCTGCGATGATTCTGTGATTGGAAGATGTTCCTTCAATAGAGAAGTATGGTTCACAATTCACAGTGCTATTTATCTATTTCTTGTTTATAAATATATAATCATGCTTTGATTTAGAGTTATTGAGGTAGGTGTAGATCCATAGTTTTCCTGGCCTTTTTGGAATTTTGTACTGAGGCATGAAAGACTGTTCTAAAGTAAAAGATTTATTTGATATTCGCCATTTCTATTTGGCAAGTAGTATAAACACGATTTATCATTTTCATCTTTACCTATTTGAGCATTTATGCCTCCGCCAATGTGTTTGTGAATGTGTCGAATAAGGCAAGATAGCCCGTCGTAGAAGGTTATCTCCAATTCATCAATTGCATTGGTAGGACTTTCTATAGTACTACCAATATGCCATTTATGAGACGATTGTTGGCAGGGGTTGCCATCAAATGTAGCACACAGTATTCTCGGTTGGGTTCTCTCAATACAATTTAGTGCTTTTAAGGCACGAGGACTGAGAAGCATTCCTACATCTCCTATAGCGGCATAGACGAAGTTTTTCCTTGTAGAAGAAGAGACAAATATCCAGCCATTACCAGTATTTTGTTATTTTAATTCTAGTTCACAATATCTATGTTCTTACACATATGCAATGTCTATATTGTGCTCGACTGCAGGTGATGTAAGCTCGGGTTGTTAGTTTTTTTGTGTTTAAATGTTATATAGTAGCCGAGGGATTTCGGTTTATGCCTTTGAGTTTAGTTAGGCTGAGAACCTTTCGGCTCAGCACATGGGTTAGTTAGGTGCAACATTGAGGCAGGTGTTAACGCAGGCGCGCGCGGGCGGATAAAAGTGTCACTCAGATGTCATAATAGTCCAAGACGAAACAGGGTGCGGGTGACGTCACGCACCGGAAGCGCGCGGAGGTTTGTGTGAGAATTAAAGAATGACAGAGTTGAGAATTAGACGCCAAACGAGAAGGATCGATTTTTGGAGCTCGCAGGCGCGAGGCGAACTTGCGCCCTATGGAGGGCCGCTCAAGTTTGGGGCCAAATGAATAAGACAGCATAGAAGATTGTGTCTCTCCTCCTTACGTCGAAACCTTTAACTCAAGTTAATAAAAAGGTTTCGTACCTGAACAAGAAGTCGTTACTTGTTTTCGAATTTCGAGATTGATATGTTCTATTTTAGAACATTATATGTCTATTTCCCAAATAGCCGTATCTGCTGATGTAACATAAAGACCTAGCATTAAAAGTTGCTATGTTAACTTTTTTTTTTTTTTTTTTTTTTCTGGTGGGGGTGCCTCTGAGCTCTAACCTCAGCAGAACGAACCCCTTGTTTACTTATGTGAAAGGCGATGCAGTTTGGATCTATGGTTTGAATTAGAGTCATGGTATTCTTTCGTTAGCTATTTTTAATTTATTCATTTTTTTTTCATCGACAGACGCCACACTTAGAGATGAGTCGTAGTAGATTCCTGGCTGAACTATTTGACTCTGGCCATTGACTTATGAGGTTCTTCCGCCCAGCATCTGATAAAGTACACTGCTGACTCAACTTTGGATAAATCCGCCTTACTTCACATCCACCCTACTGCATTCCATGGTTTCCTTTGCTATATGCTTCTGTGGCTCAAAGACTTTTATTCAGTGATAAGCCAGAGTAAGAAATCAGAGTAGTTGTGGGGGTGTAGAAAAAGTCCCTCCTTAAGTTTTGACTCAAGAAAAGTTCAGCTAACCTAGTTTTATCTCGATCAGGCACATGTGGACTTATCTGTTCTATCACGCTTAGACGAAATTATTCTTAAGAATTCGATGGTTTGTTTTCAGATGGAATGAGATATTTTACTTTTAAGTTTTTTAAAATAATTTAAAGAGAATAATATTTGCAATATTAAAGAAATTTAAAGGAATAAAGAATGCAATATAGAAGAATTCAAAGTAAAATTTAATATGAAAAGAAATTAAATACAACACTAAAGCGAAATTTAGTATTTAACTGGGTATGTTTTTAGGGGCTTTTAGTGTGTAATTTTAAACGGTAAGTTCCGCAGCTTTCTAGTTCGGATACTGATTCAAAAAGATAACACAGACAATAAAGTTTTTAAAAAGGAATTTTATACAAAAGAAACAAGAAAGAAAGGAATAGAAAAGATAGTGTTGCAAATTTTAGGGTAATTTGCGGGAACTTATTTGAGAGAGTGTCCGGGAAACAAAGTTCTTTGAATTTGAGTATCTTTTTTTTCTTTTTAGTTTGGTCGAAATGTTTCAGTTTTCATTTAATTTCGTGTCTTCTGAAAGGTTGTTTATTCAGCAGAGTTCACGGGTTGAATTTTATCTTTCAGTTGATTTTAATCGAGGCTTTTTAATTTTCTTTTTATTTCAATTGAGAAGAAGAAGAAGAAGAAGAAGAAGAAGAAGAAGAAGAAGAAGAAGAAGAAGAAGAAGAAGAAGAAGAAGAAGAAGAAGAAGAAGAAGACCTTCTCTTAATATACTTTTTTTTCACGATATAAATCGATCTATTTATTTGTTCAGCACACAATTATCTGTTGATCTACAGTGATAGCACAAAGAGTTGATTTTAAAAGCCACTGACAACGAGTATAATTTTCATGTGACCAAACACTGACGTGATCTTCATGTGACCGAGCACTGACGTGATCTTCACGTGACCGAGCCCTGACGTGATCTTCACGTGACCGAGCCCTGACGTGATCTTCACGTGACCGAGCCCTGACGTGATCTTGCGTTAAGTCAAGCTAAGTAAAACAACTATTTTTGAGCGTAAAAAATTATTGCCACGTAACAAATGCGTATTTCGAAGCATAATTTGATCATACTATTTAGATGACTCAAAACTCTCTTCGTTTTTTTTTATTGACTTTTATTCCAAAATAGAGACGCATATGACGTAAGGATTATCGTTGGAGGTAATGAAACCGGCGAGCCAGGTTCAAATCCTAGACGGCACGATTTGCATTTCATCTTGACGCTATAACGGTATGAAAAAACTCATGAATCTATGTGCACAGATGAGCAACTTAAATGACAAAGTGATGATGTCTAGATTACTGTCTTGACATTTGCACAGCTGGGCGACGTATATAATAAAAGTACGATGTCTAGATTACAGTCTAGACGTTTGCACAAATAGCAATTTAAATATTATAAGGATGATGTCTAGATTACAGTCTAGACGTTTGCACACATAGCAACTTAAATAATAAAAGGATGACGTCTCGATTACAATCTAGACGTTTGCACACAAAGCAACTTAAATAATAAAAGGATGACGTCTCGATTACAGTCTAGACGTTTGCACAGCTGGGCAACTTATATAATAAAAGTATGATGTCTAGATTACAGTCTAGAGATTTGCTCAACTGAGCAACTTAAATAATAAAAGGATGGCGTCTAGATTACGGTCTAGACGTTTGCTCAACTGAGCTACTTAAATAATAAAAGGATGGCGTCTAGATTACGGTCTAGACGTTTGCTCAACTGAGCAACTTAAATAATAAAAGGATGGCGTCTAGATTACGGTCTAGACGTTTGCTCAACTGAGCAACTTAAATTATAAAAGGATGACATCTAGATTACGGTCTAGACGTTTGCTCAACTGAGCAACTTAAATAATAAAAGGATGACGTCTAGATTACGGTCTAGACGTTTGCTCAACTGAGCAACTTAAATAATAAAAGGATGACATCTAGATTACGGTCTAGACGTTTGCTCAACTGAGCAACTTAAATAATAAAAGGATGACGTCTAGATTACGGTCTAGACGTTTTTATGAAGTGATAGTGTGTCTTTTATGAAGTGATAGTGTGTGTTTTTTTCATGAAGTGATAATGTGCTTTTTAACAACGAAAATGTTCAGCTCTGCTCTTCTTTCTCGGTGAGTCTTGGAAGTTTTTGAACGACTCTTGTAGCTTGCACTCTTACACTTAATCACGTAGGTAATTTTTTCAAGTCATCTTCACTGGTCAACTGACTTTTGGTTTGGATTGTGGAGGCACCACTTATGAACCGTCTCTGGGGTTGGAGCCCATCTTTTTCAAAATATACCACTAGCTTAGGAGTTTTCATTCTCTTGCAGCCCAGTCGGCTGAGGCAGTAGAATACATCGACAGTATTTCAGCAGAGGAGTAAGACCCCCCCCCTCAACGAGTGTCTCGGATATGACAGTAAATAATCAGATAGCGAGGCTCCAGCCTTGGATATTTGGGGAATATGGAGTACCTCTTCTTTGCAATTGCTCCCAAGTCTACTCCGACCTGGAGTAGTAGCACCTGATAGGCCCTATCTATAGGTCAAATAGAAGAAACTGTGAGCAAACAAATGAGTTATGTTATGTTGGTTGGTTTTTATGGCGTATCAACCCTTGTTGGTTATTTAATGCCAAATCTTATTCATACAGATATTAGATATATGATTTGTAAATAAATACTATGTACGTAACATTTTAAACAGGCCTGAGCTCATTTGTTTCAAACGGTTAAATGGTTTCAAGTATTGTTAAGACTAATAGTTTTATTTGAACACAAGTGATTTAACATCAGTCATTTATTCGTACACAGTTAAGTATTTATACATATATAATTTGGAAGTGGATAGTTTGTGTGTAATTCTATTTTTCAATGAGTTAGAGCTAGTTTATTTGCCCACAGCTAAATGGTTTCAAGAATTGCTATCTAATACTAATAATTCTATTAAATATTAATCATTTGTTTGCATAGAGTTAAAATGGTTTTAAGTATTGCTATCTAATACTAATAATTCTATTTAATATTAATCATTTGTTTGCATAGAGTTAAAATGGTTTCAAGTATTGCTATCTAATACTAATAATTCTATTTAATATTAATCATTTGTTTGCATAGAGTTAAAATGGTTTCAAGTATTGCTATCTAATACTAATAATTCTATTTAATATTAATCATTTGTCTGCATAGAGTTAAAATGGTTTCAAGTATTGCTATCTAATACTAATAATTCTATTTAATATTAATCATTTGTTTACATAGAGTTAAATGGTTTCAAGTATTGCTATCTAATACTAATAATTCTAGAGTTAAATGGTTTCAAGTATTGCTATCTAATACTAATAATTCTATTTGATATTAATCATTTGTTTGCATAGAGTGAAAATGGTTTCAAGTATTGCTATCTAATACTAATAATTCTAGAGTTAAATGGTTTCAAGTATTGCTATCTAATACTAATAATTCTATTTGATATTAATCATTTGTTTGCATAGAGTTAAATGGTTTCAAGTATTGCTATCTAATACTAATAATTCTAGAGTTAAATGGTTTCAAGTATTGCTATCTAATACTAATAATTCTATTTAATATTAATCATTTGTTTGCATAGAGTTAAAATGGTTTCAAGTATTGCTATCTAATACTAATAATTCTAGAGTTAAATGGTTTCAAGTATTGCTATCTAATACTAATAATTCTATTTGATATTAATCATTTGTTTGCATAGTGTTAAATGGTTTCAAGTATTGCTATCTAATACTATTAATTCTATTTAATATTAATCATTTGTTTACAGAGAGTTAAATGGTTTTAAGTATTGCTATCTAATACAAATAATTCTATTTGATATTAATCATTTGTTTGCATAGAGTTAAAATGGTTTCAAGTATTGCTATCTAATACTAATAATTCTAGAGTTAAATGGTTTCAAGTATTGCTATCTAATACTAATAATTCTATTTGATATTAATCATTTGTTTGCATAGAGTTAAAATGGTTTCAAGTATTGCTATCTAATACTAATAATTCTAGAGTTAAATGGTTTCAAGTATTGCTATCTAATACTAATAATTCTATTTAATATTAATCATTTGTTTGCATAGAGTTAAAATGGTTTCAAGTATTGCTATCTAATACTAATAATTCTATTTGATATTAATCATTTGTTTGCATAGAGTTAAAATGGTTTCAAGTATTGCTATCTAATACTAATAATTCTATTTGATATTAATCATTTGTTTGCATAGAGTTAAAATGGTTTCAAGTATTGCTATCTAATACTAATAATTCTATTTAATATTAATCATTTGTTTGCATAGAGTTAAATGGTTTCAAGTATTGCTATCTAATACTAATAATTCTATTTAATATTAATCATTTGTTTGCATAGAGTTAAAATGGTTTCAAGTATTGCTATCTAATACTAATAATTCTATCTAATATTAATCATTTGTTTGTATAGAGTTAAATGGTTTTAAGTATTGCTATCTAATACTAATAATTCTAGTTAATATCGATCATTTGTTTGCATACGGTGAAATAGTTTCAAGTAGTGTTAACACTAATGGCTTTATTTACACACAGTTAAATGTTTCAAAGTATTGTTACATAAAACCAATAATTCAATTTTTGCTCACAGTTAAATGGTTTCAAGTATTGTAATGTAACACTAACAATTCTATTAAACATTATTCATTCATTTGTACAATTAAATGGTTTCAAGTATTGTAATCTAACACTAACAATTCTATTAAACATTATTCATTCATTTGTACAATTAAATGGTTTCAAGTATTCTTATGTAACACTAACAATTCTATTAAACATTATTCATTCATTTGTACAATTAAATGGTTTCAAGTATTCTTATGTAACACTAACAATTCCATTAAACATTATTCATTCATTTGTACAATTAAATGGTTTTAAGTATTCTTATGTAACACTAACAATTCTATTAAACATTATTCATTCATTTGTACAATTAAATGGTTTCAAGTATTCTTATATAACACTAACAATTCTATTAAACATTATTCATTCATTTGTACAATTAAATGGTTTCAAGTATTCTTATGTAACACTAACAATTCTATTAAACATTATTCATTCATTTGTACAATTAAATGGTTTCAAGTATTCTTATGTAACACTAACAATTCTATTAAACATTATTCATTCATTTGTACAATTAAATGGTTTCAAATATTGTTATGTAACACTAACAATTCAATTTAAAATAAGTCATTTGTTTGCACAGTTAAACAGTTCTTGACCCATAAATGAAACCCTCACAGGTCAGAGTGAACGTGAGAGTAAACACAATGAAGGGGTACTCCATATTCCCCAAAGATTCAAAATTGGAGCCTCACTATCATATCTAGTTTAGTGTCATATCAAGGACACTTGTTTGAGGAGGGAGTCTTACCCCTCTGCAGAAATGCACCAGCCAAGTAGACCCCATAAAAGAGAATCGTTTATCCTTCCATGTCTTGTTCGAATGGTTTGTGAAATAGGAGGTAAGTAGCCGTACATCTGTGGTTTTGAAGGGTAAGTTTTCTTAGGGGTATTAGCACTGTAGGAAAGGCAAACAGCTTCGTTCAGCATTTGAACTCGGGTCGCTGAATCAAAAGCCTCTGACATTACACGCCTCCATATATATTTCAAGACGTTTTTCTTAATTGCTAACAGGAATAGCATAAATGTCCGGCAAATAGAAATTCGAGGATAAACAAGTCAAATAAATTGAAGTATCCAAGAAATCTGCCAATTCCATTTGTTGACTTAGTCAAAAGTAGATTTTTTTCTCTTCGATTAAGTAAGTAATAATAACAGAATGTTCACTTCTGTGAGTGTTCTGGCTTAGAATTGTTGACCGAAAAGGCTTAAATGTTTCCTTGATATGACTTCACAGACACCCACCCCTGGTTACTTAGAAATCGACTAACTGAAGATGTAGACTTTAATAATTGGTGTGTAACAGCTCACAGCTGCTTTTATTATAATTATTTACTCCTTGAGAGCTTTTCACATCAGCGTCAGCTGATGGTCTTTCAGTGGAGTTTGAGTGACAGCAAGTCTCCTCAAATCTCCAGGATTCTTCTCAGTATTCTGGTCGTTCTTAATAATGTAGTAGTTGGGATGGTCTCTTCTTGTCCTCTTATTTCCAAGTCCTCCAGTCCCTTTAATAATCCTTTGGTGACTGCACTAAAAGTACCAATCACGATTGGTATAATTGTTACCTTCATGTTCCACAGTTTTTTTCAATTCCTTAGCAAGGTCCAGGTACTTATATTTCTTTTCACTTTCTTTCAATTTTATTCTATAGTCAGCCGGAACAGTAAAGTCCACAATTTCGCAAGTTCTCATTTGTTGTTTTTGTTGATTATTACAAGGTCTGTTCTTCTGACCGAGATTAGGTGATCCGTTTGTATGTCAAAGTCCCTCAGGAGTTTATGTGTGTCATTCTCCAGGACAGATGCTGGGTTGTGCATATACCATTTATTCGTATGGTCAAAACTAAATTTCTCGCACAATTTCCTGGGGATCACCTTGTCCACCCAGTCGTGTCTAGTCTTATACTCCTTCTGTGCAAATTTGCTACATTCGCTTATTATGTGATTGATGGTTTCGTATCTATCACCACATAACCTACATTCGCTATTTTGTTGCGTCTTATCAATTCTCGCTTTGTTATGACTGGTTCTTATGGCTTTATTTTTTGCTGCTATTTGGAGAGATTCAGTTTTTCTCTTAAGGTTTCCTTTTCTTAGCCACATCCACGTTTTCTCGTGTGAGATGTGGCTTATTAGTCGTTTAAAACGACATAGAGTTGTTTTTCTTCCCATTATTATTATTATAATTATTACTATTATTGAGCTTGATGAAAGCAGATGATAGATATGGGAGAATTAAAGAAAATGAAATGAAGACCATAAATTTCTGATTTTTCTCAAAGAATAGAAAATGATATAATATGATATGATATAATATAATAGAGAATATAGGATATAAAATAACATATAATATAAAAATTGGCTATGTAAATGTACAAAACAAAGAAAAAGTTAACGTTGTCGGATTTGATTGTTTTTTGTTTTTTTCGAAGAGAGGAGCTAGCCCAACGTTTTTATGATTTTGTTAATATTTTGAGTGCATCAAGTTTCTTTTGTTTGTTTTGTTTGTTTGTTTGTTTTTTGTTGTTGTTTTTTTTTTTTGTTTTGTTTTTTGGCGGGAGGCGGGAGGCGGGATATGGGAGGTTTATATTTTCTCGTCAGTATTAATCCGAAAGTGAACATAATTATTATTACTTAGAATATTCAGTCTATTGACCTCATCTTTATTGTTATAATCACAACATTTCAGCCGATAAATCCTTCGGCCTTCTTCAGGTGTTTCATATCGAACTCAGGAGTCTTCACAGAATCTTGAGCTGAACCATTCACTTGATCCACAGGGGTAGACAGTTCCAATTCTGTTAACCATGACCAACTACTGTGACAAATATAGTGTTCGCCAATGGCCCGAGAGGCCGGAGTTCAATCCCATGGTCGAGTAATGCCAAAGACTCAAAAATGGTACTTGATGTTTAATATTCAGGTTTATAAGGTACGAATCAAGAGTAAAGTGGAGTAATCGACGGGAAGGAGTAACACCCTCCCCTACACATCGGTGTAGTAGCTAATGAAAACGGAGCTTTCAGGTCGTCTTCGGACGATAACTTTACTTAAATATTTCTTGTTATTCTTACCCGTTGTTGAGATTGAACCTTCAACCTCCAGATGATTTCACCCAAAAAGCACCTTTCAACTAAACGCCTTATCCACTGTGCCAAGTGTCCTTGCCGGACAAGTCCGAATGAATTTTGGAGGCTTATACTAATGTCCCCATCACATTTTTTTACCATAGCTCATAATACTTTTTTTTCATCAAACCTGAAATTAAAAGATTTATAAAGTATATCTGAAAGCAGTCGGAACAGAGAGAGATATTTCTCTTATACGTAGCGACGGAAGAAAAAATTACAATTAAAGATTCATGCAAAACGTGAAACCTTTTAACTGTGTGTAAACAAATGAACTCCAACTCGTTTAAAAGTTACCTACAAACCATCCTCTTAAAAAACATGTGATAACCAATATTTGGCATCAAATAACCATCGAGGGTTGATAAGCCATAAAAACCCAAACAACCTATCCCAGAATGGTAGTACCTGTTAGGATCCTACCTATGGGTCAAATAGGGTCCTATCTATGGGTCTGAAAAATATTTGTATTTGAGAGGAATACTTAATATCATATAACTGTAAATTATTAGGTTTGGTTTCTTTGTTTAATGGCATATCAACTCTTTTTATGTTATTTAATGCCAAAGCTATTCTCCTTGAAGAACAGTAGTTGTTCTATTTAACCCATAGCTGGGAGGATAAGGGAGGTTCATACCGTTCCCAAGGGTATTTGCCCGAAAGTGAACGTAATAGCGCGACTGGAGTACGAACTCGCGTACTACGATTCCGCAGTCCATCGCTTTAACCATTACACCACGAGGACACCTCCATGAAGTTATAATTGTTTACTAAAGGATATTATTAGTTACAAGAAACCATTTAACTAAATACAAATAAATATTATCAAACAGACATAATAACTAGAAACCATATAATCATTAGTATTAGATAGGAATACTTGAAACCATAAAAATGTGTAAATTAATTATATTATATAGAAATAGTTGATATGATATAAGTGTAAGCAAAAACCTTTAAAGAAATATCAAGATAAAAAAAGTAAGTGTAAATGTACAATGAACGAAGTTCCCTAACCTCTTGAGGGGGGGGTCCTCGTGGTGTAATGGTTAAAGCGATGGACTGCGGAATCGTAGTACGCGAGTTCGTACTCCAGTCGCGCTATTACGTTCACTTTCGGGCAAATACCCTTGAGAAAGGTATGAACCCCCTTATCCTCCCAGCTATGGGTTAAATAGTACAACTACTGTTCTTCAAGGAGAATAGCTTTGGCATTAAATAACCTACAAAGGTTGATATGCCATTAAACAGAGAACCCAAACCTAACCTCTTGACAGATAATAACCCAAGACAAGTTTGCGTGCTGTAAAATAAATCACTCAATCTTATCCAAAGAACCAACCGAGATATTACTGAATTTCTTTGATAAATAATTGAAATTAGAGCTGGGCATCTCGTTATGGTATTTAGTTTGGTTTCATGACATATCAACCTTCGTGGCTCATTTAATGCAAAATCCAGCCTTGTTGAAGAACAGCTGTGATACTATTTAACCGACTGTTTGAGAGGTAAGTGGGGTTCAATACCATTCGCAAGGGTATTTGTTCGAAAATGAACGTAATAACGCGACTGGGGTTCGTACTCGCTAACTTCGAGGCGGAAGCCAAGCACTTTAGCCATTACGCCATGAGATACTCCCCCCCGGGTCATTATGGTGCAATAATGAGTCTTTCAAATTCATTCAGAATGAGTTTGATCCTGACTAGCAACCACATACTCATAATTCTCGGGCTAAATGAAAGTTTTTATTTCCAAAGCAATTGAATAATAAATTGAATAATAAATTCGGTCCTCATTGGTATTTTATTTGCAGTCTAAGCAATGTTTCATTTGAAGGACTTCGCGCTCTGGCATTCGTACCGAAGAATAAAACTGTAGTTTGGTTTCAGAGGGCCGTCCCGCACTCCAAGCAACACCTGCCCAATCGTCTAAAAGTACGACGGTTAAATTCAAAGTGAGTCGCATGCAGACCGGGACTTAGCATCACTTCCATCTATACAGTCGGACAAGAAGGGTACTCCACCTAAAAATTTGATCTTGTTTCGCATCCCGCTCGTGGTGAAGAGGTAAAACGAATATCATTTAGTTATATGAACAAACAATCAAGTCAATCTAAAAGCAGCTGTCTACTGTTAAATCGCCGAAGTTAAGCTGCAATCCGCCTTTTCAGTATATAAATGTGTGACCACTGAAGAAGAGCAGGCTTGTGTAACAAGCAAAGCTTATGAAACAATGACCAAAACGCGAGTCTTTCTTATATGGTACTAAAAAAAACTTCCTTCTCAAAAACATCTACATTTTTAGGTTATTCAGATTTTATCAAAGCTCTTCGAAAGAATTGAGCACTCTGGTAGCCGATAGGGTATTAAAAATGTAAACAAACGGACGCTACTGCTGTTGCTATGATAGATACCTTAAAAATTCCCATAGACAACGTAGTCTGCTTGTTGACCGAGTGGTCTGAGACTTAGTCTAGCGTAAAGTTGGATGGGTTTCGATCCGTCTTCGAGCGTCCTGCCACACTGAAGAGTTCTGATAGAACGAATCAGTCTGTCTGTGGATGACAATATATATATAAAGTCTGAATAACCTAAAAACGAACATTTTCTTTCCTTTTTGCGTAGATTGCCAACACACACACACACACACACACATATATATATATATATATATATATATATATATATATATATATATATATATACTCTGTGTGTGAGTGAGTGTGTGTGTGTGTGTGTGTGTGTGTGTGTGTGTGTTGGCAATCGACGTAAAAAGGAAAGAAAATGTTCGTCGTTACTTAAAACTAATAAATCAAATAACTACTTCTCAATTGATTTCATTTATTGTGAAAACTTCATTTTATATGTTAATTCTTTGCAGCTGATATGTTCGTCGCGAAAAAAGATATATTAACGATTTTGGAATTTACATAATCCATTCTTTTTTACTGAAGCTTCTCCTCATCCAATCTAGCAATTTAGGATTCACATTGGATTTTTTTTTTTTTTTTGGTGGGGGTTTCTGTGGAATTAACTCTAGTATAATAAAATCTTGCTTAACACTGAAAACATTCTCAGGGAGATTAACAAAGAAAAACAAGAGATCTACGATATATTTACAGAATAAAAGTTGATGTGTTATATATACTAGGTGAAAACCCACTCACATAGGGAATTTAAAGTTACATAAATGTATTCCACCCAGTTTTTTTATTGCAGCCATAAATACAGGCATAACATCGAATTATGCCTGAATTTCTGAGACGAAGCGTGATGATTTTTATCTATTGTCTTCATCTTTATTGTTATTTCCGCAACGTTTCGGTCGATATGTCTTCTGGCCTTCTTCAGGTGTTTGTCGAACTCGGGAACCTTCACGGAACTTCGAACTACGTCCTTTATTGAATCCACGGGGGTTGCCTATTCTGATTCCGTTAACCATAACCGGGAACAAGTGTTAAGAATTCCTGTATCGTTACTCATCTGCAATCAGGATTGAACCAGCAACTTCTAGATGATTGTCTCCTTAGAAGCTTGGGAAACTGACTGCAAGCGAGTAACAATACAGGAATTTTTAACACTTGTACCCTGTTATGGTTAACGGAATCACAGCAGGCGCCCCCCGTGGATTCAATAAAGGACGTAATTCGAAGTTCCGTGTAGGTTCTCAAGTTCGATAAACACCTGAAGAAAGCCGGAGAACATATCGGCCGAAACGTTGCGGAAATAACAATAAAGATGAAGACAGTAGTCCGAAAACCCTAAATGATAAAAATCGAATTATGCTTACATGAGAACATATGTTTACATATATATAGTAAGTTGGCCGACCGTAGCAGAGGGCGGCCCCAAGTCTTCCTTTTCAATAGCTACTACACCGAGGTGTAGGGGAGGGCGCTACTCTATTTTCTGTATTGCTCAACTTATCCTTGATCCGTACCTTATAATGCTGAGTGTTATGCAAGGAAGCATCAAGCATCATTTTTTGAGACGTAGGTATGATTGTTTGTTTGTTTTGTTGGGTTTTATGGCATATCAACCTTTGTAGGTTATTTAATGCCAAATCCATTTTTATGTAAATAATCAGTTCTATTTCAAACAATTCAGTTTAGCATGAGTACACAGTTTCATTGTCAAAAACATTTCTATTTCAAACTATTCAAGCAGTTATATATAACAATTCAGTTTAGTATAAGTACAGTTTCAATGTCAAAAACAGTTCAATTTAAAACAATTCAGTTAAGCATAAGCACGCAGTTTAAATGTAAGTGCAGTTTAATTGTAAAAAACATTTCTATTTCAAGCTATTCAATTTAGTCAAACAATTCTACTTCAGCTAATTCAGTTTAGTAAAAGTTCAGATTTTGTTTACACACAGTTACATGTCAGAACAGTTCTATGTTAAACAATTCAGTTTAGTGTAAATACAGTTTCGATGTCAAAAAACAGTTCTATTTTAAATAATCCAGTTTAGTACAAGCACGTAGTTCGAATGTAAGCACGGTTCAATTGTCAAAAAAATATTTCTATTTCAAGATATTCAGTTTAGCATAAGTATGCCATTAGTTCTATTTAACCCATAGATATGGCCCTATCAGGTGCTACCACTCCGGGCCAGGGTGGACCTGGGAGCGGTGGCAATGAAGGAGTACTCCACATTCCCCAAATCTTCAGCACTGCTGGAACCTCACCATCGGACTGTTAAGTGTCATATCCAGGACACTTGTTAGGGGGGGTCTTACCCCTCTGCAGTGGTGCAGTCAGTGTATTCTACAGCCCCAGCTGACTGGGCAATACACAGAGTTAAATGTCAAACAGTTTTATTTCAGATAATTCAGTTTAGCATAAGTACACAGTTTAGATATCAAAACAGTTCTATTTCGAGCAATTCAGTTCAGTACTAGTATGCAGTTCCAATGTCAAAACAGTTCTATTTTAAACAATTCAATTTAGCATAAATACGCAGTTTAAATGGAAAAATCAGTATAGTGAAGGAAGCCATAGATAGGACCCTTATCAGGTGCTACCACTCTGAGCCAGAGTGGACCTAGGAGCAATGGCAATGAAGGGGTACTCCGCATTCCCCAAAGCTCCAGCATTGCTGGAAACTCACCATCAGATTGTTTAGTATCATATCCAGGACACTCGTTGGGGGGGGGGGGTCTTACCCCTCTGCAGAGAAGCAGTCGGTGTATTCTACAGCCCCAGCCGACTGGGCAATCTTAGGTATGACTCAAACTATATATATATTAGTTTTATGGTTAGAGTTTTCATCAATGGTTCGGGGTTCGATCCCAGTTTGAGTCATACCTAAGACTCAAAAAAATGATACTTGATGCTTCCATGCTTAACACTCAGCATTATAAGGTACGGATCAAGGGTAAGAGAACCAATACAAAGAATATATAATATATATATATATATATATATATATATATATATATATATATATATAATGACAGATGACAGACATTTTAACACCAAAATTACAACTCAAATATTTTAATTAATAACTAATTCAATTTAGGAAAAATATATGATATGCGTTAGATGATACGGTTGTAAAACATCTATGTGGGTCGTTGGATTATAGTGACATATAATTGTACGATACTTAGGCCACTCTCTGGATCTTCATAGATACAATCCAGTGACAAGAATGGCAAGATAACAAGCGATTATGTGAACTGCAGGTTTTATTTCTGAGTATCTGCTCTTAGACTTTTCCGGTCAAAGAATACCTACAAGTCAGCAAATGTTTAATGCTGGAGCTTCCTTCTCCTGTTTTGATTTTGGAAATAACGTCTCCTAGAAATATTGCCTTTCCCAAGACTTTGTAATTAGACTGGAGCCTATTCGACCTCTTATATATATATATATATATATATGTGTGTGTGTGTGTGTGTGTGTGTGTGTAAGTTAGGATAATGTCGACTCAAGGTTAATAGCGATTGCCGACTTGGAGTTCCTTGCGATCATCTGACCATCTGGTCTGATGATCGCATATATAAGAAACTGACAGTTACACAGCATCATTGACTCTGAGTCTACGCTATCCTCAATTACATCTATATATGTTAAATTACCAATTTAGCGCACTATTTCTATGTATATGTGTGTGTGTGTGTGTGTGTGTGTGTGTGTGCGTGTATTTCGTCAGCATTACTTCGTTAAGATATATTTGATTGAATAGTACAGACATCTTTTGTCTACATATTTTTGTTTTAATCCTTTCAAGTCGCCGTTTTGATGCTATAGTATCCGGCCGGAATTGGCTAATAAATTTTCCATTATTAATTGGTTTCCAAGTACTTTCGGACTCATCTTGGGCCATCATCAAGGTGTGGGGTATATCGCAAAAGCGATACAACCTTTGAAAGTACATTACAACTTTGTAAGAATTAAGCGTTAAGTGTTTATATATATATATATATATATATATATATATCAGACTAAATATTCATTTAAATGAATATACATCTATTCATGTGTGGGAGGTGAAGAGAGAAATGAAAACAGTAAGTAGATTGACAGATACAAAGGAAAAAAAGAAACATAAGGTACCTTCAGAAATGTAAGCGTTTTTTTCATATTTTTGGTGGTGCGCTTATCATAACGGTTATTGTTGTAAGAAATGATATCGGTGACCCGAGTTCAAATCCCGGTCGAGGCTATTTTCATACATTTTTTTTTACATAAAGGAATTATACATTATAAATTGAATTACCATGATCAAAAAATCCGGCAAGCACTGCGCCTGACATCCGGAACAATTGGACTGCTCATTTACGATAACTAATTAATTTGGCAGCGCTTGTGTGTGATGTGGACGTGTAGCTCTGTGGTAGAGTTTTGGCTTTACATTCTGTAGTCGCTGGTTCGATCTCCAGCGGGAGAGGTCGCGGTATACAGGAGGCTATTTGCTTCTAACTTCGTGCGAATTTCCCTGGAAAAGGCATGAATCAATCTACTCCCACCAGTCACCGGAAAATAGTTAAGCAGACTTGGTTAGGAAACTAATCTTGGAGAAGGAAAATTCTGAATTCAGACCCGCTTTTCTCCGCTTAAAAATTGACGTTTTGTCGCACTCTGTCTGTGATTAGGTGGTTTGATGAATAAATACCTTTTTTTTTTTCGTAATCTAATGATTCTGTTATATTTTTGTGTGAAAATTGCCTTTTGGGAATCGAATATAGGTGATTTATATATTCAACTATGGAAATTGAATCGCATTGAAAAATATGAAAAATAAACAATGAACTCTAGAGATACTTCGTTATTAACTGTTAAAGTATTTATATATTCTTTCTGTATATATAAATAAATGAACGTCCCTTTTGTGAGTTTATCTGTCCTACTTTCACACTAAAAACAAGGCCCAATAAAGTAAATTTAGGCATTAATATTCACAAGACATCCCCTTGTGATATAGGTCAAGTGAGATTGACATCTGCGGCCAGAAGAAGATTTAAAAAAAAACAACTTCTAGTCCTAAACATCAAAAAAAGAAATAATTTTTATGTCAAAATATTCCCCGTTCACTCTTAATGTAAGAACGCAATGATTTATTATAAAAAAATTTTTTATTGAAATTTTGCTTTTTTTATTACATATCGCTTTTTTTTTGTCAAGTAATACAAATCATCATCATCATCATGTCGCGCTGGTAGCACGGATATCCCTGACCCTCTCTCGCCACTCCTCCCTATCGTTCATCGCCCTAGGCAGGTCTTCAGGACAACATCCCGTATCCTCACATAGCTGCTGAATCTATGTTCGTGCTGGTCATCCTGCTTTTGCACGGCCATGTGTGGGAGTCCATAAGAGTACATCTTTTATGAGTTCGTCCCTATACACACAAATACACACACAAACACGTACACGCACGCACACACACATATATATAAACCTTTATTCAATGCGCAACTATACACATATATACATACACATGCACTTAAATTCATATATGTACCTAGACCAACTCATATGTCTACCTTGCCCAATCGGCTGGGACTGTAGAATACACCACCTGCACCTCTGCAGAGGGATAAGACCACCATCCAATGAGTGTCCTAGATATGACACGAAAAAATCTAATGGTGAGGTTCCAGTAATACTGGAGCCTTGGGGAATGCGGAGTACCCCTTTATTGTCATTGCTCCCAGGTCCACTCTGGCCCGGAATAGTAGCACCTGATAGGGTCCTGTCTATGGGTTAAACAGAACTAAACTACATATTTATGCCAAACTGAATTGTTTGAATTAGAACTTTTTGACTAACCTGAGTTTTTTTAAATAGAACTGTTTTTGACAATTAAACAGTACTCATGCTAAACTCAATTGCTTAAAATAGAACTGATTATTTGTTTTTAAATGGATTTAGCATTAATTAACCTACAAAGGTTGATATGCCATAAAACCCAAACAACCAACCAACCACCATATGTCTACCGTGAAATGCATGTATACATTTATATGCACACATGTAAGCACAGGCACAACACACATACTCAACATATGCTAACGTACACGCCTGCGTGGATATATCTGGGACCCCACAACACACATATATCTAGGACCACACAACACACATATATCTAGGACCACACAACATACATATATCTAGGACCACACAACACACATATATCTAGGGTCACACAGCACACATATATCTAGGACCACACAACACACATATATCTAGGGCCACACAACACACATATATCTAGGAACACACAACGCACATATATCTAGGGCCACACAACACACATATATCAAGGACCACACAACACACATATATCTAGGGCCACACAACACACATATATCAAGGACCACACAACATATATATCTGGGACCCCACAACAGATATATATCTAGGGCCACACAACACACATATATTTAGGACCACACAACACCCATATATCTAGGAACACACAATACACATATATCTAGGACCACACAACACACATATATATGTATCTATACCCATAGTCAACTCACAAGTACATATGTATATGCACACACATATCTCTATATATATACTACCACACTAAAGGTCTATAGTGTTACAGTATGACAACGAACTGCATCAGATGTTGAGGCTTCAGTTCTGGAGACCTGAAAAATGTTGAATACCCCTTCTGTGTTAGTACTACCCGGTCCACTCTGACCCGGAGTGGTAGTACCTGTTAGGATCTTTGCCCAGTCGGCTGGAGCGATAGAATACACCGACTGCACCTCTGCCGAGGGGTAAAAACCCTCACCATCTAGTGTCCTAGATATGACACTAAACAATCTGATGGTAAGGTTCCAGTAATGCTGGACCTTTGGGGAATGCAGAGTACCCCTTTATTGCCATCACTCCCAGTCTTTTGTCAAGACCCTGGTATTTATGTTGAAGAATAAAATTGAAGAGTTAGGCTTCAGGGGGGGCGTCTCATACTTCAAACAATACCTGCCTCATTGTCTAAAAGTAGAACGGTTAAATTTATTGCCTGATACCTGAGGCAACTCCCAGAGAGGGGGACACAAAACGAGGTGAGTTTGATCCAAACTAACAATCACGTACTCACTTGGACTGAATGACTGCAATGTAGTATAATGGATTATGATTTAAAAAATAGTTTTTGCGGGTCTAAAACCTAAAATATCGTAATTATGTTCTCTTAAAATCCATTACTTAAAGTGTAATTAGGATTGTACGACCCTCAGACGATTTTGGAACTACGTAACGGATTTTAAGAGCACATAATTTGAATATCTTAAAATATATATGTGTGTGTGTGTGTGAGAGAGAGAGAGAGAGAGAGAGAGAGAGAGAGAGAGACCCCTCTAAAATCTGATGGCCCAGTCTGCTGGGGCTGTAAAATACACTGAATGCACCTCTGCAGAGTATTAAAATTCCCCGACGGGTGTTCTGGATATGACACTAAACAACCTTATGGTGAAGCTTCAGTAATGTTGGATCTTTGGGGAATGCGGAGTACTCATTTATTGCCATCGCTCCCAGGTCTACTCTGACCTGGAGTGGTAGCACCTAACAGGGTCCTATATATGGGTTGAATAGAACTAAACAGTGTACATTAGCTAAACTGAATTGTTTGAAATAGAATTGTTTTTACATTTAATTATGTGTTAAAAAACTGTACTTATGCTAAACTGAATTGTTTGAAATAGAATTGTTTATATGTATAAAAATGGATTTCGCATTGAATAACCAACAATGGTTGATATGCCATAAAACCTAACTAAACAAAATCATATATTTAATATATATGTAAAAAAGAATTTCTCATTAAATAACCAACAATGGTTGATATGCCATAAAACCTAACCACACCGAATCATATATATTTGATATATATGTATAAAGAGGATTTGGTATTAAATAACCTACAATGGTTGATATGCCATAAAACCTAACCAAATTAAATCATATATTTAATGTATATTTATAAAGAGGATTTGTCATTAAATAACCTACAATTATTGGTGTGCCATAAAACCTAACGAAACCAAATCCTATATATTTAATATACATGTATAAAGAGGATTTGTCATTAGATGACCTACAATGGCTGATACGCCATAAAACCCTATTAAACCAAGCCAAACCCAACCCAACCAAACCAAACCAAACCAAACCCTATATATTTAATATATATGTATAAAGAGGATTTGGCATTAAATAACCAACAATGGTTGATATGCCATAAAACCCAACCAAACCAAATCCTATATATTTGATATATATGTATAAAGAGGATTTGGCGTTAAATAACCAACAATGGTTGATATGCCATAAAACCAAACCAAACCAATCTAATATCTGACGCGTGGCACTTAGTGCACTTTCACATGCAATATGTTTAAGAAAATGTACATTGTTAAGAACAACCTATGTTCGCTTAAAGCAATTCTCAAGTGTGGGTTGTTCAGTAGTGCGTATAAACATTTTCTGTTTCTAGCTTGAGCTCTTGAGTGACTTAAAGATTACAAATTCCCATGACAACAAGAGAATATGGGGGATGCCACTGGGAGCCCTTAATTTATACTTCACATATAGGTGACAAAAGATTAACTGCCGCTGACAGAACCATTGCGAATACGAAAACAAAAATTAGAATGTTTCCATATTTCATAACAAAGCAACCTTGGAATTAATCTTTATTTATTGCGGACTTTTTTACCTCATCTTGCTAGTTTTTGTGTTGTTTCTTCTTCTTCACTACGTTTCGGCCAAATTTCACCTCTGACCTTCTTCAGGTGATTTACCGCGACCTCGGATAGGAATGCTGAGTCTTGTAACCGTATCCCCAGTAATTACTGCCTTCCATAGTTGTTGTCTATCGCACCACGTCCAGAGGTTTACTTGGTCAAAAACGTGGTGCAATAGACAACAACTATGGAAGGCAGTAATTACTGGGGATTCGGTTACAGGACTCAGTATTCCTATCCGAGGTCGCGGTAAGTCACCTGAAGAAGGCCAGAGGTGAAATTTGGCCGAAACGTAGTGAAAGAAGAAACAACACAAACAAAAAAAACAACAACAAAAAAACCTACCAAGATGAAGACAAAAAGTCCGCAATAAAAAAAAATTAATTCTCAGATTAAGAAGCCTCATCTCAAAATGATTCCAATTAAAGACAAGTACAAAGCAACCCTTTCTAGGGCTATTACTGCTTTTTCCACAATGAAAGGTGTCTAAAAAAGGTGACTTAAAAAAGCTTACCCGTATATGTCTCTGTCATTAAGTACGAATGGCTGGGTATCCAATCATGCGCCCGAATTTGCAACAAAAGAAAAATCATGAAAAAGACATCTATCATTCTCGACGGGAGCGTCCCCCACCCCCGGGGATTGAGCACTTTAGCGAATGAATTAACAGTTGCCACTCACGTAATGCAAAGCTCATCTAACAAATTGAGCACTTCGGTATCCGATAGCTTAAAATGTAAACAAACTATAATTAATACATATACTTTAAATTCCCGAGCTGGCATTGGGGCGACTGAGGGCAGAGAGGTATGTTATCGATCTGACATAAAGTTAGGCAGATTTCAACCCCAGTTTGAAGCGTCTTGCGTGTCTAGCCACACTGAAGAGTTATACAACGAAACAGTCTGTCTATGGACGACAGTATATATATATATATATATATATATATATATATATATATATATCCCCAACTATATATGGCCCGGTCTAGGAGAAGGAAAGACTGAATTAAAAATTTGAGGGGTGTTGTACGCGAGAATCTGTGGCTCACAGCTCCTCCATTCATGTTTTCAACTTTTCCAAGAAATGTGTCTGGTTCTACACAAACTTTTTTCTCCACTATAAACAAATCACTTATTTAGGTAATCCAATAGTCCATATCTTTAACTGAATTGTTGGGCCCACATACGTCAAGATCGACAGGAGAGTTTGGTTTGGTTTGGTTTGATGGCATATTAACCATTGTAGGTTATTTAATGCCAAATCCTTTTTATACACATATATTTGATATATAAGATTTGATTTAGTTTGGTTTTATAGCATATCAACCATTGTTAGTTATTTAATGCTAAATCCTTTTTATACGTATACATTAAAGATATCATTTCTAAACACATTTTGTAGCTAACATTTTTAATCGAGCCTGAATTCGTTTTTTCTTTTGTTAATCATTTGTTTGCTCACAGTTTTCAGATATTGCTATTTAACACTAACAATTCAATTAAATATCAGTCATTTGTTTACACAATTAGATGATCAAATACTTTAATTTCAAACAAGTCAGTTTAGCATGTCATTTGTTTGCACCCAGTTTAAATATGAAAGCGCGCAGTTTAAATATCAAAGTTCTATTTGACCCATAGTATCCTATCAGGTGCTACCACTCTGGGTCAGAGTGGACCGGGGAGCGATGGCAATGAAGGGATACTCCACATTCCGTAAAGCTCCAGCATTACTAGAGCCTCACCATCAGATTGTTTAGTGTCATATCCGGGACACTCGTTGTGGGGGGGGTCTTACTCCTCTGCAGAGTTGCAATCGGTGTATTCTACAGCCCCAGCCGATTGAATCAGACGAGAGAGTCAATCATATATATATATATATATATATATTGGATTCAATGGGTAAACGGTTGTTTAAATTAAGCAAAAATGAAAATAACACTGACATCTCACTATATTTACCAAAATTACATGAAAATTTCTTGCAATAATATAGATTAAATTTATTCAAAGAAATTGCAATTGGCTTCAACCACGACCTCCTGAGCAATTCGGAATCTCCTGCAAGCTTTTACGACGGTCTCCTTGTTTAAATTGGTAAATACTACCTTTATCCTTACCTTCAGTTCATTTTTGGTGTTGCACAGTTTTGCACACGCGCCCCACACACAAAAATCAAAGAGATTGCAATCAAGAGAGTTTGGCAGCCAGACGTTGTGGGTGATGTAGACGCAGAAATTTTCTCACAGCAAAGACTGGGTACTGTTTATATAACATAGCGCACAGTCCTGTTCCCAGAAATAGGGTTTTCCAGCAGCTACCCTCCCTATCCAGGGTGGAACTACCTCTACAAGGCACATGGTGTTGACTCTGAAGCCATATGGGAAGATAATTGGAGGTATAACGTCACCATTGCTAGTGACCACTCCAAACGCCATGATTTGGACTGGGTGTTTAATTTTCATGAATATGAACATAAATCTGTCCTCAGATTACACAAAGTTAAATGGTCAAATAGTTTTATTCCTAACTATTCAATTTAACATAAATCTTTTGTGTGCACACAGTTTAAATGTTAAACCATTCTATTTGACCCCTAGATAGGACCCTATCGGGTGCTAACACTCCAGATCAGAGCGAACCTGGGAGCAACGGCAATGAAGAGATACTCTACGTTCTCCTAAGCTTCAGGGCTGGAGCCTTACCATCAGATTGTTTGGTGTCATATCCAGGAAAATCGTTTGAGGAGGAGGGTCTTAGCACTCTGCAGAAATGTAGCCGGTGTATTCTACAGCACTAGACGACTGGGCTGGTTGTCATAGCTAGTGGCTCCCCCAAACACCATGATGTGCGCTGGGATGTTCAATTTTGATCAATATGAATATGAATCCCTCGTTAGATTTATACCTAAACCCTATGAAATCTTCGTATTGGCGTTTCCTGCGTAAAGGTCAAGCAGTACAGCATGCCGTTTCCAAATTTCTGGAGGAGTCAATTGTATCATGGTGCTGCTTTCCTCACAAACAGTCCCCCACAGACTCTTGTTTGTTGCACAGTAGACAAAAGCTGAAACAAATAAAGCACATGCGTGAAATAATAATTTAAAATTGCGAAAATTTACCCATCGTAATCTATATATATATATATATATATATATATATATATATATATATATATATATATATTAAAATAAGAAGGTCCACGAAGAGATATGTATTTTTTGAATTTTTTTTTTTTTTTTGGTTCTTATATACGTGTTATATATATGTATTTTTCCAACTTGTTGCTTTCGTAAGAGAACATATATGGCTCAAGGCCTTGTTAACGGGGTACTCAATGAGACTTGGTCAGGCGGGTTTACATAGGGGTTAAAACCCGCCTGACCAACCAAATCTGGAAACAAGAGTTAGTTCAAGTCTCATTGAGTACCCCATTAACAAGGCCTTGAGCCATATATGTTCTCTGACGAAAGCAACAAGCTGGAAACATACGTATATATAACACGTATGTAAGAACAAAATAAATAAATTCAAAAAATACAAATCTCTTCGTGGACCTTCTTATTTCAAAATATATCCTTATTCTTTCTTTGGACCAACAACAATGATCTTTACATATATATATATATATATATAAAGGAAAATAGATATATCTAAGAGGTATACTTATTTTCAGACTGGTACGTATTAATATTTTTGGGTACTGAGTTTCGATGCAGTAGAGTTTGGTAAAAAGTAATGTCTAATAATATCCGTTTTGATTGTATAATATTCCTCTAGGAATAATAAAATATTTGATTTAGAAAAGAAAATTAATCTTTATTAAACAATTTTAAGGGTGCACTTATTTATGGGCGATACTATAAAGTAAAATATTAATCTCGGTGTGTTGTCTTGAAATAGAAATAGAAATCTGGTTGGTTGGTTGGTTTATTATTTAACAAAGTACTTGCAGATGTATAGAAGTGAATTTTTCACAGGAATCTTTAGAAAAGAAATAAAGTTAAGCACATTTTCTCTAGATCGTTTAATCAATCGATAGGGGATTATTCTTATCTTATTACTTTCGAGTTTTTCACACCAGCTTTGATAGGTCTAAGTGACAGCAAGTCTCCTCGGGTTTCCAGAACTCTTCTCAGTATCCTTGCCGTAGTACTATAATCAGTATGGTATCAGTAATTCCTCTTTTCTCCAGTTCATCGAGTCTCTTTTCCAGTTTCTATGAAACCGTCCCAAAGACACTAACTACAATTATTATCACAGTTCCACAGGTTTTTAGTCCTCTAGCAAGGTCCAGGTATTTTCCCAACTTTTCGCCTTCTTTTATTTTCACAGTATAGTCTGCTAGTACACAAAATCAACTTTATGTTATTTTCAAGAAGAAAATAATATAAAGTTAATTAACTCTGAAGCTGGTCTTCTGGCCTAAATGGAGTGATCCGATGGGGCGACCCGATCAATTCTAAAGTCTTAGAGAATTTTTTGCGTTTCTTATTCCAGGGCAGATTCAGGTTTTTGAATATGACTTATGTCAGTACGGCGAAATTACAGTTTCTTGCACAATTCTCGGTGGATCGGCTTACTTACCCAGTCGTGCCTTTCCGCACCTTTTTTCAGGAATATTTATCAATTTCCAGGATTTTTCGAGATTATCTCAAACCATCCAACGAACTCGAAACCGTCTTCCTTACGCTACGCTCGGTGTAAACAATCAGTAACACATAGTAAATAAACAATAAAAACCAATAAAATATCTGATAAATGCAAATAATTATCCTAGATTTTAATAAAAACGATATTAAATCTGCCGTTATTTTTCTCCTTGTGAGTTTTTATACTCATATACAGAGTGAGGTGCTTCTAAAAATCTAAATAGTGCTTTTCAGGTCTCCAGGAGTCTCGTGAATATTCTGGTTGATTTTAACAGTGCAGTCTAGGTAATCTCAATTCTTCCTTTGATATCTTATTCATTTACACAGTGAGGTGCTTCTAAAAATCTAATTAGTGCTTTTCAGATCTCCAGGAAGTCTTGTGAATATTCTGGTTGATTTTAACAGTGCAGTCTAGGTAATCTCAATTCTTCCTTTGATATCTTATTCACATAATCTCTTTTGCCCAATCGGTTGGGGATGTAGAATACACTGACTGCTTCTCTGCAGTGTCCTGGATATGACACTAAACAATCTGATGGTGCGGCGCCAGTAATGCTGGAGTTTGGGGGGGATGTGGAATACCCCTTCATTGCCATCGCTCCCAGGTCAACTCTGGTCCAGGGTGGTAGCACCTGAGAGGGTCCTATATATGGGTCAACTAGAACTAAACTGCGTACTTATGCAAAACTGAATTGTCTGAAATAGAAATGTTTTTGACATTGAAACTGTACTTACGCTAAACTGAATTTTTTTAAATAGAACTGTTTTGACATTTAACTATGTGAGGACAAAAACTACACTTATACTAAACTGAATTCGTTGAATTAAAACTGTTTGACTAAACTGAATTGCTTGAAATAGAAATGCTTTTGACAATTCAACGGTGTACTCATGCTAAACTGAATTGTTTGAAATAGAACTGATTATCTGATAAAATTGGATTTTGTGTTAAATAGCCTACAAAGGTTGATATGCCATAAAATCCAACCAACCAACAACCAACCTAGTCTCTTTTCCAGATTTTCGGGGACTGTTCCAATGGTCTTAATATAATTGGTATCACCATCACCTTCATCTTTCACAGTTTCTTCAGCTCACAAGCAAGATCTCAGTATTTTTCTATCTGGAACGGTAAAATTTACTTGATGGCAAGTTCTTTTTTTTTTTCTTATTAAATCACACATAGTATAATCTTCTGGTCAGAATTTGGCGGTCCGTTTATATTTCACAATCTCAGATAACTTATGTATCTCATTTTCTAAAACAGATTCTGATTTCTGAATATAACATGAGTCTCCATTTGTCCCAGTCTTCTGGCTTTCTGAAGTATTAATACATAGGAAACTAGGGGGGTTGCAGAGAATGTCATTATCCAGGTACATGAAATTAGAGCGTCCAACATTCGAAAGAGGACAATCAGGTCCCCTATGTTAGCCACCAAAGGAGCACCTACCGATCATGACACTCGAATCTGTTATTTAAGTTCCACGTTTATTTTTAAGGATTTTTGTTATTATCATAAGAAGTGTATTTGGACTATACTAGACTCAGAGGTTGTTTATAACCTGTATTGCTATTAAAGGACTGGGTAGTACGGTATTTTCTTACAGAAGAACATATCATTATTTTACTCCTTGGGTATTTTTCACACCAGCATTAGCTGATGGTCTTTCACAATAGTCTGAGTGATAACATGTCTCCTCAGGCCTGCAGGACTCTCATCAGTATTCTAGCTGATCTTAACAATTCTGTGATCTGGATGGTCTCCATTCTTCCTCTGGTTTCTAACTTCTCCATTCTTTTTTCGAAGCTTTGGGGACCGTTCCAAGTGCTCCAATTACGATCGGTATCACCATCATCCCTATGTTCCATAGTTTTTAGCTTTCAGTCAAGATCCAAGTATTTGTCAATATTTTCGCTTTTTTTTTTTTTTAAGTTTTACTCTGTGGTCTGCCAGAACGGCAAAATCTACGAGACAGCAAGTTCTTTTTCTCGTTAATTAATACTAGATCTGGTCTTCTGACCGAGATTAGATGATCTGCTTGTATCTCAAAGCCTTAGAGAATTTTGAGTTTCATTCACTTGGACGGATTCTGGTTTATGCATATACCACTTGTTTGTATGGTCAAATTTCAATTTCTTGCACAATTCCCTGTGGATCACCTTCCCTATCCAGTCGTGTCTAGTCTTCTACTCTTTCTGTACTGGTTTGCTACATTCGCTTATTATATTATTAACCGTTTTATCACTTTTGTTTATTATTATTATTATTATCTTTTCTTTATAATTATTATTTTGTTTATTATTATTATTTTGTTTATTATTATTATTATTAGTAGTAGTAGTAGTAGTAGTAGTAGTAGTATTTTCTTTTTTATTATCATTATCATTCTGTTTATTATTATGTTTATTATTATTATTATTATTATTTTGTTTATTATTATTGTCATTAGTAGTAATAGTATTTTCTTTTTTTATTGTCATTATTATTCTGTTTATTATTATGTTGTTTATTATCATTATTATTATTTTGTTTAATATTATTTTGTTTATCATCATTATTATTATTTTGTTTATAATTATTATTATTAAAATTATTATTATTATTATTATTCTATTTTGTTTATTATTATTATTTTGTTTATTATTATTATTTTATTATTATTATTAGTAGTAGTAGTAGTATTTTCTTTTGTTCATTATTATTTTTATTCTGTTTATTATTCTGTTGTTTATTATTATTATTATTATTATTATTTTGTTTATTATTATTTTGTTTATTATTATTACTATCATTATTTTGTTTATTACTCATTAGAGTTTTTCATATCAGCGTAAGCTGATGGTCTTTCACTGGAGATTGAGTGACAGCAAGTCTCCTCAAGTCTTCAGGACTCTTCTCAGTATTCTGTCCGTTTTCAATAATGCTGTTGTTTGGATGGTCTCCACTCGGCCGCCAACTTCCAAATCTTCCAGGTCCTTTAATAATCATTTAGTTACTGTGCCAAAAGCACCAATCACAATTGGTATAATTGTCACCTTCATGTTCCATAATTTTTTCAATTCTCTAGCAAAGTCAAGGTACTTATCTCGCTTTTCACATTCTTTCAGTTTTATTCTATAGTCAGCCGGGACAGCAAAGACGACAATTTTGCTGATTTTCTTCTTTTTTTTTTTTTTTTTTTGTTGATTATTATAAGGTCTGGTCTTCTGGCCGAGATTAGGTGATCCGTTTGTATATCAAAGTCTCATAGGAGATTGTGTGTGTCATTTTCTAGGACAGGTGCCGGGTTGTGCATATACCATTTGTTGGCATAGTCAAATTTAAATTTCTTGCACATTTCCCAGTGGATCACCTGGCCCACCCAGTCGTGTTTAGCCTTGTACTCTTTCTATGCTAATTTGCTTCATTCACTTATTATGTGATTGATGGTTTCATCTCTGTCACCGCATAGTCTACATTCGCTATTTTGTTGCGTCTTATCTATCCTCGCTTTGATATGATTGGGTCTTATGACACTGTTTTGTGCTGCCATTAGGAGAGATTCTGTTTCTCTCTTAAAATGTCCTTTTCTTAGTCATGTCCAGGTTTTGTCGTGTGAGATGTTGTTTATTAGTCGTTTAACCCCCCCCCCCATCGAGTTGTTTTCCTTCCCATTTTTATTTCCTAGTTTTTGTCATTCTGTTATCTATCGTGTTGTCAATATTGTTTCTGATGACCTTAATCAGTCCTCTTTCGTGTTTTCCTATGTAGTCTTGAGTCGTTGTATGGATGTGTCAACGTTGTCTTCGATGCTGGCAAATCCTCTTCCTCCCTCTTTTCTTGGTACATATAGTCTGTCCACGTCGTCTCTGGGATATAATGCCTTGTGCATGGTCATTAGTTTTCTAGTTCTTTGGTCCATTTGTCTAAGTTCCTCTCTGGTCCACTTGAGAAAGGGTCCCAAGTATCTAACGATGGGTACAGCCCAAGTATCTATTCCTTTGATAAGGTTTCTGCTAGAGAGCTTTGTCTCGAGTAGTTTTCTAGTTCTCCTGAGATATTCTTTTTGAATTTTGTTTTTCATTTCGACTTGTTTGATGGTGTCAGCCTCCAAGATTCCTAAGTATTTGTAGGTCTCGTTTTCCGTGAGCGTTCTGATCTTGTCTTGATTTGGTAGTTCTATTCCATCAGTTAGATGTCGTTTGCCACTTTTCATGACGAGTAGAGCGCATTTTTCAATGCCAAATTCCATCCCTATGTCTTGACTGAATATTCTGTGTGTATTAGGGTTTCCAGTTCTTTTTCATTTTTTACAAATAGCTTTATGTCATCCATGTACATTAGGTGGTTGATCTTTTCTAGCAATCTACTAAGTTTGTATCCGTCCGTGCATTTTCTGTGTGTGTGGTTTAGTGGCATGATGGCAATTATGAATAGTAGGGGTGATAGTGCATCTCCTTTGAAAATCCCTCTTTGGATCTTTGTTTCAGCCAAGCTTTTTCCTCCTGCTGTTAATTCAACTCTCCAGTTTTTCATGTTTTTTTCGATGAAGTTAATGATTTCGTGTGATATTTTGTACATTTTGAGACAGTTTGAAACAGTTTAATATTATTATTATTATTCTCTTTTGTCTATAATAGTTTTTCACATCAGCTAACGCTGATGGTCTTCCACTGGAGTTTGAGTGACAGCAAGTTTCCTCAGGTCTCCAGGACTCTTCTCAGTATTCTAGCCGTTCTCAACAATGCTGTAGTTTGGATGGTCTCCACTCGGCCGCCAACTTCCAAGTACACCAGTCTCTTTAGTAATCCTTTAGTTACTGTTCCAAACAAACCAATTACAATTGGTATAATTGTCACCTGCATGTTACATTGTTTTTGTTTTTTTTTCAATTCCCTAGCAAGGTTGAGGTACTTATCCTTCTTTTCACATTCTTTCAGTTTTATTCTGTGGTTAGCCGGGACAGCAAAATCGGCAATTTTGCAAGTTCTCTTTTTTTTTTTTTTTTTTTGTTAATTATTATGAGGTCTGGTCTTCTGACCGAGATTAGGTGATCCGTGTATATGTCAAAGTCCCATAGGCGTTTAAGTGAGTTATTTTCAAGGACAGGTGCTGGTTTGTGTATATACCATTTGTTCGTATGGTCAAATTTAATTTCTTGTGCATCTACGAGTGGATTACCTTGCCCACCCAGTCGTGTCTAGTCTTATGTTCCTTCTGCGCTAATTTGCTGCATTCGCTTATTATGTGATTGATGGTTTCATCTCTATAACCACATAACCTACATTTGCTATTTTGTTGCGTCTTATCTATTCTCGTTTTAATAAGATTAGTTTATTATTATTATTATGTTTATTATTATTATTCTCTTTTGTTTATTATTATTATTATTATTCTGTTTATTATAATTAATATTTTGTTATTTATTATTATTATTTTGTTTATTATTATTATTATTATTATTATTCTCTTTCCCATGCCTTCTAAGACCATTTTCAGGGCTCCAGTACAGGTGGTATCAACGTCACCTTCATGTTCGACAGATTTTAGCAAGATCATACGCAGTCTTGATTTCAATTACTGGTTTAGTCGCAACTTAATATCAGAGTTGTGACTTTAGATATTATTATTATTATTATACTTTTGGATAATTATTATTATTATTATTATTGCTGTTGTTGTTGTCGTCGTGATTTGTAAGCCAGTTATTATCGTTATTATTGTATTATTGGAAATTTGCTTTTGTTCTTCAATCCCATTTTTTAAGCGACATTATCCGTTCACAATGGAATTTTTTTTTCCTTATGACACGTGACCAACTTTTCGATCTGAGACCCAACGAGAGTCAGCCACGTCTTATTGTCTGGTTGTATTCCTTTTAAAAGACCGTCATCTGCTGAGAGACATCACTTGCTAACAAATACGCAGTTTAATCGGTAATCATGAAGTACTTTTGGTTGACATTTTGCCTGACTCTGCTCTGTAAGTACAATGTTCATTCATTATTTCACTTTATTCTTATTTCCACTTAGTTCTTGCTACAATCAAAGTATTAAAAAAAAGACTATCAAGAAGAATTTTTGTTTTCTTGGTGGTCTAGTCGCTTTTAATTTAAAAGTCAAATCATAGAAAGATCAAATGCAAAAGGAAAAACTCTCATTATATTCAACGCTTACAGAATCATCATCAAGTCGCACTGCTAACACAGATTTCTCTCTCTGCCTCTCTCTCTTTCTCTCTCTCTTTCTCTCTCTCTATCCGTCCCTACCATCCATCGCTCCTAGCAGGTTCTCTAAACTACATTCTGTGTTCGCATAGAGCTGATATTCTTACTGGTCGGCCCACACTGGCACGTCCATGTGAAGGAGTCCATAGAAGAACGTTATCTATGAGTTCGTCCTTGCTTTTCCAACACTGTCCTGCCTGTCTTATTTGTCTTACTTGTATGGTTTTAGTGATGGGTGATACGTGGTCTTACAACTGTTGTTTCGTGGGGTGTTGCTTCCAGGATTTTTTCAATGTAGCTTGAAGCATTCTTGTGTAATTTCCATCTAGCTTTTTTTCCTCTGCGTTTTGTCAGCTTCCATGTGGTGCATTCATAGAGTAGTATTGGCACAGCCATAGCTAGGAAGAAATCCCGTTTTATTTTGCAGAATGGTGTATCAAATGTTTTTGCATGAATGTATTAAGCGGTCAAAAAGCCGAACAGTGCACGAGATTCCAAAACCTCAGAGATTCAAGTTGCATAAGTCTCATCTTTGAAGTGTCTTCAAATGAATCATTGTCTTATAGCTAAAATGTTCTAACACAGCTGTTCTATCAATCTAACTCGAGGGATAATTATTCACTGAGAGAGTGATTTTTACGGTATGTCAACCCGTCTAAGGTTATCTTATATCAAGACATTATGGAATCGCATTCATTGTACGTATTTATTATTTTATTCATTTGCATAGTGTTATGTTTTGACCTTCGACCTGTCCCCCCAAAAAAACATGCTATTCCAAGGTGATGTACCGGAAGGAAGTGACACATTCCAATGGCCAGTAATCGAAAGAGATCGCGCGGGCGGATTAAGGCTTATAATATGGGACAAGGTGAAGGTCCCACTGTGCCAATACAGACTGATGCACCGGAAGAGAGTGACCTCTGAACTGCATGACAGTTATTTCCGCTTGATGACGATTAAACATTCGATTTCAAAGATCCAGTGGGCGATCGTGTGGGCGTTGAATTATTATTTAACTCAGTTGAGTTCGAGTCCAAGAAGCAGTTAGCAGTTGCCAGTAGAATTCCAGACAGCTAGAGACCAGATGTGGTAGGGAAAGCCACACCCGACCGAGGGGGCCCTCGGAAACCCCGATGGAGTGGACCCCAGCATCAGGAGAACAAGAAAGACACAACGTGGCAGTCATAACAGTGGGGTCAAGATATTACAGTTTATATTCAGTCTCCAGCTCCCTCTCACATGCAACCCTTGAACAACCCTTTCGAACCTTACAAATAAAGTGAGAGGTAAGATATTGTTAAAGAAGTCTTTCTGCGTCTTTCTGCGTGCGTCTGTCTTTGTTGTTGTGTCGTTGTGATGCTGTAGATGACTATACAACAATAGTTGTTTTTTAAGGGTTTTTTTTTTCATACATTCCTATCGAATACGAATAATCTAAACAGATTTATTTGAACCATAGATATGACCCCAACAGGTAATACCACTCCAAGTCGATCAGGGAACAATGGCAGAGCTCCAAAACAAGAACCTCACCCTCATATGCAGTTTAGTGTCATACCAAAGACACCCTTTTGAAGGAGGGGGTCTTACCCTTCTACAGAAGATCTAGTCATCGCATTCTTCGCCCCACCAACCGGAATGTCGATAGTGTATCGTTCAAAAATAAGTACACTCTTTAACAATTTGTTAAAAAAGTTTTCAACTAAACGAAAGATCATCATTTTCATGTCATGCCGCCAGCACAGATCTCTCTGACCCTCTCCTACCACCCCTCACTATCATCCCTCGCTCCCTGTAGGTCTTCAAAGCGACATCCTGTATCGGCACAGAGCTGTTGTATATTGGTTCTAGCTGGTCGACCTGCCTTTGCTCGTCCATGTGAAGGGGTCCACAGGAGTATGTCACTTATGAGTTCGTCCCTACTTCTCCAACAGTGCCCCGCATGTCTGGTTCGTCTAACTTTGATAGTTTTCGTGATGGGTGGTTAGTGGCCGTACATCTGCTATTTTGTGGGGTGCTCAATATTGCTCGCAGCATTCTTGTGTAGTTGCCGTCAAGCTTTTTCTCCATACGTTTAGTTAGCGTGTAGTGCATTCATATAGCAGTATCGACACGACTGCTGCTTAGAAAAAAACTGCGTTTTATTTTATATGACCGATAGTCTATCGATAGTTGTCCATGCCTTTGCTAGTCGCGTGTTGATGTCTGTCTCGGTTGATGAGACACTGTTTCCTAGGTAGGTGAACTTGTCTATTAGTTTCTGAAAACTATCGTTTAGTGTGGAGATGTCGCCTCTTTGATTAAAGCACATATATTCCGTCTTATCTGCGTTGGCATAGAGGACTATGCCAGCAGCTGCTCGTGTTTTTATTATTTCTAGTTGAGTATTATACAATTAAAACGGATATTATTAGGTATTACTAAACTCCACAGCTTAGAAATTATGTAACTATAAAAAAAAAGAATATGTATTAATCCAAAAATCCCATCATTACGCAAAATATTACATTGCAAGTATATTTTCAAGCCGTCGACTAGAGCTCAAATCCTGCTCGAGGTTGCTTGCATTTCATTTCGTACTAATGCTCTTGGTAAAGGCATGAATCCATCTATTCTTTCGGGCTATGGATAAATAGAAGGGAAGACTGGTTTCTTTAATATTGGTTTGGCAACCAGTCTAGGAGAAGAAAAACTCTGAATTCAAATCAGTTTTCTTTTCGCCCTGTGTCACATCAAGCCCATGACGGAAGAGTCAGTAGGAATAGATAACACCTAATAATAACCATTTTAATTGTATTATGCTCCACAAGAAATAATGAAATTCTAATATATTTAGTTTCCAAGAAAATAAAAATTTTACTTTTAAAAATGTGCAATTAATTATGGTCAATACTGTGAGTTCGTAAGAATACTCCATAGAACTGGAAATAAAAACCCCAAGAGACTTCTGGTCGTTGGATGGTTTAGGTTAAAGGGGCCAGTAACTCTTTTCCCCACGAACCCAGATCATTGTCAGACCACCACTACCACCACCCACAATCAAAAGGAAAACAAGCGAGCCTGGGACTTGTAGTTTTAAACGGGGGTAGGGTAGCAATTTTTGGTTTTACCTACCCGTATTGGCCACTCCTCTCGTCAAACTATATATATGTGTGTGTGTATGTGTGTGTTTTTCTCTGTGTGTGTGTGTGTGTGTGTGTGTGTGTGTGTGTGTGTGTGTGTGTGTGTGTGTGCTGTTGATGGAGTATAGACCAATGGATATGCAACGTCAACAATACATTTTACATCGCTTTTGAAATAGCATATCAACTCATGTAACTTATTTAAACCTTAGTTGCAGGAATAAATGGATTTGAAGTTTGGTTTGGTTTCTTTGTTTAATGGCATATCAACCTTTGCAGGTTATTTAATGCCAAAGCCGTTCTCTGAGAAGAACAGTAGTGGTACTATTTAACACATAGCTGGGAGGATAAGGGGGTTCATACCTTTCCCAAGGGTATTTGCCCGAAAGTGAACGTAATAGAGCGACTGGAGTACGAACTCGCTTACTACGATTCCGCAGTCCATCACTTTAATCATTACACCACAAGGACACCCCCCCAAAATGGATTCATACCTTTCCCCAGGGTATTAGTCCGAAAGTGGACGTAAGAGTGTGACTGGAGTGCGAACTCGCTTACTGCAAGACCACAGTCCATCCATTACGGCCACGGAGACACCCCACTCTTGATCGTACTAAGAATAGTTTCTTGAAGTTATTATTATTTACAAAGAAGAGGAATTATAATTATTATTATTACTCTTTTACGTTTTTCATACCAACGTTAGCTGGTGGTTTTTCACTGTAGTTTGAGTGACAGCAAGTCTCCTCAAATCTCCAAGACTCTTCTCAGTATTCTGGCCGATCTCAATGATGCTATAGTTTGGATGGTCTCCACTCGTCCTTTTATTTCAAAGTCCTATAGTCTCTGTATCAATCCTTTGGTGACTGTACCAAGAGCACCAATTACAATTGGTATCACCATCACTTTTATTTTCCACAGTTTTTTTTTTTCAGTTCTCTAGCAAGGTCCAGGTACTTATCTTTCTTTTCGCTTTCTTTCAATTTTACTCTGTGGTCAGCCAGGACAGCCAAGTCCACAATTTGGCAAGTTCTCTTTTTGTTGTTGTTGTTGTTGTTGTTGCTGCTGCTGATTATTACAAAGTCTGGTCGTCTGGTTGAGATTAGGTGATCCGTTTGTATCTCAAAATCCCAGAGGAGTTTGTGCGTCTCATTCTCCAAGATAGATTCTGGTTTGTTTGTTTTGTTGGGTTTTATGGCATATCAACCTTTGTATGTTATTTAACGCCAAATCCATTTTTATATGAATAACCTGTTCCATTTCGAACAATTCAGTTTAGCATGAATACACAATTTAATTATCAAAAACATTTATATTTCAAACTATTCAAGCAGTTATATATAACAATTCAGTTTAGTGTAAGTACAGTTTAAATGTCAAAAACAGTTCAATTTCAAATTATTAAGTTTAGCATAAGCACGCAGTTTAAATGTAAGTACAGTTTAATTGTGAAAAACATTTCTATTTCGAGCTATTCCGTTTAGTCAAACACTTTTAATTCAGCTAATTCAATTTAGTATAAGTACAGATTTTGTTTACACACAGTTACATGTCAAAACAGTTCTATGTTAAACAATTCAGTTTAGTGTAAATACAGTTTCACTGTCAAAAAACAGTTCTATTTGAAATAATTCAGTTTAGCATAAGCACGCAGTTTAAATCTAAGTACGGTTTAATTGTCAAAAACATTTCTATTTTAAGCTATTCAGTTTAATCAAACAATTCAGTTTAGCATAAGTATGCTGTTAGTTCTATTTAACCCATAGATAGGGCCCTATCAGGTGCTACCACGCCGGGCCAGAGTGGAACTGGGAGCAATGGCAATGATAGGGTACTCCGCATTCCCCAAAGCTCCAGTACTGCTGGAACCTCACCATCAGATTGTTTAGTGTCATATCCAGGACACTCATTGGTGGGGTCTTACCCCTTTGCAGAGAAGCAGTCGGTGTATTCTACAACCCAACCGACTGGGCAAATAGATTCTGGGTTGTGCATATAAAATTTATATTATTATCATTATAAAAAGATGTAGTTTTTTCATAAGTAAAATAACAAATTAAATCTTGTCTTCCGTATTCTAACGTTAAATATAAATTCTCATTTCAGTGACAAGCACAGTTTGTAATTCATGCGACATCGAAGAATTCAGGTCATGTTATCTGAATGCTGAGTAAGTATATTTTTCCGGATTTTCATCAAGGTTAAATAGACACAAGGCCAATTTTTTGTTGGGGACTATGTACAAGTGTAGACTTATCATTGGCTGTTGCAAAAAAATGTTTGGCGCCATCGGCATTCCTATTCAGGAGCGCCTTAGAAGCTGGGCAATGAACTCAGTCCTCAGCCCTTTTTGGCGAGGGAGTTGGTGCTGCCGGGGTGGGGAAGGCCCCTGGAACCAAGCGATTAGTCTTACTTTGCTCACCCAGTTAAGTATGATCACAATGATATCAAAACTATATTTAATAGTGAAATCAACACCTCTGCAATTGGAAATGAATTTATATAAATGTATTTAATGTGTGCGTTTGTTTTTTGGATAGCTATAAATTCATATACTGGGGTTATAGAATTTCTGTGTTATAGTGTTTGGTAAAAGAAAACAATGCATCATAATATATTTTTTGGATAGCTATAAATTCATATACTGGGGTTATAGAATTTCTGTGTTATAGTGTTTGGTAAAAGAAAACAATGCATCATAATATATTTTTTGGATAGCTATAAATTCATATACTGGGGTTATAGAATTTCTGTGTTATAGTGTTTGGTAAAAGAAAACAATGCATCATAATATATTTTTTGGATAGCAATAAATTCATATACTGGGGTTATAGAATTTCTGTGTTATAGTGTTTGGTAAAAGAAAACAATGCATCATAATATATTTTTTGGATAGCTATAAATTCATATACTGGGGTTATAGAATTTCTGTGTTATAGTGTTTGGTAAAAGAAAACAATGCATCATAATATATTTTTTGGATAGCTATAAATTCATATACTGGGGTTATAGAATTTCTGTGTTATAGTGTTTGGTAAAAGAAAACAATGCATCATAATATATTTTTTTGACAGCTATAAATTCATATACTGGGATTATAAAATTTCTACGCTATAGCGTTTGCTAAAAAACAATGCCTCATAATATATTTCTAATTGTATATTTCACTTGAAATGATAAAATTCTAACATCTTTGCTTTCGAAAAAGATAACTTTTCATAGAAAATTGGCTGAGTTTATTTATCTATGGGTAACACACATCTATGGGTCGAGGTGTAATGGTTAAAGAGATGGACTGCGGGATTGTAGTAAGCGAGTTCGTACTCCGGTCGCGCTATTACGTTCACCTTCGGACAAATACCCTTGGGAAAGGTATGAGCCCCCTTATCCTCCCATTTATGGGTTAAATTGTACGACTACTGTTCTTCTTGGAGAATAGTTTTGGCATTAAATAACCTACAAAGGTTGATATGCCATTAAACAAAGAAACCAAACCAATCTTCAAATCCGTTTATTCCCGCAACTAAGGTTTAAATAAGTTACATGAGTTGATATGCTATTTCAAAAGCGATGTAAAATGTAGTGTTGACGTTGTATATTCACAACTGTTCTTCTTGGAGAATAGCTTTGGCATTAAATAACCTGCAAAGGTTGATATGCCATTAAACAAAGAAACCAAACCAATCTTCAAATCCGTTTATTCCCGCAACTAAGGGTTAAATAAGTTACATGAGTTGATTTGCTATTTCAAAAGCGATGTAAAATGTAGTGTTGACGTTGCATATTCACAACTGTTCTTCTTGGAGAATAGCTTTGGCATTAAATAACCTGCAAAGGTTGATATGCCATTAAACAAAGAAACCAAACCAATCTTCAAATCCGTTTATTCCCGCAACTAAGGTTTAAATAAGTTACATGAGTTGATTTGCTATTTCAAAAGCGATGTAAAATGTAGTGTTGACGTTGCATATTCACTACTGTTCTTCTGGAAGAATAGCTTTGGAATTAAATAACCTACAAAGGTTGATATGCCGTCAAACATAGAAACCAACCCAAACCGAAATGAGTTGAGAACAGTTGTTACACAATGAATAGGGTGTCTATTAATTTTGTAAAGTGTAGAATTCAAAATATATGAATTCAAAAGTTAACTGGTAATTCGTCCGATGAAGACTCATAGAAAATAAACAGCGATTTAATTGACAAGACTTGACCCCTGGCTTACATTAGATCAGTCTATTATAAATCACCCTGCTAATGACTTCCAGGGCCGTATTTGCTAGTTGGTTGTGATATATCCTATTTTTAATTAACAATTGACTTATCATTATTTTAAAAGATTTCTATTTTGAACATTTATTGAATGTAAATTATAACCTTCAAGGCGGAGGAAAATGTGTTGCATATTCACCTTTGACCGAGCCGTCAATCAGAGTTTTCTCTGAATAGGATGCACATGTGTAAATAAGCAGAAGTAGTCACGTTGTTAATCAGAAGTCGTGGGCGTTATGAAAGGATATATGCAGATGTCCGCATGAGGGTCCGAGTCAGTTGGTGTCAGAGTGACTAGAGTCAATGCCAGCTTGCAGTCACAGAGGGCACCCCACTGAGGTAGCAGCCCACAGCAACCACCAGTTGAGTGCCCTCGACCGAGAAGCAGAAGAAGTACCTAGTGGAGCCTTGAAGATAACACAGCGTGGTATGGTCAAGAAAAGAAGTTATGGGTTAATATAGCAGTGTAACGGTGCATAAATATTTATCCCAGGACGGGAGTTTATTTTACGCACGTGTGACGTCGGGGCAGTCTGGCACTTGACCCCTCGCAAAATAAGTCCTACTTAAGATTCCTTTTTCGGGCATATAGGTACTGGCAAATAATGTGGGGGTTAATTTGGGGCTAGACTGACCGGCGCTGGCAAGGGGTTTCCAAATTCACTTTACATATGTCACCAAATTCTTTCGTCTTCCTACCCCCACGGATAACGGAAAACATGGACTTCTAAGTTAAGATAGAATATAATTCACTGTCGTCGGCAATTCCAATTTCCCATGTAATGTTTTTAAAGGCGAATAAGACTCTTAGCGAGAATAAATTGAAGCGAATGAAGCTGAAATAGATATATGCAAACGAAGGAAACTCGACAGATTAATAACATAACGAATATATTTCGACACGAGGGAACATTAAAAATATAACAAAATTTTAATACGTGAGGACCAAACAAATATTTAAGGTGCCGGCTATATCACCAGCAGACAGTCTTAAAAATAAATGTCTCTCTCGACAGTCCTTTTCTTCTTTCTTCTTTTAAAACTTAAAAAGGTAGTTAATTCCACTCGTTCGTTTATAGTTTATGAAACGAATTTCTTCAGTCTATTTCTTTCCTTTTCTGAATACATATAAGTTCTAATATTTGGGAAGGTTAGGAGGAAAAACAGTTCAAGATGTACTTAGCTTTTAACTGGTTTACTTCGCAGATTCTTTTCTTTTACAGGCGAGAGGTGTTCTGTAGAATTTGGTGGGAAGGCACCTGTTATCTTCTGTCCAAGATTCTTCCCGCTCTTCCCCAGAGTTTCGGCGACAGTTTCAACACATCTTGTCACGCCGACTGCAGTCCCAGAACTCAATTCTTTTCACGGGTGAGATACCCGGGAGTTTTTTGGCATCAGGTCAGCACGTCCTCTCACAGCGACCTCCGTCCTAAAAACTAAATTCTTTATCCCTATTTCCTCTGACGAAAAGGGTACTATTTCCGACGCTAAGGCTTCGGCCTATCATTTGGCTCCTTTCTTCATCATCTCTATTTCATCTGGTCATGCTACTCAATGACCTACATTCCTTCTCCGTCCACCCAACTTTGGGTTATAGAGTGCAGGTAGCTTGACCTGCATTCTAACGGTCAGTCGTTGGGCTTGTTAGTTCAAACCCTGAAGGGGAAGGGAAATTAAATCTTACTTCTCCCCTCTCAGGGGCATACCACGTGACAGCAGCCTGTTTTTGTTTCTCTGTCTCCATCCATCTCTTTCACACACTACTGAGATTTGACTCCTTTCGAAAGAATAAAAAGGCGTATATATTTTTATAAAGAAATGTTGTGGTTATTTCTTCATCATACATTGACATACATATGCAACATTATTCAGTTTGGTGCTGAAGGCTGGTTCATGCCCACATGGCATGATTTCGAGCCTGAAGTTAAACTTAGACGATCAAGGAAGCGGCCGAGTAAAAAGTTAACCAATAAAGATAAGAAAACATAAAAGGAGGGAAGGAAGAAAAGTCAGAAAGAAAACGAAAATGAAAGAGAAGAGAAAGTCCCAAAATGCCACAAACTTGAAGAAAAGAAGGAAAACCAAGAGAAAATCGATGACAAAAGGAAGAATTCAACACATGAAAAAATTGGAAATTAAAAAGCTAGAAAGAATCTAAAAAAAAAGGTGGGGTCGGTACATTGTTCAAACTAAAAAAAAAATTCTTTTTCTTCGGTGTATCTTTGAAGTCCGGTGGTTCGCGTCGATAAAATTCAGTTAATTACGAAAAAAAACTTTTGATTTTATCTGTCTTTCAATGTTTTAGGAATCGCGTCCAATAGAATTTAAATAATTATAAAAGAAAATTGGAAATCGGTGATAAAGTCCAGAATATTTTAAACGTAAGTTAATTCTGAAAACTGCTAGATTTTGGCTCAACAGAGGAATAGAGTGGCGTATATGGTTTTATAAAAAAAGTGTTGTGGTTATTCCTTCATCACGGTATACAACATTATTCGATTTAGTGCAAGGTTGTAAAAACAAGCTTCGGATTATAAAACATTAGAATATTAACTTTTTATGGATGGACTTTGATAGTAAACAAATTTTTTGTGAATGAAATTTTGTAGTAACACTGTGATTTGACAATAGGATTTTAATCCGAGCTCTGGAGGGATCCTGGCATCTATGATATGTTGTCAGGAGAAGGCTCATGTAAATTTGGATCGGTAGTTAGGGAGTGGGTGGGTTTTGAGATGAAAATGTAGTATTGAACAGGTTTTTACTGGAAGTCTCCCTGAAATAGAATCGATATTTTTGGCTACTCGTAGAAGCCATACTAGGTTTTGTGAAAGTCTCCCCCTAGAATGAGGTCGAAAATTTTGAGGTACTGGTTAGAGGCCAGACTAGGTTGTGAAGGTCACCCTAGAATGGGGTCGAGAATTTTGGGGTGTTGGTGAAAGATCGGATTTTAGCACCCACGTGTTCATGTGTTGAAGACGATATTTTGAAACAGTGGATGGGAAATTAGGGAGTATGTGTGCAAAATCTTGGCGTGTCTCGTGGTATGCACTGGAAATTTACGAACTCAGTTTCGAATCGTGCTTGCAGGAGGAATATAGTTGAAAAATAGATGAATAAATAAAGAACCCTCGTTAACTTTTGATAAAGCAGTGGAAAAATAGAGGAAAACGAAAATGATAGCTGGATGAAGGCCATGCTTATTTCAAAGTAAAATTTGAAAAAAGAATGAAAAAGGGCTCGCGCTTAGGTTATCCATAAGAAAAGAGCGCAGAGTGTGACACGATGCGTAGCAATTCGTTTCCGTTTATGTTGGTGCCACTCAGACGATCTCTTTGTCTATTTTGGCGCGAAACTCACACAAAGGGCCTGAGGGCGAGATCTCGCACGAGACCGGAAGTGGAGGAAGGAAGGAAGGTCCCAGAGAAGACAGAGAGAGCCAGTTGATAAAGGAAGTCAGAAAAGACCAGTCGGCTTGAGAGAGCAGCCAAGAGAAGAAGAACCCAGTCAACAGAAGTCAACATGGCTAGTGGCTTTTGGAGCTGACCCAAGTCCGTGTTTGTTCGTTTGTTCTTTTCTTCCACCCTCTCGGTTGTGTTCTGTGTGGCCGTAAAGAAATGTGTGATGCCACTGGTCAGAAACCACTGGATGAATCACTGGCAATGAGTAGTTTGGTTTAACGAGATAGTCGGGGGTCAGCCGGCTGGGGTGTTATCACAAGAGAATGAGCAAGTATACAAAAAAATCATATATATATATATATATATATATATATGGAAATTATTGCAATGAAAAGAAAAGAGAATTGATAATTCAAAAAATAATAAATAATAAATGAATGAAAATAGAAAAATAAATGAAAAGGACACTCAGCATTGAAATAAAAGCAACGTTTTAATGAATTGAAAAGAAAAAAAAGGAAAGGAAAAAAAGAGAGACAATCGATAAGAGAAGAGGAAGAGACATGTCCTAAAAATAGAACTGTCATAAGCATGAACATTTTTTCTGAACTTTTTTTGTTTTTTACGTTTTCGGTTGTGAACTTTTTTTCTGGTTAGACATTTTGTTTTGACTACTACATTTTGACTTGTTATGAATTTTTGAAAAAAATTTCTCTCCAACTGCTGAGATCCTTAAAAGGGAATAATTGTCTAAATTTAAGCCAACATTTCAGGGTTTTTTTCCTCAGACTCATTTCATGAGATTTTTGATTTTTGGGGGTAGATGAGGAAAAAAATTTTTTTTTTTTTTTTTTTTTGCTTACTCGGTCAGACTTTGAATGACATGTACTGCAGTCTTTCTGTGTTCAAACATAGTTTAAAATTAAGAGAAGGTCATTAACCCGATGTTAATTTGAAAATTAGGGCACGGCTACCGCCTCTGATCGATGATATGCATTGAAGTTTCTACTTGTACAAGAGGACGCAGAGAAAAAAACGAAATTTTGAACAAATGGATTTGGGAAGATGAAATCGCGGAAAGCAAAAATTGATTAAGAAAATCAATTGCCAATAGATGTTTTGGCGTGGTATATTTTGGTTGTTGCTGGATGCATTTCAATTTATAATGCCATTTTGAGGTATTGGTCTTGGGCCATGGTGATTTTGTTGTTGAATTTTTGGAAATCCCCCAGTTATTCCAGGTAGGATCCCGTAGAGTGGATGATTGATATATAGTTAAAAAGGAATCCAGGCAAAATATGTTGCTGGAATGACCAGGGTCACGGGGTTTGTGACCTGGATTTGGGGGACCTAGACGTTGTTTTTAGTTTCCTCAAAGGATTGCAGAGAGTGACCCTATGGTATTTTTTGAATGGGATATGTAATTGTGTTGTAATTTTGATGTGTACATGTAGGATGGCCAACCACACCAAGAAAGGATAAAGAAATAATTCAGATAAGAACTAGAACAGGGTAATTGTTGCACGATTAGAAGGCCACCTTCTAAAATCTCTAATGACTGTTGTATTTTTGCTGTTGTTGTTGTTGTTGTTTTTGAAATTCTTTGTGAGATGTGGGTGTGAAGAGAGATGGAGGGGGACATGATAAAATGTCTACAGGTAGACATTCTGAAAATAAGTTGGGGAGGAGTGTTGTATATTGATCTTTGACCGAGCTGTCAATCAGAGATTTCTCTGAACAGGAAGCACCTGTGTAAATAAACGGAAGTAGTAACGTGATTGATCGGAAGTCGTGGGTGTTATGAAATAATATATGCAGATGCCGGCGTGATGGTCGGGGTCAGTTAGAGCCTGTGTGAATCTTGAGTCAGACCCAGCTTGCAGTCACGGAGAGTGCCTCGCTCGGGCAGCGGCCCACAGCGGCCTCCGGTTGAGTACCCCCAGCTGAGAAGCAGAAGAATAGCTAAGTGTGATCTTAAAGATAACACAGCGTGGTATGGTATGGTTAATAAAAGAAGTAGTTATGGGTTAATATAGCGGTCTGTCTTTGTCTCCCTGTCTCCGTCTGTCTCTCTCACACTCAACAGAGATTTGACCCCCTACGAAAGAATAAAAAGAACTATATAATTTTATAAATAAACTTTGTGGTTCTTCCCTCGTTATGGGTATACAACAAACAAAATCTGCCGAAAAACAATTGGCTTTGGGACTTTGAAACAGTTATTAGAACAAGATGATACATAAGCTAATGAGAAAAACCTGATACAGGACTTTTTTTTCTTAATTCTATTAATATATTTCATGTGTAAGTATTTTTGTACTTACATGAAGATATTTCTTACAATAATGTTTTTCCTCGTTGTAGGACGGACGCTGAAGAAGAGGTTTGTCTGCAAATGCCCAACTGTGAACAAGTGGCCGAGGATTTCAGACATCCACTGGAAATCGGTAAGAATCAACTATCATGACTGTTTTTTATTTCATTTTCATTTGTTACAAATTGGACGATTGTCAATGAAAAGTGTATTCGATGCCTACATGTACAGAGTTTCGTATATTCGTTTTTGCTGATAATGTTTGGTCTAATCTGTTTGTGATTCCTCATCGAAATCACATGAAGAAACAAATTTATAAAAACTTTATTACATGAATTCAAATACTGATTTTCGTATCTTCTTTTTCTTGGAAAGTGTTTCGTCTTATCTGTCCGTGATTCCTCATGGAAATCACGTGGAGAAGAAACAAATTCTTAAAAACTCTATTACATGAATTCATGTACTGAGTTTTGTATCTTCGTTCTCTTTGAGAATGTTTCGTCTTATCTGTTTGTGATTCCTTATCAAAATCACATGAAGAAGAAACAAATAAAAGACAGGCAAACATTTGCGTAGCAAAAATGCATTTAGCTACAATTAAAAGAAAAACAGAGAATGCCCATAAAAAGTTACCCTAGAGGTACATCGGTATTTTTATGAATTTACTAAAGTCACCTCAAATTGTAGGATTCGCTAATTGTGGTAACTACCAAAAACATCGTGTTTTTTGCTGAAAAATTGCTTTTTCTAACGATGTTATTGTGGTCCCTGTATCTGTTGTGGTTAAAGTGGAAATAAATTGGAGACATTATTTTCAGAGCCTAAAATGTTTCTGTGAAATGATTAACTAGGAGTGCAACAGTAATAATCAATCTGAAAGGAGTTGCCTCTAAGAAAAAGAAAAAGACTTGTCGATGATTGTTTACTATTATTGGAGTATGCTCTCTTGCATTGTTTCTATTGTACTATTTACCCAACCCTTCCACCATGTACAGGATATGACACAAGGTCAATTTTAAACTGAGTTATCGTGCGTTTAAATTCAGATTTTTCTTTCTCTTAAACTGGTTACTTAACCAAGGCTAAATGACCAAGTCTGCCCGATTATATACTCATAGCTCAGGGGGAACGAATGGATTTATGCCTTTACCAATGAAAATGAGAACAAAGTGAAACACAACTAACCACAACCAGGATTTGAACTCAGGTTGCCGATTCTATTTCAAATTACGATAACCGTTACGCTAAACAGGGATTATGTTTCGTAGAAAGTAGGTTTCCATTGGCCGAAGTTGCTGGCCCAACGCCGTCGGGTTTTGAATTTACAGAATTTTTCTTCTTTTCGACCGTTTGGCTTACTCCAACGATAAAGAAATCTGTGTTCCGTACTATTTACCCTTAGGTAGAGAGAGAAGTGCATGCTTTTCGACCGTTTTCCTTACTCCAACGATAAAGAGCCCAGTGTTCCGTACTATTTACCCTTAGGTAGAGAGAGAAGTGCATGCTTTTCGACCGTTTTCCTTACTCCAACGATAAAGAGCTCAGTGTTCCGTACTATTTACCCTTAGGTAGAGAGAGAAGTGCATGCTTTTCGACCGTTTTCCTTACTCCAGCGATAAAGACCCCAGTGTTCCGTACTATTTACCCTTAGCTAGAGAGAGAAGTGCATGCTTTTCGGCCGTTTTCCTTATTCCAACGATAAAGAGCCCAGTGTTCCGTACTATTTACCCTTAGCTAGAGAGAGAAGTGCATGCTTTTCGACCGTTTTCCTTACTCCAACGATAAAGAGCCCAGTGTTCCGTACTATTTACCCTTAGCTAGAGCGAGAGACGCATGCTTTTCTCAAGAGCTTTAGCCTTAAACGAAACGTAAACTGCCATGTCCAGGAATTGAACTCGGGTCACCGATTCCAGTTCCTGTGACTTTAACGGATAGGTGAGGTACGCCTCAAAAATTGTAACAGACTTTTCAGTTTCCAGCTTAAAATTTTCATTTAAATAGGTTCCCTGCACGACACAAGGGCAAATATCTTTTTAATCATAAATCATTTATGGTTGATTAGTAGCAAGTTCTCAATCGATTGATCGTTGGCGGATTTGGACTGTCACTGAGTCGAACAATTACTGCTGCTATAAATTTCAGATGACAATTTGATGATCTGCTGTATTTTACACATTGGTTGGTTGGTTTGTCGGCTATGTTTTATGGCATATCAAACCTTGTAGGTTTGATTTAGTTTTATGGCATATCAACCCTTGTAAGTTATTTAATGCCAAGTCGTCTTTATACACCTATATTAAATATATATATATGATTCGTAAACACATTTTGTAGATAATATTCTTTAACAAAACTGAGCTCTTTTTTGCACAGTTAGATAGTTTCAAGAATTGCTATGTAACAGTCACAATTTAACATCAGTCATTTGTTTGCACACAGCTCGTTCTATTTGACCCATACATAAAACCCTATCAGGTGCTATAAATCCAAGTCAGATTGAACCTGGGAGTAATGGCATTGACATTCCCCAAATTTTCAAGGCTGGAGCCTCACCATCAGATTGTTTAATGTCATATCCAGGACACTCGTTTTTCTTACATCACTACAGAGATGCAGTCGATGTAGTTAACAACCCCAGACGACCTGGCTATCAACCATTGGGGGTTATTTAATGACAAATCCTGTTTATATGTATATATTAAATATATGATTTTTGAAAGCATACTTTGTAGATAACATTTTTAAACGAGCAAGAGCGCATTTCTTTGATAACATTTAGATGGTTTCCAGTGTTGCTATCTAACACTAACAATTTAGCATCGGCTATTTATTTGCACACAGTTAAATGGATTACATATATGATTTGTAAGTGAATAGTTTCTCGGAAATCTTATTTTAAAAGAAAACGGATTTGTTTGCATATAAGTATTGCAATTGTTTTCGCAATGAATTGGTTGCAAGTATTGCTATTTAACACTAATAATTCTATTCAACACTATTCATTCATTTGTATGCAGTCAAATGGTTCCAAATATTACAATGTAATACCAATAATTCAATTTTTGCCCATAGGAAAACAATTCCAAGTATTCCACGCTAATAGCTTTATTTGCACACAGTTAAATGGTTCAAAGTATTGATAAGTAACACTGTTAATTCAATTTAACATCAGTCATTTGTGTGTATACAGTTAAATGGTTAAACCATTCTACTTGGCCCATAGATGGGACCCTATCAGGTACAACTACTCCGGTAGCCCTGGGAGTAATGGCAATGAAGAGGTACTCCACATTTCCCAAAGCTCCAGGACTGAAGCCTCACCATCAGATTCAGTTTAGTGTTATATCCAGGACACTTGTTGGTGAGATCTTACCCCTCTGCAGAGATGAAGTCGGCGTACTCTACAGTCGCACTTATATACGATAATGCTGAATTTTTTATAAATTTGTTGTATTGTGGTAACGAAGAGATATACAGTGAAATAAAGAGTTAATTATTTATTAACTCAAGTGGTACAGTCCAACAAATATTATAAGTCTCACGCTGTGGGTGTTACGTCCGAAGTTGGTCTTACTACCGACCGAGATCTTGCAGAACCCTCGTGCTTAAGAAACACGACGTCTTTTATACTTTCGCGATACCGGAAGTCACCTGATATGAGCCACTATACAACAAAATTCATCATCATTATTATCATGTCATTCTGCTACCACGGATTTCCCTGACTCTGTCTGTCTGTCTGTCTGTCTCTCTCTCTCTCTCTCTCTCTCTCTCCATTCGTCTCTATCATTTATCGCTTCCGGCAGGTCCTCCAGACAACGTACCGTGTCCGTAAAGAGCTGTTGTAGATACAATATAGCTGGTCGTCCAACACCTGCTCGTCTATGTGAGAGGTTCACAGACGTGACTAATATATTTCTCATAACCAAAATGAATTTAAAATTACCTCTATTCTCTATGCGCACTGGAACAACTTAATTAGCAAGAAGAATCCAACCCAATAGCATGAGGGTCATAAGTCATAAAGATACGTTTACATGGGTAAATCATACGTCGAGAATGGAAATCGATATCTGTCTCCCCACAGGAGATAATAATTCGCATGCCATTATTAGGGAGTTCAATTCTTACAGGGGATAACCTATAAACTTAATTAGACGTTTGATTTCATTGAAATTAGAATACGATTTCTATATGCCCTACAGGGCGTAAGAGACTCCCAAGAGGTGTCCTGGATATGACAATAAACAGCATCTGACTGTGAGGCTCCAGTTCTGAAGATCTGGAAGAGGATGGAGTACTCCTTCATTGCCATTACTTTCAGGTTCACTCTAACTCGGAGTGATAGTACTCGTTAGAGTCCTTCAATGGCTCAAATAATTCCGTTTAAAAATTATTCGGATTCGATAGGACCGTGTGCAAAAAAAGCACAATTAAGAAACAACTATACAAAAAAGTGCAAATATGAATATGAACGCGATTCCTTAACCACTAAGGTTGACATGTCATTAATATCAAAGAATCATAAATGGGAATTATTATCTTAATAAGTCAATTCGTGATTTTTTCGTTGCAGCAACACGGCTTCACTGTTGTATATCGGGGGTTGAAAAAGACAATAACACTTTTATATAGAAATATTCATCTCTCTTGTTTATCACAAAATCTACGAAATGGTCGGCGAGGAGAGAGAGGGTCAGGAATTGCCAAGAGGCTGGTACAGGCCTGACTTAAAACATTTATTCATTTTCATTTCTTCTTCGTTGTGGAATCATACTCGCTCTCGACATTAGCAAGCCTAGTACATTTAAACTTTTCTCAACCCAAGGCCGTCTGACCCTCTCGGGTCAACGCCCAAAGCGGCAACACGTCTGGTGTCTCCTCTGCTTTGCTCTCGGTTCTGTCCCTCTCTGTGTCTACCCTCATTGCTCAGGGTTGAAAACTAACGTCATTATATATTTTTGTGATGCCCACATACTCTTCTTTCTGGCATCCTATACACGTAATTCACGTGGCATTTCAGCTGTCTTTTGTTTACTTTAAGACACATCTACATTCTGTTTTTGAAATACACTAACACGACCTGTCAAAAGTCAATGTGTAACATTCACTTCATTATTATTATTATTATCTTCTTGATGACAACCTTCCCTTCCTCACAAGGAACAAAAAATACGTTATAACCTTCTCCTGTGTTAAATAATTAAGGACTTTGCTTAGGATAGATTATGCACGTGCACCTTTCTTTTCTTTTCTTTTTTTTTTGTTTTTTTTTGTTTTACGAATTAGAAATAAGACAAATTATTTTGGGGGCTTTTTTTAAAACTATATCGTTTAAAGAATAATATAATTTTCTTTTCACTTTTCAGATATTCCGATGGATGAGGATTAATAATATGCAAATTCAGAACGGAATTTTACTTCTCACTGAATAATTTCTGCTTATGAGGACATCAATGCATTGAATTTAAATAAAGCACTGTGCTAATGAAATGTTGTTGGTTTTATTCATTGTTGCATGGTCATCGACAACTGCTATGTCGGTGATAGTGATTATCAAGTGGGTTAGGAGAAGTCCAAAAACACAACTCGCCACATGTGGAATCTTGAGTTGTTTTATTTCCATCGTTCAGTTATGTAAGTAAGTTGGCGACCATAGTCGAGGATGACCCGAAGGCACCTTTTTCGATAGCTACTACACCAAGGTGTATGGGAGGACGCTACTCCTTTCCCAGGATTTCTCCACTTTACCCTTGATCCGTACCTTATAATGCTGAGTGTTAAGCAAGGAGGCATCAAGTACCATTTTTAAAGTCTTTGGTATGACTCGACCTGGGATTGAACCCTGGTCTCCCGGGCCATTGGAGAACACTCTAACCATTACACCAATGTCCGGTACATTCAGTTATGTAATCCTTGAAAATACGTAGAAACGGATAACGAGCACCATGTGCGAGATAGATTCGAAGGTCTTTCTTTGTTCTATTAGGAGCCAGCTCTTCTCGGATCTTTTAGTGGTTCTTTCTCTCACAGTCCATGCTACAGCTTGTCTCATTCATATCCTCAGTCAGAAAAGAAGGTACTATTTACCAACCCCTCCGCTCGGGCAGGATATGACACAAGGTCAATTTTTAAGCGGAGTTTAACAGGTTTTGAATTCAGAGTTTTCCTTCTCCTAGACTAGTTGCCTCACCAAGGCTGAAGAACCTAGTCCGTCCTACTATTTACCCATAGCTGGAGGGAGAATAAGGGGGTTCATACCTTTCCCAAGGGTATTTGCCCGAAAGTGAACGTAATAGCGCGACTGGAGTACGAACTCGCGTACTACGATTCCGCAGTTCATCGCTTTAACCATTACACCACGAGGACACCCCTCAGAAAAGAAGGTGAATCAAAAAAACCCGCTTCTTTTGTTGGGGTTCTCATGACTCCGAATTCCACCCACGCATGTGTTGGAGCCATGGTTTGACCACCTAGATGACCAATATAGTCTGATTAAATTTTGGTTAAATTGTTTTTCCCATCGAGTTACTAGATAAAGTATATCCTTATACACCAAGCCTACTGGACGAGATTTTGAACCTTGTCAATACATCTCTCTTCCAGCAGTTCACTTTTTTAATAAACTTATCTATTCACACCCTATGACCACTCGTTTATAATGTTATATTATTTTCATTATTATACACTAATACAATCGGATTAGCATTCTCATTTTGGATGTTACAGTCACAACGTTTTAGCCCTTTTTCTTTCCAACTTTTTCAATCTTGTCACTTTTTGAAAACACCTTGAATTCTGACCCCAGGCTCTAACCCTCTTCAAACCCACCTTAAAAAAGGTCCTGTGCCGCACTCGAACGTTTGATGGGGCACTCAACAAATACCACTAAGTCAGCAAATCTTCTTGACTCTCAGACTGGCAGTGCAATGAGGGACGCTTGACAAATACAGTAAGTCTGATAGTAGTCTACCTGTCTTTCCGACAACAAATGACTAAAGTTGCTTACATTTGTCGGTGAACTGTATTTCTTTCTGTAAACAAATATCTCTTATCTCACATGTGTGTCGACTCTTACAACTCATGATACAACAGTTAGTATACTAATACCTAGATCTCAGATCACATCATAAACACCTTTAAAATAATAAAGGTGGTTACAATTCAGTTTACAGGTACTTCAGCATCTTGGATTAGGTTGCTCAAAGAGTGATACTGGTACCATGTAACCCAGTACAACCTACTAGAAGGTATAATGGTATAATGGTTATTGTTGAAGTAAATAAAATCAGTAAGCAGAATTCAAATCCTGGACATGGCTAAAACCCTTGGGAAAAGACATAAATCGATTTATTGTCCCTAGCTATGGATAAATAGTAGGACAGACTGTGTTCTTTAACCTTGGTATAGTAACCAGTCTAGGAGAACTTAAACTCTGAAATCAAAGCAATTGAACTCAGGTTAAAAAATGACCTTGTATCACATCCTACTGATGGTGGAGGGGTTGATTAAATACATACTACCTGCTAGAGAGTCAAGTAGTTAGTCACTAAATGGCTCCCTCAACAACCTTACCAGTTGACATCAAGATTAAATATAAGGCCTGTTAAAGATCAAATTAACTCTATTGTAGGATTTATTGATTTTAATGGCATGTCAACCTGCTTAGGGTTATTTTATGCCGAGAGGTTAGAGAATCCTATTCATTGTATATTCATACTTATATTTTTTGTATAATTGTTTCTTAAGAGCATTTTTTACAACTCCTATTGAATATAAATAATTTTTAAATAAATCTATTTGACTCATATATGGTTCAACCACCTAGATGACCAATATAGTCTGATTAAATTTTGGTTAAATTGTTTTTCCCATCGGGTTACTAGATAAAGTACATCCTTATACACCAAGCCTACTGGACGAGATTTTGAACCTTGTCAATACATCTCTCTTCCAGCAGTTCACTTTTTTAATAAACTTATCTATTCACACCCTGTGACCACATGTTTACAATGTTATATTATTTTCATTATTATACACTGATATAATCAGATTAGCATTCTCATTTTGGATGTTACAGTCACAACGTTTTAGCCCTTTTTCTTTCCAACTTTTTCAATCTTGTCACTTTTTGAAAACACCTTGAATTCTGACAATACTACTGCTCGGGATCAGAGTGGACCTGGGAGTAATAGCAATGAAGGAGTACTCACACCTTCTAGATTTCCAGAATTGTAGCTTCACCATCATATGCACTTTTGTGTCTTATCAAGAAAGGGTCTTATCTTTCTTCAGGGGATACAGTAATAACATTCTAAACCCCACTAACAGAGCAGCCTCTTGTAGGGCCAATGGTCATCATACACATATCATGTAACACAAGAACCTCTACCAGCTGTCCTGAACCATACTGTGGTACTGAAAGAGATGTTGAGAGTGGGTGGGTCTCGGTCTGTGCACATTTAATCACCTATAACTATTTATGTACATGCTGTTCTTTCTGGGGAACCATTATCATCCTCTGGGGTGGCTGCCAAAAGAAGAAGAAGAAGAAAAAGACAGCAGAATTTAAATTACCACAAACCATAAGCTAACCAAAAGCCTACACTTTTGTGGGGAAAATAGGTGCACTTTACAATGCCAAAAGAAATAAAATAGGAATTCTTCCAAACTGTAGCTGTGTCAGTACTACTGTACAGTCACACCACTAAAACTTGAACAAAGCACTTGGAGAAAAAGCTAGATAGGAACTGCCCAAGGATGCTGCATGCATTTTTAAACAAATTCTCAAAGCAGCATCCTACAGAACAACATTTATACAGCCATTTGTCTCCCATTTTACCTAACATCCAAGTAAGACCAACAGGACATACAGGGTTTGCCTGATGAACTCATAAGCAACATTTTCCTATGAACTCCTACACATGGACATACCAGTGTTGGCCAACCAGCTTACAAAATTTACATTCATCAGCTCAGTGCAGACACTGGATGTCGTCTAAAGGACTTACCAAGAGTGATAGCCAATAGACATGGATGGCAATAAAAATTCAAAGGAATCAGAGGCATACCTTAACAAGGATGATATGCCAAAAAATACAGTACTTGAATCACAAAACAGTAACTCAGTGCAAATAAGAAAATAGTCTACAAATAAAAGTCTGTGTATGTAAATATTTATTAACAAAATACAAAAAGAAGATATATTTCATCCAATCGTACTAAAATATTCCAAGCATTTCTCATATTTTTTACAGTAAATATCAGCAAGATAGATAAATGGGGAATCAATATTCTGCATCTCTTTCTGAAAAAAAAAAATTTTAATAATTTTTATAATAAAACAGAACAAACAGAACAATAGTACTGGTTGGTACATCTAATTCAAATAAATTTCAAATAAATAAAAGAATTGCAAATATCTTACAGAGATAGTGTTTGTAATTTGAGAAGAGTCATTAATATCCAAAGTATTATTTGGACAATTAAACTCCTTGTTTTTGATCACATAACGTTTCAGTTTTATTCAGGGGTGATACACTTTGTACTATCAAAGAAAGAAACTGTACTAAAAGACAGCATTATTTAGTAATTTGAATGATTGTATCATGTGCTAGCCTCATTCAAGCATCCAATTCTTTGTGTTGTGTCAGGTATGTCATTTTTTAATGATGAACTTGGGCACATTCTTGAGACTTATTTAACAGTTAAATATTACAAAAATATGAGGGATGGCTACACAGTTTGATGTACAACTACCAAATTTGGTATATATACTTATTGACCACAAGAGCACACTCAATGATGATAGGAATATGCTGACTGTATAGCCTACAAAGAGGTAAGACACCCTCCCAAAAAGAGGTGTTCCTGGGTATGATTTGGTTTGGTATTGTTTCCTTATTTTAATGACATATCAACCTTCTTGGGTTATTTAATGCCAAAGACTTCCTTAGAGAAGAACAGTAGCTGGGGGTATAAGAGGTCTTATACTTTTCTCAGCGGCATCAGTCCAAAAGTGAATGCAATAACGTGACTGGAGTTCACACTTGTTTACTATGATGTCACAGTCAAGCAAATTAACCACTACGCCAAAAGAAATGCACCTTCTTCGATATTACTACAGCCCCAGCCGACTGGGCAATACACAGAGTTAAATTTCAAAACAGTTTTATTTAAGATAATTCAGTTTAGCATAAGTACACAGTTCAGACGTCAAAACAGTTCTATTTCGAGCAATTCAGTTTAGCATAAGTACGCAGTTTCAATGTCAAAACAGTTCTATTTTAAACAATTCAGCTTAGCATAAATATGCAGTTTAAATGCAAAAATCAGTATAGTGAAAGAAGCACGGTTTAGTTCTATTTAACCCATAGATAGGACCCTTATCAGGTGCTACCACTCCGGGCCAGAGTGGACCTGGGAGCAATGGCAATGAAGGGGTACTCCGCTTACCCTAAACTGTATCAAATGAAGAGGCTCTATTTCTAGAGATTTGAGGAGTCTGGTATACCCCTTCATTGCTATTACTCCTAGGTCCACTTTAGCATGAAGTGGTAGTACTTGTTAGGGTCCTATCAATGTGTCAAATAGATCTCTTAGAACATTATTCATATTAGATGGATAGGGATAAAGTAAGTAAAGTTGGCGACCGTAGTCAAGGGTGACCCGAAGGTTCCCTTTTCAATAGCTACAACACCAAGGTGTAGGGGAGGGCGCTACTCCTTTCCCGGGATTGCTCCACTTTACCCTGGATCCTTAGCTTATAATGCTGAGTGTTAAGCAAGGTAGCATCAAGTACCATTTTTTGAGTCTTTGGTATGACTCGATCTGGGATTGAACCCAGGTCTCCCAGGCCATTGGTGAACACTCTAACCATTATGCCAATGTCCGGAAAATAGGAATATGTGATACTACATAGTAAATTATTTGTATTAAGAATATTTACTTGAAGCTATAATCATTTACTCACAATTATTATTAGTTACTTGAAACTATATAACTGTGTGAAATACAAGTGAATATTATTAAAAAGAATTACTTGAAATTATATAATTGTTCTTAGTAGATAGGAATACTTGAACCCAAACAATGACAGCCCAGTCAGCTGTAGAATACACAAACTGCATCCCTGCAGAGGGATAAGATCCCACCCTCAATGAGTGTCCTGAATATGACATTAACCAATCTGATGATGAGGCTCCAGTAATGCTGGAGCTTTAGGGAATGCAGAGCACCCCTTCATTACCATCACTCCCAGGTTCACTCTGGCCAGGAATGGTAGAACCTGATAGGTTCCTATGGGTCAAAAAGAACTGTTTGACATTTAAGCTGAGAGAAAATAAATGACATGCTGAACTGAATTGTTTGAAGCAGAACTGTTTGATCATTTAACTGGGAGTAAACAAATTGTTAGGGATACATAACAATACTTGGAAACCTTTTAACTGTGTGCAAACAAATGAGTAATGTTGAATAGAATAATTAGTGTTGAATTGTAATACTTGAAACAAATGATATATAGAATTATTCGTATTTGATAGCGATAACTGTGTGCAAAAAATGAGCTTAGCAAATTAAAAATGTTATCAACAAAATGTGTTTCCGAATAATATATATCTTATATATATATGTATAAACAGGACATGGCATTGAATAACCTACAGTGGTTTATATTCCATCAAACCAAACCAAACCATACAACGGTGTGCAAATTACTTGTATTTAATAGGAATACTTGATTCCATATAAATGTATGCAAAAAAAAATTTCTTAGAAAGCAACTATGCAAAAAATATAAAGGTAAATATACAAGACAGCAATTCCCTAACCACTAAGGTGTAAAATAATCATATACAGGCTATTGTCTTCATTTTTATTGTTATATTCACAATGTTTCAGCCAATGTGTCCTCTGGTTGTCTTCAGGTGTTTCTTGTCAAACTCAGTAGCCTCCATGGAACTTCAAAACACGTCCTTTATTTAATTCACAGGGTTGCTTGCTCTGATTTTCTTAAGCATAACCAAGTACAAGTGTTAAGTATTCCAGTATTGTTACTTGTCTGTAGTCAGGATTGAACCTGCAGCCTCCAGATGATTGTCACTTAGATGCTTGAGAATTCAATGCCAATAACCATAATGCTATGTATCCTGCTGGACAGTTCAGAGTGAATTTTTGGGACTTATAAACTTAATGTTCTTACATCACTATGAATTCCAACTGTAACATATTCAAAATATACGAATATGTGAAATGTACATGATGCATATATATGGATGTGTTAAACGTTCACATGCATAGGAATCCCGAAACACTGACGACTTTCTTTAGTTCAGGTACTCAACTTTTATTACCTTCTTGACTTTGAGGTTTTCGACACGAGGAGAGAGAGACACAATTTTTATTATGCTGACTGTTCATCCAGCGTCAGCTCTCAACTCACTGACCCAACAAACGCGCGCACATCCCGCAGCAAACAACTGGACTGGCCTCACCCAGATTTGAATCCCAACTCACTTCATCCAGTCACAAATCTCAACGAACAACTTTTTTCAAAATACCCAAGAATCCCAGCCCATTGCTTCTGGGCATGACGTCATTCACATCCCCAGTCACATTTCCTATCCAGGGTTTTTATTATGACATCTGTGGTTGTCACATCCTCCCCACACAAGCATGAACACCTGCGCTCAATGTGCGCCCCTACCCGTGCACTAAGCCGAAAAGTTCTAAGCCTAACTAAACCGAAATATAAGATATAACCAAAGAAAAATGGTAATATAAAAAAATCCTTCCGCAATTATATAACACTACTATTATGTGTGATTTTTTACTTGAGCTAATATGACAATTTTTTTTTAACCTTTTCGATTATTGATTCCCATATTGTATTCATCTCTATAATTGATCTACTCAACATTTGCGCTAATTTTTTTTTTTCATCTCTATCAATTATTCTAACTTCATCCCATAAGGGCAGATGGTTTCCCTTCCATATATGGTCCACTCTACTTGAGTTTTCAATCTCACCTCATACTACTGCTTTCCAATGTTCTTCTAGCCTTACTTTTAGTGGGCAGCATGTCTTGCTTTTGTATACTTTGCCACAACTGCAAAGGATGGAGTAAATACAGTTTTTGGTCATGTTGAATTCTGTTGGGGGCTTGACAGGGAAGAAATACCTCCAGAGAGTTAAACCTCTTGTGAATATGGTTCTGATGTCATATAGATTACATATCTTTTGAATCCTTTCAACTAGGCCTTTGACATGGGGCAGACATACTGGGGTGAATTTTCCGATATCGTTCTCTATCATCCTATCCAAATTTCTTGGAGCCGATGTTATGCTCTCTGGGTAGTTGTTGCAATAGAAGTTGTGTCTTAAACTAAACATTTCTCCTTGATATGCATAAATGTTGCAACCTTTCTTCACTATATACCGTTCTCTATCGTCCTATCCAGATTTCTTGGAGCCGATGTTATGCTCTCTGGGTAGTTGTTACAATAGAAGTTGTGTCTTAAACTAAACATTTCTCCTTGATATGCATAAATGTTGCAACCTTTCTTCACTATATATCGTTCTCTATCGTCCTATCCAGATTTCTTGGAGCCGATGTTATGCTCTCTGGGTAGTTGTTACAATAGAAGTTGTGTCTTAAACTAAACATTTCTCCTTGATATGCATAAATGTTGCAACCTTTCTTCACTATATATCGTTCTCTATCGTCCTATCCAGATTTCTTGGAGCCGATGTTATGCTCTCTGGGTAGTTGTTGCAATAGAAGTTGTGTCTTAAACTAAACATTTCTCCTTGATATGCATAAATGTTGCAACCTTTCTTCACTATATATGGATGATAGGAGTTAAAATTGAGGTACTGTCCTGTGAAGGGAGGCTTACAATACACAGATGACCTAAATCCTTGCTCTGTGCATGTTACTAATGCATTGAGGAAGAGTAATTTATTATCTTGTTCTTTCTCCATAGTGAACTGTATAGATGGGTGGATTGAGTTCACTTGATCAAGTAATCTTTGAACATCTTCCTGTTGAGGCCAGATAATGAATATGTCATCAACATATCTAAGCCACATTGATGGCTTTAGTGATGTAGATCCTAACACCATTTTTTCAAAGCGTTCCATATGTATGTTGATCAATATTCCTCTTGTCAATATATATCAGATCCCATCCCAAAGTAGGTTGTTTCCTCACAAAAAGTCAACATTTCTATTAGATTATCTATCGGGATATAGGTGCATTCTTCCAGCAACGCATCTGCAGTCAGCTTATCCCATACCACAGCAAAGTGTCTCATCATTAGGTACCTTTCTGAACAGACTTACTACGTCCAGACTCACCATCTGGCTGGAATGAACAGGAGCATTACTGACTCTCTCTACAAAGTCAGTAGAGTTCTTAACATACGATGAGGATTTACCTGTTAGTGGGCTGATGATCTCCACAAAGAAATGACTCACTGGATGACATGCTGAACCTCAGTTGTTGATAATGGGTCTTAATAGAATACCATCCTAATTTATTTTTGGAAGGTCATATACGTGCAGTAGCTTCCTGTAATGTTGAGTTAGGTGTCTGTATTTTTATTTGTGGTATGAGATCTTTGTTCTTAATGAGGATCTGTGACAGCTTCCTTTCTGTCTTCAGGGTTGGGTCCTTCTTTACTTTACAATAGCCACCATTGCCAATCGATTCAGGCAATTTGTTGGAGTATTCTGCCCTATCCATTACAACAATAAAGATGAAGACAATAGTCCAAAAATCCTGAATGATAAAGATCATCAAACTTTGTCTCAGAAATTCAGACAACCCTAGACAGTTTGACATGCAGCTAAAATCAATCAATCAATCATGACATTAAAACAAAACAAAAAATTTTAAGAAACAACAACACAAAAAATGTAAATACAGGGTTCAGCAGATATACCTCCTACATTTTAAAATGTCAGTTTTGTGGTGCAAGTGTACTTAGGCAAGTAGCAAAGGTGTTATATATTGACCCTCGACTGAGCCGTCAATCAAGAGATACACCTGTGTAAATAAGCAGAAGAACAACGGAAGCAGGTGGGTGTTAAACAATAATATAACCAGGTGCCCAGACGGTTCGAGTCAGTTGGAGACCATATGCCGAAGTGAGAGTCAGCGGCAGACAGAGGGCTTTGTGGCCCTCAGTGACCCACAACTGAGCAACCTAGCCAAGATGAGAAAGAAGCACTGCTATGGGCGATGAAGAACTTGGGTCGATATAGCAGTCTGTCCCTGTCTCCAGCTCATCTCTCACACACAACAAACATTACCTTTCGAAAATAAAGTGTGAGAGATTAATATTTTTTTAAAGAAGTGTATTCGTTCGTTTATTGAAGTCGTCATTACTGGTTAATGATGTTTCCGCATGTAAGTGTATATTCGTAAATGTACACAAGCAGTTGTATGTATTATGGTTGTGAGTATACAACAAAGGTAGCTCCATCTAGCTAATCTCTTAACATTATTTTTCAGATACAATCATGGCTTGAACCATTTAAAACATTTTTAAGACTGGTGAATCAGTAATAGCTATACAGAATGATGCTGTTCTGGATAAAAAATCAATACTACTATGAGTTGAAAATTCTATCCAGAACAGCATCATTCCAACATGACATGAAATGAGCTCAAAAAGTTTTCAGTGCAGTAAGTAAAAAATTCACCAGTTTCAGAAAATGTTTCAACAGCAAATGCACAGTGTACACCAGTCCAAGCCATGATCATATTTGAAAAAAAAATAATCAAAAAGAATTTTATCCATTAATGATTAATAAATCTTACTCAACCTAAAAGAAGGGAAATTGGTTTTACAATAAAGCAAATATTCTTTGATACCTGAACTACTGAAATATGTCTGTCTCCAAATATCATAGATCCAAATATGACATCATAACAAGAAAGTTCTTTGGGTGCCCCATGTGTAATAGTAAGTTAGGCTAGCAGACAATTGTGAGTAAGTTCAATTCTTACAGGGTGCCCCATACTTCTAGCTTTGTGGGCACCTTGGGTGGTGTAATGGTTAGCAAGCTAGACTAACAAACCTTCACAAGTGAGTTCTATTCTCATTGGGTGCCCTATTCATATGACCTTGTGCCACATCTAAGCAAAAAGCTTAGTAAATTATTGCTTCTGGCTTTGTGTTAAGCTAAACAAAGTCAATTACAATGAGAAAGTTACTTACAACAGAACATTCAAAAAATTCAGCCTCAACTTTTTTAGCCAAAGCTTCTGCTTCTTTTGTAGACACCTTCCTCTGCTGGTCAAGATCTGACTTGTTTCCTATAAGGACACCTAAGAAAAAGGAAACAATCTAGTGAGTAAAATATATTGGTTTTGTAACATACACATGTGCATAAAAAGAAGAGAAAATAATTGACGGGCAATTTAACAAAAACATAAGTACATGTATTTCCTTCAACCGAAATAACACAGTAACGGAAAATAAAACAAACAAAAGATAGTTACAATCCATTAACACTACAAGTCAAGCTATTACTAAAATGTCTTTCTCGCTGAACTCTGCCCAACTGATTGTCATTCAACTAATGTCCACTAACTAAAGTCTCATCCTAACAGCACGGTACCTCTATATTATCTCGAGGCCCATCACTTCCTTCCATTGGTGATCAATATTCAATCACCAGTGTCTCACTTTATTCCTATATGACAATTGGCATCTTAGTTTTTAACTACACGGTACCTCTATTTATATTATCTAGATGTCTATCACTTCCGTCCACTGGTGATCAATATTCAATCACCAGTGTCTCACCTTATTCCTATATGACAATTGGCATCTTAGTTTCTAACTACACGGTACCTCTATTTATATTATCTAGATGTCTATCACTTCCGTCCACTGGTGATCAATATTCAATCACCAGTGTCTCACTTTATTCCGATATGATAATTGGTATCTTAGTTTCTTATTTGTAAGATAGGAAGAATTATTAGAAACAGAATTGTTTGAGATATAGAATATCTTACATGAATGTGCAGTTATATGACCACTCTTACGTACACAATAACACTAAAGCTTAATCATTTTTACCATCCTGTTGATGAGGCTTAGAATATGCTGGTTGAATCTCCAGCAGAGAGGTAAGACCCTCTCAATGTTCATACTTAGAGCACATATTGTACTAGTTAATTCATTTTTGTCTGTCTATCCCACTAAACCAAGGTATATTACACTACCTGACCCAAGAATAGAACTCAAACAGCTCACAACAAGTCTAGGCTCATATGCAACTTCCCCCTCGCCAAAATACCCACTATAAAAAAGACCCTGTGTCAAATTCTGACGGATGGGAAGCACAGATAAATATCTAGCACTGGATCACCTGGCATATGTGCCAAAAGGCCAAATGATAACAAGTATAGATTCACATTGCACTAGTCCTTCATATCTAGGGAATCTATGACCAGCAAGGTCACCTGGCTTCATGCTGGCAGATTTAGCAAAGGCTGGCATTGTTCACATTGCACCAAGTGATCCTATAACCAGCACTGACCAGCAGCACACAAATCTTGGCTTCTGTGTGAATTCCCCTTCATCTAAACCCCCGCTATAAAAAAGAACTTGTGTCAAATCCTGCTAGGTGGGAGGCATTGATAAATATCTAGAACTCACAGCAGCCACATAATGAGATATACATAAACTAATATTTTTTATCTAAAGGGCCTTTGCCCAAAAGAATAATCTGGACAGTGGTAACTTTGAGTTTTAAATTTAAACCAAATATCATTACTCAATCTCTTCAAGAGTATACACCTTTTACAAATTACCCTAATGTAATCAGGTTGTAGAAGTTTTGAATAAGCCTAACTTTCTAGCATTTTTTACAAAAGTCTTCTTAATCCTGTTCATTTCTATGCAAGGCTTACTGAGGAGGTTATTAGAGCAGAACATGATTCTTTCACCCAAAGTAGGACAAAGGGTAAAAATGACTGAAGCATTGTGACTATAAGAACCAAAATGAGGATACTAGTCTGAGTACATCAGTGCATAATAAAAATAGTTCTTTATTTCAAAAAACCAGACAAAACTGGTGGTGTAATGGTTAAAGCACTGAACTGCGGAATCATAGGATGCAAGTTCAAATTCCAGTCATGCTATTACATTCATTTTCGGACAAATACCCTTGGGAAAGGTACAAACCCTCTTATCCTCCTAGCTATGAGTTAAATAGTACCATTAATGTTCTTCTTGAAGGATGACTTTGGCATTAAATAACCTGAGAAGGTTGATATGCCATTAAATAACAAACAAACAAACAAATCAGACAAAACTCATAGAGGAATAATATGTTTTTAAATTGGCTTACAAGGGAGAGAAGCGAGTGTTGGGGTTGTTTTAATGGATTTGATTTCATTGAACAATCTTGTACATTCTTCAAAGGATTTGATGTTGGTGATATCATATACCAAAGCAAGCATTGATGCATTGTCGTACTGAAACAGAAAATGAAAGCAATATTCTTTTAAATATTATGGCATACAGAGTCATTCTTGTTCTGATTTAAAGCAACAAACAAGTTTATTTGTTGTTTTATTTATATTTTTCAAAAAAATTACCATCATCGAAAAAAACACTATTTTTCCTCAAAACTTCTTCATGACATCTTCTTCTACTCAAGAACTAAATATTAACTTATCTGGCTCAACCCAGTTGGGGCTATAGAATATACCAACTGCATCTCTGCAGAGGTGTAAGACCCACTAAACAATCTGATGGTGAGGCTCCAGGAATGAGGGAGCTTGGGGAATGTGGAGTACTCCTTTATTGCCATCACTCCAAGCTCCACTCTGGCTTGGAGTGGTAGCACTTAAAAGGGTTCAATCTATAGGTCAAATAAAACTGTTTGACTTTTGAACTGTGCACTTATGCGAAATAGAATTGTTTGATCATTTAACTGAATGTAAACAAATGACGGATGTTTAATTGAATTGTAAGTGATACATTCTTAGAGCCATTTAACTGTGTGCGAACAAATGATTAATACTGAATAGAATAAGTGTTAGCAATAATTGAAACGATTTAACTGTGTAGAAACAATAGCAATACTAGTGTGCAAACAAATTAGTTCTAACTCATTTAAAAATGAAATTACTGTCAAACTAATCTCTTACATATCGGGTAAATATATAAAGAAAAATTGATAACAAGATAATCCAAGTAGAAGGAGAGATTTATTGAGAAAAAAGTCGACACTATAGCGTTTCGGTTCTAATGGACCATTATCAGGACTATGAAGGATGATATTAGTGATGTTAAATCAACAACAGATGTTTAAAAGTGCAAAATACAAAAACCTAGGGAAAATTTGTATAGCAAGAAAAAATTGCCCGTTTAATTAGTGAATCAGCATTTGTTGTTTTAAATTATGTCATTTGACTTAATTAGAAATATTGTATAGAATTTATGTTCCATTTGTTTATCGAGAAAGATTTCAAATCAAAAAGAGGAAGAAAAAGAAAGACAAAAAGAAAAAGAGAAAGTATAAAATTATGATATATGTGGAATATATTAACTAAATATGGAATATATTGTAGCTATTTAAAATGGATTTGATCAAGTAAGGAGAAATATTATAAAAACCAGGACGAGTATTTAGGGAATTAAAGAGTGAGATAGCAGCAGCTTCAAAAATTTGTCTTAGTCTTTTATTATGAATGTAAATGAGCATCTTTGCAGAATTGAAATCGAAGTTGTGATTAGATTGAGAAATGTGTTGAAATAGTGCATTGTTTAAGTTACCAATTCTAATGTCTCTTTTGTGTTCTTTCAAGTGAACATGAAGGTTCCGAGATGTTTCACCAATATATTTTAATTTACAATTCTTACAAGGGACACACTAAACACCAGCGTCTGAAAATATGTTGCGTTGAGGGCTAGAGTGTACTAATTCACGGATCATTTTAGAGGGTAAAGAGGTAGTTTTGATATTGAGTTTATTTAAGTTGTTTATTATGCTGTGAGAGGAAGAATTGTTTGGCAAAGTTATGAATCTATGGAGGGAACTAGTTTTATCAGATTGTGAGTGGGCATTAGTTCGAGATTGATTCTTATTGTGGATTTTGAGGGCTTTAGATTTAGTAAAGTGTATAAAAGATTTGGGGTATACGGGATTAAGGGAGGAGTTTTCTGTACGATCGAATTCATCATTTAAATATTTCAAGGAACAAATACGTAGAGCTCTGATATGTAACTCTATTTAAATGTGTACAAACAAAAGATTGATGTTAAATGGTTGCTGTTACATAGCAATACTTGAAACCATTTAACGGTAGGAAAAAAATGAATTTAAGCTTGTTTAAAAATGTTATCAACAAGATGTGTTTACAAATCATATCTAATATATTTGTATAAACAGTATTTGGCATTAAATAACCAACAATGGTTGATATGCCACAAAACCAAACTAAACTTATCTGGCAACATGCATCACCATATTCAGGATGGTAGGACCGAAAATAAGTTATAGCTATGTTCTAAAAAAACTTATGTATAATTAACACTTCTGTTTGATGCCACTAGAGAAATAGCCACTCAAATGTGTGTTTTTTTTATAATTTGTTTCTCCTAGTATGAGTTAATTTTTGCCACGAGCTTGTTGCCTTTTTGTACAAATGTGTCCATGTATTTATTCAAAATACTGCATAAATATTTTGTTTAAAAGATAACTAAATTGTAGAAATCATTATTTTTAGTCTCAAGAAACCAGAGCAAAGTTGACCAAAGTTGAGCAAATATTAAACTTAGCTGTGAGTTTCAAAAAAGTCAGTGCATATTATATGCAAAATACTTTATTTTTAGAAGAAAGAGTTCAGAATTTTGTAACCTAAATTATACACAAGTGTATATTATGCACAAGCAATTATGATAATAGCAGAAAATATTTGCAAACGTTTACGTTATCAAAGTATCATAGATTGTACATGTATTTTGACAGCAAACATTTCTATATATTCTATACACATGTTGCTGAGAAAAAACAAAACTTTGCTGACAACAAAGCCTTTATTAGATAATGACCCTGGAGTCAGGCAGGGTTTCCAGGGCCAAAACATCATTACCACTAATCAGAGTACCCTAGCAGTATCTTACAATACCAATATTGTTTCTATCATATGGGAATGCCAGATCCAGATCCTTGTTGTGTAATTGTTTATTGTATCCACAACTTTCCAGCTCCTGTAAATGATCCCTGCAACAAACAGCCCAGTCGGCTGGGACTGTAGAATACACCAACTGCATTTCTGCAGAAGGGTAAACCCGCCCTCCTCCCAACGAGTGTCCTGATATGACACAAAACTACCTAATGGTGAGGCTCCAGTCATGGAGCTTTGGAGAATGGGGAGCACCTCTTCATTACCATTGCTCCAAGGTTCACTCTGGCCTTGAGTGGTAGCACATAATAAAATTAATTGACATCTAAACTGTATACAAACAAATGACTAAATTGAATTGTTAGAAATAGAAGTGTTTGTTTATTCACCTCTGTGTAAACAAATGACTGATGTTTAATTCAATTGTTAGTGATACATAGCAATACTTGGGACCATTTAACTGTGTGCAAATAAATGAGAAATAATGAATAGAATTATTAGTGTCGAATTGGAATACTTGAAACTCTTTAACTGTGCGCCTAAATTGAATTATTGGTTTTACATAGCAATACTTGAAACTCTTTAACTGTGTGCCTAAATTGAATTATTGGTATTACATAGCAATACTTGAAACTCTTTAACTGTGTGCCTAAATTGAATTATTGGTATTACATAGCAATACTTAAAACTCTTTAACTGTGTGCCTAAATTGAATTATTGGTTTTACATAGCAATACTTGGAACCATTTGACTGTGTGCAAATGAATGAATAGTGTCGAATAGAATAATTAGTGTTAAATAGCAATACTTGTAACCACTTCATGTGTGTGCAAACAAATGATTAATATTGAATAGAATTATTAGTATTAGATAGAAATAATTGAAACCATTTAATTGAGTAGAAACAATAGCAATACTAGTGGGCAAAAAACTCATTTAAAAATGAAATTACCTACAAACAAAAAACTGATGTTGATTTATGATTGTTATATAGCAATACTCGAAACAATTTAACTGTGTGCAAACAAATGATTAATAGTAAATAGAAATACTTGAAACCATTCAACTGTGTGCAAAAAAATGAGCTCAGGCTCATTTAAAAATGTTATCAATAAAATGTTTACAAATTCTATATATTTAATATATCTGTATAAACAGGATTTGGCATTGAATAACCTACAATGGTTGATATGCCATAAAACCCAACTAACCAACCCTGCAACAAAGCATTAATTCAATGATGTAAGATTTGAAATAACTGACTAGATGACATGTTAATACACTGAACAGGAGACAAAATTTCCATGAAGTTTAAATCAGTGTACAAAACCCCAATAATTAATCATTAATTCAATGATATCAATCCTAATTATATAACAAGATGACAATGTCATATTGAATTGGAAAGTTGATGCTTGGATCAAGTTCAAGTGACAATTTTTTAAACTGGTAATCCATAATGACAAAGGAATCCAGGCCTCTGTAGTAAAAATCTGATACAAGAGCTTCTGAATTAGTTCAAAATCTCAGAATGAGATTCATGCCATTATCCACACATATGACCAATTTTACTGAGATAGCTCTGCATGGTCTTCTAACATGATGTTATTCTACTTTCTCATTGTTGGAGCATATTCCATTTCCTTGTGAAGTGGTAGCAATTATGAGGCCTTTCCCACTGGTCATTAGTCTTTCCTCATGTTATCGGAACTTTCCCTGAAATTAACATTAACTGACTTCATTAAGAAAGGTTTAGTCAAAGATTAAATACTTCTTTAAAGATTCAAAGAAATCAAGTTTATATGAACACTATAAATAAAAAAGACATTTTTATTAAGTTAGCCATGAAAATTATTTCTATAAAATTGTACTTACAAATTTGTGTAACATTTCTGAAAAACAATCTTTTGAAGGAGTATCAATCAACAAGAACTCCTGAAATAAAAAAAAGTAAAACAAAATAAATATGTGATATAGTTTTGTTTTAATTATATTATCAAAAAAAACATTGTGTATAATCCTTTTTACTTTCATTTTGCCTTTTCCCAACTTTCAACTCAAAACCAATGATAAACCTAAATGTTTTCCAGTCCAGTTGGCTGAGGCTGTAGAATACACCAAACTATATCTCTGCAGAGGGGTAAGAACCCCGCCCAACAAATCTCCTGGATATGACGCTAATCAATCTGATGGTGAAGCTCCAGTAATGCTGGAATTTTAGAGAATACTGAGTACCCCTTCATAGCCATCATTCCCAGCTACACTCTGGCCCAGAGTAGTAACACCTGCAAGGATCCCATCTATGGCTCAAATAGAAATGTTTGACATTTAAACTTATGCTGAATAGAACTGTTTGAAATAGAACTGTTTGATCATTTAACTGTGTGTAAACAAATGACTGATGTTTAATTGACTTGTTAGTGATACATAGCAATACTTGAACCATTTAACTTTGTTGACTTATGTTAAATTGAATTGTTAAAAACGGAAATGTTTGATCTTTTAATTGTGTGTATCAACAAAATGTGTTTACAATTCATACATTTAATATAAAGAGGATTTTGCATTAAATAACCTACAATGACAGGCTTAGCAAAACAAAAAGAAACACCTTCACATTAACATGGCAAAATTAGTCAGTTTCAGCTTAGATACTTTCAACCCTTATCACAGGGAGGCAGCCTGGCACTACTACTCTTTTAAGTGAGCATCAGAAACATTGCTCCAAAGCTGTAGTTCCTTTCATATTGGACAGAATAGTGTTGTATAGCCACATAATACATATACATCTGCATGCAGAATCATAATGATGACACAATAAAGACGAGCGACACAGTTCTTTATAAAAATATACCTCTCACTTTATTTGAAAGGGTTGTGTGTGAGAGGGAGTTAGAGACCGAACAGAACTGCAACATATTGACCCCCACTCCTATGGCCACAACAGCATTTCTTTCCCATTCTCCTGTGCTGCTTAACCAGGGGCCTGGGGGCCCAGCCTCTCTGGGACATGTTCTCATTCCAGCATCTTCTCTCCAACCACAACTGCTGAATCGGGGGCCTGAAGGCCCACTCTGCTAGGTGCTGGCTTTCTCTACAGCATCTTGTCTCCAACTCGTCTGATCTCCAACTGTCTGACTTCCTGTCTTCACCCGGGTTATATAACAATTTGATGCCCACTCTTCTTCCTGCGAGCATCACAATTTCACACTCATTCAACCCGTCCATGGTCAAGGTTATAATATCCTGATATTCCTCGACCGGATGCACCCATTATTTACACAGGTGCATTTCCTATTTTGACAGCCCAGCCGAGTCAGAGGTCAGTATACAACAATAGTTGTGGCCACAGCCAATGTAACACACACATGACTGCTAGGATAAAATTAAACTGTCTCACAATAGTCTAATTTATTGGTTGAATTTTTTTTAAGTAAACATTGTATAGTATAATTTTTACTTTCATCTTAATCTTACATTTGAAATCAAAATCAACATGTACTTATATGATGATAAATCTAAATTTTTTTACTTGACTGAAATTTATTAATTGAATTTTTAAAAGTAAATTTTGTATTGCATAGGAGGACTGGTGATGGGACTTCTTACTTGTTCTCAAAAGTTGCTCATTGTCACTTGTATATGGATGATAAAAGATGTTAAAAAACACAGTTTTATATTCTAAACTCCCATTTTCAGAGAGAGAGGGTCCTTTAGAGCCGAGCTTTATGTTTTTATTTTAATACAAAATTCTTTTTAGTCTTCTCAAACCCCTAACTCAGGAAAGCATTTTACACTGACTTTGGGACTTACTGGAGCTGAAGTTTTATCTATTTCAAGAGACAAACTCAAACTGTTTAAAAATCAAAATTAATTTTTTTTATCTTTTATTTTTTTCTATGTTATATCTATCAAGCAATCAATATGCATCCAATTATTCACTTCTCTACATTCATGATTTTCTCAGGAAAACTTGTCCAAGGTTTAGCAACACATCTTTCACCTTATTTGACCTAGGGGTCAAAGATCCATTGTTGATTTCTGCACTGATCAGCCAATCCTATTACATAACATAAAGCTTTGATATCATATTTACTATGGTCAGTCAACAAACCAATATACATAAAAAAATTTATATTGAAAAATTAGTACATGAATTTCTAATATATCTTGACTGGCACAGTAGACATAAAAATGAGATTGTTTATATATGGATTGATACTTCTACTAAGATCAAAACTTTGTTCTCTAGACTTCAGGCTAGAATCAGAGTATAGTATCTGTGTTCTTCTCTTCAGGTAGGTAAATGTGGTCCTGTATATTCCAACCTCAGATCAGCAAATTTTTATCACACAAAAAGGGAAAGACAGAAGGTATTCTAACACCTTCATTACATTAGTTGCATGAGTTAGGTTTGGTTTCTTTGTTTAATGGCATATCAGTCTTTGTGGGTATTTAATGCCAAAACCATTCTTGTAGAAGAACAGTAATGGTACTATTTAACCCTTAGATGGGGAAAATAATGAGGTTCATGCCAGGTGTGTGTATGTATGATAACGTCAAAATGATAACTAACTAAGAAAGTCAGTAGATTTTAACAGATAATAAAACAGAAAGAAAACGATTTCTTGATGGGGATGAAAGAGTCAGTTTTTAATGTCTGTTATAAACAGAGGTCTTTGGCCCTAGTACAGTTAGAGTTCAGTAGACAAAAGTACTATATTTTAAGTACTTTAGTTTTTGGGAGGTCACTGCGAGAGGTGTAGGAGTTCCGTTCCTCAGAATCAAAGGCCCCATATATGCAAGGAAGCAATTGGAAGATAGTTGAGCTGCAGTCCAAAGTAGGGCTGGTTGTGTCAAGCCAGAGTTGGAGGACTGGTAAGGGGACTAGTTGCTTGTTCTCAGACATATATAACCTACATCAACTCTGCAGTTAAAGAAACATATTTATTATATTAAAGGTAACATTATTTTGGTTTGGTTTAGTTTAGTTTCTTTGTTTAATGGCATATTAACTTGTATGGGTTATTTAATGCCAAAGCCATCATTGTAGAAAAACAGGAGTGGTACTATTTATACCAAATCTGAGAAAATGATGGCACTCATGGCTTTCCCAAGGGTATTAATCCAAAAGTGAATAGCACAACTGGAGTTTGAACTCACTTACTATGATATTGCAGTCCAACACATTAGCCACTATGCCATGGGGAATTCCCTCGCATCTTTTTTATAACTCAAAATAAATCATTCATACTTACAACATTGTATTTTGTCCCAGGAACTTTCATTGACTTGACTAAAATATCAATATTTGTTGTCTGAATTTGAAGAAAAAAAATATCAACAAACTTGGTAATTATTCAGGAAAACATCAAATATAACGAAAAGGATTAAATAAAAATATTGAAGAGATCTAATAAGCTTAGAAATGTAGAGCACTCAGTGAGAACTGAAATCACTAGAAATGCAAAATTGATGTTGCACTTTAGGTGAAATCTTGTTATGATTCATGATCAAAAAATAAAATGACCTGTAGGTCATTCAAGGTCACTGGCAGACACAGAGGTGAGCAATCGTGTGACAAGAAATTAAACCTTTTTTGGCCATTGTAAGACATCGCAGACTGAAGCTACACATGTTAATACTCCACATTCCACAATGAATTGTTCTCATTCCTGCAGCATACACGCATCTTCAACAAATAGTAGGCACGGATTACACTCAGAACATGGAGTAAGAAGAAGAACAAAGGAGTCAGATACTTAAACATAAACCAACAACAATGATGACGATAATCCACAAAACCAATAATAAATAATAACCAAACTAAACCTTCTTTATTTCCCCACAGTTCTTTCACTCGCCCCAACTACTGGACATGGATAAGACTCAGAACATATCTCTCTCAGGGGACCAACTCACCTTACCTCACATATACACAAAAGAATAAGTTATCCATGAACTTATCAAGAACTCAATACCATAGAACAGACATTCAACAACTTAGCTTCTTTGTAAACCTTCTGAACTAATATAAAAAAAGGAACTTTCTTGTACATTTCTATATATAAATTCCACTCCATTTGTTGATTCTATTATTGTTTGTTACCAATTCTTCCACCCCTGCAATCAAGCAGTAAGTACAACATCCAGGACCCTCTTTCACTCTCTCCTTTGAATTACCAGACATGAAAATAACACTAGTGTACCAATGTAATAAAAAATGATGGCATATACAATAAAAGCTTACATTTTTTTCACCATGTAAGGTGTGTTCAAAAAGTATGGAAATTGAAGTTGTATTTATCAAGAATAGTGGTTATACCCTGAAATAAAGTTTTGAATTAAAAGCTATCTTTGTTTCTTTCCTTCCTTCTTTCAATAATACTCTTGTAGGCTTCCACAGACAAAGAAGATGGTAACAAGTTAATGTGGTAAGAAGAAGAACAAAGGAGTCAGATACTTAAACCTAAAACCAACAAACATAAACCAACAATGATGATGACGACAATCCACAAAACCAATAATAAATAATAACCAAACTAAACCTTCTTTATTTCCCCACAGTTCTTTCACTCGCCCCAACCACTGGACATGGATAAGACTCAGAACATATCTCTCTCAGGGGAACAACTCACCTTACCTCACATATACACAAAAGAATAAGCTATCCATGAACTTATCAAGAACTCAACACCATAGAACAGACATTCAACAACTTAGCTTCTTTGTAAACCTTCTGAACTAATATAAAAAAAAGGAACTTTCTTGTACATTTCTATATATAAATTCCACTCCATTTGTTGATTCTTTTATTGTTTGTTACCAATTCTTTCAGCCCTACTATCCAGGACCCTCTTCCATAATTTTTGGTCGTCTTCACATCATCATTAATAGTGTTCGACTTGTTTTTACATCATCGCATCTGGTGTCCAACTCACTTTGTTCTTCTTTTCTATCCCGTGTCTACTCCCCTAATAGTTTTTCCATTTGAGTTTCTTCCAGCCAATCAGAACTCATTGCCAATTTGTAGCTAATACATTTCTATTTTCAACCTGGGCATCCCTAATCATATTACACTGGTTGTTAATATAAGTCTGTTGATTGTAAATAGCTTCTTCTTTATTCATAGCCAGTTTGAAGCTGGTCAAATATTCAAATATACATGGTAAATAGACATCATTTTTGGAAGCTTAAAGAAAACAATAGTTTTGTAATCAAAATGAGATTTGAAGTCTAGGAAACAAAATAAATGGACATCCTTTTTTAAGTTCTTAGGAAAAAATATATAAGTCAAGTTATGGATTTTTCCTTGCTGTTTGTATCATATAACATAATAGACCCAGTCACATATTTGTGAGAGATGATCACTGCCAAGGACACCTTAAAAGGAAAGTAATCCACATGTCACCCTTAAAACCTAATCAGTTATGAGAAATATTCATCTATCCAATTCAAATTCATTCATTTTCAGTTTTTCAGATATGAATTAAACATTGTTGATGAAAACAAAATAAAAGCAAATCAAGATCAGTTGAAAGAAAACAAAGAAGGTTTCATTTGAATTGATTAACTAAGAAGGATAGACAAGAAACTCTTCAGTCTCTGATCAAAATGTACAAAACATTTATAATATTTTGTCCAAGAAATTTTACTCTGATTTATTGATATGAAAAAACTAAAAATCAATAACTTTTAGGGCTAAAAAATACTCACCATGTTGTAATTTTTAGAAAAATGAGTGCCATCATTTTGAAATGCTTGGCAAAGAGCAGTTTTTCCAACAGCTGAACTTCCTACAGAGAAAAAAAAGACACAAAAAAGGTTTTAACATCCACAAATCAAAAGAGCTTCACAATTATCATGATTCATAATATTCCTTTTATATGTATGTAACATTTAATGAATGAAATGTGAATAATTTTGATTTCTTCTGCTGCAAATTTTTGGGGATCTTTTGTTGTTGTTGTTGTTGTTGTTGTTGTTGTTGTTGTTTTAGTTTTTTTGTTTTTGTGTGGGGATATGGGAGTGCTATTCACAGTAACCAATGACATTGCTGGAAATTTTTGGCCACAGAATTTTGAAATTAACCAAAACAGTTAACCACCTTTATTTTACCGACATGCTCCGAAAAAATCGCCAGAAAATGCATGAAATAATAAAGTTGATATCAGTTTGAATCTCGATTTAAATTTTGAAGTGTTTATTTCATAAATATTTTAATTCTCAGTTACTGATTGTATTTAGGTTTCAAATCTAAGGGAAATAACTCAGATAACTTCTAATTTCGCTATAATTGCCTCCCTTAGGCTGACCACTTATTCAAAGGAGCTATTGCAGGAGTCTCAAACTCAAAGCCTCTAAAGGGCCATTATCTCCTAGGAAAAAGGCAGAGTGGACCAAAAATGAAATGTGGTGGGGAGACATGATTTCCACCAGTTATAATGCTAATCTACATTGCAGATAAGAGACTGCTATTTTTTAAAATCAAAATGATAGTGAGCAGAATATGTGAAGTAGTACAAAAAGTAGGTGGGAGAGGGCAAATTTTCCTTAATTTGATTTTTACTTATGGTAAATTCCCTTTTTTTCATTTTCACTTTTGAAAAATTCCATTTTTTTCTATTTTATTGTATTTTATGGGTAAATAAAATAAATTTTACCTTGAATATTCTTGAAACAAATAAAACAAAAGCAAAATTCAAAGTTTTATCACAATAAAAGAAATAAAAAAATATAATTTTTATTTATTTCACAATCTTTTTCTATTTAACAAACATTTTCTATGATTTTTCTATCTGTGTGAGTTGCTTGTCATCTTAGGTAAACCTTCCTCATACTGATATGAGTCAACAAATCTATTTCTTATGTTATGAAACAAAACAAATTTACTGATGTTTAGCTGTGTGTTAGTCATCTGTCATCTCAAATACACTATGTCAATATAAATTGTTAAATCTACCCTTTCTTATATCATGAAACAAAAATTCTTCATATTCTGTGGTTTGAGTTAATTTTCTATAATCTCAGTGACTCCTTCAACAAGTAGGTCTTTGAAACAAGCTGGTATAGATTTTACTAATATTCTTATTAAAACTGTTTTTTAAATGTATATAGAATTGAGTTATTTCTACTTTTCATTTTTTTGATCATGAAGTGAATGCAACTGGGAGGAACATAATTAAGTGGAATAGACAAATTTTTGGAAAATATTAACAGTGAAAATCATTCTTCTGTGTGCTATAAAAAAAAGTTTGTTGGCCGCATGTGGCCTATGGGCTGCGTTTGAAACCTCCAATCTGTTGAAAGAATAAAAATCAATTAGTGTTCGTTATTTAAAGCTTGTTACCACTGACTAATGACTTTTTTGATTAAACAAAAAAAAATTATATTTCTATTAATAAATATTTAACTTATTTAAAAGTAAACAGAAAATGTTCTAGAAAACATTTTGATCAATGACATTTTAAAATATTTCAGCAATATTTACTTTTTTGCTTTTCATAATAAGGCCAAGTATAATTTGGCTATGCTAGCCATCAAAAATATTTCTTCAACACTCAGAGACATAAAAAGAAAACATTCTAACATATTTATCCTTTCAAAACTACTGTATAACAATCAAAATCAATGTAATACTATTGTAGCAGAAGGAATTTTGGTTTGGCACGCAATTTAATTCGACGCATAATTTCACCCAATCAGGATGACTTATCCTATTCAGGCCAGATCTCCTTTCCAGGCAGCAGGAATTGGGTAAGCTGCCAAACACAGTCTCTTTGGCTGAACAACACTGCCCAGTGCAGACGTCCCACTGGCCGTTCTTCAATAGCAGCAGCAGCATGGACACATGAGGGAACCTATCTAATTTATGGATTCCTTGCGTCTATTTCTCTCAGACCAAGGAATCCCAGTTGAATATGAATTAGATACATTCAATATGCCACACACAGGAACAACTTTATGTCACCCCCAAAATTGGCTATTTCAATGCGATCCCTAATCCCGCTCTCGGCACCTAGCTCTCATTTCACCTCTGGGCAACCTAAATGGAGACACGCACACCTCTCCCCAAATCCATCAGATGCACAAAACTCATGGTGACACCAAAGTTTATTTCCTCTAACGGCAAACTACACTTTTGCTAAACTACAGCGAACACAATCCCTCACACATCCAACAATATGCACTGCTTTCTCAACTCTATCGTATCTCCATTTCGTCTCTTTACTCACCTTTCCTATGAGACTTGCAGCACAAACGCAAACTACATTTTCCATACTGCAAATAAAAACTATACCTAAAAACATTTCGACTTCAACATCTTGGAACTTCTCTCCTTTACATACTTTTATTTACCTAACAACAATTAGCGAGTGGAAAGTTTGTTTGTTTTTGGGCGAGGATAAATTGTTATTAGCGAGAAATGGTTGTAACATGCATGTGCGTGTTTACATTGAGTTGTATCCTCGCTAAGTTTGTAAGGTCCCTCGCTAATTATATATATATATATATATATATATATTCTTGGGAATATATAATTGTAATCTTATCTTTCTGCAACCATTGCATTTTTTCAGATGCTTTTGTCTACACCTTTTTCAGGTCATTCGCCAATGAGTACTGAGGAACAAGTAAACCTGAAATTTTTGGTTGAGAAAAACTCCATCACAAGCAGTTGAAATGCTTCAGCAAGTTTATGGAGATAATATCATGTCACAAACACATTTTGACAAGGCTCAAGAGCTTCAAAGAAGGATATGAGATGGTGAAAGATAACTCCTTCAACAACCAGAACTAAGGTATGTCTCAATCATTGGTTGACGGTGGGACAGTGAAGATTTGGACAAGCAGAAAATCAGCACAAAAATAGTGCAAAGACTGCTGACTGATGATTAGAAGGAGCACTACAGGCAGGTGTGTAAGGACATCATTGAGCACCTGTTTTTTTTTTCTGTTTACTCCTTTTACATGTGTTACATACCTCAGTTAATTGGGCTATCATCCTCTTCCTAAAAAAAACCAAAAAACCTCAAGGCACCCATCAGCTGCCTTAAATTTTGTGTACTGTCTGCGTCTCTTTTTCTTATGGGGTAAGGGTTATATCTTTCTATATTGGCATTAACCCAAAAATGGTCAAATGGAACTAACCACTCTAAAAATTCAAAAATTTTAATTGCGAATTAATTTCAAAGATTCCAAAAATTTCCTTCCCTACATAATTCCCCCCGTCATATTATACTATTAATTACTGAAATAAATGGGGGGGGGTTTCCAATGAAATTCATCCATAATCAATATCCCGGTATTTATCTTGAGTAAAACCCTCAGTGGATCTCAATCAAGATAATCTTAATTTACCCTTATGTCTACACTCAAACACAAGTTCATTACATGCATTAAGGAGTCGTCTGGGATCCTTAAAATTAATTATATTAATTTTTTTCTTTGATACACAAGTTACATCTGCTATTGAAGCTATTTGCAGTTGAAGACTGTTTGGCTATTTTCCACTTTCTTTGAGAGGGTTAGCCCCTGATCTTTAAGGTTCCAAAAATATTTAGATAGAGCAGTTTGGTTTCTAAGTCGCAGATTGGAGAAAGAATGTCTGTGGTTAAACAGTTCTTGTTTCCAATTCCCAGCGGAGATATCTATATAAACCCTCTCCCATCATTATTATGTTCCATGGGGGAAATACACGCTTGGTATACAATGTTCTCTGAGTTACATTGTCCGCCCAAGGGGCATTCCTCTTTTCTTCTACAGTTACAGGACACTTTATCTGGTCCCTCACTATTCCTATTTAAATCGTTTAGTAACCTCCTATTGTGCTTATTTAAGACACTATGCATATTATTTGTATAAGAGTAACTCATTTTACCATATTTCTATTAAAAATTTTACTTAATGGATTGTCCCTAGTGCCAATCCAGAAGGTTTAGGAACTATTTTCCTATGTTAATGTTGGTAATGATCTATATTTTCCTTTTTAAGAAGAGGAATTATATTGTGAATTGAATTACCATGACCAGAAAATCTGGCAAACACTTACGCATGACACACGGAAACACTGAGTAGTGTTTCTGTATCTTGTGCTTAAGTGTTTGCCAGATTTTCTGGTCATGGTAATTCAATTCACAATATAATTCCTCTACTTAAAAAGGAAAATATAGATCTGTATCCTTGCCTTTGGGGTTATGATAATCACCCGGACGCGTATTTCTAATCCTCTTGAGAAGACGTGGCCCTGGAGGTGACCGTGTCTTCTGTCAAGAGTACAGATGTAACTTGCAAGACAAATTTAGGTCAATTAGCCGTGCAATTACCATGACTAGTTGATTTGGCGTCACTTATGTACGATATGGACTGCTGGCTCAGTTGTAGAGTTTCGGCACTGCAATCTCCAGTGATGGAGGTCACGGTATACACTGCTGATGAGACCTAATAAGGTCGAAAAAGACTGTCCAGTGTTTCCGTTTGTCATGTGTAAGTATTCGCTTGATTTTCTGATCATGGTAATTCAATTCCCAATAATGTTGGTAAGTTTACAGAATGACAGGTTAAACCAAATTACTTTTCTTTTTCTGTTCTTACCTCATCTATTTGAATGATTATTATTGCCGTTACCTACCTTGATGAATCCATGGGTCCCACTACTGTTACTTCTGCCAATGGTGACATTTTTTCCCTTAGAGACAGAGTTCACAGAGTTTACCTACTCCATCCTACTCTGGAATCTGCAATTTTTGAGGGCTTCATCATATATCTTTTTGCTCTCCTCAAAAATATTTTTACATTAGGATAGTTTATTTATCTTCTGGTTCACGGCATTAGGAATCTACTTCAATATCGATCTTGCGTGGTTAGAGTAAACATTTTAGTTGGTGGTGGTGGAATTGCTTGAACTAAAAGGTTTGAAGGCACTGTTATCTAAATTGAGTGTGACATCAAGAAAGTCGACTATTTTTAAGTTCAAGGCTATTTCAATTTGTAATCCTAGTAATTTAAATGCCCTAATAATTTTCTTCTGTATTCTAGAGATTTTGGGGCCATTACTATCAGGGATGAAGATAATCCCTTCAACCCGATAAAGCCCTACCTGCTCTAAGTTGACAATATGACCCAACATATCCAAGATATAAATTCCTATTAAGTCAGCTATCTGGGCCAAGTCAAAAGTACCCATAGGTACGTTGAAGTTTTCCCAGAGGTTTTTCACCCAAGTTCTATGATTATCAGCTAGAATAGATTTCCTACATGCTAGAATAATTTTTATTTCCTCATCAGTGATATCCATATATTCCCTAGCGTGGTTCAGGCTTTTTAATAACAATTCTCTAGTAATGGACGGGTAAAACTCTATGATATTGAATTGGATGAACATAGACCTCTTTATTCTTAATGTTTCTAAACCAATCAATAGTTTCAAGAGTTTTTCCACAAGTTATATTTAGAGCTACTTAGTATCCTAGACATTATTCTTTGTATTAAATTCTTAGATACTAAGCCTAGTTTAGTCTTGGTGGTGTTAATATGTCTGACCTGTTTCCCATCTTAAAAGTTCTGCTTATTGTCCTTGAATAAAATCTAAGTGCCTTTTTCTTTTAGTTTCCCTAACCAATCTATAATCTGTAGTTTCCTTGCAAATTTAGCTGTATCCATGTTAATTAGTGCAGTGGGTATTGTTATGGTCAATTCTATAGGATTCTGTGATCTTATTATTATATATATATATATATATATAGAGAGAGAGAGAGAGTATCCTCCATAAATAAATACATGCCAACCAATTTTTAATTTAAAAAAAGTTCATTTTCTTCCAAACCAAAAATACCAGAATTTTATCATTTCAAGTCAGATATTTTATAATCAAAATGGATATTATTAGGTAATATTTATTACCAAATTTTACAGCAATGAAACACTTAAACTAAAAAGATGAATATGTTGTTATCCAAAAACAAATACACCGCTTACATATATCTATGCAATTTTAATAATGGCTACAGACATGTTGTCATTTAATTATTGGCTATAAAGGTGTTACGATTAAATTTTGGGCTACAGAGGTAGTGTGATATAATTTTGGGATACAGAGATATTACGATTTAATTTTTGGTTTCAGAAATGTTGCAATTTAATTTTTAGCAAGTCATGCTGTGATATAATTTTTTCCTACCATGGTGTTGGGATTAAGTTTTTGGCAACAGTGGTGTTACAATTTAATTTTTGGTTTCAAAGGTATTGTGATTTAGTTTTTAGCTACAGAGATGTCATAACTCAATTTTTGGCTACAGAAATATTGTGATTTCATTTTTGGGTACAGAGGTATCATGATTTATTTTTATCTACAGAGGTATTGTGATTTGATTATAAAATATAGAGGTGTTGTGATTTAATTTTTGGCTACAGAGGTGTTGTGAGTTAATTTTTAGTTACAAGGATTGCAATTTAATTTTTGGCTATAGAAGTATTGCAATTTGATTGTTAGCTATAGAGGTATTGTGATTTTATTTTTTGTTTTGAGATGTTGGGATTTAATTTTGGGCTACAGAGGTATTGGAATTTAATTTTGGGCTACAGTGTTGTGTCATTTAATTTTTGGGCTCCCGAGGTATTGTGATTTAATTTTTGGCTACAGAGTTGTTGCAAGTAAATTTTTAGCTACAGAGGTATTGTGATTTCATTTCTGGATACAGAGGTATTGTGATTTCATTTCTGGATACAGAGGTGCTGGGATTTCATTTTGGTCTACAGAACTGTTGATATTTCATTTTTGGCTATGTAGGTGTTGCAAATTTTTTTTTTTTTTTGGTAATTCAGGTATTAATATAGTATTTTTATGCCAAAATGAGTCCTTACTCAGTTAATATTGATGCTACATTTCCAGTGAGGTGGACTTTGGCTTTGATGGAAAAAATAATAAAAGCAATCTATATTTTCAATGAAAAATGTGATTTGAAAAGATTATCAGACATTTGTAAAAATTTCTAGCAAGGCTGTCTAGTTTTCAAATAGACTGATTGATTTTTGTGGTCGTTGTTTTCATTTTTCAGGGGTGTTTATAGCCCTATCAAATACAAATACAAAAAGTGAAAAAAATACAAAAGTGAAAGCATAGCACATGACTATTCTGGAAACCATTTAATTTTGGATCCTATTTTTTTACTGATTTGTACAAAAGTTTTTGTCTTAATGATTCTGATCAGATTTATGTGAGGGTGTTTCTTACTTATTTGTGCTTCACCTATTAGTTGTAAAATATAGGATTTTATATCCTATAGCTCTCTATTTAAAAATAGCCTGGAGCTTAGAATACACTGACTGTATCCCCAGCAGAGTGGAGAGACCTACTCCCCACAAAAAACTTTCAGTAATAACAGTAAAGGTATACTCCATATTGCTCAGAAATTAAGCCTCACCATGAGAAGCAGTTTACTGTCATACCCAGGACTGCCTTTTTTGTGGGGAGGAGATCTCACCGCTCTACTTGGGATAACAGGTACTACCACTCCATGTTAAGATTTCATCGATGATCAACTAAATGTTTAAAAATTATTTGTATTTGATAGGGCTGTAAACACCCCATAAAAATGAAAATAACAACCACAAAAATCAATCAGTCTATTTGAAAACTAGACAGCCTCGCTAGAAATTAGTTCAAATGTCTGATAATCTTTTCAAATCACATTTTTCATTGAAAATAGATCATTACCAACATTAACATAGGAAAATAGTTCCTAAACCTCCTGGATTGGCACTAGGGACAATCCATTAAGTAAAATTTTTAATAGAAACACAACAAAAATGATTTACTCTTGTACAAATAATATGCATAGTGTCTTAAATAAGCACAATAGGAGGTTACTAGACGAATTAAATAGGAATAGTGAGGGACCAGATATTTATTGCTATTACTGAAAGTTTTTTGTGGGGAGTAGGTCTCACCACTCTACAGTCAGTGTATTCTAAGCCCCAGGCTATTTTTAAATAGAGAGCTATAGGATATAAAATCCTATATTCTACAACCAATAGGTGAAGCACAAATAAGTAAGAAACACCCTCACATAAATCTGATCAGAATCATTAAGACAAAAACCTTTGTACAAATCAGTAAAAAAAATAGGATCCAAAATTAAATGGTTTTTGGAATAGTTATGTGCTATGCTTTCACTTATATCTGCACAGTTGAACTCCAAATAAATTTGCCAGTGGGTACTTTCCCCACACAGACCTAAAATCTTTCATTTGGAGTCAGTCACAAGATCAGGATATCTATTTTTTCATGTTTTTTGGTGACAACACACCCACACAATCAGTGACAGCGGCTTGCTAACACAGGCTTATCCTGTTCCTAGTTTTCTGGGGGTCTGCCTGGTAATGGTAATGCCAGATGAGTGTAATTAGGCTGAATCGCCTGGTATCCAAGGGTTTTCTCCCCAAACCATACCTGCTTTACAGAGTTGAGGTTTTTTTTTTTTTTTTTGTCTTGCCATGCATAAATCTTGATTTACACAGGGCTCCTCAACATAAAATGACCTAGTGTCAAATATCAGCTTTGTCCATAAGCAATAAACTTAGTCCTGCAAGCCAGCAAAGACTTGGGGAAACGGCCCCCTGAGGCCAAGGTGTTATAGTATGCAAAATACCAAGCGGTCAGCCCAAAGGTGCAGTCACAGAATACACTATATTGACTGATTCTACTTCTTAACAATAAGAATATTTACGATTTTTTTTAACTTTTGGTTTCTTACGACAACAACAGAACAAAGCAAAAATTACCTTTTAAATTACAAATCTTTGTATGTATATATGGATGTATAATTATTTAAATCTAGTTTTCCTTTTCTTCACAAAAAAAATCATTTATTTGCATTGTTTTCATAAACTTGTGTTTTATTTGTGGATAGAAAACTCAGATTTTAATCTTTTTTAAATTAATCGGAATAGACTGATCACACAGAGCTCTGGGAACTTTTGAATATATGAATTTGTAATTCACTAAGATGTAGTTTCCCATTTTTACAAAAAAACGCTCAAATTATTTTTTATAATTTTTTTTTTTTTCTCTTTTTTTTTTTTTGTAAAAGAATATCACTCGTTACTTCCTCTTGAAAAAGACGCATTGAAATATTTTTAATTCTAATACATTAAAAAAAATAATAATTTCAAAACATAAAAAAGCATATTTTTTAATTTCAATGAATTGATAAAAAGAGAACAAAAAGAAGGCTAAAATAAAATATATAAGTTAGATGTACCAAAAACAAGTTACAACTGATCGAAGAAAGAAGACGTTGTTGTCATTTGGTTTCCATGGTAATTACCTGTCTGTCACGAGAATGAATGTTTATATTTACAAATAAAAACAATTATACACATCGTCTTCAGTTAAATATTTTACAAGTAAGTGCTAGCTTAATATACATGATTAAGTAAAAAAAAAAATAACATGTATATTTACCTAAAATCAAAAGTTTAGCATAAAGAACAGTCGCCATATCGTTTATATCGGCAATACCAATATACCGGAAGTTGGAAGATGGTAAATAATAGGTCCGCACTGAAAAAACCCGCTTCAATTTAATTTTTTCCTTTATCATTTCTCTGATTTTTCTTATATATATATATATATATATATATATGTATATATATTCTGAAAAAATATTTACATTCTTTGTCAAAAGTAACTTGAGCAATTTCTTGTGTAACTTATTACAATTATCGTCATTTTTATTATTTCCTTTTATAATCATGAGTTTTACTTTTAGTTTAATTTCTTTGTCCTGTTATCCGTTGCACTTTCAAGAGGAGAACAGATACAACACGTTGATATAATATATGAATAAATATAGATATTTTTTTCTTAAATAAACGGCAGCTGCAAGTTTGATTTATTTCTTTAACGACATATCGACTCATAGATTATTTAATTAGATACAAACAACTTTTCACTCTTTTTTTTCGTTAAAACTATATTAAAGTTAATTAAAGTTATTATTCAAGGTTAAATTTTTGTTTTATTTAAAAGATAGTAACATCCTTCGTGCCGGGTGGAGTATCAATGACAAGCATAGATTTACATTGTACTGGATCTCCGGGTCTGGTGAATCTGTGACCAGTGTAGAATTTGAAGGCTTTTTCGCGTCGAGGTCACCAATGTGGAGTTTAAAGGTTTTTAAGAAGGTCAGTGGCTAAGGGCAAGGCTGTGTTGCCGTAAGATATCTGACTCCATATTTTGGTTATATTATTTTACCCCACGTTGACTGGCAGGCGCAATGCCTTGCCCAAAGAAAGTCCAAAAGAAATATACAAAAAGAAAAGATAGAAACAGATAAGAGACGAAAACATTTCTTCCATACTTTCCTTTATTTACTTGGAGAATGGACTAACCAACGCTACGTCCCAAGACGCAGCGTGGTGCCCAAAAACCAGACAGCAAAATCGGTGTTGTCGGTTCGACGTCACGACCCGAAAAAGAGCTCGGTTCACAGAAAACCTGAGTATTTATCTCTCTACACCGGCTCCAAATTCGCTACTCCAAAATCCTTCTAATTTTGGTGCGACCGCTTCCCATTGGCTACTTTACTTTTTATTATTTTTCTTTTTTCTGATTTTAACCGGATGGATGCGTGGAGCCTTATGCGTGGCGACGCGTTTATACATTTTGTATCTGGCAGCCGATGAGTCAATATCCGGTTGGGAGTTTTACTGTTAATTCCTAAATCCCCACACCAGCAAGGTCAATTGGCTTCGTGCCGGCTGACTTAGCAAAGGCTATCATAGTTCACATTGCACCTAGTGATCCAATGACCAGCATTAACCAGCAGCACACGAGCTGAGACTCGTGCGCAACCGCCCCATCCCCTAAATCACAAGTATGAAAAAAGAACTTGTGTCTGTAATGGCTCATAATATATATATATATATATATATATATATATATATATATATATATATATATATATACATAAATTTTATCAAGGACAGATTTGACCGACGCAAACTCCCAATTTAAAAACATCTTAGTGTCGACATTCAAACAAGATCAAAGACTGCTGGCGCCTACTAACCCACGCCACACGCAAAACCAGCCAGCTAAGAACATACACCCACTCACCTCCTGAGCCTTATCTGCTGGGAAAAGAAACGGTTGTTATAACGGTCAGGCAGAGGAGAGTTTAGGGCAGTGGTAGATACGCGGGCGTTAGAAATACATGGACGAAAGGTATTCACTTCTAATAAGCTAATCACATCTTTGTAACCAGTTATAAATTATACACTAATAATAATAACAATATATATAAAAGACAATTTTGTTGCATTTAAACTTCTTGTTTCTTTTGCTGTTTGCTCACTTTTCTTGACATTTCGTTTCATTTAAAAAAATATTCGTTCGCTACCTTCCAATACAAACTCGGAACCACACACGTAATCGCGGGCGACCCGAGGGCTACCTTTTCAATAACTACTACACCGAGATGTAGGGAAGGGCACTACTCCTTTCCCAGGATTGCTTCACTTATCCTTGATCCGTACCTTATTATGCTGAATGGTAAGCAAGGTGGCATCTAGTCCCGGACCACTGCCGAACACTCTACCATCTATGCCAATGTCAAAATTTAACCCCAACTCCTTAAGCAGAAAAAATATCGATACAGAATTAATAATCCAAAAGAAAATTATATTTCTATTAAATCATTGTGTAGCAGAAAGAACTTCGTATCTTTAACGCATAAATTAATTTGACCGTTATGGTTGTCGCATATTTTCACCTAATGAGGGTGATTTGTCCCATTCTGCCCGGACGACTTTCCCGGGCAATTCAAGGGCAGTGAAAGCCCGCCAAACTTTCTCTTCCTCATAATCTTTAGAGCAGGACAGGCGTTCCTTCTGTCCTCTCTTCCTGGTAGCAGAATTACATCACTATGAGGAGAGCTATCTAGTTTATGGACCTTTGTGTCTAGGAGATCAATCTTTTCTTCATTCATTCAATCCTCCTAGACCAAAGGCTCCCAGTTGAAAATAAATTGGATGTTTTCTATTTTGCCTCTGACAGAAACATTTAGCTACTTCATTCCTGCTCAATATTTTAGGAGACCATCATTCCTCTCTCCTACAGCAAACAGGATCACGCATTTATGGTTGAATATTTCATTCCTGTTCTAAAACCAGCAACTCGATATTTGCATTAACTGCAGCGACGCGAATATCGCACAGACTTTCGGCTGCCTTATTTCTTCTCAATTCTGTGACTGTTGTTTTCTTCCCGAGTCTTTCCGCACAAGGGTTTTCTTTTATTCAGGCAGTGATTAGAATATTATTAAAACCTATCAATATTCTCAGTTTCATCATTTTATTTTCCTTTCCTTTAATATAACGAAGGCTACAGATCTCATGAACATTGATCACCATTTTTGTATAAATGGTGATTATCATCTCTCCAACATTGTTCGTTATAATTGTATTAGAAGCTCTCAAAACATTTTTTTCCATTCAATATTTCCATTTGAGGTCGTAATTTCTTCCAACAGCTTTCAATTTAATTCTTTTTAATTTTATTCCATCCACACCTTCAGACTTGCCGAAAGACAGCCTATTCATGCTCAAGAGCTTTGTATAAATACTATGTGTGAAACACTTGCCATACTGAGAATTGCCAAGGAAGCCCCACTACTATCTCTGCCATCAACTGGTTATACAAGGGTGTCAGCGGCCACCCTCCCCTGCTTCTCTCGAAAATAACGGTGCAACAGTTTGTGAAATTCAAAGTGAACTGGGACGTGTTTACAAAGATAATGAATTTTCCGCCAACCCAAACTGTACAAACTGGGCGCACGAAGCTACCAAGAACTCTATAATTGACAGATATTCAGACATTTTTCGGCGTTAATCCCAGCCAGCTACTTGTCATGCTTGAAGTTTCGGTGATTCAGAAATTAAATCCAATGGTGCATAGGATTTCGTTTTCGTCCATTTTACAAGGTGAAGACGTGTCCATCATCAAAAGCTTTTTAATTCGCCTAAGGCCGGGAGCACGATATTGTAACTTCACATGTCCCGTCAGTAAATACGATTTATCCGACATGTATATAAAAGATCAGTTTATTTGGGAAATAGCTAACGATGTGCTACATGTAGATGTATGGGAACTCAACCGATTTCCATACTAAAAAAAGGGGGGTTCATTTTCGTATAAAAATAGGCTCAAGATGCTGTAATTTTTGTATCTGTATTTTTTTATTTATCAGTCCCTCGACTCATTCGTACTTTACCATAGCCAGATATGGATATGTGAAACGTACATAGAATGTTCATAACATATATACATAGAACATAGGAATCCCGAAACACGAAAAACACGTAACGACTTCTTAGTTCAGGTACGAAACCTTTTATTACCTTTGAGTTAAAGGTTTCGACATAAGGAAGAGAGATGCACAATCTTTCTATCATGACTTTTCCATCTCCCCGCTCCCACATCTCGTGCGGCGCCCGTAGCGCGCAAATTCGTCTCGCCTCTGCGAGCCCCCAAAGTCGACCCTTCTCGTTCGGTGTTCTCAACTAACTGACTTTTTCAAATCCCCCAAAATCCTCCGCGCACGCTTCCGGTACTTGACGTCATTCACATCCCCTGGTCCTGGGATTTTTATTTTGACATCTGTGAACGACACATCCTCCCCGCACGCGCGTTAACACCTGCGCTCAAGTTTGCACCTAACTAACCCATGTGGTGAGCCGAAAGGTTCTCAGCCAAACTAAACCCAAAGCCAAGATATATAAAACGAAATTCATCGGCCATTATATTACAGTACGAGTTTTTGAATTTCAAGATACTTCGCTGAGGGCAATATTTGACTTGCCGCAAAAAAAAAATTGAAGGATCAAAACCAAAAATAATTTCAGTAATTTTTTCCAAATAGAAATATTTAAAAAAAAACAACAACAAAAAAAAAACAATTTCTATCCAATTAGATTCATAAATAAATCATCAACCCTTTTAGCTAATTTCAAGCCTACCTAAATTGTAAAAATAAGCCAAGAAATAAATATTTCTTCTGTGGTTATGGAATTATCTATATTTAGTAAATTAACAGTGAGTGATGAATTATTAACTACTCGAATACCTTTCGGTTTATTTCTTTTGATTGAAAAATTTACATTCTTTACTTTCAAGAATGAATGTAATTTCAACTCGTTTAATTTTTCTTAATTTGAACGAATGTTTGTTTACATTAAAATTTGCATTAAAAACATTCGTCTGTCTCTTGCTGATATAATATCAGCAGCAATTTCCTTACATATACGGTATGGCATAAATACATTTCTCTATCCATCTGTTCTTTTGTTTTTCAGCAAACTTATCACACAATTTAATTCGTTGTATATTTCTCATTTGCTCCTGTCTTCTCAGCAAGCATCCATCGCTATGTGAACTATTTTGAAATCCAAGTCTTGATGATGGTTACTGAAACCGAAACGTTAACGTCGACTTTACAACATAATATATTCACCTATTTGGATTATGTTTTTTCTACTACCTTCATACTGTCTATCCATATTTACTTTCATACTGTCTTTTCGGAAAAACAAATACCAAATACATTCTTACATAACATTTAAAATGGATGATTCCAAATGATCTATACATATGATAACTAACTTGTAGCGTATTTCTCAATAAACGGGAGGTTTTGTCTCGTTTCTTTGGGAAATCCAACTTTTTCATATATTTTTTCCATGTGCCAGACACGTTCTAATGAATTTTGAATTATGAACGCTATGTGCACGTTTCTGTATTTTTTCGTTGTATATTTCTCATTTGCTCCTGTCATCTCAACAAGCATCCATCGCTATGTGAACTATTTTGATATCCAAGTCCTGATGATGGTTACTGAAACCGAAGCGTTAACGTCGACTTTACATCATAATATATTCACCTATATGGATTTTTTTTTTCTGCTACCTTCATACTGTCGGATTTTATCCATATTTACTTTCACACAATTTAAAGAAATAAAAAAATTTATCGGATTTTTTTATTTATTTATTTTTTCCTTTATCCGCTACAGACGTGTTGATTAAGGCGGTTTCAATGAAGACCCTAGAACAAAACATAAACCACGCGGAAGCATTTAGTTGGTTGGTCGGTTGTTTGGGCTTTATGGCATATCAACCTTTGCAGGTTATTTAATGCCAAATCCATTTTTATACAAATAATCAGTTCTATTTCAAACAATTCAGTTTAGCATGAGTACACAGTTTAATTGTCAAAAACATTTCTATTTAGAGCTATTCAGTTTAGTCAAACAGTTCTAATTCAAACAATTCAGTTTAGTATAAGTATAAATTTTGTTTACACACAGTTAAATGTCCAAACAGTTCTATTTTAAACAATTCAGTTTAGCGTAAGTATACAGTTTCAATGTCAAAACAGTTCCATTTCAAACAATTCGGTTTAGCATAAGTACGTAATTTAGTTCTATTTGACCCATAGATAAGACTATCAGGTGCTATCACTTCGGGCCTGAGTGGACCTGGGAGCGATGGCAATGAAGGGGTACTCCGCATTCCCTAAAACTCCAGTATTACTGGAATCTCACCATTAGATTGTTTAGTGTCATATCAAGGACACTCGATGGAGGAGTCTTACTCCTCTGCAAAGATGCAGTCGGTGTTTTCTGTAGGAAATTGAAAAATAAAAATTAGAATTAAATCAAATTAAAAATAATTATCAAAATATGCAGAAACTCCCAGAAGCCCCAGACAGGAAGGGGGTGGCGCTTGCGCAAAGAAAAGGAACCGTCTCGACAAAAGAAAGAATCTCGTCCTCTTTCAGCAGTGACCAGCGGAGTGACAACACCTAAATCTTTCTTGCTAGCGGTGGAAGGCGCCATGCGTCCGTCTTTAGACGACGTGTTAGCTAACCTTTCCACTAGTAGCAGCCGCCTCTTTTTCAAATGACACCGAATAATTAATTCGTCAGAATCACAATTAAGACACCATACAACGGACTTAATGACTACAACAGAAGACACCAGATTTAGACATATCTCCCAAAAGCGTCTAACGCGTCGTTAAATACCAAATTTGGACACATATACTCAAGAATGACTAACACATTTTAACACCTTGACTGAGGGATTCAACCATTTCATTTGTATTCAGGAAGAATTTCCTCACCCACTGAATAGTTGTTGAACCCAGAAATAAAGGCAAAATGTAAAAGATATCTTCGTCTCCTATCTTTTACTATCTTCTTCTTTGATATAATTCCTTTACAGCCTTCATATCCAAGAAGTTAAACCAGGAAGATTATGTGGGGTAAGAATAGAATAACCTAGAATGGAGTCAGATAGCAAAGAATATCATAAATTACCTTTAAAACCCTATAATTCTACAGCCCTAGCTGACTGGGCAAGTGGAAGCATTTGAAACAGCCAAGCGAGACCAACATAAAATATCGGGCATTTTGGATATTGCGAGACTTTGAACGTTAATGTATTGCCGATAATAAAATATCAAAATGCTAAACGAATTTGCCCAAACCGTGAAATAAACTTAGCTTGGACACAACTCCCACTAACGCACGTGAAATTTGTGGTAGCTACCTACATAGTAGGCCCGAAACTAATGACCAAGAGCGGGTATACGAAGTTTGGGGTCAAACATGCAATGTATGTAGCTAGCAGAATTACTTCGCAAAGAACTCCCGGTTAAAAGATGAGAACAAACGAGGTTATCATACGGAATATCGAGGACTAAAGAGATACTATGGATACCCTTGTCGCACAGGTAACGTTTGATCGAGAAACCGATACCTATGTGTCAAGCAATGGCAACGGTTACGAAAAAGTAGAAGCAACATTAATGCCTATTTTCCACACACCCCTCCTCCCAAAACATCCACCTCTCGGACAAAATAGTTGCCATAGTGAAATCAGCAACCCTTCAAGAATTTATGGGGACAATTATACTGTTGTGTCACCCAGCCACATTCGTGCATCGGGCTGAAATGACCAGAGTCACACGACTCTAATAAACGCAATTGAACAAGGATTTTCCTCCTAATGTTCTTTCACTGAACCGGAAATTCGCGACTGAGAGATATGCCACCGACTAAGTATTGATAGGGTCCTTAGTACTGATGAATGGAAGAATTATAGTGCCCAAATCTAAATAGGAGGTACCCGTGGTGTAATGGTTATCGTTGTTGGAAATGGACACGGCGACACGAGTTCAAATCCTGGACGAGACTGATAGCATTTCACAAAGCACTAATACCCTTGAGAAAGGTATAAATCCAATTATTCTCTCTCCAGCTATGGGTAAACTTGGTTTACCCATGGCAGACTTGGTTCTTCAGCCTTGAGTGAGGCAACTAGTCTGGGAAAAGGAAAACTCTGAATTCAAACCTGTTAAACTCCGCTTAAAAATTGACCTTGTGTCATATTTTGCCTGAGCGGAGGAGTTGGTAAATAGGAATAGTGCCCAAATCTCTCAGAGAAAAAATGTTACGCTGCTTGCTTCAAAGGGTGGTCAGTAAAAAAGCCGATGCAAAGGATTCGATATATTGGCCCGGTATGAACGCATCCATGCAGCACCTATGTGAGGATACGGGATGTAGCCCTGAAGACTTGCCAGAGGCGATGAACGATAGGGAGAAGTGGCGAGAGAGGATCAGGGATATCCGTGCTGGCGGCACGACATGATGATGATGATGATGATGATGAACGCATCTATACATAACTTCAGAGCTAATTACTTAGTATTCACAAGCATTACCCCAAGTCAACTGTGCGAACCGATCATAATAACCCCAGCTCCAGATTGGCCCTTCCAAAAGATAGTAACGGACCTCTTCCTGGTCGTATACCTCGTCTATGCTCATAGACTCACCGGCTGGCTGATTTTGTATCACCTAAAAACCATGTCATGCCAGCATTCAAAATGAATATCTATTTGTCAGAAACTATTCCACACATACGATACTCCAGAAGAACTCAGTAGCGATGGTGACCCACCTTTCTCCTCCAAGCTATTTCTGCAGTTCCTCAAGACACGGTTCGTGAAGCACAGACAGTTCTCAGTAGCATATCTTCAATCTAATGGTCGATGAGAGCTCACTGAAAAGACTGCAAAGAGGATAATAAATGGCAACTCAGGTCTCCTGGGTTCATTTGATAATGACAAACTCGGGCCATTCTGTAATACCGCAGCACTCCCCTCCAAGGCATTGGTCTATCATCGGCACAACTGCTCCACCACCGACTTCAAGATTCTATTCCTTTACAACTTATCTTCTACAAACCACACCTTGAATGGATAATTGCAGCACAACACCGTGAGTAGAGCATCTTCCAACGCAATGCACAAATGAAGAAGAGGTATGACTGGTATACACATAACCTCTGACCTCTGCGGAATAGAGATATAATACTGTGATTCTATGTTTGCGTGTTACCCTGCGGGCTACTTATAGGTTGGTCTGTCTCCGGTGAGCCTGTTCGTTCGGACTCTCTACGCCCACGTTGTGTTGCTAGATCCACAGAAAAAGTCAACGAAGAGTCGTGGAAGAGTTGGCTCTGATTCCTCTCAGTTGTGAGTTGTAGTGGATCAAATTCGCCAGTCCTGTTAACCCAGCCTCAAGTCAGTCCTTTGTAGCTTCAAAGGAAATTCTGGTTGAATGGTCAAGTTCAGGACTTTGGGAGCCAAACCTGGTGGCAAGTGCTTTGGTTCTACTAGCGAAGGAACCAACCTTCGATTTACTTCTTCCCATTTCGGGGTCTTCTTTTATGAGGATACCAACCCCCGACTACACGGTTCCGATTGGTCAGCCAATAAAAATCCAGGACCAATGGCCACGTATCGTAATCATCGGAAAGAGGAAGAAAAAAAACGGGGCCCATATTTGATTGGTCATTAAATCAAAACTATGGCCTTGTTTTACACATCTCGGAGTGGGGGGGGGATAAATCATCACTCATCTTTTCTTTGATTGGCTCACCAATCAATAATATTTTATTATTATATCATGGCCTTGTGTCACACCTTTAGTTGAAAAGCCGTCAAGCTTCAATCATTCCAATCCTGGCTCAATTCTGACCTTTCAAACGGATCATTTCTGTTCACCCAAAATCAAAATTAAAACAATGACCTTTTCAAAATTGTTATGTTTTAATAATTAAAACTAAATGACCCCGAACTTGTATCGAAGACAATTCAATGATTCTTATGACGACTCTGTATTTTTGTTATTTTTTTTTTACACTACCTTATCAAAAGTAACGTGATTACCTTTGTATTTCCATGATTAATCTAATATTTAATTTGATATCGCCCGTCGTCAACCTTTGACACTAATCATAGTGTTATAGAAGCTATCAATTCAACCGCCGGTGGAACACTACGGGCAAAGTTATCACTGTTCTTCCAGATTATCAATAATACCAAATTAGAATTGAAGGATCAGGTGAGATAACACTTAGGAACCGTCGTTTCTTGAAAAAGGTTGGAGGAGGTCAGACCCAGGCCCAGTGCAATGTCTAAACCCACAAGGCCTGTCTGTAATGTTCCACTCACCACATCCCAGTCCTCCAATCTCTTTCACTAATGATGCTCACGCAGCAACTGGGCACCCTGTAAGAAGCACACCAATATACCCTCGGCACTCACAGGGCATGCCAACAAAGATTCCTCTAGCTCTATCCAGGTTGTTCCCTTATAACAGAGCAAGCCTTAAAGAACTGTCTGCTCCTCATAGAGTATTGCCAGCACGCATAGGAAGAGAAATGGGAAATGTAGAAGTTATTCTCTTTGTCCTTAATAAATACGTTAATAACGAAGCTCTGGAGGGAATCAACAACGATGACTGCCGGCTCATATTCGTTGCCGAAGCTATAAGTTCTGTATCACCTTTGTCTAGCCGATATCTGTAGCTAATGAGAGGGGAGCTTTTGGGTCGTCCTCAACTACGGTCGCCAACTATATATATATATATATATGGACGGTTTGAATTCAGAAAATTGCGCTGGAATCAAGTTATATTATTAAATGAAGTTATGGGGCTCCGAGATTTTGTTGGGTTTATTTGGTTTTGTTTGGTTGGTAATAGTGGGATTTGAGTTTAGTTATCTGACCCCGTTGGCTTTCCTCTCTACCCCCATTTAATTCGTTAGCTTCTTTGTCTGTGAAGGCTGCCAAGAAAAGGTAAAAGACAAAGATAGGAGATACCTTTTATATTTTAACTTTATTTCTGGTGTTCAACAACCATTCTCTGGGTGAGGAAATTCTTCCTGAAACCAATGGAAATGACCACGTGTCCCAGACAAGGTGTTAGAATATACAAGTCGTTTTTCAGTAGTTGATAAGTCCAAAGTCGGTGTTTTTTGTATTGTTTGTTTCTGTGGCGTCACTAGTAGCAGAGAAGGCAAGGTATCAGGCTGCAAGACCTTATCAGCACGTGTTCGCCACCAGGGGCCGCATGAAAAAAGGCCCATTTTAGTTCTACGGGGGAGGCTGCAGTGAGGTCGAATTTCTCTTTCGCACAAGGACGGTCCTTTTCCCGGGCATGCGTCGCTCATACTTCCTGTCAGGGGCATCTGGGAACTTCTGCACTCCTTAAACTTATTTTATTTTTATTTTTCTAATCATTATAGAGTCACTATTTTCAGTAAGGATATCGCCTCAAGATGTAGAAACATGGCTCGTACTTCAAAATTCTCAAAAATCAAAAACAGATCTGAAAAGTATTTCTCTTCTAAAAAAGAGAATTTTCTTTCAATGCAAAATATCGAATTTTTTCTCTGAAGGGAAATTTTTTTCTCTCTCGCCAAAAAAATATCAATATAGTACTTCAGAACTCACACATTCTGAATAAATAAATTTCTTTAAAAAAATTAGAAATACCTTTAAGCAGTGGTGAAATATTGTAAGGTTAGCAACTGTAGTCGAGGGCGACTTTACCCTTGATACGTACCTCCCAATGCTGAGTGTTAAGCAATGAGATATCAAGTACCCATTTTTTAAGTCTTTGGTATGACTCGACCTGGGATTGAACCCCGGTCTCCTGGGTCATTGGCGAACACTCTACCTACTAGGTCAATGAAGCGGTTACATGAAATAATGTAGTCGTCCAAAATTTTATCAACTCATACCGCTTCATTTCAAAATAAATATGAGTACAGATTTTTAAAAAATCGCTCTGCACTGGTTAAAAAAAAAGCGCCAAAGGCTCTATTTATAGTAACTCCTTTGCAGGTATTTTTCTTCAAATTTACGCAGTAAAGAACTTAATTGGTTAATGTTAAATAACTGTCAGGAACACGAATTCTTTCTTCAAACCCTCATGGGAAAAGAATTCACCCAATATGGAAACAAAATGTTTCCTTAACATCGCCACAGATTTTTTTTAAATCAAAGAATATCTGATGATTTTTTTCAACAAATAAGCTATTGTGAGAAAGTGATAATGGACTGAAAGAATATATATGTAGTATAACTCAAACTAATGGATAAAGAGGGCAATTTTTCGGCAGAGAGGACAGCTCTGCACGGATAATCATCAGCACTCCAAGGCCACGTCGACCTACCCCTCGTCCGGTTAACCAGAGACTGAATAAACCGAGACATCGATCATCCAGCCTCTGCAACATATACGTTCACCTCTTCGACCGTCTCCAGATTCTTGGCCATGCAGCTACACTTATGACCTGCACCAAGTACCAAGACCATCTTGATCTAGACTCACTGTCGCCAAGAATTTATAAACAGCTGAGTCTACGCCTTTCGACAGCACCGACTTTCAACATCGCAGAGACTATACAGATATTATCCAGCAACAGTAATTCTACAACCATGCAAACCTCTTTGTGTACAATTCACTCGATAAAGGCCTGATATTTAAATCTTATCCCCTTGTCCTTGTCATTTGTCTAGTCAGTTGTCAATCACTTTATTTACGAATGTTTGCGGCATCAACGTCCTCTCACGATATCTGATCCCACAACAAGAACTTTCAAAATGTTCTATCAGATTTATTGGTAAAATATACTTTAATTTTTTCTAACACAGTTTTCATTCTTATATCTGTAATTGTACCACCCCACAAACATTTCCAATCTTTTAAGGTGGCCTTGTGACATAACGGTACTAAATAGACATTCATACTTCTAGGAGCCAGTTGTAAAAAAATTATTTCTAACAGGGAAACAAACCGATCACGTGTGGCACTTAATTTAGCCAGAGGAGAAAGTAAAGTTAGCGACCGTAGTCGAGGGCGACCCGAAGGCGCCATTATCTTTAGCTACTATACCGATGTGTAGGGGAGGGCGCTACTCCTTTCCCTAGAAGAGGGGAAAGGCATAAGTAATCCCAGACAATACGGCACCAAAAAGCTACCTCCCGCTATTTTTCGACAATTACTACTCAGATCCTTAGTACGAAATTGGGAGCCGGACTCTTAAGGCAGGAAAAAATAGTTAGCAGAAAGGTTTCGTCACTTGCTTTTTGAACAGCCGATAAGTATTCTAACAGGCAAGAAGCTTCCCGAGAAATTCTACGACAGTCAACCGAAAGTAGACTCAACCGAAAAACACCTAAGTTAAACGAAAGACTAAAATTCAACTCAAAGATTCAGCTGAAAAACAACTTTACAGAAGACTCAAAATTAAATGAAAACTGAAGCTCTTCAATAAAACTAAAAAGAAAAAATACTTAAATTCAAAGAACTTGTTTTCCGGACACACACACACACACACACACACTCTCTCTCTCTCTCTCTCTCTCTGATAAGTTCCCGCAAATTACACGAAAATTTGCAAAGCTTTATCTTTTCCATCCTCCTTTTTCTTGTTTCTTTGTATAAAATTCTTTTCTATAACACTTTGGGGACTGTATGATCTTTTTGAATCAGTATCCGAACTAGAAAGCTGCAGAACTTACCGTTTAGAAATACACACTAAAGCCCCCACCAAAAAAAACATTACCTCTTTAAATAATAAATTTGGCTTTAGTGTCATCTTATTCGTATTAAATTTTGTTATTTAAATTCTTTTATATTGCAAATTTTATTTTGATACTAGATAATTTTCTTTTAGTTGTGACCCTGCCATGGTAAAGTTGACGAACGCAAGAAACTCTCTTTAACTACTTAAAGGTTTATTTACAACTACAACTTGTAGGTAGCCGCTGGGAGAAAGAAAGAGAGTATGGAAACTGAGACGACCACATTAGCTCGACAAAGACAAGCAACATGTTATGGTGAGAAAGAAAGAGCAGACACAGACCTTGAATTTTCTTCCTGGTTTTCTGTTGTATTTCTAACATGCTTGTCCGTTGAATGGCGTCTAATCTAAAGCCCCCCTTTAGAGCGCGCCTCAAAAATTACGGCACGTAAACGTTCGTTTTCTTACATCTTCGTGACTGGTGTTCAAATGTACGTCTTTACCTCATCACGTCTAGCCGTTAACTCTCTAAAAAGCCACGAGTTTATCCCTCCCTTCTGCCTTGTGGCAGCGGGAGAAACATCCGCTTCCGCCGATTCCACACATGCGTACAAAATTTTTTTTAGTTTTCCCTAGTAATTTTAACAACAACAAGAGCCTTGGCCTGGCCGTTCAGAGACTGTTTACTTTTTATTTCATTTTTTCTTTCAATTTTAATTTTCTATGAGCTGTTCAATTACGTTACATCCTTATTAATGAAGAAATATTTGTCTTTTTTTTTGTTCTTTCAATAATATGAGGACTAAAAAAAATTAAAAAAATAAAATAAATTAATTTAAAAGTCACGTTATCCCATATGCCCTCTGACAGGAAGCGAAATCCGCTTTTGCGTGAAAGATGGACTTCCTGGCACCAAAGAGAAATTTTCTCTCACTTAAGCTGGTACCACTGAGATTGAAAAGACTTGTTTCTCTCGGCTAGCACACCTGCTCGCAGAGTCCTGAGCTTAGCGGCGGGTTGTGTCTCCTGTTAGCAAGCCGCCTCTTCCAAAAATACTTCACTAAAAATATCCACTGGACAATCGATGAACTTCAAACTTTTAGCACCAAAAAGGACTCATATTTCGACACCTTGTCTGAGAAACGTGATTACTTCTACTGGTTCAGGAAACCTTTTCACCACAGAAGTCATGAAACCCAAAATAAATCTTTGAGTAAAAAGGTATCTTTGTCTCTTTCCTTCCTTCCTTCATTCATTCATTCTCATGCAGCCTTTCATAGATAAAGAATACAAGTTAACGGGGTAAGAAGAAGAAAAAGTGGTCAGATACAAAACCTCAGTAATCCACTAACAACCTACAACTACAAATAAATAACACACCTTCTTATCAGCCCCATAAATACGAATGGAATAATACACTTCTTAGGAAGTGCCCGTGGTGTAATGATTATCGTCGCAGGAATTGGACACGGCGACACGAGTTCAAATCCTGGACGAGACCGATTGCATTTCACATAGCACTAATACCCTTGGGAAAGGTATGAATCCAATTATTCTCCTTCCAGCTATGGGTAAATAGTAGGGCAGACTAGGTTCTTCAGCCTTGGTGATGCAACTAGTCTAGGAGAAGGAAAACTCTGAATTCAAACCTGTTAAACACCGCTTAAAAAATTGACCTTGTGTCATATCCTGCCTGAGCGGAGGGGTTGGGTAAATATGATAATACACTTCTTAGGAGTACTTTTTTTTTTATCCAAAACTTCCATTTCTTTCATATTGTAAAATAACTAGGGACTCCGGTTGATTGTTGTAATAGTCAACCACAAGAAAGTGGAAAAAGAAAGGAATATATATGACAAAGATAATCGAGGTTAGCAAAGAGATAGAGAGAGAGAAAAAACTGTAAGGGAGAAAAGAATTGGAGAACCAAGGTCGAGACAGCAGCGGACGCCAGGGTTAAATATAGAAACGTATCAGTAGCAAATCGGCAACTGGTTCCGATTGGCTGGAAGACACTCAAATGCAAAAGCCGTTAGGGGAGTGGACGCGGGATAGAAAAGAAGAAAAGAGTCAGTTGAGTACAAGATGCGATGTTGTAAAGATAGCAGTTGAACACTAGACATGATGATGTAAAGACGGCCGAAAATTACGGCGCCTAATGTGAGTGAGCTCCGCGAAGAGGTCTCACACCCACTGCGAAGCTGTGAAGACGGAACCAGCGAGGAAGCACGTTTGAGAATTACAACAGGAAACGGGAAAGATAATATTGAAGTCCTCTCTCTCTCTCTCTCTCTCTCTCTCTCTCTCTCTCTCTCTCTCTCTCTCTCTCTCTCTCTCTCTCTCTTATCACGACGTTTTATTTCTCTCTGTCTAGCTAAGGCAGTTAACTCATCTTTCATACGCTGTTTCTCTCTTCTCGATGACTACTATTTCGTGTAGCAGCGAAAAAACCTTTAGTATTAGCAAACCAAGACGGTGTTTTGGTGTGTTCGTCACTTTTTCTTTTCATTACGGTGGAGGTTTCAACAAGGACCCGACTGATACTTAAGGCGAAGTGCTACAACTTGTACGTATGTTAAGAACATTTCTTCATACAGCTTTTGATGCACATATGGGAGTATAAGAAGGGCTTATTCGTAGTAATGGTTAATCGTTGGTATTGTTTGGAAATTTTGAGGTTCGCATCTGACTTCTTTTTCTTCTTTTTACCCCATTCACTTGTCGTCTTCGTTTGTCTGTCGAAGCTGCAAGGGAATAAAGGACAGAAGGAAAAGACTGAGATACATTTATACTCAAGCCTTATTTTGGGGTTTACGAATTGAGAACGTTTTCCTGAACCAGTAGAAATAGTCCCGTTTCTCAGACAAGGTGTATGGAGTATATTACAGAATCATTTTTGGCAATTACAGGTTTGAGGGTCGTGGTGTATTAACTGGGTATGTTTAACTGAGGCTGCTACTAACAGGAGAGACAACTTACCGCTAAGCCTTGAAACTTAACGAGCACGTGCGCTAACAACTAGCAGCCGAGAGAAACAGATCCTTTCAGTCGAGGTGGTAGATACTTAATGAGAAAGAATTTCTCTTTGGCGCTGAAAGTCCTCCTTTTTAGGCATGTGCTGAGTTCGCTTCCTGCCTGAGGCTTTCTGGGAAACAGTTACTTTTTACATTAATTTGATTTTCTTATTTCTTTTTAATCCCCACACAATTTTTGTAGCTTATTTCGTTTTTGTATTCATTCATAAGTTTATCCAGGCACTGTTGATATTGTTGTTAACCTTGTATTTATTCCGTACGAGGGAACTATATTCAACCAAACCACAATTCCTTCACAAAATTATTTATCCATATCAAAATTGTGAAATATTTCCTCCTATAATATTCCACAATTTGAATTAACATTAGACACCTTGGTGTAGTGGTTAATGTGCTGGACTGTGATATCATAGTAAACGAGTTCGAACTCCAGTCGTGCTATTACGTTCACTTTCAGACTAATACTCTTAGAAAAGGTATGAATTCCCATATCACCCCCTCCAGCTATAGGTTAAGCAGAACCACAATTGTCCTTCTACAGAGATTACTTTGGCATTAAATAACTAACGAAGGTTGATATGCTATTAAATAATGAAACCAAACCAAAAATTCACATTATTAAACAAACCAAAATTTAACAACCTCAGAACAAGTCCTCGGACGCTCTCAGGAACCTATGTATGGCACTAGATCTTGTTGTCTAGTTCAAGCCATAACCCGGCATACGTGCCCGGACCCACATTTGGGTTCGTGAAACTGTTTGCCTCATCAGGCTCACATTGCACCAAGTGAGCCGATGAGCAGCATAGACCAGCAGGGTTCGAGTCTCGACTCGTTCCCGACCTTCCCTCCCCCTTATCCCCACTTTAATCGGCCTTCGAGCTTTTGACCTTGTGTCAAGTCCTGTCTGGTGGGAGGGAGGCAGCTACAAATAGTCCTCAGAACAATGGTTCTGGTTCACTAATTAATCATGCAAGCTATTATTATTGATTTAGATACTTACCAACTGCGCCGTTGTTGTATCTTAGTGTCAAACTAGGTAAAGCTAAGCTTCTATTCCTAAACCCGCTGGATCGCAACATCGTAGTAAAAGAGTTCAAATTCTAGGTTTGGTTTGATTTCTTTGTTTAATGGCATATCAACCTTTGTTGGTTATTTAATGCCAAAGCCATTTCCTTAGAAGAACTTTAGTGGTACTATTTAACCCATAGCTGGGAGGATAAGGGGGTTCATACCTTTCCCAAGGGTATTTGCTCGAAAGTGGACGTCATAGCACGACTGGAATTCGAACTCGCTTACTACGATTTCGCAGTCCATCGCTTTAATCATTACCCCACGAGGACACCCCCTTCAAACTCAAGTCGTGCTCTTACGTTCACTTTCGAACTAATACCCGTGGGAAAGGTATGAACCCCCTTATCCTCCCAGCTATGGGTTAAATAGTACCGCTACTGTCCTTCTACAATGATAGCTGTGGTATTAAATAACACACCAAGATTAATATACCATTAGATAAACAAATAAAAATCTAAAAAACGAAAAAGAAATAAGGAAATATGTAGTCAGGAAGTAAAAGTCATCTCAATATTTCACAAAAGATGAAGTCGCCATCGTTTTGAGTTTATAAAGAAAGTTTAGTTTTTAACCGGAGACAATAAATGATTATCTCCCATGGGTTTTAAGAAGCATATCCTTTGGACGCCAAGTGGCCTCATGGGTAACCCAGAATTCATCTCGGTCTCTTTTGTCTTTCTATAAAGATGTTCTCTTTTTTTTCTGTTCTTTGAACAGTGGGGACTTTGTCTCACCACCCGTCAATGGACATTGTATCTCGAAACGTCAGTAAAATGTAAAGGGAGCATGACTTGGCTGTTCGTTGAACTCATTTTCATCAAGTAAGACTTTTACCGTTTCGTACCCCTTTCATATACAGCTTATTAATAGATTAATATGTGTGCCTTTTATCAGTTGGGGCACGTTTGTGCGTTCTTGTAAATACTTCTTGTATGCTTATTATGTATTTATTAGATGTTCCTATATGTGTAAATGGTTTTTTTCCGTTTATTCGGTGTTAATGTATTATTGGATTTACGAATGCTAATATTATACCATAGTGAATGGGGACTCGACTAAGTATCCTTCCTAGCACCAATGAACACTAAGATAAGGTTTGATTTGATAATTTGCACAAAATGAAGGCTTCTTGAACAGTTCGTATCGTGGAAGGCTACCAGAAAAATTTTCTAAGTAGTTAAAAAGTCGTTCCTTTTTAGCTGATGTTGCAGGTCTTATTTTTCATCAAAATTGTCTTCAGGGGAAGGTTGAATTCTTCTTCGGGTGTTATAAAAAATACTTCTTCCAGAATGTATTTAAGGAGTTGTTGCAAATTTTTTGGACAGTGATTATAAGAGGTCGCAAGAATTTTATTAATCTTCCTGACTTGTTAAGAAGTGACTCCCCTTGAAGAGTTAGTCCCCTTATATTGTAATTATTGTTGTTGTTTATCACTCTTGTACTTTAAAGTTATAACGAGATACTTGCTAAATAAATAAAACTGGCAAGTGGCCATTGTAAAAACCTTTATCTCTTCTCCAATTTTTTCAATAGTTCTTTGCTTAAAATATCCAGCCCAAAACAACACACCCCTTAGAAAGCTTTTCTTTCAGAAATGTCTTATGGAAAAGGAGTCTTCAGTAAAAAAAAAAAAAAGATTTGCTCAATAGTTCATATATTAGAAGGCTACCAGAAATATTTTCTGGGTAGTTGAAAAGCGTTCTTTTTCTAAAAATCTTGCTGCTCATTCTTCTCGAAATTGTCTTCAGGAAAAAATTGAATTCTGTTCTTATAGTCCAGAACTGCTTCTTGCATAAATATCTTCTAGAGAAGGGAGTTGTTGGAAATTATTTTTTCAACAGTGAAAATAAAATATAGCGGTGATTTTGTTTGTTCACCCAGCTTGTTAAGGGGAGGCATCCCTCAAAAAGTAGATATCAGAAGTTTAGTTAGTGACCTGTACAATTAACAAAGGTTGGTTGGTGGTTTGCTGGTGTTAGGGAGGATATTTAGTAGAGTCCCCACTCATCAAGACCTAGTATTAACATTAGTATATCCAATGATGCACTAAAACTGAGTCACTGTGGCGAAATAGCTAAAGACTGTGGCCTCGAAGTGAGTTCGAACTCTAATTGTGTTATTACGTTTATTTTCGGATCTTATGAAAGGGTTAATTTGTATCACAGCCGTTCTTCTTGAAGTGTGACTTCAGCATTAAATAACTCACGAAAGTTGATATGTCATCAAACAAAGAAACTAAAACAATCATCTCAAAGTTAATTGAATGACGGAAAGCAAATTATTGACTGACAAAAATGTGCAAAATTCCGAGGGTACCTTTTGTTTACAGTAGATTGATTAATTTTAACTGCGTGTCAACTCAATTAATGTTATTTTATGCCCAGAGAATCATGTCTATCGGACATTATTGTTTACATTTTTTGTAGTTGTTTCTTAAGGTTTTTTTTTCATTTATTTATTCATATATTTATTTTTATTTATTTATTTTGTGCACCGTTTTATTGAATATGAAAAAATAAAATTGTCGTTAGCAAAACTCCAGCAATCAAACTATAGAATTTGAAGATTTCTTGATATTCTAACAAAAAAGAGAAGTTTTCTTTTAAAAAAATAGAATAAAAAAACATTTTAAAAAGATGATTCATTGATTTTAACGGCATGTCAACCCGTCTAAGATTATTTTATGCCTTGAGATTGTTCGCTAATGATTACATTTTTGGTGTAGTTGTTTCTCATGAGTTCTACGATATCAAGCATTCTTATCTATTACAAATAATTTGCACACGGTTATATGGTATCAAGTATTCCTATTCAAGACTAATAATTTTCAAACAGAACCATTAAAGTAGACCAGAGAGTAATGGCAATGAAAGGGTACTCTACATGCATCGGAGCTTCAGAACTGAAATTTCGCCATCAGATGCATTTGTAGTAAATAATGGGCTAACTTACCAGAGAGTATCTGCCGGGGCTGAGGAGGCTCTTCTAACGTCCAAGACGAACGATAGCTCCGTGGCTATTTATACTAATAGAGGATGGTTCATTTGTTATAAAAACCTTCCTCTCTAATGGAGAGGTTTAATATAGTCTTTGTGGGTAACGGTTAGCAAACTAGACTAGCAAACCTTCACGAGTGAGTTCGAGTCTCATTGGGCGCCCCATTCATTCGGCCTTGTGCCACATCGAAGCAAAGAGCTTTGTAAATTACAATATAGTCTTTGTGGGGGCACCTCGGGTAGTGTAATGGTTTGCAAGCTTGACTAGCAAACCTGCAAGAGTGAGATCGAGTCTCATTGGGTGCCCCATTCATTCGGCCTTGTGCCACATCGAAGCAAAGAGCTTCGTAAATTACAATATAGTCTTTGTGGGGGCACCTCAGGTAGTGTAATGGTTAGCAAGCTTGACTAGCAAACCTGCAAGAGTGAGATCGAGTCTCATTGGGTGCCCCATTCAATCGGCCTTGTGCCACATCGAAGCAAAGGGCATCGTAAATTACAATATAGTCTTTGTGGGTAACGGTTAGCAAACTAGACTAGCAAACCTTCACGAGTGAGTTCGAGTCTCATTGGGCGCCCCATTCATTCGGCCTTGTGCCACATCGAAGCAAAGAGCTTTGTAAATTACAATATAGTCTTTGTGGGGGCACCTCGGGTAGTGTAATGGTTAGCAAGCTTGACTAGCAAACCTGCAAGAGTGAGATCGAGGCTCATTGGGTGCCCCATTCATTCGGCCTTGTGCCACATCGAAGCAAAGAGCTTTGTAAATTACAATATAGTCTTTGTGGGGGCACCTCGGGTAGTGTAATGGTTTGCAAGGTTGACTAGCAAACCTGCAAGAGTGAGATCGAGTCTCATTGGGTGCCCCATTCATTCGGCCTTGTGCCACATCGAAGCAAAGAGCTTCGTAAATTACAATATAGTCTTTGTGGGGGCACCTCAGGTAGTGTAATGGTTAGCAAGCTTGACTAGCAAACCTGCAAGAGTGAGATCGAGTCTCATTGGGTGCCCCATTCAATCGGCCTTGTGCCACATCGAAGCAAAGAGCTTTGTAAATTACAATATAGTCTTTGTGGGGGCACCTCGGGTAGTGTAATGGTTTGCAAGCTTGACTAGCAAACATGCAAGAGTGAGATCGAGTCTCATTGGGTGCCCCATTCATTCGGCCTTGTGCCACATCGAAGCAAAGAGCTTCGTAAATTACAATATAGTCTTTGTGGAGGCACCTCGGGTAGTGTAATGGTTAGCAAGCTTGACTAGCAAACCTGCAAGAGTGAGATCGAGGCTCATTGGGTGCCCCATTCAATCGGCCTTGTGCCACATCGAAGCAAAGGGCATCGTAAATTACAATACAGTCTTTGTGGGTAACGGTTAGCAAACTAGACTAGCAAACCTTCACGAGTGAGTTCGAGTCTCATTGGGCGCCCCATTCATCCGGCCTTGTGCCACATCGAAGCAAAGAGCTTTGTAAATTACAATATAGTCTTTGTGGGGGCACCTCGGGTAGTGTAATGGTTAGCAAGCTTGACTAGCAAACCTGCAAGAGTGAGATCGAGGCTCATTGGGTGCCCCATTCAATCGGCCTTGTGCCACATCGAAGTAAAGAGCATCGTAAATTACAATATAGTCTTTTTGGGTAACGGTTAGCAAACTAGACTAGCAAACCTTCACGAGTGAGTTCGAGTCTCATTGGGCGCCCCATTCATTCGGCCTTGTGCCACATCGAAGCAAAGAGGTTCGTAAATTACAATATAGTCTTTGTGGGGGCACCTCGGGTAGTGTAATATTTTGCAAGGTTGACTAGCAAACCTGCAAGAGTGAGATCGAGTCTCATTGGGTGCCCCATTCATTCGGCCTTGTGCCACATCAAAGCAAAGAGCTTCGTAAATTGCAATATAGTCTTTGTGGGGGCACCTCGGGTAGTGTAATGGTTAGCAAGCTTGACTAGCAAACCTGCAAGAGTGAGATCGAGTCTCATTGGGTGCCCCATTTAATCGGCCTTGTGCCACATCGAAGCAAAGAGCTTCGTAAATTACAATGTAGTCTTTGTGGGGGCACCTCGGGTAGTGTAATGGTTAGCAAGCTTGACTAGCAAACCTGCAAGAGTGAGATCGAGTCTCATTGGGTGCCCCATTCAATCGGCCTTGTGCCACATCGAAGCAAAGAGCTTTGTAAATTACAATATAGTCTTTGTGGGGGCACCTCGGGTAGTGTAATGGTTTGCAAGCTTGACTAGCAAACCTACAAGAGTGAGTTCGAGTCTCATTGGGTGTCCCATTCATTCGGCCTTGTGCCACATCAAAGCAAAGAGCTTCGTAAATTACAATATAGTCTTTGTAAATTGGCCTTGTGCCACATCGAAGCAAAGAGCTTCGTAAATTACAATATAGTCTTTGCAATATCGTCTTTGTTACTTGTAATTAAGAGACCTGAGAAGAGGGTCGCGAAAAAAGCTTGTATTTTTTTTTTTTGCAACCTCGCTTCAGGCCAGTTACGCACGGTGTTATAAGATTCCTTTTTTTAAACACATTTTAGTGTCATACCTAAACCACATTTCATAAAAAGGATGAAAAGTTTTCAGCGAAAAAACGTTTTCCTGATTTTTAAAAGATGTTTTGTAAATGTATCAAATAAAAGTAAAATAACTTCTCATCTACCGACATAAAACAAAAGATTGCAGAAAAAGATAAAGTTAATCTAAATAAGCAGAAATAGAAAGTAAAAAGAAAAATGTTTTCGTAATTTTTCGAGTAACAATCAGTCTACGGAAAATCGTTGTATTACTATGCTTAAACATTTTTTTTTTAAATACATAATTAAAGAATGGATAATTCATAAATATTCAAAGATAAATAATTCGTTGGGGTAATTCATAAAAGTAGTTAGATAATTCATTTTTTTAAAAAGAAATAAGAAGTTTGTTTTGGTTTGAGCGACTTAATCTATCTTCATACACAAAAGAGCGTTACGAGTAAGTCGCCGCTCATGTTGACTCTTACATATAACTGTTTTCATCTAATCGTGCTGTCAAAAATAATTCACGGATATTTTTTATCCTCTTGAAAGAACAAAACTCAGCTGTTCCTTCGGTGTTAAAAGAAATCAGCTTTGCAAGTCGGTGTAGAAACAGAAAAACCAGAAGTGGTTACTTTAATGTTTATTGGTTTTACATCGGCCATGATGGAGCATTTACATGTGACTGAACAGATGCGTGAAGCCCAAGCCAAATTTGAAAAGGCATGTCACCAAATTGTTCTGCTTGACCAAAAAATCCGAGATCTGGAAGTTCGATACAAAAGGGCCGTAAAGAACAAAAAACACTCGTTTCGCTACAATCTTCGTCTACGGTTATCGGTTGTGACTGGAGTGAAGATGATGTACCATCATTACGCTAGTACAAAAGCCGAAGAATTGGATCAACTTCGGCGACAGATGGTCGGTGGACGGGAAGTAGATGAACAAAGAGGTGTTTCGTAAGTTATTTTTAAAAAAATGAAAATTTTGAAATTAAAAAAAGAAAAGAAAACCAAACATCTAATATTGTGGACCGATTTCATAAAGGACACGTAAAAACAAACAAAAAACACATGCCATTTTTTTAACGAATTATCAAAAAAAAAAAAAAAAAAAAAAAAACGAATTTCATTCATTTTCACAATATTCATCAAACAACTCAAAAGGGTTTTGCTTATTTTTATATCATAAGACTTGAAGATATGTTGAGCTGTCTGTCTTTTCATTTTTGGGTGGGGACTACTAAATAAACACTCATTTTTTTAAGTATATTTTGGTGTGTATAATTCAACATCTCTTCCTTTTTTTACTATATTTATAACTGTTGTTTTAAAAAGAAGAAAATGAAACAACTTTATTTAAACAAAAATAAAAAGCAATGCTTTGAAAAATCCCATACCTCAAAATCCAAAAACTCTTTCAAGAAAAAAAGTCAAACACAATTCTTATGACATGTGATTTTGTGATATACAATGAGTTTATTTGCCAATTGAAGTTATTGCTTCCATCAACGAAAATATTATGATCTAAATAATCTTTATATTTGTTCTCTAAAAAATGAATATATTTCCTTTAAACCCTTTCCACTGACTTGCCAAAAGAAAAAAAAAAAGTGCATTGTCTCCTAACAATTTTGCATGGCAAACAAAAAACATACTTGCAGTTCTCTTCAAAAAGTAAATTTTGGAATAACAAATATTTGTCACCTTTAAATATCTCTCTCTCTCTCTCTCTCTCTCCTTCTCTTTTTTTTTTTTATGGTACAGTTCTTGATTTTCAATTGTGTTTTTTATGTTGTTTTGTTAAACCAAAAATTTTTAAAATGGGATTGTAAATATCTATTACATGAACTTGTTAATGAATATGTTGATCCCACAATCTTTTAGAAATGAGGGAAGTGACACAGAAAAGCCAAGGATAAATTTAAAGCCAATTTTTATTTGGCAATAAATACAAGAAAAGAAATTTGAATGAAGTTTGTTTTGTCAAACATGCACTCTCAACTGTCTAATAGTTTTTGGTGACAGTGAGTCTGGATGAACTGGTCATTGGTGCAGCTAGGTAGTCAACAGATGACCAGAGAGTTGGACATGTTAGATTGCTGAAGCAGGTTAATCGACATCCTGATGGTTGATTCAGCAGTTAATCAGGATTTGGTGAACATTAACTTTGAATGAGTTATCATCAGTCCAAGAGGTGTCATTAGCTCATGGACTGAAGTTGTGAGGCCAGCAACTCAAAGGCTGGGTCATATGGCAAGAGTTGCTATGCATTGCTGCTCTGCTAGTGAAGTCAACAGGAGTCTGTGTAGTGTTGTCTGCTCATTGACTAATCTCTTACTCTGGTTGTTCACAGTATCTGCCTGGCTGCTAATATGACCATCATTGTGGTGTTGATCAGGATGTAGTTTACTAACCTGAAAGAGCAGTATTGGGGAGATAAGACTTGTGTCCTTAAAGAAAAGACTTGTGTCTTTGGAAGGACAGTTAGAAAGAAAAGGCTGGACTGCTGTGTTCACTGCTTATGGCTGGCAAAAGGAGGAGTGGCATTTGATTATCTGAGACTGCTGGAAAGAGGCAGGAATTGCTGGAAGAGCCACACTCAGGATTCTTTTTGCCCACGGCCAGGCAGGCTAACTTGAAATAGGATTTAACTGACTTCTCACCAAGTCAATATCGCACAAATCAAGACTCATGCATGGCTATTTAGCAAAATGCTTGATCCCATTGGTACTTAGGGTAGCAAGCTATGAATTTAGCCATACAAAACAAGAACTGCTTGAGGAGAATGCCTCCCAGGGACCAGGCAGTTAGCATAATAACACCCACCCAGCATGAATGTGCAGTGGACCCTGGAAAACTGAGGGGGGTGCGCTTCAGGCAGGCCAACTTTAGCAGTCTGATTTTTTTTTTTTTTTTTTTTTTTTTGCTGCTATTCATTCTGAAACAGTAAAAGATTTTCTTTTGGTGAACTTACAGTTTCTAAGAAAGTAGGAGGAGCTTTAGGCTATGACAAACTAAAAATTGTTTTACTTCAAAATTCATAAGCTCTAATTTCTATTATCTTAGTAGAAATAAAGGATCCACTTAGAACCCATAAGGTTTTATCAGACATATATTAATTCATCTATTTTCCCCCCTAGATATGCCACAGTATTTTAACTAGAGTCAATCAATTAAAAACTTAAATTTAGTAAATTTTGAAATGATTTTTTTTTTTTTTTACATATAGATAAGTTGTTTCTATTTCTGTCATGTGAGAAGATCTTTGTTTTTTTTGTTTTTTTTTTTTTTTAATTTTCTTCTTAAAATTAGATACTAAAAAACTTAATATCTCACATGGGAAAACCTATAAATTAAAAAAAATGTTTTTTTAACAAATCCAGACATACTCCAATTAGTAATATTTCAAATATAAAATTAAATTTAGTATAAAATAGAAATTGAGTTAGAACTAATTTTCAATTCGTACCCTTCTTCCCAATTCAAATCCCACACTAAAGAAATGCTTTCATAGCAATAAATAAACTTTTCATGCTTTTACAGAATGATAGTGTCAAAAATCAGTGTTCACTTTTTAAAGAATTAGAAAAAAAATTTCTTGGATAGAAACTTTTTAATAAAGGGTTATTGTCAGTGTCGGATTTACATTTGGACTGCCACCTAGGGCCCCCAAGAGTAGAAGGGCCCTCAAGAGCCCTCTAGTCTTGCATTGAGCCCTTAATAAACCTAAATAAAGATATAAGAAGAGAGGAGATTTGCTTATTTTCTGAATTAATAGGGCTCTCTTGAACAAATTTAAAATAAATTGAAGTATTTCATATTTTATACCAAAACCTCATCATCTAAAAATATCTTTTTTTTTTTCTTTTAAGATACAAAAGGGGCTTCAAATTCTCTTAAGGGCCCAAATCTGGCCCTAGTTATGGTATTTGTTATTTTCATTTAGAATTCAGGATGAAAGAAAATGCAAATTAACATTAATAATAATTTTAAAGATATGGCTTTCAATTCTGAATTAATATTGATCAGTTTTTTTACTAGGCTTAGGTCAGTTTGGCACAAGGCTAGAAATATGATGAAGTCTGACAATGTTCTGCTTGTCTAATTCACTAATCACGTTGTTCACAGTATACAAGTTTGATATGATCTAATTTTTTTTTTTTGTTCTCTGATTTACAAGTAGATACATGAAAATTATGACATGTTATCCCTTCAGTCTACCTGACTGAGAGTTTTAATATCTATTAGGGTCCCATATATGGGTCAAATAGATCTGTTTGAAAATTATTTCTATTCGAGTGAAGCTCTTCATGCTCTATAACTGTAAATTATTTGTATTAAGAATAGTTACTTGAAGCTATAATTGTTTACTAAGGATAATTATCATTAGTTACTTGAAAGAGTTTAACTATGTACAAACAAATGACTATTATTTAATAGAAATAATAACTTAAAACCATATAATTATTAGTATTCGATAGGAATACTTAAAACCATACAACTGTGTGTAAATTATTCGTATTAGATAAAAATACCTGATATCATATAACTGTGTTAAGAAAAGACTCTTAAGAAACAACTGCATAAAAAATGTAAATATGAATGTACAAGGAACATGATTACCTAACTTCTAGGTATAAAATAACCCTAGAATGGTTGACATACCATTAAAATCAATCAAATCAAATTTACCTTACTGAAATATTCTAATTTTAAAAAGTTTTTAGTTTTCTTTTCAAATTCTATAGTAATTGCATTAAATCTCTTTTTAGTAACTTCAGTTTAAGTTTTGCATTGTATTATTTTTCAAAGATTAATTTTTTTTTTTTTAATTCAAAAAGTTATTTTTATCACAGACTGTCTGTAGAATAGAACCATTTACCATATTTTCAATAATTTTGAAGAATATGAATTTGATTAATGCAAGAGTTTTGTGAAATGCATTATTCATCTAATGGCCTGACTTCTTTTTTTTTTTTTTTTTTTTTTTTTTTGAAGGGTGGGGTTCAAAATTTCTCCAGCATCAATTCTGAGCATACCCCCATGTTTCTTTTTTCTGGCTTTGCTAAGTGGAAGGCTACTCTGTTTATTTGTGTCTGGAAACCTATATTAATGAGTACAGAAGCTTGTTTTCCAGGGAAATATCTATGGAGTGCCTCTCCACTTTGTTTAAAGGAATAATAGCAGAGGTACACCCTGACAGTTGCATATCTAAGGTAGGGCACGTGCCCAGAGCACCACTGAGAGGTACTAGCAGTAGGACAATTCATCTGTGTAAGCTAGGGAGGTAGTCTAGAATTATTTTTCAGATAATGCTTTCTATCGACAACCATGAGAGATCATTTTGCAAGTTAAAACAAATACTTTCATATTTGAGAGCCTTCATGGATCAAGGCAGACTCTTTGATCTTGCTCTATGAAATGTAGAAAAAACAGATTTTGATCACATCATAGACTATTTTGCATCAGTGAAAGCAAGGAAGAGGCTATTGTAACTTTCAGTTGTAGCATAATTTAATTAAAAGATTAATGAAATTATCTTGTATTTTTTAGATGATTTTATGGTAAAGTTATCTAAAACATGGGTGTCAACTGTTGAAATAAGGGTACAATTCCAGTGCTTACCAAAGGTGCTATTTTCTGTAGATAACCCACTGCACCCTGATGCCAATAGCAAAAAAGCCAATGAAACTGAACAATTTTAAGAACCATAGAGGTTCTAGAAATTGTCCAGTTTCATTTATGGAGGAAAAAAATGTGTGGTCTCATGAGGGAACAAATTTTTTTTTTTTTTTTTTTTTTTTTTTTTTTCTATGGAAACTAAAGTAAATTATGACTGCTCAATTTCTATCACTCATGGATGCAAATTCTAAATTTATTTTTGATTTTTAACTTTTATCAAGTCTGATATTTTTCTGTAAATCTAAAATTTTTATATTCTAAATATAAAATAAGAAAATGAAAGCTGACATGATGTTCATATACTTATGATAAATATTTAATTTTATATGATGAGATTCAAGTTTGCGATACTTCTATTAAAAAAAGAAAACTGAAATTTATGCTCCGATATATGATCAAATACTACTGAGACATATCAAATTAATTTCTTTTTTTCCATCCTTATTCTACATGATAGCTTTCCTGAGAATGGAAACAGACTGTAGGTCATGAAGTTCCATCACAAGAACTGAGTCGATATATCATATTAATACTAATAAATTTCAGTTTAATTCTTTATCATCCAAGATGGGGGTCTGGGACTTGAGAACAGAAGAAGCTGAGATTTTCTTACATACCACTCTGTTTGCAGCCTGCATCAAGACTGTTTAACCTTCTCTTGAATCTTTTTAGTGGGTTTATGACAGCTCAGCAGAACCTATCTTCTTACCAAGCTCATGATTGGCAACTGAATAATCATAGATTAATGTGAGTCAGCCTCAGCTTGTATACATGGTTGCTGAGTTTGATCTTTTAAAATGCTTGTTTTCTTAGTAAGTCTTAGAGGTTTGAAGAAGTTTCTTTTCTTTGATTAAAATTTCAAATAAAGATCTCTAATAGTCTCCTTTTAATTATATCTATTAGAACCATTATTTTCTAGAAATTAAAAAAGATATCCGGTTCTTTGATTCTCAAATTATAAAGTAGATGATTTTTTTTTTTTTTAGTTGTCAGTCAAGTATTTGTATTTTTTTTTTTTTATTCATATGAAAAAGTGTCATATCAACACTAATGATATTATTACCAATTGTGGAAAAAAAATACCATGAGGTATAAGTAATTATATATATATATATATATACCTTATATATATACCGTAATTATATATATATATATATATATATACCTTATATTAACCCTTTTGCATTTTTTAAATCTTTGTAAAGTAGAGGAATTATTTTGAGAAAATTGACAAAATAGTTGGTATGTTCAAACAAGTTAATTAACCATATATAAAAAAACAAGCAAAACATGATAATTTGATCAGCATTTGTCTATATTATCTGATGTAATGACATGATAATCACTGGAATTCCACAACAATTTTACAGGAATGCTTGTAGTGGGGACCCCAGTGATGTTTCTATGCATTAACATTTGAATCGGTCAATGAACAGCCAATAGAAAAATACATTACATTGAGCAACAGATTAAACAACAAAAAATGCCATTCTGCCTGTAAAAGGGTTAAGTCAAAAATATAAGCTAAAATAATTTTTTTTTTAAACTGAAAGATACAACTTTAAGCCAAATCCACAATTATTGAAAATCAAGTTCTGTTACTCTAACCCACCCCCACCCCCACCCCCTGACAAACACTTCCAAATTTTTAAGGTGGCCTTGTTGGAGAAATATTTGTCTTGTTTTTATTGTTGTTGTTTTCCTTTTATTTTTTTTTGTTCCTTCACTAATATGAATGATTAGTGTCGGAAACATTTGTCTTGTGTTTTTTTTTTTTTTTTTTTTGTTTTTTTTTTGTTTGTTCCTTCACTAATATGAATGATTAGTGTTGGAAATAACTTGGAACGTAATCTGTATTCCAAAGATTATGCAGGATTACAATTCAAGAAGTTTTTAATATTATTATTATTATTATTATCATCACTTGGTTAATAAAATTAATTTTCAAAATTTTCTACATAAAAAATTTATCTTTTTTTTTCTTTGATTTTTCTTTGATTTTTTTTTTTTTTTTTCTTTTTTTTTTTTTAAGCACTAGAAGATCGTTGAACCTGCTGCATTTGGTCCATGATGATATTGGTGCTTCTTTTTAGGAAAGAGTGAAAGATTAAAATTTTGTAATTGCTTCATGATTGTTAATTCTTATCTAGTATTTTTCATCTTAATTTTGTTTACTTTATGATAAACAACAAAAGATAAGCTACTTAAATCTACGTCTTCTTTTTGCTTTTGTTTCTGACACAAGCTATTCCTTCACTATTGTACAGATAATGACCTAAGCTAGTTGCAATTAAAAACTAATAAAAATTAAAGACAAGAAAAATACTTGTTAAAAATCGATAATGATGATGCTGATTATAATTGACAGATCTTCATCAAAAAATGAATAAAAAATATATCTCGATTATATCAAGAATTTGGTGATTAAAACATAGATTAAAAAATGATTCCATTACTAATTGGACTGGAAATTATTTTATTTTTTAAGAGCATTTTAAGTGTATTTATTAATAAAAATTTGAAAATGATATGCTGTTTTTGCTAGATTACTATTATATGTATATATACTAGCATAATGTGAATTTTAGTAAAATATAGATTTTTGTCTACTCCAGTGGTTCCCAACCAATTTTGTGCCATGCCTCTCTTTGGTGTTTCTAAAATTCTGATGCCTCCTGTAATTTTTACTGTAATTCACGTGAAAGAAGCTTAAAAGGCCATTAACTTAGTCTCCAAACAAGCCCCACCAAAATATTACCATGCTCCGCTGGTGAGGCATGCGCACCATTTTAGAAATTACTGGTCTACTCCATTGCTGCTAATGATAAAAGTTCAAATCAGTAAAGGATGTTTTCTAAATCAGGGGTAGCCAACTTTTCATATTGTGTACATCTAGTTTTCTATGCACAATTTCATATTTTTCCCATCCTGTCAGCAGGGCTTATAATACACTGACTATATCTCCTGCAGAGGGGTTAGACCCCCACCAAAAAGGGGGTGTCTTCAATATGACTAAACACTTTTTTGAAGGGTTGGGTTGGAGAGGATACAGCATATTCTAAGCCACACGTATAAGAGATCATGTGGTTATTGTGGTTAGCGACTCCCCCCACCACTGTCAGGATACGATACAAGGTCAATTTCTGAGCACAGTACAGACCAGAGATTGTTAGGAGACCCCACGGCATAGTGGCTAACATGGTTTGGTTTTATGGTATATCAACCATTGTTGGTTATTTAATGCCAAATCCTATTTTTACATACATATTAAATATATGATTTGTAAACACATTTTGTAGATATCCACTGTTGAATTTTCTGACAATTCTATTTCGCATAAGTCATTTGTTTGCACACAGTTTAAATGTCAAACATAGATAGAACCCTATCAGAAGCTACCACTCCAGGTCAGAATGGATCTGGGAGCAATGGCAATGAAGGTGGGGACTCCTCATTCCCCAAAGCTCCAGGACTGGAGCCTCACCATCAGACTGTTTAGTGTCATATCCAGGACACTCGTTGGGGTGTAGGTCTTACCCCTCTGTAGAGATGCAGTTAGTGTATTCTACAGCTTCAGCCGACTGTAACATGCTAGATTGCGAAATCTTAGTAAACAAGTTAGAATTTCATTTACACTATCACATTCACTTTCAGATTATTCAACCCATAGCTGACAGGGATAAGTGGGTTCATACCTTTCCTATGAATCTTTCCCAGCTATGAATTACTATGGAGGTGCCCTTGGTGTAATGGTTATCGTCGTAGGAAATGGACACGGCGACACGAGTTCAAATCCTGGACGAGACTGTTAAACTCCGCTTAAAACTGACCTTGTGTCATATCCTGCCCGAGCGGAGGAGCTGGGTAAATATGATGTATTACTATTGCTCTTCTACAAGGATGACTTTGGCATCAAGTAATCCAGGTCCATATAACATTAAACAAAGAAATTAATCAGATTAAAGATTACATCTCTTAGACAAGGTGCCATACCAAAGTTAAAGAATCAGTCTGTCCTACTATTTACTCCTTGCTGAAGGGAGAATAATTGGATACTAGCACTATATGGAATGTAAACAGCATTGTCCTGGATTTGAACCTGGCTTGCCGATTCTGCTTCCTCTAACAATAACCACTTTGCTCCATATATATGGCATCTCTAATTCCTGATAATTCTCAATGTATTAAAGTAATAGTCTCACTTCTATCTTTATTTATATAACTGGCCATTACATTTCATATAACTGGCCATTACATTTCATATAACAACAGATTATAGTTGTCACTATCTCACTTGTTGGGTTAGTGGTAGACTAAATGTGGCATAATTTGGAGAATGCTAAATATCTGTGATCGAGCTATTATATAATAATAAATAAATATGTTAGTTTTTATATATATTTAGTAGCACTGGTTTCATGCCATCTTTACATAGCAATCATCAAGCAGAAAAAAAATATTTTGAAAAAATTGAAAAGATACACTTAAAAGAATTTTTATATGAGAATTGCTTATGTCTTTTTTTTTTATCTGTGTGTTTGTGTACCTTATATTTGCCTATTCTTGTGTGTCGTCGTCTTTGTGATTAGGGATTTAGGTCAAATAAAATTTTTTATTGTGTATAGTGATGATTTTAGCTATGGGACAACGTTATCAACATTGCATTATGAAGAAAATGAATTTTTGATTTTAAATGTAAGTATAAGAGATGAAATGGATGTTGGGTTTAAACTTATACACAATTCTAACTTGAAAATTCTTTTGATTGTATCTTTTCGGTTTTTTTCGATTTCTCCAAAATCCATCTTTTTCTGCCAGATGATTGCTGTGTAAAGACGGCATGAAACCAGTGGTCGCAGATAAGTATCTATGCTATAAAATATATATATATGTAATAAATAAATATATATTAGTTATATATATATATATATAATTAGGTAGTAGTCTTTTGTTTAAACAAGATTGGTTAAATGATATAAAGATATGTTGAGGATACAATTTTACTAAGATCCTTTCTAACTTCCTGACAAGTGTTTTAATTTCAGGTGTGAGTTGGTAGATAAATTCGCCTAATTTTTCCCGAGCACTTTTGGACCCTTCATAGACCATCATCAGGGGGTTCACAAATACAAAGAAAAATTTGGTGAATTTATCTACCAATTCTAACCCAAAATTAAAACACTTTTCAGGAAGTTGGAAAGGATCCTAATATAATCGTATACATGTGTCTATATCATTTAACCAAATATACATAAATATATATATATATATATATATATATATACCACACAAGCATTAAGTGACACAAGTTCATTTTTTAAACAGAGTTTAACTGGTTTGAATCCAGAGTTTTCATTCTCATAGACCAGTTGTCATACTTTGGATAAAGAGCACAGTCTGCCCTACTATTTACTCCAAGTTGGAAAGAGAATAGTTGGACACATACTTCAAAAAATATATAGTATAAAATGATGAACAAAAATGATAAGACAAGTATGAATATTTCTTTTATTTTTATTGTTCTCAACTAGTTTTCATCTTAGGAGAATGGCCCAGTCACCTGGGGCTGTAGAATACACCGACTGAATCTCTGTAGAGGAGTAAGACTCCTCCAATGAGTGTCCTGGATATGACACTAAACAATCTGATGGTGAGGCCTCAGTAATGCTGGAGCTTAGGGGATTGCAGAATACCCCTTCATTGCCATTGCTTTCAGGTCCACTCTGGCTTGGAATGGTAGCACCTGATAGGGTCTTATCTATGGGTCAAATAGAACTGTTTGACATTTAAACTGAGTACAAACAAATAACTTATGATAACCTGAATTGCTTGAAGTAGAACTGTTTGATCATTAAACTGTGTGTAAACAAATGATTGATGTTTAATTGAACTGTTAGTGATACATAGCTATACATGGAACCATTTAACTTGGTTAACTTATGCTAAACTGAATTGTTAGAAATAGAATTGTTTGATCATTTAACTATGTGTAAACAAATGACTGATGTTTAATTGAATTGTAAGTGTTAAATAGCAATACATGAAAATATTTAACTGTGTGCAAAAAAATGATTAATAGTAAATAGTTATTCATATTAGATAGAAATAAGTGAAACCATTTCACTGTGTGCCAAAAAAATGAACTTAGGCTCATTTAACAATATTATCTACAAAATGTGTTTAGAAATCATATATTCAAATATTCAATATATATATATATATATATATATATATATATAGGATTTGGCATTGAATAACCTACAATGGTTGATATGCCACCAAACCTTTCGGACGCTCTCAGGAACCTATGTATGGCACTAGACCTTGGTATCTAGTTCAAGCCATAACCCGGCATACGTGCCCGGACCCACATTTGGGTTCGTGAAACTGCTTGCCTCATCAGGCTCACATTGCACCAAGTGAGCCGATGAGCAGCATAGACCAGCAGGGTTCGAGTCTCGACTCGTTCCCGACCTTCCCTCCCCTTTATCCCCACTTTAATCGGCCTTCGGGCTTTTGACCTTGTGTCAAGTCCTGTCTGGTGGGAGGCAGCGACAAATAGTCTTAGGAGAAATGATTTTTAAATAAGTTTTTAAAGTTGATGATATACTATAAGAGAAATGACAAAAATATACTGATTATGTAGCATATCCATTCATTGAATAAAAATTATTTTCTGGTATCCAAGTGTCTTCAACTGACCTTTATATATCTGTAGTAAAAATCACATGGCTCATGAGTTTTTCATTTGGAAGATATATGTTAAGTCTGAGCTGCTTATTAGTTATATATATATATATTGTTACGACCTATGATTCACTGGGACTGCGATAGCTGGCGCGTAACGAGAATAAGAAGAATGAAATAGCGAGAATGCCCAAGGTTCGATAAAAAAAAAAAGGCGAACTATAGGGAGGGGCTTTCTGCGATCGAAGACTCGGTAAATCACAGCGGAATAAGCGACAAGCACTCACAAAATCAACATAAGACAATTTGAAGATCCAACGATAATAAAATTTATTTCAAAATTTACAACAAAATAAACATAAAATAAAATTTTAAAAAAAGGTTTAAGAATAAAAGGGGATGAAAAAGTAATAATAGTATTTGTAGCTAGAATCCGAGACGAATCACAAAGATTACAATTCAAATCGATTTGCAGCACATAGAGGAAAAAGAAATATAGAACTCACTGAGGGTTTAAGGTTTGTTAATAATCTTTTCTTCTTTTTTCTTGTTTGTTTCTGTAAGGAATGAATCGGTCTGAATGTAAGCCAGTGCGGCAGATCTCTGAAATCTGTTTCTTCTTTCAAGTTCTTGGTCACAATTCCTCGAGGCAGATTAGAGCAAAAATCTGTTGACTTGTAGACTCTTCGAACTCAGGACAGCTACTACTAGTTTGTCACCCTGCGGGCGCACGAACAAGAATAAAAACTCTTTCTTCCCCGATGAAAATTTGTTTTATCTTTCAACATAGAGATTAAAAACATATACAATGGTGTAGCAATCTACATCCTGTTTCTTCACTTCCTTTTTCTCTTACTCAGTTACCCTCGTGACATATCGTGTAAATCATACTTAGGGAGAAAGAATAGGATTGGTACCTTTCCTTCCTTCCTTCTTTCTTTATTTTTCGTCTCAGAATAATCAGGATAATAAAATATATTTGTAAAATATATAAAGGATATATTTCTTGCAATTTCTGTATTTTCTACCCCATGTAACACCTCCTCACCCTCAACTCCTAAAAATGAAAAAGGATCGCTTGCGATCGTTTTTCAAAATGACACAGACTAGAGTTTATGAGATTAAAAGTTTTCGTTGTACTTATTCTTCATGTATTCTATAATGTATGCATTAAATATTTAGGTCCTTATGTCATACTGCGCGACCAAAAATCGGTACATACATTGTCAACGGCTCGAACATGTCGGATGTCTAAATTATATCCTTGCAAAAACAGACTCCAATTCAGTAATCTCCTATTCTTACTTTTCATTCGGTGTAAGAAAGTAAGGGGGTTATGGTCGGTATATACAACGATCGGATAACAGTATGAAGATGCATAAACATCAAAATGATGTAGACTCAAGACAAGGGCTAAACTTTCCTTTTCTACGGTCGAATAATTCCGTTGGCAGGAATTGAACTTTCGTGAGAAATAGCTGACAGGGTGTTCGATGTTGTCAGAATCGACTTGAAGTAGGACAGAACCAATTCCAACGTCACTCGCGTCGACTGCTAGACTGAAAGGTTGGGAAAAATCTGGCGCTTCAAAACAGGATCGGAACATAACAAAGACTTAATTTGTTCAGACGATCTCTGGCAGGATGGTGTCCAAACAAATTTAGATTTCTTCGACACTCAACTGGAAATTTTGCAAGAACCTTTCTGAGGTAGCATTACCTACCTCAGAAAGGTTCTTGCAAAATTTCCGATAATAACCAGCCATTCCAAGGAATCGTCTTAGGCTTCTGATGTTCTGTGGGACCGGAACGTTTAGAATATCTCGAATTTTAATACCAATGGGGGAGATCCGACCGTATCCGATTGTGTGGCCCATATATGTCACCTTGGCCTTTCTGAATTCACTTTTCGATAGGTGGACGGTTAGGTTAGCCTGTCGGAGTCTATCAAAGACTTTCCGTAATGATGTCATATGGTCGGCCCAGTTCGTATCGTAAATCACAATGTCATCAATATACGTGGCGACATTCGGTAGGTCTTGCATACAGTGGTTCATCATTCTTTGGAACGTGGCTTGAGAATTTTTCATGCCGAAGAAACAATCAGGCGTTACGAAAGCTGATATTTCCATGGCCCGGGCGGTAAGAGGCACACACCAATAACCCTTCAACAGATCCAACTTGGTGATGTATGACGCCTTGCCGATTCGGTCAATACAGTCGTCTATTCGGGGAATGGGGTGAGAATCGGTGCGGGTGAGGATATTAACTTTACCGTTGTCGGTGCAAAACCGTACTAATCAGTCGGATTTTTTCTAATTAGCTCGCATGGTGATGATCAGCTACTTTGGCTGGGTTCGATTATCCTATGGCGAATCATGTAGTCCACTTCTTGTCGAATCATTTCAGCTTTCAGCGGGTTGACGCGATACGGATGTTGCTTGACAGGGCTGGCATTTCCAACATCTACTTCATGTTGGGCAATATCAGTTTGCTTGGGTACGTCGGGGAATAGATCGAGGAAATCACGGATAAGATGGGTCATTTCTTTCGTGGGCTAAGTGATCCAGTTTAGACGAGAGATCTTCCAAAATCTCTGAATTCTGTAATTTCAGTGGTCGATCTGTCTTCTGTAAAACTTCTGGATCTGTGTCTGGATGATCAGGCATGTAGATGGATCTATCTGCGGCTAAGATAGGGTTTGGTTTCCCTCTTTCGTAATACGGTTTGATCATATTAACATGACACAACTGTGTGTTTTTTTTCTTCGATCTGGGGTTCTTATATAGTTAAGATCACTAACCCTCCGAATAATTTCGTAGGGACCATGGAAGTGGGTCTTAAGGGGATGACTGGATAAGGGCAATAGTACAAGTACTTTATCACCGGCTTGGAAATTTCTGCGGACAGTATTTCGATCATACCGTCTCTTCACTCACTTTGGACTGTTTTAAGTCTCTTCCATGCCAACTCACAAGTTTCCCGTAATCGGGTCCGGAAACGGGATACATATCCCAGTAAGGATTCGTTCGCGGGATTTCCTTACAACCATTTCTCTTTCAGCGCGGATAAGGGTCCACGCACTGTGTGTCCAAATATTAGTTCAAATGGACTGAATCCTAGCGACTCTTGCGGTGCATCTCTCGCAGCAAACATCAGGAATGGGATACATTCATCCCAATCTCTCTGGTGATCGAGACAGTATGCTCGGATCATTGTTTTTAGAGTAGAATGAAATCGTTCTAAGGCTCCCTAGGATTGGGGATGATATGCACTCGATGTAACCGTCTTTATTCCTATAGAGTTCAAGGCTTGTCTGAATACTCTGGATGTGAAGTTGGAGCCTTGATCCGACTGCACTATCTTTGACAATCCGACGATGGAAAAGAAATTAGTGAGGGATTTAATAATCTTTCCCGCGGATATACTCTTCATAGGGACTGCTTCAGGAAAACGGGTTGAAGCACACATGATGGTTAGCAAATACTGGTTGCGACTCTTAGTTTTAGGGAGTGGGCCAACACAGTCTATGAGGACTCAGCAGAAGGGTTCCTCGAAGGCGGGAATCGGGTGTGAAGGTGCTGCAGGGATTCGCTGATTCGGTTTACCGACCATCTGGCATGTGTGACAGGTTTGGCAGTATCTCGATACATCTCTATGGATTCCAGGCCAGAAGAAGTTTCTACTGATTTGTTCGAGTGTCTTGCAAACGCCCAAATGGCCTCCCACGGGTGTTTCGTGGGCCGTCTGAAGCACTTCTTCTCTGTATGTAGTGGCAACACTAATTGATGCACACTCGACCAATCTTCCTGGGCGGGTGTGTGTGTGGGTCTCCACTTCCTCATCGAAATACCATCTTCGATGAAATACCCTGAGGGTACTTTCTTCAATTCTTCTTCTGATAATGATTCTTCAAAAACAGGAGCGATTTCGTTATCCTCTCTCTGTTCGACTGCTATGGATTTCTCTGTAACGGGCACAACGTCAACTGTTTTCTCCCGCTGGTTAGGGTTTGACGACAGGGTCTGTTCGAGCATAGGGTTTAATCCTATCTCATGGTTTAAGCAAGTTTGAGTGAGGTCAATTATTTCATTCCCTTCGTCTTCGCCTTCGATTTTAGTGGTACTATCTTCAATCCTCTTCTTCGCCTCTGCTCGGGTCACTACATATGATGGGAACATTCCTGGATGCTCTCGTTCTATCTTCTCTGTCTCCTCCGAGACGCTCTGTTTCTCCACCACTCTTGGATGAGATACTACTCTCTTTCCAGTCAAGTCGTTTCCCAGTAACATCGATATGCCTTGCAATAGGCAGACTATCGACCACTCCGACGATTATAGATCCACATACGATTTCGGAATCGAGGGAGATCCGATGTTGCGGGACACTAACAAAATTTCCTCCTACCCCTTGTATAATCACCGGTTCGCCCGTGGCTGTCTCTGATCCACGCGGCATGTCATCCCATTAGAGACTGGGTCGCTCCCATGTCACGTAAGATTTTTTATCTTAACTCTCTTTGTGGCGTTATCGACTGGGTGCACGGAGCAATTCGATATAAATGGCTTGTATTCCTCTCTGATTCGGCTCTCGGTCCTCTTACTGGTTTCCTTACGCGACGATATAAACCTTTGTGGGTTCTTTAGGATAGCGATCTTGTGCTCGGCACTCTTCCTCACGTAGCAATTCGCTGCCAGCTATCCTGTCTTCCTGCAGTAGTAGCACGTCAGATTCCTCCCTCCTTCCATACATCGAGGGATAAAAGAATGAGGATTAGGCCTCTTATTATTCGGGCTGTTCGGTCGATGTAGATACGTTGTCTGACCAAGTCTCGCCCTCGAGCTAGTGCTAGCCGTTATTCTGGGCTTTGTGCCCCTTCCATACTCAGCTGGGTCCTCTGACTTATTCTTATTTCGCTGGTGTGTCAAAGTGTATTCATCCGCTAGGGTAGCCATCTCATAAGCCGTGTCGACCTGTCTTTCGTTGAGGAATGTCTTGAGGTTATCGTCTATGCACTATTTGAATCTTCTATCAATATCAGTTGCCTTAATTTATCATAATCCGTTCCGATGCCTTTCACCGCAATCTACCGGTCGAGATATGTTTCTTTCTTCCTGAAGAACTCGACGTAGGTTTGATTTTTACCCATTCTACAATCTCAGAACCTTTGTCTGTAGGCCTTTGGTATCATTTCGTAATTTCTCAGAATTGCCGTTTTTACAGTGTCGTAGTCGGCGCTGTCTGTAACTTATGGGATACACATTTTTTCTAGTCTTAAAATAAGCAATAAAAACATAGTTAAGAACATTCTAGAAATTTAGGATCAAAACCGTATTAGCATTTAAATTACATTTTTATATTTTTCAATCAATCAGCTAAAAACATAGAATAGAACATTCTAGAAAAATTGGATCGGAAGTCAACTCACAGAAAATATTTAAGCTCGAAAATAAAATAGTAAAATACAAATCTGATTGGTCAATAAATGTCTACGCGTTAAAATTTTTGGACGATTCTTTGATCCACCTATAGGATATAAATAACACAGACCAACACAAACTTACACACAGACGAAAACAAGCCACTAAGCCAGTAAAGCAGTAGCCGATACTATGTCCGGCAAATTCCTTTCCTTCCTCAACTAAAGTTCATGACCTCTCTTCAGATGGCCGAGAATCACATTCAAAAGAAAAACCCGACAAACTTTCTTTCATCAACGCGACACGCTGTCGCCACAATCATAAAACCCGCTATGAACTTAATGTAAGTAAGAACGACTTATTTACGGACTCCGTTAACATGATCATACAAATTTATTTTCTTCTTGTCAAACTTTATTTTCCAAAAGGCCATTTACACATCATGTATTTTGTTTGTTTTCATATTCTGTTATATACATATTAAATTGTTGTTTAATGTTCGTTGTGTTCTATTCCATTTCTTTTACGCGATTGTAAAGTTTTGTGTTGTATTTGTGGTGGAAATAATTTAGAGAGCAATACCCATAAAGTATGAATGCACATCTACTGAAATAACCAAAATAACATACAACCCCCACAAACTAAAAGGGAAGCACACGTTTCCTACACTTTACCTTTTAAAACTGTAATAACGTCGGCCATGCTTCGATAAGCCACTTTAGATTTGAAGCGATTTTCTCAAAGTGCTGGAAGTACTTATCCACATCTTCTTCATTGAACGTGGGTACAAGTCGAATGTATTTGGTGAGGTTGAAGTTATTCTGTTCCTTTTCGCGTCGTGTGCGTTCCTCTCCTAATTCTTTGAAACGGATCTCTTGATTAATCCTAGCGAGTTTAATCTGGGCTTCGATCTTGAGCTTCTCTAATTCAATTGGGGCTTTCGAGAGTTTAGGCACGTCTGACACAAGGTCATCGAGAACGCTTTTGTTGAAAATGTCATTATCGACCATATCTTCTGAAACCACTCTTATCAAGGTCCGATTAAAAAAAAAAGGCGAACTATAGGGAGGGGTAAATCTCGGTAAATCACAGCGGAATAAGCGGCAAGCACTTATAGAATCAACATAAGACAATTTGAAGATCAAACGATAATAAAATTTTTTTCAAAATTTACAACAAAATAAACATAAAATAAAATAAAAAAAGGTTTAAGAATAAAAGGGGGTGAAAAAGCAATAATAGTATTTGTAGCTAGAATCCGAGATGAATCACAAAGATTACAATTCAAATCAATTTGCAGCACATAGAGGAAAAAGAAATGTAGAACTCACTGAGGGTTTAAGGTTTGTTAATAGTCTTTTCTTCTTTTTTCTTGTTTGTTTCTGTAAGGAATGAATCGGTCTGAATGTAAGCCAGTGGGGCTATAGGTCGGCAGATCTCTGAAATCTGTTTCTTCTTTTAAGTTCTTGGTCACAATTCCTCGGGGCAGACTGGAGCAAAAATCTCTCGACTTGTCTCGGATAGGAGTTGACGCTTCGAACTCAGGACTGCTACTACTAGTTTGTTACCCTGCGGGCGCGCAAAAAAAAAACAATAAAAAATCTTCCCCAATGAAAATTTGTTTTATCTTTCAGCATAGACATTTCTGCAGAGGGTAAGATGTCTCTCCCCAATGAGTGTCCTGGTGTGATATCAAACCATCTGATGGCAAGGCTCCAGTAATGTTGAAGCTTTAAAGAATGCAGAATACTCCTTCATTGCCATTGCTCCCTGGTCCACTCTGACTCGAATTGGTTGCATCTGATAGGGTTCTATCAATGGGTCAAATAGAGCAAAGTGTGTAAAAAAATGACTAATATTAAATTGTAATTGTTATATAGCAGTACTTGAAACCGATTAACTGAGTACAAAATGAGTTCTGGCTCATTTAAGATTGTTATCTACAATGGTTGATATCTAATATATATGTATGCCATTAAACCCAACCAAACCGAATCATATATATCTAATATATATGTATAAAGAGGATTTGGCATTAAATAACCTACAATGGTTGATATGCCATAAAACCCAACTCAACCAAATCATATATATCTAATATATATGTATAAAGAGGATTTGGCATTAAATAACCTACAATGGTTGATATGCCATAAAACCTAACCAAACCAAATCATATATATCTAATATATATGTATAAAGAGGATTTGGCATTAAATAACCTACAATGGTTGATATGCCATAAAACCCAACTCAACCAAATCATATATATCTAATATATATGTATAAAGAGGATTTGGCATTAAATAACCTACAATGGTTGATATGCCATTAAACCCAACTCAACCAAATCATATATATCTAATATATATGTATAAAAAGGATTTGGCATTAAATAACCTACAATGGTTGATATGTCATTAAACCCAACTCAACCAAATCATATATATCTAATATATATGTATAAAGAGGATTTGGCATTAAATAACCTACAATGGTTGATATGCCATTAAACCCAACTCAACCAAATCATATATATCTAATATATATGTATAAAGAGGATTTGGCATTAAATAACCTACAATGGTTGATATGCCATTAAACCCAACTCAACCAAATCATATATATCTAATATACATGTATAAAGAGGATTTGGCATTAAATAACCTACAATGGTTGATATACCATTAAACCCAACCAAACCAAACCAAATCATATATATTTAATATATACATGTATAAAGAGGATTTGGCATTAAATAACCTACAATGGTTGATGTGCCGTTAAACCCAACCAAACTAATACTGTTGGGAAAGGTATAAAACCCTTTATTTCTCCCCAGCGATAGGTTAAATAGTAGTAAAACTGTTATTGTACCGGAATAGCTTTGAAATTGAATAACCCACAAAGGTTCATTAAACAAAGAAGCCAAACGAAACTTAAAACCTCAGATAACTCCTCGGTACAATTTTTCCTTTAGTATTTTTTATAAGCCTAAAGAGTTACAGTATTTTAAATTTTTTGGTGTAACACATTTGTCAACAAATTTAATGACTGGAATGCACTTTTGACCCTAAAATAAAAAAGCTTGAAAAATAAAAAAAATTCATTGGAGTTTCACAATTACAACACACTATTGGAATCTGTGGCTATATTGTACAAACGTGTTTGTAAAAGAATTTTACTTTTAAAAACAACAATTTTGCTAAAGTTTTAGAAGTAATATTTTTTTTTAATTTTAGGTTTGAGTTTTATCAAACAGACACTTTCTGGGGGTATATCATACAAGATCTAAAATTTTTACGTAATGTAGACTAAAGTTACATCACTCTTATTCAGCACACTTAGGCAACTCTACACCAAAAAACATTTTACCTAATTTTTTTTTTCATATTTAATTTATTTAGATTATATAACAATAGATTTTATTTCATTTGTCTTCATAAAAAGAGACCTGTATTTACAATATAAGCGACTGGCTTCAGACAGATTGTTCTAATTCAATGACTCATTCTCAGTAGGCGAATGTGTTCTATTTTCAAATATGACTTTGTTTGACCTTCTCGTTGTAGAACATTATTTTCTGTTAATTTGCACACCGTTTTCTTCTTTTTTTTATGAATTTAAAAATGGCTTTGTGAACAGTGGTTATATGACTCCCCAGGGAACAAAATTGAATGGGATAGGTGATATTGTCCCTGATAAGAAAGCTTGTTGTCCTGGATTAGAATACACTGTGTCCCTTGTAGTAGGGTATGTATTTATCCAACTCCTAGGCCACAAGCAGGATGCAGCATAAAATCAATTTTCAAGCAGAGTTTAATAGATTCAAATTCAAAGTTTTCCTTCTCATAGACAGGTTGCCATAGCAAGACTGAAGAGCCCAGTCTGTCCAACAATTTACCCATAGCTTAAGGAAGAATAGTTGGTTGGTTGTTTGGATTTTATGGCATATCAACCTTTGTTGGTTATTCAACGCCAAATCCATTTTTATGAAAATAGTTCTATTTCAAACAATTCAGTTTAGGATAAGCACGCAGTTTAAATGTAAGTATGGTTTAATTGTCAAAAACATTACTATTTTAAGCTATTCAATTTAGTCAAACAATTCAGTTTCGCATAAGCATGCCGTTAGTTCTATTTAACCCATAGATAGGGCCCTATCAGGTGCTACCACGCCAGGCCAGAGTGAACCTGGGAGCAATGGTAATGAAGGGGTGCTCCACATTCCCCAAAGCCCCAGCATTACTGGAACCTCACCATCAGATTGTTTAGTGTCATATCCAGGACTCTCATTGGTGTGTGTGGGGGGTCTTAGCCCTCTGCAGAGGTGCAGTTGGTGAATTCTACAGCTCCAGCCGACTGGGCAATAAGGAAGAATAGTTGAATTCATGCCTTTCCCAAAGGTATTAGCACAATGTGATATACAAACAGCCTCATTCAGGATTTGAACTCGGTTCCCCGTGTCCATTTCCTTTCACAATAACTGTGACATAATGAGTGCCTTCTAAAATGCCTCCAGTAAGACTCCACCCTAAAAAAAGAGTGTCCTAATTATGACTCGAAACTACTTCTGATGTTTAGGCTCCAGTTCTGGAAATCTGGGGCAGATATAGTCATACCTTTCATTGCTATTACTTCCAGTGGTAATACATTTTAAGGTTTCATTTATGGGTTAAATAGGTCCGCTTAATCATAATTCATTTTTGATTAAAATACTTGATGCCATATAACTGTACATTATTTGTATTAATGTAAAATATAATGGTGCAGGGAAATACGAAACACTGACGACTCTCCGTTGTTCAGGTACGAAACGTTTATTAACTTCATGACTTAAGTTTTTCGACACAAGGAGAGAGAGACACAATTTTTACTGTGCTGACTGTACTATCTGACCCAACAAACGCGCTGCGCATCCCGTAGCCCCCAGCTAGACTGGCCCAGTCCAGAGTCGGATCTCAAATAACTCTTTTTCAAAATCACCAAATTCTCAGCCCATCGCTTCCAGGCATGACGTCATTTACACCCCCAGTCCTATTTCCTATCTGGGGTTTTTATTATGACATTTGTGATTGTCATATCCTCTGCGCACGAGCGTGAACTGTACTCAATGTGTGTGCACCTCACTAGGAGCCGAATAGTTCAAAGCCCAACCAAACTGAATGATAAAATATAATAAACGAAAAATTATTAATATAAAAAATCATTCCGTAATTATATTACATTAAGAATAGTTACTTGAATCTATAATTGCTTACTAAGGATTTTGTTAGTTACTTGAAACCATATTTCTGTGTGCAAATAAATGACTATTGTTAAATAGAAATGATTACATATTATTTGTATTAGATAGGAATACTTGAAACCACACTGCTGTTTGTAAAGTCTCTTTAAAAACAACTAGACAAAAAAGTAGATATAAATGTCCAATGAACACAAGGCATTAAATCGTTTGACTTGCTGGTTGAAATCTATAAAAATACTAGTTTTAAATTCTTAGAAATTGCAACATCATGAATATGACAAAATGCCCAATTTAGATAAAAAGTCCATATGAAATAAGTGTTTCATTTTACTCAAAATAAAATGTATAAGTAATATATCCATTTTACAATAAATGATTACATACACAAATCAAGCAGAACAAGTCCTAGCGGCAACACCCCACAAGGCACCAACTATACGGCCACCTGCCTCCCATCACAAAAACTATCCAAGTTGGACGAACCAGGCATGCAGGTCACTGCTGGAGCTAGGGACGAGCTCATAAGTTATGTACTCCTATGGACCCCCACATATAGCCGAGCAAAAGCTGGACGACCAGCTCGAATATACATACAGCAGCTATGTGAGGATACGGGATGTGGCCCTGAAGACCTACCAGAGGCGATGAACGATCGGGAGAAGTGGCTAGAGAGGGTCAGGGATATCCGTGTCTGCGGCACGACATGATGAAGAGGATATCCCATATATGTATATACCCTCTGCCAATTTAAATAAGAGTATAATTTTTGAGTCATGCAGAGGAAAAATTATGGAATTCATTGACAATTATAATTGACATTGAATTAGAATTTATATTTAATTGCCACTTCGCAAAGCTTTAATAACAGACTTAATTCTTTCATTAATTCAAAGAAAATTTTTGAAAAAAAAAACTTTAGGGAAGACTGGGCTTTTTAGCTTTGGTATGGCAACTTCTCTTAAAGAAGGAAAATTCTAAATTCAAAATTCTAAATTTAAAAATTCATCTTGTCACATCCTGCTAATGGTGGAGAGCTTGAGCCAGTACAACACCAAAGGAAAAAACAATTTGCATAGAAAAATTGGAAATTGAAGATACACTGTTCTAAGGTAAGTAATCATTTATTACACTTACCTTAGTTTGGCACAATGCCAGTAGTATAGGGCTCTAAGTGAGAATCACACTCCCTAACAATGGTCTTCAAGGCTAGCTAGCTAACCGTTATACGATTTAAAGAGCCTACTTTTGTGAAGTAAGTATATTTATCTAATTCTTGAGAAAAATTTAGTTAAATTTTTTTAGGTGGGTGGGCTGATGATTTGGTTTTGGGTTCTTTGTTTAATAGCATATCAAACTTCGTGGGTTATTTAATACCAAAGTCATCCATCTAGAAGAACAGTATTGGTACTATTTAACCCATAGCTGGGAGGATAAGGGGGTTCACACCTTTCCCAAGGGTATTAGTTCAAAAGTGAACATAATAGCGTGACTGGAGTTCGAACTCACTTACTAGGATTCCGCAGTCTATCTCCTTAACCATTACACCACAAGGACACCCCCTTTGGCGGTTTGATGTACAAGAAGGCTAACATTGTCAGTTGCAAGAAGGTCAAGGTAGATAACAAGTCTATAAAAGTTAAACATAATTATAAATGCTATCGACGAAACAATCAATTATTAAAAAAACAGTTAATAAAAATAAAAATACGTAAAATTACATTAAAAACGAATAGTAAAATACTCAGAATTTCCAGGTATATAAAACACAGATTTAGTATTAAAATAATTCTATTACAATATCATACAGAATACTATTTACTGGTATTATGACTAACAGTACATTGTACTCTTATGGACCCCCACACATGGCCGTACAAAAGCAGGACGACCAGCACGAACATACATTCAGCAACTATGTGAGGATACAGGATGTTGTACAGAAGACCTGCCTGAGGCGATGAACGATAGGGAAAAGTGGCGAGAGAGGGTCAGGGATATCCGTGCTACCAGCACGACATCATGATGATGATGATGATAACTAACAGATAATCTACTAAAGTTAGAAATCAGTAGCTATGAAGTGTGAGTGGAGAATAGTGAATGGTAGTCCCCTAAATGTGTTTGGTTTGGTTTGGTTTTATGACATATCAACCATTGTAGTTTATTTAACATTGCACAACAAAATTGGTCGAAATTGTTCCAGGTGTTTAGAGTTCTTTTCTTTTGGTATATATATTCCGTCTGCAAATCCCCAATCTCCTGCAATCAATTTTTTAATGTGCGTGACTCATAGGAGTTTCCAAAGAGATGCCAAGACTTTAGGGCATCTTTTATACAGTTTATAGGAGATACCATTGATACACATTGAAATGGTTACAAGTATTGCTATTTAACACTAATTATTCTATTCGACATTACTCATTCTATTGCACACAGTTAAATGATTTCAAGTATTGCTATGTATCACTAACAATTTAATCAAACATGAGTTATTTATTAACACACAGTTAAATGATGAAACAGTTCTATTTTTAACAATTCAGTTTAGTATAAGTCATTTGTTTGAACATGGTTTAAATCTCAAACAGTTCTTTTATACCAATAGATAAGATCCTATCAAGTGCTTCCACTCCTGGTCAGAGTGGACATGGGAATAAAGGCAAGGAAGGGGTACTCTGCATTTCCCAAAGTTCCAGGACTGGAGCTTCACCATCAGATTGTTTAGTGTCATATCAGGACAATCAGTGGGGGGGCTTACTCCTCTGCAGAGATGCAGTCAGTGTATATTCCACAGTCCTAGCTAAATAAGCTGTAAATATATTTGTTAACCATACATCTTATATGTTGAGAAATATGGCCACTATTTCGTTTCAGTATTATTTTTTCTAATATCCTGATTGGTGGTGGGGGATTCAATCACTGAATAATTAAATGGATTCAAAACAAAACATGCAAATTACCGTTATATCAGCGTATGGTTCAAAGGAAAGAACAAAAACAAAGTTGCAAAAACAAAGAACACAAAGGCACGTAAAAATTTTAACAATTGGATTGAAAACAAATAAGTAAAAAGTTCAAAATAACAGGGTTTGTATAAATGTGTTGATATGGAATTAAAAGGTAGAAAAATGTCCCATGCTTAATAGTGGTTGGATTGTTAGACTTACACGCATGTGATCAATCAGATGTTACAAGTGCGGAGAGGAGAGGAGTGTTTGGTGATTTACAGGTTCAGGCGCTTTCTTCAAAGCGGAGAAGAGGAAAGTCAATGTGGGTGATGTGTGGTTTCAAGTTTTACTTCTCTCTCTCTCTCTCTCTCTCTCTCTCTCTCTCTCTCTCTCTCTCTCAGAGTTTGGGTTCTAGTCTGTGGGGTCGTCTGCCTTCTTTTGATCTTGCCCTGCTGTCAAGAAATTTGTCTTTTATATCATTTTTCTCTTCTGACCGAATCAAATTGGGTTTTCTTTGTTTTTTTACCACGAAGGTCATGGATTAGCCGAAAAATAACTTTTAATTATTTTTATTTTTTGATAAATTTCATTGACATTTTGCTCTGCACAGAAGCTCTTTTTTTTTCATTTTGAAGAAAGTCACGGCATCGATAACATCCGGTGAATGCTCTCGTGGGCGCTAGTTGCAATCATTAGTTTTTGTGTATGATAAATTAGAAGGGATATCTTTCAGTCATATAACATTAGCTAAGAAAAAAAATTGCTCCATTAGCCAAGTTATATAGTAAGCTGTTCAAAAATTTATCGCAGGAAGAAGCAGTTACTTCATGAGCACTACTTCTTGAAGAAACATAGTTTTAATTTGGCACTATATGCTTAACTAACTGATTGATTCTAATGGTATTTCAACCTGTCTAGGGTTATTTTATACCAAGAGATTAGAGAATCGGATTCATTGTATATTCATATTTTCATTTTGTGTAATTGTTTCTTAAGAGGGTTTTTTTACCACATGGTCCTATCAAATATGAATGATTTTTAAACAGACCAATAGACATGAGCCTAACACGTACTACCACTCGAGTCAATGTGGACCTGGAGTAATGGCAATGAAGTACTATTCCATACTCCCTAGATCTCCATAGCTGAAGCCTCGCCACCATGAAGTTTATCATCACAGCCAGAATACCCTTTGAAGCGGGAGGGGCTTATCCTTCTGCTGAAGATACAGCCAGCATATTCCAAGCCCCACTCTGCCAAAAAAGTGGCTTTATATCAGAATTCATCTGGTTATTCTGCTAAGCAATCATTCTTTGTTTATATTTACCAAATTCATCTGCTATGAACAGGATACGATACAAGGTTAACTTTTAAGCAGAATATAAATCATAGATTACATCAGACCAGGTACTATACCAAGGCTAAAGTGCCTGGTCTGCACAACTATTTTCTTATAGCTTAGGGGAGATTTGATGGATTCCTGCCTTTTTCAAAGGGCTTTAACATGAATTCAAATGCAAACAGCATTATCCAGGATTTGAACCTGTCTTGCCAACTCTGTTTCCTACAACAATAAACACTATGCTCCACACCTCTAACTCCTGATAGCCCAGTCAGCTGAGGCTGTAGAATACACAAACTGCATCTCTGCAGAGGGGTATGACCCCACTCCAACAAGTGTCCTGGATATGACACTAAACTATCTGATGGTGAGGCTCCAGTAATACTGGAGCTTTGGGGAATGCAGAGTATTCTTTCATTGCCATTGTTCCCAGGTCCACTCTGGCTCAGAATGGTAGCACCTGATAGGGTCTGATCTATGGGTCAAATAGAACTGTTTGACAATTAAACTGTGTACAAACAAATGACTTATGCTAAACTGAATTGCTTGAAATAGAACAGCTTGATCATTTAACTGTGTGTAAACAAATGACTGATGTTTCATTGAAATGTTTGGTGATACATAGCAATACTTCAAACCATTTAACTTTGACTTATAATAAATTGAATTGTTAGAAATAGAACTGTTTGATAATTTAATTGTGTGTAAACAAATGACTGATATTTAATTGAATTCTCAGTGATAAGAAACAAGGGTAAATTTATGTAAAGTGTATAAATACTTTAAAAATTTTTTTTCTTTTTAAATCTTTAATTTCATTGGACAAGTTTGTTAACATCTTTGTCTTTTAGTATTCCATCTATGGACATCCTTTTGGTAGGGAAAAGAATACATATATATATATATATATATGTGTGTGTGTGTGTGTGTGTGTGTATGTATATATATATATATATATAATATTAAGGAGGTTTATGGTTCTTAGAAGCTCACTTGGTGAGTTAATGGAGGACCAAATGTTGCAGTATTGTTAAATAGTGCTCAATATCAATGATAGAGTTTCTACATATATATATATATCATCAAGTCATGCTGATAGCACAGATTCCCTTGATTATCTCTCAGACATCACTCTTGACAGGTCCTCAACAAGGCATCCAGTGTCCAGACAGAGCTGATGAATATAAATTTTTGCTGATCAGCTAACACTGATCCATATGTAGTAGTCCACAGGAAAATATTGCTTATGACTTCATCTTTGCTTTCTCAGCAGTACCCGGTATATTCAACTTATTTAGGTGGTTTGTGAGATGGAAGGTAAGTGGCCATGCCACTGCTGTTTTGAGGGGTGCTGCTTCCAGGATTTGTTCAAAACAGCATGCAGCATCTTGTGTAGTTCCCATCAAGCTTTTTCTCCATGTGTTTCATTAAAGTCCAAGTGGTGCAGCCATACAATAATACTGACACAGTCACAACTTAGAAGAGTTCCCTTTTTATTTTATCAAAGTGATCAGATTTTCATATGATCAATAACTGCCAGTAGTAGTCCATACTTTTACTATGTGCATGTTGAAATCACTTTTAGTCGATGAGATATTGCTACCAGGGCATATAAAATTGTCTACTGATTCAGAAGTTTGCTATAATATAGAGATGGCACCATCTTGTTTAAAACACACAAACTCTGTTCTATATGTGTTCACATGGAGACCAATACCTCTTGTTGCCAGCTCCAGGCTATACAGATGAGATTTGGCTTAGGCAGGTGTATTTGTGAAAAGTGTTAGATCTCAATCCAGTCTGCATCAGTAATAATTTCAATGATCTGCTTCTTGCCTTTTTTTGCATGAAGGTATTTCCTTTCATTGAATCTATTAATTTTTGTTGTATATAATCTCGATAGAGTGCAAATAGAAATAGTGCTCATGTATCTCCTTGCCCAGTCGACTGAGGCTGTAGAATACACTGACTGCACCTCTGCAGATGGGTAAGACACCCCCGCCAATGAGTGTCCTGATATATGACACTAAACAGTCTGATAGTGAGGTTCCAGTAATGCTGGAGCTTTGGGGGATGCAGAGCACCCCTTCATTGCCATCGCTCACTGGTCCGCTTGGGCCTGGAGTGGTAGCACCTAAACTTTGAACTTATACTAAACTGAATTGTTTAAAATGGAACTGTTTTTGTATGCTAAACTGAATTGTTTGAAATAGAACTCTTTTGGCATTTAACTGTGTGTAAATAAACTCTATACTTATACTTAACTGAATTGATTGAATTAGAACTGTTTCATTAAACTGAATAGCTTCAAATGGAAATGTTTTTGACAATAAAACTGTGTACTCATGCTAAACTGAATTATTTGAAATAGAACTGATTATTTGTATAAAAATGGATTTATCATTAAATAACCTACAAAGGTCGATATGCCATAAAACTCAAACACCCAACCAGCTATGTATCTCTTTGCAAGACTCCAGCGACAATGTCAAAGAAATCACCATCAAGTGAGAAAGCCATTGCTTTCATGTTTTTGTAAAGAATCATTATAGTAGTAACAGTTCCTTTGAAGAGACCATATACTAGAAGTATTTGCTCCATCTTTTCTCTGTACATAGAATCAATGCTTTGGAGAAATCTTCTGACAAAAATGTTGCTTCAAAGTTTTTTGCCCATACTCTTTTGATAATTCAGTGAATAGTCAGAATCTGAGAAGTTGTAGATCAATTTCCCTGAAAATTATTCTTATATATATAAATATATATATAACCTTAGGGCACTTGGTGTAGATGTTGAAGAATGGGAGCAGATGATGGAAAATCGATCAGTTTGAAAAAAGTGATTGATTATGTTTACAGAGCTTTTGAAGTGCAGTTAATAGAAAGCGCCATCTGAAAATGAGTAATTTAGAAACAAGACTTGACCTCAATCCTTGATAATTTTCAGTCAGCATATGTTTGTAACATCTCCAGCAGGGTCTTGCTAGTTATATGAGATCTCATGATAGCAAACAATTGCAAGCTGATTTTATTCAGATCCTTCTGCAGCAGCCCACAGGTAATTCATATAAATTCTGTGACAAAGTATATGGATCTACAGCAAGGTGAAGAAACTATATGAGAGTGGATGAGGTTAATTTCAATGCCAAAGACGGTTCTTTTGCTCATCACATATGCAGAGAAGGTGGAGTTTTTCTGAGGAGCATTCCTGTGGGTGAGAGTGTTTGCCTGGGCGAACAGGGTTCAATCCCAGGTCGAGTCATATCAAAGACTCAAAAAATTGGTACTTGATGCCTCCTTGCTTAACACTCAGCATTAAAAGGTATGGATCAATGGTAAGTGGAGCAATCCAGGGAAAGGAGTATTGCCCTCCCCTACACCTCAGTGTAGTAGGTATTTAAAAGGGACCCTATGGGTCACCCTCAACTATGATCAGCCAACTTACTATATGACTAAGTAGTTATAGCTAATGTAACACCACCCACCCATGCTTAACAAATATCTTCCAAGTGGAAAGCTCACTGCCAAGTGACTATGAAAGTAAAATTTATATAATGGTCAGTTGAAAACACTTGGATACCAAAAAATAATTTCATTTAACAAATTTTTTCATTGATTTTTTTTTTTATAGTGTATCAACTCTTTTAGAAAATATTTCTTTAAAGTTCTAAAATTTTCTTCATAAAAAGTTTTGCTCCAGACAATGGCCTAAGATCAAAAATGATCAAGAACAATTAAAAAATGAATAACTACAGTCACCTTATCACTTTTATTCATCTCTCTCTCTATATATATATATACATATAATAATAAATAAATATATATTAGTTTTTATATATATTCAATAGCATGGAAGCTTATCTGTGACCAGCAGTTTCATGCTGTCTAATTTTGACACTCATCAGGCAGATGATTGTCGTAATAAAACTGATATATATTTATTTATTATAATTATTATATAATAGCTCTATCACAGATATTGAGCACTCTCCAAATTATACCACATTTGGTCTGCCACAAACCCACCAAGTGAGATAGAGACAACCATACACTGTTATAATATATATATATATATATAACTGTCAACAGTGGAGTAAAAGAACTTTTTAAAATAGGCAATGGAATTTCTCATTATTGTATTGAGATCAGGTTGTATGACTGATAAGTCACATTTTGTTTTCTAAACAATTTTAGTTTATCAGGATGACCTCTGACTTATTTTGAATGGTTTTATGTTTTATTATGATTATCACATCAGATAAAATCAACACCACACTAACTACAATCAATATTTAAATGTTACAATGTCATCAAAAAGCTTTAGTGTATGCTGATAAGATTATTCAGGTTTTTGATATCATTTTTAAAAAATGGAAAGGGAGGGAGGAAAGAATTCCCATTAATAGATCTGCTAAATAAAAAACAAACAATGATCCTCTATGAGATCTAAAGATAGGAAGAGGCAATATGAGCAGGATCCAATGAGAAAAGAGAGGAGAGGAAATATTTATTTCATGAGGTCAATCTAAAAATAATTCTTTTTTTAAAAACCTGTGACATACCCATTTAGCTTGTCCTTCTATAGATTAAGTTTTGATAACCAAATGAAATTGATACATGCTGATTAAGTTTATTTATTTATTTAGATTCCGGCTCATTGGTCTAGTGGGTAGAGTGTTCGCCTAATGGTCCGGGAGACTCGGGTTCAATCCCTGGTTGCGTCATACTAAAGACTTTAAAAATGGTACTTGATATTTCCTTGCTTAACACTCAGCAATATAAGACACATATCAAGGGTAAAGTGGAGCAATCCAGGGAAAGGAGTAGTGCCCTCCCCTACATCTCGGTGTAGTAGCTATTGAAAAGGGAGCCTTCTGGTCGCCCTCAATTACGGTCGCCAACTTTACTTATTTATTTAAGGGGTTGGATAAAAACATATATGAAATTAAAGTCTTAAAAAATAACAGTAGCGATAAATATAAAAACATGTTAAAGTAATTTTTGTTTTTTACCATCTTATAAGATGTGACTCAAGGTCAATTTTAAAGTGGACTTTTACTGGTTTGAATTCAGATTTTTTCTTCTCCTAAATCAGTTGCCATACCAAGGTTAAACAGCCCAGATTGCCCTGCTATTTACCCACAGCTGGAGCGAGAATAGCTGGATACATACCTTTTCCAAAAATATTAGCACTATATGAAATGCAAACTGCCTTATCTGGGATTTGAACTCAGGTTACTAAGTCCATTTTCTATAATGATAATGTGACAGGTTTCCACCCGTATTTTTGATTTTTCGAGATATGGATGAGGTCCCATGTAACGGTGACGTGATGTGACTGCACACGTGGGGTATTCTGAACCGGACAAACAATATAACGCGGAGTTGGGTTTTTTTTTCTTTTCTTTATATATGTATCATTCATACATTTTTTTCATTTAAAAGAAAGCACAACTGTGACAACAGACAAACAAAGAGCAAAACGAATACAACAAAAAAATATACAGCAATGTGGAGGACAAGTCGCTCCCAATAGTATCTGCCTAGGTCCTTCCAATAAGACAAAGTATTTTTTTCTTTGTATTTTTTTTTCTTCTTTCACCGAAGAACAAGAGTCTCTCCTCTTCGTCTTTATGGATATACAAATTTTAACCAAATAGGTTTTCCGCTGAAACTAGCTGTTGATGAACAGCCTCAAAAATGTTTCTTTTGAATAGTCTTGATACGGACCTTTATTTAGGTTACGTATATTATTCTTGATAAAAATCTTGACTAACCTTTTTTTTTATATCTTTCCTTTCTTTTGTTAATTTTTTCTTTTTTTCTTATATTCGTTAATCTCCTATTAACGAGTTGCAAGGCACCAGTTTTTGTTTTCCTTTTCTTTTACGTTGATCCTCAGGTTCTCACCCAACGGAGCTGACTTCTATATGCCATTTTGGGACTAGGATTTCCCCTTTCACCGGACCCCGTGAAGAGGCGACCTTTCTCTTCCTTGGCGAAGCTCGAAACTAACTTTTTGGGTTTCGTTTCTTTTTGGCGGTAAAGCGCCCTCCCTGTCTCGACCAATGGCATGTCTTCTCCTTATCCGGGTCAAGACCTTTGCCCCTTCTCGGCTGCTTCTTCCACTGCTGCTAGGGCTCGAAGACTCGCCAATCGCCTTCCCCCACTTACGATTCTTATAGCAGTCCTTGCATTATAATCCTCCCGTGGCCGGTGGCCGTAACAATAACCATTACCCTACGAGTGCTGCCATTTGATATCTTTAAAAAATGGGCATATTTCTAGTTGCAGAGAAACGTTTGTGTATTCTTTTTAAAAGTACTTGTATGTATATAATGTATATATCAAACATTTGTTCATGTGTAAATGGGCTTATCTTGTCTCGTTTATTCAATGTTAGTATATCATGGCCATACTAATGCTGATATTGGACTTTGGTGATTGGGAACTTGACTAAATATCTTCCCTACCTCCAATATGATTCATCACATGATGTAATATGGAAATCTGTCCTTTTGAGATGAATAAATTCAAAGTTCAATGGAGCAGATTTGACCCAAAGAAAATGTTACTTTGATGTAAATTTGTTTGATAAAATGTCATATAATAAAAAGTCATGTCACATCCTTATTTAGAAAAAGTATTATCTTTTCTTATAAATCATTCAAACACTCATTTCATCAGGCAATCCCAATTAGGTTGAGCTTTTAAAGTATATTTTAAGTTTAGTCTTCCGTTTTTTTTTTTGTTTTGGATTCTCATAATAAATTAATTTGTCACTCCTAACAAATTTCTTGTCTAAAAGTTACTTTCTCAATAAGAGAAAGTCAAGCATTTGAATACTGAGCAATAATTTCATATGAGAATTAATTTTTATTTTATTGCAGACTTTTTGTCCTCATCTTGGTAGGTTTTTTTTTTTTTTGTGTTGTTTCTTCTTTCACTACGTTTTGGCCAAATTTCACCTCTGGCCTTCTTCAGGTGATTTACTGCGACCTCGGATAGGAATGCTGAGTCTTGTAACCGTATCCCCAGTAATTACTGCCTTCCATAGTTGTTGTCTATCGCACCATGTTTTTGACCAAGTAAACCTCTGGCCGGCTTGGGTAGGATTTGAAACCGCTATCTTCTGACAATGCTCACCTGGAACCATAGAGACTCAACGCCTCTATCCGCTGCGCCACGATGAGGACAAAAAGTCCGCAATAAAATAAAAATTAATTCTCAGATTAAGAAGCCTCATCTCAAAATGATTCCAATTAAAGACAATTTCATATGAATCTATTTTCCAAGCCTCTGAATTTTTCTTAAGGTACACAATGTTGGAAGTACTCATGGAGAAGGCTCTCCTTGGCTACCCTTGCTACATGAGTGATGTCCCCTTGATAAAGCCAGGTTACAGATCAGTGAGAAAGAGACACAGTGTACTAAATTTGGTTGATTGCACAAGCAATAATCAATTTGATACTGAGTTACCAAATAAAGGATTCAAACTTATTAGACCTTGAAAAATGTTAGCCAAAAAAAAAAAAAAAACAACTTTTGCTCCTCCTAGAGAAAGAAATAGTTTGGTTTGGTTTTATGGCATATCAACCATTGTAGGTTATTTAATGTCAAATCCATTTTCATACATATAAACAGTTCTATTTCAAACAATTCAGTTCAGCATAAGAACAGTTTTTTGTTCACACACAGTTGAATTTAAAGACAATTCTATTTCAAACAATTCAGTTTAGCATACGTATGCAGTTTAAATGTCCAAACAGTTCTATTTCAAACAATTCAGTTGAGCATAAGTACACAGTTTAGTTCTATTTGACTCATAGATAGGATCCTATCAGGTGTTACCACTCTGGGCTAGAGTGGACCTGGGAGCAATGGCAATAAAGGGGCATTCTGCTTTCCCGGAGCCTTACCATCAGATTGTTTGGTGTCATATCCAGGACACTTGTTGGGAGTGTCTTACCCTCTCTGCAGAGATGCAATTGGTATATTCTGCAGCTCCACTTGACAGAGCCAATGAAAGAAGTGAGTGTCTAACAATAAACAGCAGGAAACTATATTGCTATAAACTTTAAAAAATGTATTTGTCTACTATAATAATAATTGATTAAGTATAATTGATTAGATTGATAAATATTCAAAGAATTATTCAGACAATTAAACACGTCCTATAAAGAGTTGCTCCTGATGTAGCAGTTATCATATTTACCAATTCCTCCGCTCGGGCAGGATATGACACAAGGTCAATTTTTAAGCAGAGTTTAACAGGTTTGAATTCAGAGTTTTCCTTCTCCTAGACTAGTTGCCTCACCAAGGCTGAAGAACCCAGTCTGCCCTACTATTTATCCATAGCTGGAGGGAGAATAATTGGATTCATACCTTTCCCAAGGGTATTAGTGCAATGTAAAATGCAATCAGTCTCATCCAGGATTTGAACTTGTGTCGCCATGTCCATTTCCTATGATGATAACCATTACCCCACGGGCACCTCCGGATGTAGCAGTTATTGTCATGGGAACAAGACTGTTTGTATTTCACGTTGCACTATTACCTTTGGAAAAAGTATGAATCCTACTATTCTTCCTCTAGCTAGGGGTAAATAGTAGGGCAGACTTTAACCTTGCTACAGCAATCAGTCTAGGAGGAAAACTCTGAATTCAAACAAGTTGTAGACCAGGAAAGGAATAGACTCTTGTGGATAGAAAAATAAAATTAAAATAAAATTAAAAATAAATGTAAAAAAATGCAGAAATTCCCAGAAGCCCTGATAGGAAAAGGGGTGACGTATCCGAAGAAAAAAAAAGTATCTCTTATACAATGTTTGTTTGCTGTGTTTTTGGTTGCTTTTAATTTTTTCTTTTTCTTTTATTTGTCTTTTGTTTTCCCACTGTATCCAGCCCTTTTCTTTCCACATGCGTCACCCCTTTTCTTGTCAGGGTCTTCGGGAAGTTTCTGCATTTTTTTATATTTATTTTTAATTTTCTTTTTCTATCCCTTACAACTCCAGAAGGCTATTTCTACCCAAGACACGCTACACAAATAGTGCTCTCATGACCAAACCAGGTTATATCTGAAGACCTCTTTCTTCACAATAGTTACATCTCTGGCCTTTATCATGTGACAATACCCCCTCGCCCCCAAATATGTCAACTTCTTCGAAACTATTTCAATCTTGGCTGGTGATCAACTAGTGGTTCCGATAGGGGCATCGAACATTTCTTCATAGCTACAAGAAATACAATCAAGGGAGTGGGAGGAAAGAGAACAAACGAACAAACGAACAATAAGTCTTGGGTTAACTCAAAGTGCAAGAAGAGGAGTTATGTAATATTGCATTCCCTTGTGCATATGTAGACTAACGCTAGCGTGGATTTCTAGTGAAATTTCTACAAAGCTACTAGGAATGCCAACCCATCTTGACCGGTCTTCCCTCACTGCCCTGGACCCTATCTCATGCCAACTGCTGTCCAGTGTCGACTTCATCTGCCAGTCTCCGTCGCCCGTCGACAACTGCCTTCTGTGGGTTCCTTCTTCCGACTCCTCACTCACATTCCCTTACCCACTTCCGGTCACGTCGAGATCTCGAGTCCAAACCCTTTGTCTGGTTTTGTGCCAAAACAGACAAAGGAATCGTCTGCTTGGCGGACCACCTACATAGCATTACAATCAGGTGTAATGTATAATTCATAAAAAAAATCTTTTCCTTGTTTCTTTCTTCAATCTGCAGGGAAACAATGAATAATTGACTCACTTGTAGAATTGGTGCATCTATTAGGTGGCTTGTTGACTGTCACATGATAGTCCTGAAAAATATACTTGCACTCTTTTGCTTCTGTTCTTTGAACAGCAGAAATGTTGTGTCCTGTGTAGCAGCCATCATGCAAACCTATGACAATAAAAAAATAAGGGTTGCACCTTGTGTCATCGGTCAGAGAGTGACTCAGAATTGAACCAGAAATAGATGAATTATGAGAGAGGAAAAGAGCATCCATTCTTTTCCACCCCCTCTTTCAGATGGGCCTTTTGATTGGTTCTGGCATTATGTAGCTAAATTATCCAGATGCTTAGGTGTTGGCCTCAATAAATGGACAAACCAGTTGCCGAGTAGCAGAAAAACTTTGACAGATCTTGGAAGAGGCAGTTTGTTCAAGCAGTGAGACAGACAGACAAAGTGAAGAAAGGAAGGAGAAGTGAGAGGAGGTGGAGGAAAAAGATTACTCTGCCAGTAAGCGTTGGACGTGATTGTTGACCCCCCCCCACCAACAAAGAATATTTTTGTACTTCATCTTACCCTTCCATTGAACAGGAAAGCTAACATGGCTATGACCATTTTATTGTCCAACATCAGGAATTAAAACTTTTTTCTGGTTTTGTACCCCTTCTATATACTGCTTCTTCCTAGAACAATATGTATATATTTCTCATTGAAGAGACATGTGTAGAATAATAATAGCACTTCCTGCCATAATCTCCATGAAATGACTTGCCCGTATGTGGACAGTCAGATGCTCGATAAATAGTCCTCTTTCTCTTCAAGTAGTAACAATCTTCTCTGGGCAACTCTGTTTGCTTCATAACAGAATACTTGCGTGAACAATCTTGACATGTTTGTGTATTCTTTTCAATAGTACATGTATGTATATTATGTATATTATAGATGTTTCTGTATGTGTAAATGAGCTTGTCTTTCCTTCCATTTATTCAGTGTTAGTGGATCACGGATATATTAATGCTAATATTAGTCCTTGGTGAGTGGTCACTCAACTAAATATCCTCCTTACAACCAAGCAATCCAATAAATCAGAACAAGGTATTTAATTATCTGAAAAATTTGTTAAATGTTAATGACTCTTCTCCAAAATAAAAACAGAAATTCTTCAAGCAGAAAATGTAAGATAATCATATAACATTATTGCTTACTTAAGACAAATAATGCTGACAAAAATGTTTAAATTGATAAATTTCTTAAGTTTTACTCTCTTAAATAAGAAAATATTTTTCTAAGGAAGATATTTCACAGAACAATTTTAACTCTTTTGCAGGCAGAATAACATTTTTCTCATTGTAATAGCTCAATGTAAGGCATTTTTTCTATTGGCTGCTAGTTGACCCATTCAATGCAGTGTAAAGGTTGTTTAGCAAAATATCATTACTTAAATAGAGTGTTTTATTATTTCCATGTTTTGTAATATGACACACAATTGCTAATCAAGTATCATTTTTTTATTTGTTTTTCATATGTGATTAATTGCCTTGTTTGAAGATACCTTCTGTTTTGCAAATTTTCTGAAAATAATTCATTTACTCAACAAGGATTTAAAAAATTATCTGCCAGTGAAAAGATTGATTTCCTAAGATAATAATAAAAAATATAATTGGTTAATCTCTTTTCTGGATTTATCTTTTATAGTACTAATTGCCATTTGTAACCAATCAGCACAAATCCGTGTTTTGACCTCTGACCTTTCAAAGGTAGATACTTCAATTTCTATATATGCGGGTCATTGAATAAATAAGGGGTATTTTTTGAAAACAGCAAAATAAACTTTTTTCCGAATTTTCCATTAATGAAAACTCTGCATTATTTTGAATCGGTTTATACCAAAAATTATTTTGATCTTGTAGAAATATTTCTTTTGAGGCTATGCAAAATGGCAGAAAATCAAATGGAGTGCTCCAGGCTTGAACAGTGGTCTGTTATGGAATATTTGGTGGCTGAGTAGTGCAAACCATGTGAGATTTTGAGGAGATTGAATAATAAATAATAAAACCCAATAATACAAAAAATAAAAGTAAAAAAAAAACAAAAACAAATACAAAAAATAACAATCTCTCAGGAGGCCTCTAAGAGAAGGATACTCTATGCATGCCTGAAAAGATTGGGCATCCTGGTGCCAAAAAGAAACTCCACATCAGATCTCTATACACAGCTTGACCTGGAAGAAGGCTATTTTACTGGTTCAGGTAAAACACTCCATGAAATAATTATAAACCCATGAATAAAAGTGGAGTTTGAAAGTATCCCAGTTTCTTTTCCATCTTTTATTGCTTTTCAGCCTGAACGACTAGCAAAAGAAGATTGTAGGTAAAAGATAAAAAGAAAAAGTAAGTGATCAACTTCATAATCCTTCCCAACACATCTAAACCTCTTATACCCAATAATGGTGACCCCCCCCCACAACATGATTTGTAAAAATATATTCAAATTAACAAGTTCATCAAGAAAACAAAAACTTTCAAATAACACCAGAAAACTTACGTTACCACAACTAACGAGAAAATTAAAGGAACAAAGAATCAACTCTACCACCTAGCATTGTCTTAGCAGTTTTCCCCAACCAACAGTCATAAATGTCCAACTGCTGGAATTCTTTTACAAAAAACAAAACACTCTACAACCAAGCAAATTCAACAACAACAACAACAACAAAACGTAACTAACTTTATCTTTTTTGTTGTTGCTATATTCACTCACACTGATAAAAAAAGAACAAAGATGACATATAAAAAATCACCAAGGAGATGCAAGAGTTAGATGTAACTCTTGTTTCAGAAGGACAGTTACAAACCACTCCAAAATCCTTCATACCTAAAAAAATCGCAATATTCACCTACATTGATAACAAAAGAACCAATAAATCACCAAGGAGATGCAAGAGTTAGATATAACCCTCCTTTCAGAAGGACCGTTATGTTAAACACAAAGAACTCAGACTCTAACACTCTGCATACCGAGACGCCTTTATTACACCCCTCTTCTTACACTCGCACATAAACTAATATGGCCGTTTGTTTACTTCCCGTCATCCAATAATGCCTTCTCTTCTCGAGAGTATCAGGGGAGATAATTTGCATACTTAACAAGTTACATGCAACTCAAAACAGTGACCCATGTATGGCTGTGAATTCAAAAACCACAAGAAGCTCCATATTCAGGGCCATACAAACTCATGATAAGAAGAGAAATATTTTATCATGGAAACGTTGGCTGGTGATGAGCAATTGGTTTCAATCTTTCAATTGAAACCAGCAATTTTCACCAACATCCATGATAAAAATAAAAACCCCAAACAAAGCCCAACTAATAAAAACACTACAGGAAACACACCATTTCCAATACCTAAAACATAGCAAGACACACTACAGGAACCAATTGTCACACACTCAGTCAGACATGTTCGCTTTAAAAGAAATAATGACTATTTCAACTATGTATAAAAAATATATATGTATATAAGATATATTGAAAAGAATAACACACATACCTTATGAAAGACTGACTTTCTCTCAAATGTATCTTTTCTGTAGCTTCGATACAACGGGTGAGGATGTATTGTGGGGATTGAATTATAAATAAAAACTCAATAATATAAAAAATAAAATAAATAGATACAAAAAATAACCATCTCCCAGGAAGCCTTAAACAAGAAAGGCAATCAATACATACTTGAAAAGATGGGCTTTCTTTGTCCCCAAAAAAAAAAAAACTCCTCAGATTCCAATAGACACCTCAACCAAGAGGATGGCTATTTTATTGGTTCAGGAAAAAACATTATTCTCCACAAAATAGTTGTAAACCAGGGAATAATAGTTGAGTTTGAAAGTATCCCTGTCTCTTTTTCATCATTCATTCTTTTCAGCTTGAACAACCAACAAAAGAAGATAAATAACTAAGGATAAAAAGAAAACGTAAGTGATCAACTTCAAAACCCTCCCCAACACACCTAAACTTCTTATATCCCATAATTTATGGAATATATGATGAGTATGGAGAAACATGTTTTAGTAAGAAAAAATGGACTAAACATCAGTTTGCCATTATAATCCAAATCGAAAAGACAGTCCATAGAGTGGAAACACACTGACTCCAATAAAGAAAAATTTCTTAGCCCAGCAGTCAGTAAAGAAAGTCATGCTAAAACATTTTCTGGGACATGAAAGGACCCATCACTATTGATTTCCAAGAAAAAGGGACAACTGTAAGCAGTACTTTCTATTGCCAACTCCTTAGGCAATATTCAGCTTATTTATTGAATATTATATTTTTTTATCTGATGGGCCTAATTCAATCTATGTATTTTTTTTTTCAATAAAAAAATGAATTACTAACTAGAAAATAGACAAATGAACTAACTATATGACTGCAAAAAGGTGTAGTTTGTATTGTAGTTTGTTGGGATAGAAAAAAATCATTGTCTCCTATAAAGACTTGGCATATCCATTAAGAGCCTCATAGAATATTACATGACAGCCCCAAAAACTCACTTCTTGACCTCTTTTGACCTTTGTTCTTTGAAGAGAGGAGACATTGTCTGCAACCTCCAGATGATTTTACTGTGAAGCACTTTCCAAACTAACATCTTATCCACTGAGCCATGTGTCCTGCTGGAGATTGCAGGTTCAATCCCAACTACAGGTAAGATCACAAGAAATACTTACTTTAGCTCAATACTTGCACCTGGTCATGGTTAACGGAATTAGAGCAATCTACCCTTGTGGATTAAATAAAGGGTTCAGTTTGAGGTTCTATGTAGGCTCCCGAGTTTGACATGAAACACCTGAAGAAGGCCGAAGAACACATTGGCTGAAATGTTGTAAGCATAACAATGAAGATGAAGACAATAGTCTAAATATTCTAAATGATAAAAAAACATTTGTCTACATCTTTCTTTTAATAACATTGGTATGCATATTATATATATATTAAATGTTCTTATATGGAAATGGGTTTATCTTGTCTTCCCTCCCATTGTGTTTCGTGTTAGTATATCATGGATATACTAATACTAATATTGGTCCTTGATAGGTGGGGAATCAACTAAATATCTTCCCTACCCTCAAGCATACCAATAGTTCATATTAAGGTCGGCAAAAATTTCATCTATAATTGTACACATCCCGGTGAACTATCAAAAAATTCTTCAGCAGGTGAAAAATACGCATTAGCGAAGAGAGCAAAGCATGACATTGATTATATTTCCATTGTACAACATGATGAATTTGATTGTAGTCGAACACTGCATAGTTCTAAAAATTTTGCTCAGAACAAACAAAAGATTAATAAAAAGTTATCATTGATCCACATTTTTCTTTTTTAAGTAGAGGAATTATATTGTGAATTGAATTACAATGACCAGAAATCTGGCGAACACCTATACACAACATAGGGAAACATTGCACAACTGTTTCAACCTTATTAGGTCTCATCAGCAGTGTATACCATGATCTCCACCACTGGAGATTGAACCAGCGATCGCAGATTGCAGAGTCGAAACTCTACAACTGAGCCACAGTCAATATCGCACACAAGTGACGCCAAATTAACTTGTAAGACACATTCAGGTCAATTGGCCACGCAATTAACATGACTAGCTAATTTGGCATTACTTGTGTACAATATGGACTGTGGCTCAGTTGTAGAGTTTTGGCTCTGTAATCTGTTGTTGCTGGTTCAATCTCCAGTAGTGGAGACAACGGTATATATGGCTGATGAGACCTAATAAGGTTGAAACAGCTGTCCAGTGTTTCCGTATGTTGTGCATAGGTGTTTGCCAGATTTTCTGGTCATCGTAATTCAATTCACAAAGTAATCATTGTATAAATTCATGTATTGATCAGAATTTTGAAGACTTAATTTTTCAGAAAATATTTGCATCCACCTACAAACAAGTCCTGGCGGCAACACCCCACAAGACACCAACTGTACGGCCACCTGCCCCCTATCACGAAAACTATTCAAGTTAGACAAACCAGACATGCAGGACACTGCTGGAGAAGCAGGGACGGACTCATAAGAGATGTACTCTTATGGACCCCCACACATGGCCGTGCAAAAGCAGGACGACCAGCACGAACATACATTCAGCAGCTATGTGAGGATACGGGATGTTGTCCTGAAGACCTACCTAGGGCGATGAACGATAGGGAGGAGTGGCGAGTGAGGGTCAGGGATATCCGTGCTACCAGTGCGATGATGATGATGACACACAATTAATACTTTTGTACAGTTGAAATTCAAACATAATATTGCCTGCCCATAGTCAACTGGAGTTGTAGAATACATCTCTGCAGAGGGATAGACCCCCCCCCAATGAATATCCTGGATATGACACTAAACAATCTGATGGTGAGGTTCCAGTAATGATGGGGCTTTGGGGAATGCAGGGTACCCCTTCACTGCCATTGTTCCCACATCCACTCTGGCCGAGAGTGGTAGCATCTGATAAAGTCCTATCTATGAGTCAAATAGAACTAAACTGAGTACTTATGGTAAACTGAATTGTTTGAAGTAGAACTGTTTTTTTACATTTAAACTGCATACTTATGCTAAATAGAACTGTTTTTAGATAGAACTAAACAGTGTACTTATAAATAGAACTGTTTTTGACATTGAAGCTGTGTACTTATGAGGTGCATACGATAAGTTTCCGGACATTTTTCGTATGAGCATTTAAAATTGTCGTAGACTCTTAAAAAATCAATATGTTATTGCTATACATCTTATGAGATGACTGACCAATTTTTATGATTTCAGGTTAAAATGAACAGCAACAGCAGCAATTAGAATACACCCTACTAAAGCATGATTGTCACAGCTGGTGAATTTTAAAAATGCAATCTGACACTTTAGAAGAACGATATGCAATAAAATTCTGTTTTAAACTTGGAAAAAATGCCACAGAAACGTATAGAATGCTTCAGACTGCTTTTGGAGCATCTTGCATGAATTGAGCATCAGTTTTTGAGTGGCATAAGAGATTCAAGGAAGGCAGGGAGTCTGTGAGGGATGATGAGAGGTGTGGGAAGAGTAAGGAAGTCAATACACCAGAGTTGATTGGCCAAAGTGTTAGGGTTACTATGTTGAGGTTTTAAGGGAGTTCAGGATGAGATTCCGTCGGAAGAGGCCAGCACTCTTCAAATTGGGTCAGTGGCATTTCCATCAGGACAACGCACCAGTCCACAACTCCATCCTTGTCATAGACTATTTGACCAAGAAGAGCATTAAGACAGTTCCTCACTGTCCCTATAGTCCAGACCTTGCTCCCTGTGACTTTTGGTTATTCCCTAAGCTCAGAGGCTGTTGTTACGCGACAATTGAGGATATGAAAGAAGCTGTGACGAAGGTCATTGACACGCTCACACAAGAGGACTTCCATGGGGTCTTCCAGAAGTTGTTGGAAAGGTACAACAAGTGCATTGCAGCCGGAGGAGATTACTTCAAAGGGGATTAGAGTTTCATGTGTGTACTATCAATAAAAGTAATCAAACAAAAAAAGTCTGGAAACATCGTATGCACCTCATATGCTAAACTGAATTGTTTGAAATAGAACTGTTTTTTACATTTAAACTGCATACTTATGCTAAACTGAAATGTTTGAAATAGAACTGTTTTAGATAGAACTAAACTGTGTACTTATAAATAGAACTGTTTTTGACAATGAAACTGTGTACTTATGCTAAACTAAATTGTTTGAAATAGAACTGTTTTGACATTTAACTGTTTGTAAACAAAAACTATTTTTATACTTAGTAACCAACCAACCAAATAGAAAAGACCAAGAGAAGCAATTGGTTAAAAAATTAATGAAGGAGTATCCCACACTTACAAGATCTCTGGAGCTCTATAGTTGATGCAGTTGTGTCATACACAGGATATCTTTCTTTTTTTTTTGAGGGGAGAGGGGTCTTACTCCTCCGCAGAAAATACAGTCAGCATATTCTAAACCTTGCTGACAGAGTGGATGTTTATTTAAAGTGTTACAGATTAAAGCTGCAATTTAGACCAAAAAATTTTAATGGAGTTTAAAAGACTTAAATTTTAAATACAGCTTAATGCAAACAAAAAAAAAACATAACTACTTTAAAAAATTATTTTACCTATTGCTTTCATGTTTTTGCGTGTTTAACAGCAGAATGTTTAAGAAAATTAAAATTTTATAAATTAGAAAAAGTAATTTTGATCAAATCTCAAATTATTCATGGAACTGGTGTAAAGAAAAATGATTTTGGTTGTTTGATTGTTTGGGTTTTATGGCGTATCAACCTTTGTTGGTTATTTAATGACAAATCCATTTTAAACAAATGATCAGTTCTATTCCAAACAATTTAGTTTAGCATGAGTACAGAGTTTAATTGTCAAAAACATTTCTATTTCAAGCTATTCAGTTTATTCAAACAGTTCTAATTCAGCTATTTCAGTATAAGTATAGATTTTGTTTACACACAGTTAAATGTAAAAACAGTTCTATGTTAAACAATTCAGTTAAGTGTAAGTACAGTTTTAATGCCAAAAACAGTTCCATTTCAAACAATTCAGTTCAGCATAAGTACGCAGTTTAAATGTAAGTACACAGTTGAATTATCAAAAACATTTCTATTTCAAGCCACTCAGCCTTGTCAAACAGTTCTAATTCAAACAATTCAGTTTAGCATAAGTACGCAGTTTAGCTCTACCTAACCCACAGATAGGGCCCCATCATGTGCTGCCACTCCGGGCCAGAGTGGACCCAGGAGCAATGGCAATGAAGGGGCACTCAGCACCCCCCAAAGCCCCAGCACCACCAGAACCCTACCATCAGGCTGTTCAGTGTCCTATTCAGGACGCTCAGGCTATACACACAGTTAAATGTCAAAACAGTTTTATTTCAAATAATTCAGTTTAGCATAAATACACAGTTTAGATGTCAAAACAGTTCTATTTCGAGCAATTCACTTTAGCATAAGTATGCAGTTTAAATGCAAAAAACAGTAAAGTCAAGAAACCACAGTTTAGTTCTATTTAACCCATAGATAGGACCCTTATCAGGTGCCACCACTCTGGGCCAGAGTGGACCTGGTAGCGATGGCAATAAAAGGATACTCTGCATTCCCCAAGGCTCCAGCATTACTGGAACTTCACCATCAGATTGTTTAGTGTCATATCCAGGACACTCGTTGAGAGGGGGCTTCTTATCCCTCTGCAGTGAAGCAGTCGGTGTATTCTACAGCCCCAGCCGACTGGGTAAACCTTGATTTTATTTTGCTTTGTATAGATCTTGAAATCTAAAAAAAAAAAACATGCTCTAAATCCGAAAATTTTACCATGTATAAAGAATTATTCAAGAACAAAATTACAATAACTTTTCTGTTTTTAATATAAAAAAGAGAGGAACAAATTATCAGTTTTTCCATCAGGTAACATAAAAATTGTAACTCAGGTTTTTATAATTAATAATTATAACAGCCAAAATAATCTCACATACTAAATAATAATATTAACCTTACTATGTCAAGAAATCAAGTGAATTTTCACATAGAACTACTTCACAAAGCGACTCAGGATCTACCATGTTGCTAGGTACACAGTTTGGTGTCTGAGTTGGGTTTGTGGTCACATCGGTCAAGGCAACCTGTCATACATACCGTAAAGCCTAGCACTTGTGTCGGGTGGCTGAGACTGACTACTCCCTTGGCCTCAAGGGGCCCTCCTCCCCAGGCTTTTACTTGCTTTGGCAGTGTTATGTTTATTGCCTGGTGCCTGAGACATCCCTTTTTAGGGGAATGCTAATGGAGCCAATTTATTTTTGTGTCCACTGTACATTGGAGCTTCAGCTTGTGCTCAGCTAGCTCCCACCATAAAAAAGTCCTTGTGCCATGTTGTGATATTATAATGTGTGGATGGTTATGGATGTAAATGAAGATGAGATGAGACTGGAATGAATACGTTTTATTGACTCAGTATACAAACCGGAACTGCTTCACAGTGAGCCCGTAACCGGAAGGAGGGACATGGGAGAGGAGTAGGAGGACGGAATGGGGCTGCTACTACTAATAATACAACATCCCCTTCTCTATTGAAGGAGAAGTACACTGGGCTGTAATGGGCTGGAAGTGGTCTACAGGGAAGGGGGGGTGAGAATAGTTCAGTGGTTCTATGTCACAGGTCAAGCCTCTGTATTGGTTTGCTTACACTGCTGGATCTACGCAGTTTGGCAGGTGTGGATGGAATTGGTGGATGGATGCTTGGGGTGGTTGATAGGTGACCACCGGCTGGCCTTGGGCCCTGTGCTGAGATAGTGGTGTGAAGGTAAGGAAGTTGGTGTGTGCCGCAACACGTTTTCAGTTGGTGCTGGCACTTTGTGTTGTCTGCTCTGCCCTTTGTTTCTGCGATGGATTACACCACTGACAAGTTTTACCAGGTATGTCCTTGGTTCTGCAGCAATCTGTACAATCTTTCCTGATTCCCAGGGCCTGGTTCTTTTGTCCTGAACATGAACCAATGGACCGGTAGGTAACTGTGGGTGTTGATAGCGATTCTTTTGGTCATACCATTTCTTAGTTTCTTCTTTGCTCTTCTCCAACTCTACCTTTGTTTGTTCATCCCCTAGTTGTTGTTTCGAGACTAGTGGGGTCCTCATGGGTCTTCCATTCAGTAACTCTGCTGGGGATTTGATTTGAGCTGATAGCGGTGTGGCCCTGTAAGCCATCATTGCCAGGTGGCTGTCTGTGTTCGTCTCTCACGCTCTCATCAACAGCCTCTTACAGATACCCACCATCCTCTCCGGTAAATCATTTAACTGGGGGTGGTGTGATGATGAGGTAGTGTGCCTGAAGTTGTAAGATTTGGCAAAGTTTGCAAACTCTGAACTGGAATACTGTGGCCCATTGTCGCTGTATACTACCTCTGGAATGCCTCATTCTTCGAAGAGGAGTTTCATTTGTCGAATTATTGTGGCTGGTGTGGTCAAGTGGAGATGCCGTATGAAGTGGCTGCGGGTGTAATGGTCTACCACTGGTAAGAATTCCTTATCTTCTATGGTAAAGATGTCTGTACTGACATACTGCCATGGATAGGACGGGGTCTCATGCGTGTGTAGGGTCTCTGATGGGATACTGGGTTGGTACTTCTGGCATGTGGAACAGTTTCCAATTAGTTCCTCTATGTCCTTGTTGATACCGACCCAGAAAATTGCTGTTCAGGCCAGTAAACATGTTTTTTCTACCCCCTGGTGGGATGAATGTAGTTGTTGTAGAATGTCCGGCTGGAGTAAGAGGGGTATAATGATTTTGTTGCCTTTAAGTAGTATCCCATCCTGGAGTCCAATTTCATCCCAATAGTTCGAGAAAACTTGTACATGAGGGTGGCAGTTGGATCGGTTGGCTGGCCATCCAGACATAACGGTGTTGGTGAGCTCTTTCAGTACAGGGTCTTTGGATGTTTCTACCTTAATGTCTTGTAGGCGAGTTAAGGATGCATTGAGGTGTGCGTTAAGTAGGTAGATGTGGGTGTCTACATCACTGATTAATTCCCTGGGCTTGGTGACACCCTGAACATGCAGTCAGCTATCAAGTTGGATTTTCCTGGATTGTATTTGACTGTGAAGTCATAGCCTTGGATTTTAAGTAACATTCTTGCTAACCTTGGTGGTGCATTAGCAAGATTCTTTAAGGCTATTGATTCTAGCGGTTTGTGATCTGTTTGTATTGTCACCACTTGGTCCCATATATAGTGATGGAATTTTTACAATCCAAAAACAACTAGCATGAGAATTAATTTTTATTTATTGCGGACTTTTTGTCTTCATCTTGGTAGTTTTTGTGTTGTTTCTTCTTTCACTATGTTTCGGCCAAATTTCACCTCTGGCCTTCTTCAGGTGATTTACTGCGACCTCGGATAGGAATGCTGAGTCTTGTAACCATATCCCCAGTAATTACTGCCTTCCATAGTTGTTGTCTATCGCACGCACAAAATAAATAAAAATTAATTCTCAGATGAAGAAGCCTCATCTCAAAATGATTCCAGTTTAAAGACAAGTAGAAAAATTCGGTACGGACCCGACTCTGGAAGACCAGATAAGGATTTATAAGACCAAAAAATCCATCCTTGATCGCCCCTTGGGGCCCGTGGCGCAGCGGATAGAAGCATTGAGTCTCTATGGTTCCAGGTGAGCATTGTCAGAAGATAGCGGTTTCAAATCCTATCCAAGCCGGCCAGAGGTTTACTTGGTCAAAAACGTGGTGCGATAGACAACAACTATGGAAGGCAGTAATTACTGGGAATACGGTTACAAGACTCAGCATTCCTATCCGAGGTTGCAGTAAATCACCAGAAGAAGGTCAGAGGTGAAATTTGGCCGAAATGTAGTGAAAGAAGAAACAACACAAAAACTACCAAGATGAGGACAAAAAGTCCGCAATAAATAAAAATTAATTCTCAGATTAAGAAGCCTCATCTCAAAATGATTCCAATTAAAGACAAGTACAACTGCTAGCATTTCGCGTTCTATATTGGAGTATCTTGTTTCTGGCCCTGATAGGGCTTTGCTTGCGAGAACAACTGGCATTCTATTTTGGATGAGGGCTGCACCTAGTCTGGCTGATGATGCATCTACTTGTATATTGATTGGCGCTTTTGGGTCAAAATATTTTAGCACAGTTGCTTTTCCTATTTCCTCTTTGACACTGTTGAATGCTATCTGTTCCTGCTCTGTCCAGATGAACTGCGTTTTTGTTGACAGAAGGTCTCGGAGTGGCTTGGTCAGCATTGCTAGTTGTGGCAAAAATTTGTTTAAGTAATTTGCAAGCCCCAGGAAGCTCGCTAGTTGTTTTTCGTCTTTTGGTGGTTTCATCTGGACGATCGCCTCTATCTTCTTTGGGTCTGGTTTCACTCCGTCCTTTGTTATGATATGACCAAAGAACAAGATTTCTTGTGCGCGGACCACTAATTTGTCAGGGTTGAACTTGCAGTTCTTAGACCGAGCTCTTTCTAAGAGTTCCTTGAGTGCCTTGTCATGGTCGCTGCCATCCTCCTCAAATCCAACAATAACGGTGTCATCAGATATTGAGAGGACATTCTTGATGTCCTCAAAGGTCTCAAACATAGCTCGCTGAAATTCGTCTTGGGCATTTTTGACTCCCATTGGGATGCGCTTAAACATATAGTGTCCCTCCGGGGTGATGAATGTAGTTAGCTCTCTTGATTTTTCATCGAATTTCATGTTCCAGAAGCCAGATTTCACATCAACTATTGAGAACCCTTTTGCTCCATGAAGTCTGGAGCTGATTTCCTCAAATATTGGTGTAACAAAGTGTGGCTGCAACACTGCCTTGTTTAAATCCTTAAGGTCCAGGTATAGCCTGACAGATCCATTATTTTTTGTGATCCTATTTACCAACTCCTCCACTCGGGCAGGATTTGACACAAGGTCAATTTTTAAGCGGAGTTTAACAGGTTTGAATTCAGAGTTTTCCTTCTCCTAGACTAGTTGCCTAACCAAGGCTGAAGAACCTACTCTGCCCTACTATTTACCCATAGTTGGAGGGAGAATAATTGGATTCATACCTTTCCCAAGGGTATTAGTGCTATGTGAAATACAATGAGTTTCGTCCAGGATTTGAACTCGTGTCACCGTGTTCGTTTCCTACGACGATAACAATTACACCACGGGCACCTCCTCAATTATTTTTTGTGATGCATACAAAATAGTTGACCCAGGACGTCGGTTTTGTTACAGGAGTTATTATGTCCTGGTCTGCAAGGGAGTCTAGCTCTGCTTTGAATTTCTCTTTCAAGGCTATTGGTACTCGATGGGATGGGTGTATTACTGGGGGTACTGTCAGGTCAATCTTAATGCTGTACTCACCTGGTAGGCACCCGATGCCTAAATTCCTTGAGTATGCGCTCTCTTTCTTTCACATCTCTTTATGGCTTTGATTGCATTACTGCAGTTGAACTGGTGTGATCTGGTTCAGCTATCTTGGTCCCTATTGTAAAAATAAATAACTTGAGGTCTGGAGGCTGAGTAGTGTGGGTCCTTTGCTTTTCACCATGTGGAAGTTGGCACTTGTAAATTTATCGCCATATCTGACCCCTAGGTGATACATGCCCACTTGGTCAATTGGGACGCCCCCCCCCCAAAGACAAATAGTCGGATTGGAGTGTCTTGAAAGTGTACATGCTTGAGTTGTTTGAAACATTCCCAGGGAATAAGGTTACTCATAGCACCCGTGTCTACCTTCACGTTTATTTCTATTTGGGACATTTTGTTCCCTACTCTCAATTCTGTATATGCCTCTCTTGCGCCTGCAGGCGTATGGGATTTTGCTATTTAGGGTCCAGATATGGTATGGAAGTATGCCTCTGTTGGCGAGTGGTTGTCTTCCTCATTGCTGGGTGTTGTTATATTGTGGGCGTTTCTATTTCTTCGGGTTTTTGTTGATCTTGGAGGCCCATCTCTTTTACGAGTGGAGGCTTTCATGTCTCTGGTGCGGCAAGTGACTGCAAAATGCCCTGTCCTCCAGCACTTCCCACAGGATTTTCCTTTTGCTGGGCATTTGTCTCTGTAATGGCCTTTCCCACAAAAGTAGCTGTTGTTATAGTACTCTCTTCCAGCCTTTATTGCATGGGCATCTTGTGTTTTTTCCTCGGGAATCTGTAGTGCACTTTGTGTGTTTTGTATTGCCTCTACCTGCTTCAATGTTGCCTCTTCTGTCTCTGTGACGTGTAGGGCTTCTGCGATGCTGAGGTTATTTCCTTCCTTGAGTAAGGACTTTTGTGTGAACTTAAGGTTTAGCCCAAAAATGAAAATGTTGACTAGAAGGGTTTTCTCGATGGGTGGATCATACTCCCACTGTTTCATAATTTGCCTTAACCTCTTCAGAAATGCGTGGGCTGGTTCGTCAGGTTGTTGCCGGCACTGTAGGAGCTGGTATCTCGAGACGCGAAAGTTTGGCCTCGGTTCTATATATGCGTGAAATTTCTCAATGTAGTTTTCTATGTTACGTGCTTCACTTGCCTCAAATTCGAATGTGTCACTTAAGTTTTGGCCTTCAATTCCCGACCACAGCAACAGATAATTTACTTTTACTTCCCCACTGAAATCCTTGAGTGGCCAGTTAAAATGCAACATAACCTGTCAGACAAATCTGTCAAAATCTTTTGGTAAATTGGTACTTTGTCAGTCCATAGAGGGGAGAGGTATTTCGCAAGCCATTGTTAATAAAGAGAATTAGTGATTAGCACCCTTGGACGAAATGACTTTGTTTTTGATTTTTTTTTTCTTTGCCTAGTATTTTTTTTTTTTCTGAACAAGGGATCGGTGATTAATATTGATTCACAAATTGACTCAATGGCGTATGGTATTTATTTATAATGATTGTGTAATAAAGGATATGTTAGAGCTTGCAATTAATTGAAGAAGTCAGTCAGATAAGCTTGGAGAAAAGCTTTATTCAACTAAGAACTGGTCTTGGAGGTTGTCAAGGCTAAAATGGCCACCCACCAGTAAACTAAACAAAAGGGGAACAATTCGTTTCCAGAAAGTAAGGGAGATTATATAGTTCCTTCCTTTATCACCACATTCTCCGCCGCCCAGGAAAATTCGGGTTCATCAATTTGTCGAGGGAGGAAGAGTTCAGCAACTCTCAAAAGTGTATCTCCAATTAAATGAGTCCCGTAGATGCCTTTGATCAAACTGAAAACAGAAAAGAAATGAAAATGAAAGTTAAATAAAGAGGTCTTTGACGGGTTCTACTGGAACGAAGATTTAATGAGTCAGTGTCTTCTGGCAAGGTCCTCAGAGAATCATCCAAGAGTGGAGGAAGAGAAAGAGCAGGAACTGAATTCTCAGCAGCAGAGTTCTCAGTAGTACTCTGTAGGAGGGGAGGAGCATTAGATGGGTTAGGGACATCAAGTTCTTGGGGGTCCCCTGGCATAGGGTCTGGTTCCGTATCTAAGCTGTTCATTCCATCACCTAGAGGAGCTATGTGATGCAAGGACACAGTTGTTTCTCGCCTATTATTGAAGTATACGTGAGCATAGTTTGGGTTGACTTCGAGTATATCAACAGTCTCCACCAGGGGCTCATATTTACTTCCACGTAAATGGCGCTTCAGAAGAGCCAATTTGGATCTTGTTAACCATGTAGGTATGGAATCTCTAGTAGCTGATTTTCTTTGGAAATTGAATAGGCGTTCATGTGGAGTACAGTTAGTGGAAGTGGAAAGTAATGAGCGGATGCAATGGAGAGCCACATTCAGTACCTTTTCCCAATTAACAATAGAGAGATTTCTTGATCGCAGAGCCAGACTCACCGTTTGCCAAATGATGCCATTGTATCTCTCTACTTGTCCATTGCCTTGAGGATTAAAAGCAGTTGTTCGACTGGTAGCGATGCCTCGAGAATGTAGGAATCTTTTTAGTTCCTTTGACATGAAGGCTGTTCCTTGATCGGAGTGCACAAAAGAAGGATTTCCAAAAACAGAAAATAGATTAGTTAGGTGTTTAATGACAGTTGCAGCAGCCACATTGGCACAAGGGAAAGTGAAAGGAAAATGGGAGTATTCGTCAACCACAGTTAGCAAGTAGCGATTGTGGGAACTTGAAGGTAAAGGTCCCTTGAAGTCTACACTCTATCTCTCAAAGGGTTGACTTGCTTTTATGAGTGTCTGAGGTGCTCTTCTAATGAATCTAGGCTTCATCTCAGAACAGATCTGGCATGCCCGGACTACTGCTCTTACATTTTCTACGGAGTACTGCATATTTTTGCTTCTGGCAAAATGTAGCATTCGGGCTACTCCTGGATGACATAAATCTTTGTGTAAGCTGTGTAACTTGTCTGCAGTAGTAGTAGAAGAGCAAATCCAGGATAAGGCGTCAGCAGCTGCAATCTGTTTTCCTGAATGATATGCTATATCATAACTGAAACAAGCAAGTTCCAATTTTCTTGTGATCTTCTCATTTTTTATCTTGCTCTTACTTTTAGGATTGAACATGAACGAGACTGATTTTTGATCAGTGATCAGCTTAAAATGCTTTCCAAGTAATAGGTGTAGCCATTTTCGAATCGCTTCTACAATAGTGTATGCCTCCTTTTCAACTGACGAGTGCTTTTGCTCAGCAGAAGTTAGGGTTCTTGAAAAGAAAGCTACAGGTCGACTGTTTTGGGTTAGGGAGCCAGCGATAGCATGTTCTGAAGCTTCAGTTTTGATCTCAAAAGGAAGAGAAGAGTCTATAGCTACCAGGGACGATTTTGCAATCTCCTGCTTCAGGCACTGGAAGGCCTCTGTTTGTTCTTTAGTGAGAGGATAATGGGTAACTTTGGTTAGGCGATGTAGTTTTTCAGAAAAGTTCAGGATTCACCGAGAGCAGTGAGAGAACATCCCCATAACTTGTCGAAGAGAAGGAAAATTTTGGGGTACCGGTAAGTCCATCAATACTTTGACTCTATCAGGGTCGGGTTTTACCGAACCTTTGCTTATCGTAAGTCTATGGAGGTAAGCGAGTAAAGACACTTGTTTTCGTTCAGTGTCAAACCGTACTTTACTACGCCATTCATGAACTCTTTCAGATTTAAGTCATGTTCAGCTTGATTTTGCCCACAGATGGTAACATTGTCGATATAGGCACAGGTTCCATTGAGGTCTTCTTGCTTGATGATGTCCATAACCCGTTGAAAGCTCGCTACTCCATTGGTCACTCAGAATGGGATTCGGCAAAATTGGTACAGAGATCCAGCAGCTTCAAATGCAGTGTATTTTCGCTCTTCTAGTTTAATAGCAACCTGGTGGTTAAGTCACGGGTGCTAAATACTCGGTAACTGGCAATTTCATTTACCATGTCCTCTATCCGCAGAAGAGGATAAGCATCTAGGAGAGTGAACCGGTTTATGGAGTAATTGTCACGGCCACCGGCCACGGTAGGATTATAATACAAGGACTACTATGAGAATCGGAAGTGGGGCAGGCGATTGGCGAGTCTTCGAGCCCTAGCAACAGTGGAAGAAGCAGCCGAGAAGGGGCAAAGGTCTTGACCCGGATAAGGAGAAGACATGCCATTGGTCGAGACAGGGAGGGCGCTTTACCGCCAAAAAGAAACGAAACCCAAAAAGGCAGTTTCGAGCTTCGTCAAGGAAGAGAAAGGTCGCCTTTTCACGGGGTCCGATGAAAGGAGAAATTTGAATAGAAGTCAGTTCCGTTGGGTAAGAACCTGAGGCTCAACGTAAAAGAAAAGGAAAACAAAAACTGGTGCCTTGCAACTCGTTAATAGGAGATTAACGAATATAAGAAAAAAAGAAAAAATTAACAAAAGAAAGGAAAGATAAAAAAAAAAAAGGTTAGTCAAAATTTTTATCAAGAATAATATACATAACCTAAATAAAGGTCCGTATCAAGACTATTCCAAAGAAACATTTTTGAGGCTGTTCATCAGCATCAGCAGCTAGTTTCAGCGGAAAACCTATTTGGTTAAAATTTGTATATCCATAAAGACGAAGAGGAGAGACTCTTGTTCTTCGGTGAAAGAAGAAAAAAAAAAAAATACAAAGAAAAAAAAATACTTTGTCTTATTGGAAGGACCTAGTCAGATACTGTTGGGAGCGACTTGTCCTCCACATTGCTGTATATTTTTTTGTTGTATTCGTTTTGCTCTTTGTTTGTCTGTTGTCACAGTTGTGCTTTCTTTTAAATGAAAAAAATGTATGAATGATACATATATAAAAAAAAGGAGAAAACCAACTCCGCGTTATATTGTTTGTTCGGTTCAGAATTCCCCACATGTTCATTCATAACACGTCAACCTCTTTAACCTTCAAACCCTCATTCGTCCGTGGTCTTAATAACCCACACATAGGACTTCGTCCATATCTCGAAAAATTAAAGATACAGGTTGAAACCCGTTACATAATCCACAACAAGTCTCTTTTTTTGCAAATTGAGTTTCTGGCTGGGCATCTGGGTCTGTCATGTCTCTGGTTTCCACAAAAGAAACATTTCTGTCCGGAAATAGCAGCTTCAGTAGGTTGCTCATCGCATACGGATATACAGTCATCAGTTTCTCTGGTCTGAACAGTAGATACCAAAGCAGTTAGAGAGTTCAGTTGAGAATATGACACAAGCTGACTAGTGTGAGAGCCTGATCATAGGCTGTATTCAGGTCAAGAGATTTATTTTCTAGAAGCCTGATATGGTTGGAGGTAATTCCATTGATAAATGTGTCTCTGATGTATTTATCTCTCGCTTGTGTTGCCGTAACAGCCTGAAAATCACAGTCTTCAATGAGTCTTTTTAAGGATTGTAGATACTGGTCTACGCTTTTATCTGTTGGTTGCCAATGAGTCGCTAACAAATGTCTACAGAAGACACTGTTTTTAGGCTTCATGAAGATTTCTTCAAGAGCATTCATAGCTGTACTGTAGTCGTGAATGTCAGATATATGTTTGAAAATAGCCGGAGAAAGGAGGTTGATTAACAGTTTCAATTTCAATCTGTCTGTCATGGAGGTAGGTTTTTGAGTTTCACAGACGGCCTCGAGGAAGATATTAAAAGTCATTTTCCAATGTCTCCACGTGTCTGCAGCTTTGGGCTTAGATGGGTCTAATTCCAGTCATTCTGGCTTGAGGTACTTTTCCATTCTGGTTCTTAGTTGAATAAATTGTAATATAGGATATGGTAGAGCTTGCAATTAATTGAAGAAGTCAGTCAGATAAGCTTGAAGAAAAGCTTTAATCAACTAAGAACTGGTCTTGGAGGTAGTCACGGCTAAAATGGCCACCCACCAGTAAACTAAACAAAAGGGGAACAAATCATTCTCAGAAAGTAAGGGAAATTATATCGTGGTGGTTGTCCATCGGATTCGATGATGACATTTGTGTTCTGCAACTCATCTATGAACACGGAGGTGGCCCCACAGCCCCAGCCCAGAGGCACAGAGTCTTGAAGAGTGGGGGCACTGGAAGTCAGTTGTTGTGATCACTGCTGAGGCTGCTCTGCGGTGTCTCTCTCTGGCATCGAGCCTCTTCGAAGTTGGCAGCAGCTCTGTGAACCAAGCCTCGCCATTTTGGTTTGTCCAGGGCATATCCCTCCTGGTCTCTCGGATTGATGTGGCACCAATGGAGATTGGCTTTGACCGTGTCTTTATACTGCAGTTTTGGTCTACCTTGGTTTCTTTTGTTTCTTCCTTTATCACCACAGAGTGGCAGTGCAATAGTTTGTTTGTGTTGTTTGATTTTATAATAATAATAACGATAACAATATGGTAATGAGTCGCCTAAATTATACGTTCTTGACGTCTATTAATTTGACAGTGTTTCTTCCTTTGTTTTTAAATGTATTGTCTCTCTGTCTGTTACTTTGTAAATTTGTTTACTATTGGAGTTCCCTGGTTGACGTTTGTATTTTGTAACGTTCACTTTACACTGTGATTGATACAACTTGGTTTGAATTCCTGGTAGCGCTCCCACGTGTGTAGACTATTTGTCAACTCGATTTTTTTTCTTTTTCTGTCGGTTGGTTTTGAATTTCTACTATAACCGTAGTTGTCTGTCAGTTAATTTGCAACCACTTCTGACACCATGTTGTGATATTATGATGAGTGAATGATTATAGATTTAAAGGAAGATGAGATGAGACTGGAATGAATACGTTTTATTGTCTCAGTCTACAAACCGGAACTGCTTCACGGTGAGCCCGTAACCGGAAGCAGGGGTATGGGAGAGGAAAAGGACGGAATGGGGCTGCTACTACTAATAATACAACATGCCATACTCTAGCTTAATGAGAAGCTTGACAAATACCAACTACACAAAGTGACAAAACTTATAAATTAAATTTTCTTGAATATATTTATTGTCAAAATTATCTAACAAGATAATCAAAGATAACTGTCAGGGATGTTTTATCAAGAGTCAATATAGTAATGAAATAAAGCGTTGTCGATAATATTAGCATTTTTTAATTGTTTAAACGGTAATTTAAAAAAATAGTCTATTTTTAAAATAAAAGGTGTTAAAAGATCTATTATGACTAAGAGAAAAGCCTAGATAAATGAATTACTTACCCTTGGCCTACGTGTTCAGGAGCAAAAAAAAAAAAAAAATACCGAGAGTTACCTGCCCTTGGATTTTGTGTGGAGTACGCATGCCGGGAGCGCCACACTGCCATGTAGTTCCTGTTGGCCACCTCCATACAGATGGCCACTTCAGGAAAGATCGGAAATTCGTCCGGTATTTCTAAATATCGTAATCCAAGTAACCTTTTGGCTATTTCCAGGAGTACCATGTTAGTTAAATAACCACCTAACGAATGCAACGACCGTTTTGGGCCCAAGGAGATGGTGTGTGGGCCACCACGACGTCCAACAACAACAACACCCCAGCTCCCTCCTCCTTCGTCTTGTTTATCTTGCGATTAGAACTTTATCTTGGTCAAGAAGTTGTTAAAAACCTTTAAGATTTTTCTTCCAGTGGCTGCCATCGTTTAAAAAAAGTATTAATTGTATCATATTTGTTTATATCTGCTTTTATGGCTGATTGTACAGCTGTCAGGAAATCACAAACAACAGCAATCACATCAAATATTGAACTACATTTACAAGGTTTCCTTTTTTTTCACTTAAAAGTGACAAGTCGTGGTCTCTCTTTAACTTGCAAATCGTGGACACTGATTTCGTAAAAACAAACAAAAAAGTATTTTAACTCTTTTGAATATAGCAATTAATTGATAATATACAACATATATTATAATTATGATAATTTTGTATCGCTTTTTTTAAAATCATATTATTAAGATTCTTTTCAAAAACCTTCATCTGTTACCTTTGGTGCCAACAAGGTACCTCTTGAATTGCTCCAAAATACCTTAAAAAAGAGTACACTTAAAAAAAATAGAAAAAGCTGATAACGGGGTTTTTTAAAAAATTCATTTTTTAAAATTTTTTATATATACTGTCATTTGTGATCCATTGACTGTTATTGTTTAACGCATAATTCATTTGAACCAGTAATTGTTCTCCTTAAATTACTTTTTGCTTCCCTTATCTCAAAAGAAGAAAAATTAACCTTTTTTTTTTTTTTTTCAATTTCAAAAATAATACTGTAATTTTAATTTTGAACTTTAATAATAATTATTATTATTATGAGTGCCGGCTTTCGTCGACCCGACAGTCGAGGTCGATTGTTGGTACCCCCCGTCCGTAACAATGCAGCTGACAGACCCACCCGCGGCCACTCGTCTAACAAAATCAGTGGTAACAATAAATCGTTGTTACCAAGTTCTTCATTTCTCTCAAATTCACCAAAATACCAAAAATTACGACTTCGAGAACCACACCACCAGCAAACGTATGTGTTTGGACACGTGGACACCGCTGAAGAAGAGGACGAAGATGAGGACAATGACGAGGAGGAGATTGAAGTGTTTGAATTACCAGAAATCCGTTCCAGGAAAAACCAGGGAGGGGCTAAGAAAACCGATTCTTCCTTTCATACCCCTGGTGCCCTCTCGGAACCTGCGTACCTTATACACCAGGTGACAGACGGTGACACTGTACAGAGCTTATCTATCAAATATGCTTGTCCTGTAAGTAAAAAAACAAAACAAACTTTTTTTTTTTTTTTTGCTCGTGGAAGAGGGGACTGAAAAATGTTTGTAATTTTTAGGGCCAAATTTTTCAATTTAAAGGACCATTATCTTTTCAGGGAAGAAGTTGATGCTAGAAAAGAATTATTTAAAAAAAAAATTATATTAAGTGGTAATTGAGGGGGGGTAGTTTTTTTATTATTCGTTTCATATTACAAAAATGTTTTTAAAATTGATTGGTTGGGGAGGGTAAATATTTTTATTGTCATTTTATTTGTTCGCTTTAAAATTTGATTTTAAGAAAAGCTACCGGTAAAATTTTCAGACCTATTTTCTCACAAATAAGTCATTCTTTTTCCTCGAAATACATATTTATTTACATTAATATTGTAAAAGATCTAAACAGTCGTTACCTTATCCATTATATGCAAATGTAGCAATTCTGGGACAGGTAGTAATATTTTAAATAGTTTATTAAAGAAAATTTTTGCAATGATGTACAAAAAGTGATATTAAAATGTAATAATACTTACCTTCACTATTTAAATAATTTACTTCCTTATTTTGTTTGTATTTATTTTTTACTTAACAACTAAATCACAAAATTACGTCTTCAACTCACTAGAACTCATCCAGTGACCATTTATTTGTCGCTGCCTCCCACCAGACACGACTTGACACAAGGTCAAAAGCCCGAAGGCCGATTAAAGTGGGGATAAAGGGGAGGGGAAGGTCGGGAAGGAGCCGAGACTCGAACCCTGCTTGTCTGTGCTGCTCACCAGTGACCATATTTCTTTCCATCTCCCCAACCACTAAGATGTCGAGTTATGGCGCATGTCAAATATATAATCTTTGGGATTTAAATGTAACGTCAAAGAAATAAAACAAATGACTGAAACTTAATCTCATTTGGATGATGGATATAAGTATCACACTTATACGTGTGTGTGTGTGTGTGTATATATATATATATATATATATATATATATATATATATACACGACATGTCCGCAAAAATAACGGACATTTTCTTAATCGAACAAGCATCAAAGGTGGGGGGTAAAAAAAAAAAACGTGTCTGACAACTGGTGACTTTCTTAACTTATTTTTTATTTTCATTTTGCTAATGAGAATTATTAGAGAATCCTTCGAATTAAATCAAATTTCAAATTTCACTTAACAAAAACAAAGAAACTTTAAAATTGAAGACAATATTTTAGAATTTAAACAATTCCAACTTTTCTTTTTAGTAAAATTAAATTAGATGTGGTTTGAATTTTATTGCTGTCATGTTTTATTGTAATCTTTATTATAATTATTATTAAAGGAATTCAAACTTTATTATTATTCATTTTATTTTTATTTACTTCATTCATTTTTAACAATGAATACTTTTGTAAAAAAATTATTTTATTTAAACTGAATATGGTGCTGTCACTATCATTTATGACTTTAAAAAGTACGAAATGCTCGTTATAGTACACACACATATCTCGGAAAGATTGTTTTACTATCAGAACAAAAAAATTACAATAATTTTTCTCACCATGTCGGTAAAATAGAGGAATTCACTTCTATTTGGTAAATTACAAAATCAGATGTGCAAATATTCCCACCGCCATCTCGTTGGAATCTTTTACAAATATTTATTTATTCATCTTTTAAATCTGTTTTAAGCTAACCCTTAAAACAGGTTTAAAAGATGAATTTGTAAACAATGAGGATACTGGAGACATTTGTACATAATTGTTATTAATCAAGTGGGAGTGATTTTTTTTTTTTTTTTTTTCATCTGTTATTTTACCAAAGTTCCCCAAACATCACTAAACTGACGAATAATAAAAAGTGTGTATATAATACCTTCTTATCAAAGCGAAAAGATCTTATAAAAACTAAATACATTAAAAGTGTACTTCCGACTCAAATTACAAAATTAAAAACAAAAAAACAAAAACATTTTAAAATTAAATGTGAAGTTGGCAATTAGTCTTTCCTGCTTAATTCTATTGTTTTCTTTGGTAGCGATTCGGTTATGAAGTTTGATTCTCTCTCTATTGGTAAACAATGACTTCAACAATTAAAGAAAGATCTTAAAATCCACGTCAAACTCTCAACTTTCTGAAACACGTCATTATCATTTTAATCTAGATGATCTGTAAAACAGTCTTAACAGTAGTCCATGATGATCTTAATGTTTCTATTCATGACAGAGTGAAATATTCTAATTTGCATTTTATAGCTGTTATACCGACAATATTAGATGATTAAGAATTGTTCAGTTGCAAATTGGACTAGAAACTGCCTTATTTTCTGGGTTAGAGCAGCATAAGTATCTAGGTATACAAAAATAATTGTCTCCCTTTGATAATTTATATGCCTGTTAGGAATTCGTAGTGTCCTAAAGCCCCTTTCTTAACCTCTTGTTGTCTCTGACACTAACAGGGAATGGTAAAGACATATGGCAATATATACTACTCGTCAAGTAACCTTTTTTCATTTTTGTTCCCATTCCACATACTGCTTGCTTATGAAAAAATATGTGTGTGTGTTTTTTACCTGTTGGGACACATTCAGGGATTCTTTCTTTTAATACCACTGGTATGTATATAGGTAAATGTTCTTATGTGTAAATGAATTTATTTTGTCTTTCCTTCCTTTTGGTTCAGCATCATATCATATAGATATATTAATGCTGATATTGGTTCTTGGTAAGTGGGACTCTAATAAATATCTTCCCTACTTCCAAGTACGCCCAGCCCAGTCGGCTAGGTCTATAGAATGCACCAACTGCATCTCTGCAGAGGGGTAATGCCCTCCTCCCAGCGAGTGTCCTAGATATGACATCAAACAATCTGATGGTGAGGCTCCAATAATGCTGGAGCTTTGGGAAATGCGGATTATTCCTTCATTGCCATTGCTCCCAGAGTGGTAGCACCTGATAGGATCCTATCTATGGGTTAAATAGAACTGACATTTAAACTTTGAAAAAGGAATTATGCTAAATTGAATTGCTAGAAATAGAACTTTTGGATCATTTAACTGTGTATCTACACAATGTGTTTACAAATCATATATTTAATATATATGTAAAACAGGATTTGGCATTAAATAACCAACAATGATTGATATGCTATAAAACCAAACCAAACTCTCTAGGTACACCAATAAATATATTATTCTTTATATGATGTTCTGTTTGTACTGGGGTATCCTAAATGTAGCAGGAATTTTAGTAACATAAATATGAAAACTTCACATTCTTAACTATTAATATTTACTTTTCAAATGTTTCATTATTTCATAATTAATTTCAAAGGAAATAACAAATGTATTTTTTTTTCTTCAACATAAGAAAAAATAAAACTGATGAGTTGTTCAAAAAGTTCTAAGCCTCATCCAAAAAGAGCATGGTTGAATATTTTTGTTGTGACGACATATAACCACTTCTTATAAAATTTGAAAAATCTGAATTGCCTTTTCTATTTTTATAAAGTGTTATGAACAAAAATGTTCAGTTAGGCTTAGAACTTTTTGAATTACCCATGTGTGTGTGTGTGTGTATATATATATATATATCTCAGTATCCTTAGGTCATCAATATTACTTGGGCTCATAGTTTTAACAAAATTTACTATATATAATTTAGGATATCAGAATTCTTACAGCTAAGTGAGAGTCGATTAAAAAGTCCAAAGCCTCATCCAGAAAAGCTGAAAATTTTGGTTGTGAGAATACATTATCATCACTTCTTATAAAACTAGGAAAACTAATCCAGATGTTTCTAGTTCTATAAGTGGTAGTGTATTGCTACAATAAAAAGTCTTCTTTCTGAGTGAAGCTTAGAACCTTTGTATAAGGACTCACCCTGATCTACAGAGGATTCAGTTGATCAATAACCATTGGGATGATCATTTCATATTACCAATAATATTAACCTGTCACACCACTTTGCATGTATAGTAAAGAGTTGCTTTCTCACATCTAAGCAATTTGATTTTGTTTTTGGCACATTGTGGTTGTCTTGGAAAAAGTTTATAAAGCAAAGTTCTCCAACTGACAACCACAAGCTATTTTGGTCAATCCCAGAATTTGACAGCTCAATGTCCATGGTTGATTAGGTGGAGTGGTTAGAACTAATGTACCACCTCCATGAGAAGAGTTTGTGGCGATTTTTTTTCTTTTCTAAATACAATTCATCAAATCTCTATACCTATGCAGGCTTATACTACTGATACTTGACTACTTGACATTTTACAAAAACCAAAATGATATTCTCTTAACCTGTTGTATTTTTCAAAATAAATGTCTTTGACCCAGATTAAGCACTTATCTCAGTTGTCACTGGAATCTTTGATGTTAACTTATTTAATGTCTGGGTCAGTGGAACAGATCACAGACCATATATCATATAAGCACTCACTGAACTTAGGATGGGGCTGGAATCTTTTGGAATGGTGAATTAACTTACCTTGGATAATATAATAAATTTTTTTTAAAAATTTTTCTAGAAAATTTAGCTGTGTGGTTGAAACAAAATATATTCTTTAAAAAAGTGGAGGGGGGGGACACATTTGAGATTTAGATTATTTTTATTATTTCAACCAGAAATCTATACGTTTGAGTGATGTTTTTAGAAAGGTTTTGTTTTGGCCTTTTTTTTTTTCTTTAACATCATTTTGAACACTCAGCAAAATTTATTTAAATCAATTTTTCAAGGCGTGAAAATAAAAAGCTGAAGAAGAGAATTAGATGGTACAAAATATTTTTTTTTTTAATAGAAGATTTTTCTTGTTTAAATAGTTTTTCAGGAATTACAAATAAAAAAATAAAAAAAACATAAAAAAACATTGATCCTCACTTCATTAAAAAACCTATAAAATAATTTTTCTCAGCTCGGTAAGCATCCCTGACAAAATAAACAGCTGTTACTATATTTCTGGCTGATTATCAATGCAAGGTAACAAATGGATTTAATTTATACAAATAGAATGATTGATATTTTACAGAATAATATCCACATCATTTTGTATCAAAATTTCCTTTAAATCCACTTATTTTTTCTTACACTTTTTACTTTCAAGTCTATCATAAAATGATCAGAGTAAAAACTTCTTGTATCTTTAAATATCAATTAAAAAAAAAAAAGGTCATAACTGATGATTTTTCTTTGACGACAAGAATTAAACTTTTTTACTTTCTGGCCCAATCAGCTGGGGCTGCAGAATGCACTGACAGCATCTCTGCAGAGGGATAAGATTCCCCCCTACGGATGTCCTGGATATGACATTAAACAATCTGATGGTGAGGCTCCAGTAATGCTAGAGCATTGGGGAATGCGAAGTACCCCTTTATTACCATTGCTCCCAGGTCCACTCTGGCCCGGAATGCTAGCACCTGATAGTCCTATATATATAGGTCAAATAGAACTAAACTGTGTATTTATATTAAACTGAATTGTTTGAAATGGAACTATAACTACAATACTTTAAACCATTTAACTGTAGGCAAACAGATAAGTTCACGCCTTTTTTTTTTTTAAATATTAATTTCTTACATATCATTTATATGTCTGCAAACAAATGACTGATGTTAAGTTGTTACTGTTACATAGCAATTCTCAAAATCATTTAACTGTGTGCAAGCAAATAGACATATTTGATAGAAATACTTAATCATTTTAACTGCAGAAAAATGAGTTTAGCAAAATGTTTACACATCCTATGTATTTAATATATAAGTCTAAACAGAATTTGGCATTAAACAACTTACAATGTTTGATATGACATAACCAAACAAACTTATGAACAATAAACATTTAACCATCTGCAAACAAATGGTTAATGTTAAATTGAATTGTTAGTGTTAGATAGGAATACTTGAAACCATTTAATCATAGGCAAATAAATGAGCTCTTGCTTGTTTAAAATGTTATCTCTAAATTATTTGTTTAGAAATATAAAGTTTAATATCTGCAAAAACAGAATCTGGCATTAAATAACCTACAATGGTTGATATGCCATAAAACCCAACCAACCAAGAAATTTTTTCCTTGTGCTTTTACAATTATAGAGAACCACAGAGACAATCGGTCTAATCATTCATCCCCACTAAATCTAAAGCAGTGGTTTACAATGCTCTCCCCTTTCTTCATTATACAAAACCCCTAAGAATTATTAAAAGACTTAGGAAGAAACTTTGAGTTTGATAATATCATCATCATCATGTCGCACTGCCAGCACAGCACAGAACTCCCTGACCCTCTCTTGCTTGAAAACTCAATGAACGAAGTGGAACTGGAAGCGTGGAAGGCATTTGTTCTGGTATTGAAGAACTTTTTTGGCAACAATAAGGCCAGAAACTATGCAGAACTTGTCAACAACATGTTGACTGCTTTCAGAAACCTGGGCTACAACATGAGCATCAAGATGCACTACCTATTTTCACATATGGACCGGTTTCCTGAGAACCTGGGTTCAATGAGTGACGAGCAGAGAGATTCCATCAGGACCTGAAAGAGATGGAGATCAGGTATCAGGGTCGCTGGGACACGGTCATGATGGTTGACTACTGTTGGAATCTGAAGAGAGACCTCCCTGCCACTGAGCATTCCAGGAGTTCGAAGAAACGGAAGTTCAAGCCCTGAAGTTTGAACAATGGTGAAGCAACATGCAATTTTCATGTACTTACCTTTATCAATGCCCACCATTTAGTTCACAGTAATCGATGTTTCTATCAGGTAATCAATATATGTTGTTGGCAAAACATATTTTTCTCTTAAAAACATTTAGAATGATATGTGTTGACAAAAATCAGATGGTTATGACACAAAAATGTAATTGATTTTGTCAAAAGATCTGATTTTTTTCTAATAAACCTCCCAAAAAACCCTGACTCGATGGAGAGAAACGGATGCTATTTCCTGATTCAACAGTGCAAAAATACCCTAAATCTGTTGTAGAAATCAAGACAACATTCAAAAAGTAAAAAATTGTTGCCCAGTATTGGATAGGACACTTGATATTATATAACAGTATGTAAATTATTTTCATTTTAACTTGAAGTTATAATCATTCACTAAGGATTATTATTAATTACTTGAAACCATATAATTGCTTTTAGAATATTAGTGTTAGATAAAAATACTTGAAACCATTCAAAGTATTGCTTTTGTATATCAAATGAATAAAAATATTGTTTTAATGAATGAAATAAAAGATATGTTCTCAAATAAAAATGTTAGCTTATTGAAAGCTACATGAAACTACCATCCACCATTAATATGAAATACATCAGTGCCTTGGTGGGCAACCAGTCAGAGAAGGAGGATTATGAATTCAAAACCAGGGTAAGACCTCCCCCTGAAAAAAGGGGTAGCCTAGGTATGATTTTAACTGCATCTGGGGGTGGGGCTCCAGTTCTGGAGAGTACAAAGTCAACCTCTTCGTTGCCATAACTCGTAGGTCCATTCTGAGATGGGGTGGCAGAATAGGTTAAGGTTCCATCTATGGCTCACTTATATCTGTTTGAAAATTATTTGTATTGGATATGAATACTTGATAATTATTTTTATCAAGTTACTTGAAGCTATAATTCATAACTAAGGATTATTATTAGTTACTTGTAAATATATAATTTCTTGAAAGTTATTGGTACTAGATAGGAATACTTGAAACTCTGTAACAATGTGAACAAATTATTATTAGAAAAGAATTGTTACTTTCAACAATATAATTGTGGAGTAATTATTAGTATTGAATTGAAATACTTGAAACCAACTGTGCAAATTATTTGTATTAGAATATTTATACATAACTTTTTATTTTTCTTTATATATATATCCTATTTACCAACCCCTCCGCTCGGGCAGGATATGACACAAGGTCAATTTTTAAGCGGAGTTTAACAGGTTTGAATTCAGAGTTTTCCTTCTCCTAGACTAGTTGCCTAACCAAGGCTGAAGAACCTAGTCTGTCCTACTATTTACCCATAGCTGGAGGGAGAATAATTGGATTCATACCTTTCTCAAGGGTATTAGTGCTATGTGAAATGCAATGAGTTTCGTCCAGGATTTGAACTTGTGTCGCCGTGTTCATTTCCTACAACGATAACAATTACACCACCGGCACCTCCACATATATATATATATATATATATATATATATATATATATATATATATATATATATATATATATATATATATATATATATATATATATATATATATACCTACCTAGTTGGCTGGGGCTGTAGAATACATTGACTGCTTCTCTGTAGGGGGTACCCCACCAACGAGTGTCCTGGATATGATACTAAACAATCTGATGGTGAGGTTTCAGTTATGTTGGACCTTTAGGGAATGCAGAGTACCACTTCATTACCATCACTCTCTGGTCCACTCTGGGTTGGAGTGGTAGCACTTGATAGGGTCCTATGTGGGGGTCAAATAGAACTAAACTGTGTACTTATGCTGAACTGAATTGCTTGAAATAGAACTATTTTGATATTTAAACTACGTACTTATGCTAAACTGAATTGTTTGACAAAGAACTGTTTATTTGTATAAAAATGAATTTGGCATTAAATAACCTACAAAGGTTGATATGTCATTAAACACATACACAAGGGTGGGCTACAAGTCTGTATGACAATATATTTGTTGATGACTTTTTATTAATGGAATGCAAGCACTGCAATACCAATGGAAGAAATGTGAAGGCTGCAGGGTTTTTTGTTTTTTTGTTTGTTTGTTTTTTTTTTTTTTAATTTTTCAACTAAACCTCATTTGGTCACATTTTGGTCGGCCTATGAACATTTTTTGCCGACCATGTATGTAAAAACTGTACTATTGCATAAAGGTATGGCTGATTCAAGTAGAATCCTTTAGAATTTTATAAAGAATCTAATCTTTTGTCAATCAAATAATGAGAACCTGAAGATTTAATGATGTGGGCGCTTTTAATAATTTTTTTTCTCAAATTGCTTGTGTCAAGTAATGCAGAAATGGTTTGCCCTTGTTTAGAAAATGAAATTCCTGTCAAAGGCAAAATGCTTTACCTAGTATTAATTTTGGCCAAGTTTTTCTTTGCCCTGTTGTTGGCTGAGGCTGTCGACTCTATCTCTGCAGAGGCATAAGAACCTTCAACAAGGCCATCTGTTGGTTGTGTGTGGCAACCCATAATGTTTCAGAGTATGATCCTGGTAACTTAGTAGTCTTTGACCCAGTGACCAAAGTGGTAAAGTGACTTGCAACACTTTTAGCCCAGTAAGGGCTAAAAAGGTTGTCGAGAAGGCTCAATCCAATCAATTGGCTGTACCATATCAAGCAATAGCACCTATATGATTGTTCTGACCGTATTCTTCAAATTGCTCTTGTGACAAAACAAGTCATCCTCATCATGTTGTGCTATCAGCACAGATATCCCTGACCCTCTCTCGCCACCCCTCCCTATCATCCATTGCTTCTGGCAAGTCTTCTGGGCTACATCCCATATCGGCACAGAGCTGCTGTATGTAGGTTCGAGCTGGTCGTCCTGCCTTTGCTCGTCCATGTGAAGGGGTCCATAGGAGTACATCACTTATGAGCTCATCCTTACTTTTCCAGCAGTGTCCCGCATGTCTGGTTTATCTAGTTTTGATAGTTTTCATGATGGGTGGTAGGTGGCCGTACAGCTGCTGTTTTGTGGGGGTGTTACCTCCAGGACCTGTTCAATATTGCTCGCAGCATTCTTGTGTAGTTGCTATCAAGCTTTTTCTTCATATGTTTAGTTAGCATCCATATAGCAGTATCGACACGACCGCTGTAAAACGAGTAACCAACCCTATTTTATCTTAAAGGTGCTACAAGATGGTGGCTGAGGCTCTCTTACACTGAGTTACAATATTTGAAACCATTTCAACTTAGTGCTAACAAATGATTAATATTGAATAGAATTATTATTGTTAGATAGCAATACTTAAAACCATTTAACTGTGTGTAAAGAAATAAGCTGTCTTGTTTAAAAATGTTACCCACTATTTGCTTACAAATCATACATATATATATATATATATATATAAAAACAGGAGTTTGCTTTTAATAACCCATAGAGTGGATATGCCGTAAAACACAACCAAATCAAGTTTGTCAACTTTTCTTAAAAACCTACTCTTGTCAGCCAGGCTTAGAATACGCTGACTGTATCCCCTACAGATGAGTAAGCCCCCTCCAAAAGTGGTGTCTTGGATATGATGCTGAACTGCATCTAATGATGAAATTCTAGTTCTGGAAATCTCGGAAGTATGGAGTACTCCTTCATTGTCATTACTCCCAGGTCCACTCTGACCCATAGTGGTAGTACCCATTAGGGTCCCACCAATTAATCAAATAGATCTGTTTAAAAATTGTGTAATCAATAGGTCTGTGAGCAACCCCACTCCAAGATCAACTGATACCACTACTTGCATGTGTATATGATTGTCAAGTATTCTATTTAATGCAAATAATTTTCACACTGTTTGTTTCAAGTATTCCTATGTAAAAGTAAAGTAAAGTTAGCGACCATAGTCGAGGGTGACCCGAAGGCTCCCTTTTCGATAGCTACTACACCAAGGTGTAGGGGAGGGCGCTACTCCATTCCCAGGATTGCTCCACTTTACCCTTGAACCGTACCTTATAATGCTGAGTGTTAAGCAAGGTGGTATCAAGTTCCATTTTTAAAGTCTTTGGTATGACTCGACCTGGGATTGAACCCAGGTCTCCCGGGCCATTGGCGAACACTTCGCCAATGGCCCGGGAGACCTGGGTTCAATCCCAGGTCGAGTCATACCAAAGACTTTAAAAATGGAACTTGATACCACCTTGCTTAACACTCAGCATTATAAGGTACGGTTCAAGGGTAAAGTGGAGCAATCCTGGGAATGGAGTAGCGCCCTCCCCTACACCTTGGTGTAGTAGCTATCGAAAAGGGAGCCTTCGGGTCACCCTCGACTATGGTCGCTAACTTTACTTATTCCTATGTAATACTAATAATTTACTCACAATTATATGGTTGAAAGTAACCATTCCTATAATTGATAATTCATTTGCACTGTTACATAGTTTTGAGTATTCTTATCTAACAGCAATCATTTGAAAGCAAATAATAATAATCCTAAGTAAATAATTATAGTGTCAAGTAACTATCGATATAATTTGCACACTGTTATGCAAACAAATCACTATTATAGAAATACTTACTTGAAACCATATAACTGTGTGCCAATTATTTGTATTAGATAGGAATACTTGAAACCATATAACTGTGTGCCAATTATTTGTATTAGATAGGAATACTTGAAACCATATAACTGTGTGCCAATTATTTGTATTAGATAGGAATACTTGAAACCATATTACTGTGTGCCAATTATTTGTATTTGATAGGAATACTTGAAACCATATAACTGTGTGCCAATTATTTGTATTATATAGGAATACTTGAAACCATATTACTGTATGCCGGTTATTTGTATTAGATAGGAATACTTGATAAATAAGTGTGCAAAAAACCCCTCTTAAATGACTACACAAAAAATGTAAATATAACAATTCAATTTATAAAATAACCCTGAATAGGTTGACATGCCATTAAAAAAATCCTTCTACAAAATAGTTCATTCTAGAATTTTTGTTGGTATATAAAATATTTATTTCTTAAAAGTTAATCTTTACTGGAACTTTAAGCCCATAGAAATATGGTGTCTTTAAAAAAAAATATCCTTTGATATAACGTGTTTAAAATGGTCTAAAGATCACTAACAACAAGAATAGATAAACTATTCGATGAAAGCACTGAAAATATGGAATGTGTCGTCTGCAGAAAAGTAAGATCCCCACCTCACCTAACTTCTTTCAATTGACCATTCTTTTGTTTGATTCATGTTTCCTTTCAATAAGCTATGTCCAACCGCTTATTGTGGTCTGCAAGAATTTTCTTTTAACTGAAGACCAATTTGCATATCTAGGCTTCTGCTGGTACTTGTTTTAGCAATGCACATTACAAGATCACTTCATAGTATTTTTCCTCAAATTGGGTTATTCTATGATATTTACATGGCTTAAGAAAAAAAGGATACCTTTAATTGGATTAATTTTATCTAGTTTGTTTAAAGAATGTTTTGTGAATCCAGAATGTTCCGCTATTAAATAGATGTTTTGTGCCATATATTTTATTAGCTTATTTACTGCTAAATAAATAAGAACTATGTTAATTCTATAATTTTGGCCTGAGGTAGTATATAGTTCTTTTTGACTTCAATGTTTTTGTTTGTGTCTACTCTAAAATTGTATGAGACAGTAAACTGCACCCAATGGTGAGGTTTCAGTTCTGGAGCTCAAGTTTAGTTTCTTTGTTTAATAGCATGTCAATCTTCATGGGTTATTTAATGCCAAAGGCATCCTTGTAAAAGAACAGCAGTGTTAATATTTAATGCATAGTTGGGAGTTCTGGAGAGTATGGAGTCAACCATTCAGTAACATTAACCCCAGGTCTGGAGTAATACTAGCTGTTAGGATCTCATCTGTTTGTGATGAAGTGTTTTATTTGTTTTAAAATGTATGCAAAGAAACATTTTTGTATCATATATAATTGGAGGCCCAAATTTTTAAACTGACTTCAACATAACGTAACCCAACAAGGGTTGACATGCCATAAAATCAATCTTCTCAATTAATAAAAGTAAAAAAGTATAGTTGGCGACTGTAGTCTAGAGTGACCCGAAGGCTCCCTTTTTGATAGCTACTACACCAAGGTGTAGAGGAGGGCTATACTCCTTTCCCAGGATTGACCCACTTTACCCTTGATTTGTACCTTATAATGCTGAGTGTTAAGCAAGGAGGCATCAAGTACCATTTTTTGAGTTTTTGGTATGACTTGACCTGCGATTGAATCCAGGTCTCCTAGGACATTAGGTGAACACTCTAACTATTATGCCAAAGCTAGTCATTATTCAACTATTCATTGGTGTAGGTGCTTGTGGTATAATGGTTATCATCATCGGAAATGGACATGGCGACATGATTTCAAATCCTGGACAAAGCTGTTTATATTTCACATAGTGCCAATAGTCTTGAGAAAGATATGAATCCAACTATCCCTCCTCTAGCTATGAGTAAATAGTAGGGCAGACTAGACTCTTTAACCTTGGTATGGCAACCAGTCTAGAAAAAGGAAAACTCTGATTTCAAAACCTATTCAACTCTATTTAAAAATTGACCTTATGTCACATCCTGCTCTTGCAGATGGATTGGGTAAATACATAACTTCTCACTGTGGTAGTATGTTAAGATGGTCAGTTTAACAAGCGGTTTCCTCTGTATAGACAAGTACAAGAATTACTCATTCACCATGGCCAATGTCATGCAGGTGTCACACTATTCCTATTCTCCTTTTCAGTGCAATGGAGAGGTGTTGCAAAAAGGATAGTTTCTCCAGGACCATGCTTGTCATGTTCTGCCTGGGGGAGATAACATTCTAATCCTAACCTCAAGGCAAAGTAGTTAATCCTATTTACCAACCCCACCGCTCGGGCAGGATATGACACAAGGTCAATTTTTAAGCAGATTTTAACAGGTTTGAATTCAGAGTTTTCCTTCTCCTAGACTAGTTGCCTCACCAACGCTGGAGAACCCAGTCTGTCCTACTATTTACCCATAGCTGGAGGGATAATAATTGAATTCATACCTTTCCTAAGGGTATTAGTGCTCTGTGAAAATGCAATCAGTCTTGTCCAGGATTTGAACTCGTGTCGCTGTGTCCATTTCCTACAGCGATAACCATTACACCATGGGTACCTCCAAGGCTAAGCAGTTAATAGACTGTCTGGATGTTCAAAATCTATTTTAACTCCCCAAAATGTTTTGGGAAAGTGTATCTATGCTGGGCAATGATTGTAGAAACAAAGTTATTCATACAAAAAGTATTAATCACCAGAATGGCACATTTTCAGTGGCCTAAAAATGAAACTTATTTTACTTATCTATTTAGTATTGTAATATTTGTTCTTTATTATGAAATTTTTCTTAAAAGCCTCTTTTGACAATTATTAAGCTCCATACTGATCACAGTATAGAAATTATGGTCAATTGCAAATAAATGAAAATACTCTATAATTAGCATTTATCTTGTTGAGAAATTATGATGATCAGGCCTCATATTTACAAATTGGATTTGAAATTTCCCTATGCTTTAAATTAGAGCTTTTTAAAGCTATTTCATTAACAAGATGTTCTGTTTTTGCTATATTACAATTGTAAGTATACTTACAAAATCAGATTGTCATGATATTGACCACTTTGCCAGTAGGGTTTAGACTACACCAATTGTATACCCCTGCAGAGGTGTAAGATCACCACCCCAAAAATGGGTGTCCCAGGTATGACACTAAACTATGATGGTGAGGCAATCTGAGGAATCTGAAGTTCACCTTCATTACCATTACTCCCAGGTTCACTCTGACCTGGAGTGGTAGTACCCATTAGAGTCCCATAGATCTGTTTGAAAATTATTCATATTTGAGGACTGTTTGCAAAAAAAAAAAAAAAAAAGAAACCTGTTGAGAAAGTACTATACAAAAATGTAAATATTAATGTACAATGAATGCAATTCCCTGTCCTCTAGGCATAAAATAACTCTAGATGGATTGACATGCCATTAAAATCAATTAATTAATCTCAATATCTATCTATTGATATATGTGAAGTGATATAGAACTTGTGTGTCACAATGAAGATTCTGTAGTAGTAGTAAATGTTATAGACTTGTACAAGGTCAGTAGTAACCAATTTGAGAGGAGGAGGAGGAACCAGTACAGAATGGTGGCGGTGGTGGTGGTAGTAATAAGTTTTGTCAGTGAGAGTAAGTTGACCTTGGAAAGAGTGAAGCAGAATTAGTAATAGTAGTTATTTATTCAGCTTTGCTTAGTTTGGCACACAGGTCACTTACAGTACCGACTGTTACTAAATGGTTATTCATCTAAATACTGGACAGGCTCATTGTTGCTTAACTTTGATAATTAAACAAGAGCTGGTACTTTTAAATGAATTGAAGCCAAGCAGAAATGTTGACAGGTTTTAGCCATTGCTTTGGTTTCTTAGCAAATTATTTTTATTAGCTAGAACAACAGTAAAAAAATATAGAGGTACAATGAACACAATTCCCAAACGTCTGAAATAACCCTTTACAGGTTGACATATCATTAGAATTAATCAATCAAAATCTGTTTAGTCTTTATATTCAACTACACAAGCTAAAAGTCCGTAATTTGGTGGAATTGTATCTCTGCAGTTATTTTGTCAGGTATCTTAATCTCATATTAATATATGGATGAATAAGATGTGTGACTGTTATGTCTGAAGATAGCTTTGACTTTATAATTATAAAAAACCCAAAAAACAAGTAACTTTATCTACTGGTATCAGAAACCAGATAAATGAACTCGAAAAGTTATTTAACAATGTTTGGTTAAAATAATTAAAACCATTACCGACTTAGGTTATCATTTACTAAACTGGGCTTAGTTTGGTACAAGATTAGAAGAATGGAGCACCCAGTGAGAACTGAACTTAAAAACAATGGTTTGTTAGCCTAGTTTGCTAACTATTATACGATGAGGTGCCCGTGGTGTAATGGTTATCGTCGTAGGAAATGGACACGGTGACACGAGTTCAAATCCTGGACGAGACTCATTGCATTTCACATAGCACTAATACCCTTGGGAAAGGTATGAATCCAATTATTCTCCCTCCAGCTATGGGTAAATAGTAGGGCAGACTAGGTTCTTCAGCCTTGGTGAGGTAACTAGTCTAAGAGAAAGAAAACTCTGAATTCAAACCTGTTAAACTCTGCTTAAAAATTGACCTTGTGTCATATCCTGCCCAAGCAGAGGGGTTGGTAAATAGGATTATATGATGCTAGTTCCCCAAAATTGAATCTTGAGTTTGCCAGGATTTAAACTTAGAATCTTCTGATCCGATGTGCCAACTTGTGTTTCTCCATTTTATTTACGATATCTTTCTGCATTTAAAAGAAAATTTTCAATTCACTTTATTTTAAAATTATTCCATTCTTCTTACTCGGTTTTCAGAGATATGTTTCATTAATTTGATTTAATTAGTCCATATCTATCCCATTCTTTCTCTCTTACTATATTCTAGCTGAAGTATCAGTCTATATTGGGCAATATTAAATCAAGATTAGTATCTAAGCTGATTATGTATGCTGTATAATTATTCCTTAATATTGATTATGAAACATTCATGTTTAAAATCAGAGACACTGCAAGATGAACTAATAAACTTTGAATCCTTTCTCAAAATTAATTTTCCAAAAAACTCCATTTTAGAATCTTTGTAGCCAATTAAAAGTTTTCACCAAGCAATTAAAAATGGGAATTGAGACTAAATTCACATTTAGAAATTTATCAATTATACAAAGTAAATATTGTCCTGTTTTGTGAGAAATTGTTTTTATTCAAGTGACATTTAAGAGATTAGTCTTCATTATGCTATGTAATTACTTTATATTATCAGCTTGAAGAAGAATTACCTATAAACATCGCAACATCTTTTAGTTGAATAGGAAATAATTATTTTAGTGAAACAACTAGGTTTCTTTTTTGTGTCAAATTTAAAAATTTTAATTCTGCACAATTTGTTAAATTTTGCAGCAGAATAGCTTCTTATTTGTTAGAGACCCTTTTCTCTTTCTTCATGAGGAACAATTTTTTATTATTTTATTTTTATTTTTTTTTTTAGGTTAACCGTTTAGAACCCTCTCAAAAACCCTTAACCTCATATCCTATGTTCCTGGCTTGAAAAATAGCTGAAAATATAAAATGTTATATTCTGTTATTTAACTGCTTTACAGGCTGTTAAATAAGAAATTACAATATTCTATTGACAATTCACAATATATTTAACAAAATAATAAAATCATCTATAAAATTGGAACATTTTATTGGTAATAATGATACTATTTACCAACCCCTCCGCTCGGGCAGGATATGACACAAGGTCAATTTTTAAGTGGAGTTTAACAGGTTTGAATTCAGAGTTTTCCTTCTCCTTTATTGGTAATAATGATGTAAGTATTTAGCTAGCAGCACAAGTAACCTCAACTCAGGTTAAAAAGGTTAAGACCTTCCTCAGGGTCCAGAGAATATGCATTTCAAATTTGCTTGCTGGTTCAAATTTTATGATTCAGGTTTTATTTTTATTTTTAATCTTTTACTAAATACCCTGTGAACTCATTGGATTCCATTGTAACTTCAGTTCATGATGACATTAATACTTTTATTTAGGAAGGAGGGCAAGATTCTAATTAGCATCTCATAATTAACTGTCCATGATGATATTGATGCTTCTATTTAGGAAGGAGTGAAGGATTCTAAAATTTTATAGTTATCTCAGTTATATTATATGGATTGGAAATACATTTTCTGTAAGTTATTCAAGAGTGTTACCATTTTTATATATATATATATATATATATATATATAAAATGTGTGTGTGTGTGTGTGTATGTTCCTGTTGAAGTCATTACTTAATTTCATATAACCCAGTTGGCTGGGGCTGTAGAATACACCATCTGCATCTCTGCAGAGGGGTAAGGGCCCCACTCCAATGAGTGTCCTGATATGACATTAAACAATCTGATGGTAATGCTAGAGCTTTAGTGAATGTGGAGTACACTTTCATTGCCATCGCTCCCAGGTCCACTCTCGTCTGGAGTAGTAGTAGTAGTACCTTTATAGGGTCCTATCTATGGGTCAAATAGAACTGTTTGACTTTTAAACTGTGTGCAAACAAATGATTTATGCTTAATTGAATTGTTAGAAATAGAACTTTTTGATCATTTAACTGCATGTAAAAAAAAATAAGCTCAGGCTTGTTTAAAAATCTTATCTAAAAGATGTGTTTAGAAATCTTATATATTCAATATATGTTTATAAAAAGGATTTGGTATTAAATGACCTACAATGGTTGATATGATATAAAACCAAACCAAACCTGTTGAAGTCATTGCTCAATTTTCCTTTTTTTTTTTCTTTGCGCTTGCATTGGTGCTCGTCAAATGTAGAGATGTTTCTTATTGAATAGTTGTGTGTAGCTACTTCCATAACAGAGGCGCACTCTAGGTGTTATGATTATCAACTTAAATTGAATTTGCAACCCGAGTTCAAATCCTGGACAAGGCTTTTTGCATTTGCTTTTCACATGAATCCATTTGTACGGTACATGAGGCCTTATGTTTCCAGAACAACTTTTTTTAATTCAGGGGATCATATTCAAGAAAAAATCTTATGGGTACACATATGTCATTTGTGTTATGACACAAAGAATTATACTGGCAGTTAAAATTTAATAACAAGCAAAAAAAACTTGTTTTTTTTCAAAGTCAGAAGAGGTAAATTTGTTAAAATGAAAAGCATATTAAAATCAAATTGTTGGATAAAGATTAATTGTTCTGAGTTTCAAATTTTAACAAAGGTCAATGAAGCTACTAAGTTTATAAGTTTATCAAAGCTGTCGTTATGTTTCCATGTAGGGATAGACATATCCATGTGGAGGCGTGTAACACTATCAACCTGTGGTGTGTTAATACATATGGTTGTATGGATATGTATACCTGCAAATTGACCATATGTACGTACATGTGTGTGTGTGTATGTATGTATGTGTGTGTGTGTGTGTGTGTATATATATATATATATATATATATATATATATATATATATATAAGCCAAGACATATCTGTATGAGTGTATGCGCAAGCTGTGTTAAATTTGAAGTCTGGTTAAAAATTAGAAAAAGTGATAAAATCTAGTGAAAATGTTTTTTTATGGAAAGGTATTTTATTATATATCTACTATGAAGTAGCATTTGTGGTGGCATGGGCTGAGGGGTGCTGAGTCCTTTTAAGTATTTGAAATTTGGGTGGTCTCTATCTGGAAATGGGGGAGGATTTTGGGCTCCATATATACAAGTTGGTTTTTTATGGAAAGGGCAGTTCAGTCCAGGTAGAGGAAGTTGCAACAAGGATCCATGTCACATCAAGTCAGATGATTAGAATGATTTGATTGGAGTCGGTCAGTTGGTGACCAGAGAGATGAGTTAGATGTGGAAGATGGAAGCAGTTTGTTAGCAGTGACAAGTTAGAATTCATGCTGCACACCAAAAGAGGGTGTCCTGGATATGACATTTAAACCATCTGATGGTGAGGCTCTAGCCTTGGAGCTTTCGAAAATGTGGAGTACACCTTCATTGGTATTGCTGCCAGGCTCACTCTGACCTAGAATGGTTGCACATAATAGGGTCCTATGGGTCAAATAGAACTGTGTGCAAACAAATGACTGATGTTAAATTGTGACTGTTATATCGCAATACTTGAAACCATTTAACTGTGTGCAAAGAGCTCATGGTCATCTAAGAATGTTATTTGCAAAATGTTTACAAATCACATATATATTTTTTCTTTTTTTCATCAGACAACATGTGAAAGCATGTGCAATACCCTGTCCTCATCAGCCGCCAACCAGGGATGATAACACAGTTTTGGTAGCTCAAGGCAGTACTGCCACTACCAAGCAGCTTTTGCTTATGTACAAAATGTGTTTACAAATCATATATATTTAGTATATATTTATAAAGAGGGTTTGGCATTAACCGATAATGGTTGATATGCTATAAAACAACCAAACCAAACCAATTGGTAAGAGAGCAGAGCTAGATAAGGGTCCCAGAGTGTCTTTTGTGACACTGCCGTCTCCTTCGCTTATGCATTGTGAGATACATCTGCAGTATGCAACAACATGTGGAGTCCAGTACTATGATGCTACAAAGTACACTCAATGTGAAAGAGAGATGCACAAACAGCAGGCCAGTTAGTTCTGTTCCAGTAAAAGAAAATTCTGACAAAAGTAATGACGTTCCAAGCCTCCAAAATATTTTGGACAGCAGCAAGATCACCTTTTCCATTGAAAAATTCCATTGTAATTAGCTTAAAACAAAAATTCCAGCCAAATTCCTCACTGTCTTTTCTCCTAGTATGCAAAATCTTTTATTATACTATTGTATATGGTTACATAATCATCTCTGCAGATGACCCTTCCCTAATAAATTCCTGGATATGACTCTAAACCATCTGCTAATGAGGTTCCAATTCTTGAGCTTTGAGGAATATGGAGCACCTTTTCTTTATCATTACTTTCAGGTCCACTCTGGCTCAAAGTGGTAGTACCTGTTAGGGTTAAATAACCTACAAAGGTGATATGCTATAAACCACTACCAACCAATGTCTCAAAAATTTAAAACCATTGTATTGTGGAAGATATAAACAAGAAAATTATGGTAAGGAGGTAGTAGGTCTCAAGTTGTAAATCAGTCTTGATGGAGTGTCTCGACAGAAGTCTTGTTGGAGTCTGATGGAAGTCAGGATTGTGAGCCTAGAGTCTGTGTATGGACTAATCTTTTATATAGGTTATTCTGTCGACTGCAGAGGAGACAGGTCATTCCATCACAACAAAAATCAATCTTGAATGAAATACAAAAGACTTAAAATAAAAATGTCAAGTTTTATTCATGACTTATATTATCAGATTGAAGTCGATGAAATTGCCCAGTAATAGCAGATGATAGTGGCTTAACTTTCCAGATTATATCATTTACTGGAATTTAGCAGATGTCATTTTGACTTAGCCAAAAAAACTGGGCTGCAGGTCCTTTTAGAATGAAGAAATTTGACATTTACATCAAGGTTCTGAAATGTTTTTTTGATTTTTCTTGCATTTTCAAGTTCCCCATTAAGGATTAAAGACACTAATTAAATGGGTTTTGGATTCTAGGTTAATTCCTCCTAGCCTCTTTTTAAAACGGAATAGATGGAGAGCTTTAAACATATAGTCATATGAACAAGAGCTACGTAAACATTGAATCTTTTGAAAATTTCCCCTCTGTTATTTTAAAAACTTTTGACCATTAAATTTTCAAAAGTTTCTTAGTTAAAACAATTGGTTCCAATTTTAAAGCACTTTGGGATAGCACTTAAAAAAAAAAAAAAAAAAAAAAAAAAAAAAGCTTACCAAGACTTATAACAAACTTCAAAATGCAAACCTCCAAATTTTGAAAAATCTCTAAAAGCAGAAATTTTCAGAAATTCCCCCAAACATTTAAACGGCCATAAATCCTGAATGTTACAACACAATAGCATTAATTGCTATTGTGTTGTAACATTCAGGATTTACTTCTCATGTGGATACAGCCAAGTCTGCTGTGGCTATAGAATACGCTGACTGCATCTCTGCAGAGGGGTAAGACTTCCACAACAAGTGTCCTGGATATGACATTAAACAATCTGACACTGACACTCTAGTAATGCTGGAATATTGGGGAATGCGAAGTACTCCTTCAGTGACATCGCTCCAGAGTTATAGGGTCCTATCTATGGGTCAAATAGAATGGTTTCACCATTTAACTGTGTAAATAGTTGAATGATATTGATTTTGAATTGTTAGAGATACATAGCAATACTTGAAAACATTTAACTGTGTGCAAAAAGAGCTCAGGCTCATTTGAAAATGTTATCAACAAAATATGTTTACAAATCATATATATTTAATCTATATGTATAAGCAGGATTTGGCATTAAATAACCTACTTGAAACTACATAACTGTTTACAAACAAATGACTATTATTAGATAGAATTAATTACTTGAAACCATATAATTTTGCATAAAATAGTAGATAAGAGTACTTGATATATAACTGTGTGCAAAAAACATGGATGCAATTCCCTTACCTCTAAGGAAAAAATAACCTGATACATGTTGAAATGCCATTAAAATCAATCATTCCTAAAAATATCAGCTGGGGCTGTAGAATACATTGATTGCATTTCTGCAGAGAGGTAAGCACCTCCCCAATGAGTGTCCTGGATATGACACTAAACAATCTGATGGTGAGGTTCCTGTAATGCTGGAGCTTTGGAGAATGCGGAGCACTCCTTCATTGCCATTGCTCCCAGGTCCAATCTCGCCCAGAGTGGTAGTACCTGATAGGGTCCTATTTATTGGTCTAATAAAGCTAAACTGAATTGTTTAAAATAGAACTGTTTTTGACATTTAGTTGTGTGTAAACGAAAACTATGTTTATACTAAACTGAATTGTTTGAATTAGAACTGTTTGAATAAACTGAATAGCTTGAAATAGAAATGTTTTTGAAAATTAAACTGTGTACTCATGCTAAACTGAATTGTTAGTAATTGAAATAGAACTGTTTATTTGTATAAAAATGGATTTGACATTAAATAACCTACAAAGGTTGATATGCCATAAAACCCAAACAAACCTGAAAATGGTAGGATTATTTATATATTGATTGACACTTCTCTTAAGAATCAGTGTGTCGTATTAGTGCAATCTTATTAGAACCAAATTTATCACACCATTACCTTAAGAATGGGATCTGATTGTAGCATCTGTTCCATTTCCTCTGTAAGTCTATAGAACAATACATTTTTAAAATTCTAATTATTTGAAGATATTTATTCAGCTTCAAATTGACAGAATTTTGACCAAAGAATGGCTACAAAAATTAAAGAAATAAGATTGTTTTAATTTTTTTATTTGCTATGTTAATATTAATCTTTGGTTCAACTTGTATTATTTTGATGCATTATATAAGGTAAGATGGTGGCCATTAAGTTCATGTTACATTCTGTTTATTTATAACTAGCATAGTTCCCATAACAATGGTCGGAGCTTAGAATTCACTGACTTGGTTTCTTTGTTTGAAGGCAAGTTAAATGATACCAGATTGTGAATGTATGGCATTCCCAATCTAATCCCTCATTGGGATTTCTCATTCTGTAGGAGAACCAGTTTGTGTAAACATATGAACTCTTGTTATTAAATTTGTTTTATTTGTTTGTCTAAATGTGTCACACAGAAACAAATCAATATTATCAATTGAGACCTTTGCCTGATTCAAAACTGATAAAGCAGCAGTTCAACACAATAACAAAGAATATTTACAAACATGGTGGGGAGTCCCCATGGCATAATGGCTAAAGTGCTGGACTGCGGCCTTGAAGTAAGCGAGTTCAAACTCCAGTCATGCTATTGCATTCACTTTTAGACTAATGCCCTTTGGGAAAAGTATAGCGCCCATTATCTTACCAGCTGTGGGTTAAATAGTACCATTACTGTTCTTGTACAATGATAGGTTTGGCATTAAATAACCCACAAAGATTAATATGCCATTAAGCAAAGAAACCAAATATGGATTCTACAATATCTTAATTATTTTGAATGAGAGTAATTTTATAAATCACATCATTTCCATAATTTCCACTATGCTGTCTCTTTTCAATGTTTCTATTGGTTTTACCTCATAAGTTAAAGCTACTCATCCACTAAATTGATCTTCCTTTAACTCCCTCAATTTGTTTCTTTGAGCACTCAACTCTTTCTTTTACTAACCACTTTTCAAACAGGTAGCATCTCTGTGATCTAATTTTAGTCTATTCTTCATTGCTATGCCCTTTTTTTTTGTCTGTTAATGTATTTCACCAGAACCATTTCACTATAATTTTTAGGCTAAGATAGGAATCTGACCAGACAGGCAACATATAACCATCTCTTGGTGGTCCTGTAACCTGGTTTAGTCATGGGAGTGCTACCCTTGTGTCTTGGGAGTGAATAGTTTAGTCAGGCCTCTCTCTCTCTCTCTCTCTCTCTCTCCAGTTTTACAACAGGTTTGAATTGTTTTCCTTCACCTAGACTGGTTGCCATAGCAAGGTTGAAGAGGCCAGCCTGCCCTACTGTTTACTCATAGCTGAAGGGAGAATAGTTGGATTCATACTTTTCCCAAGGATATTAGCACTATGTGAAATATAAACAGCCTTGTTCAGGATTTCATTCCACTCAGCTGGGGGTGTAGCATGAATCAACTGCATCTCTGTAGAGGGGTAGGACTCTCCTAACAAGTGTCCTGAATATGACATTAAACTATCTGATGGCGAGGCTCAATTCTTGGAACTTTGGGGAATATGGAGTACTCCTTCATTGCCATTGCCCCAAGATCCACTCTGGACCAGAGTGGTTGCATTTGATAGGGTCCTATCTATGAGTTAAATAGAACTAAACTGTGTACTTATACTAAACTGAATTGTTTGAAATCAAACTGTTTTTGACAGTTTTTGAAACTACTTATGCTAAACTGAATTGTTTTAGATAAAACTGTTGACATTTAACTATGTGTAAACAAAAACTATACTTGTACTAAACTGAATTGTTTTGATTAGAACTGTTTGAATAAACTGAATAGCTAGAAATAGTTTGTCAAACATTTCTATGTACTTATGCTAAAATAAATTGTTTGAAATAGAACTGTTTATTTGTATAAAAATGGATTTGACATTAGATAACTTACAAAGGTTGATATGCCATAAAACCTAAACAAACAATCTGACCCAATCTGATAGGGTCCTGTCTATGGGTCAAATAGAACAGTTTGATATTTAAACTGTGTTCAACCAAATGACTTATGTTAAATTGAATTGTTAAAAATAGAGCTGTTTGATCATTTAACTTTGTAAACAAATGACTGATGTTTAATTGAATTGTTAACAATACATAGGCAATACTTGAAACTATCTGTGTGCAAAAAGAGCTCAGGCTTGTTTAAAAATGTTATCAACAAAATTTTCACAAATCATTTAATACAGAGTACGGAAACAAAATCAAAAATAATCTACTATAATAATAAACAACTCTATAATAAAACAAGATCAATTTTTATTTTTAAAATTAACAAAATAAGATAAACACAAAACAGTAAATTTACTCAATGGCCACTATTTTTTTTTTTTTTTTTTTTTTTTTTTCAATTATTGTATCAACACACTTTTGAAATGATTTGCATGCCTTCAAAATAAATTATTCTGACATTTTATTCCATTCCTCCTCAATAGCAGTCTTAAGCAAACCAATATTTGGATGGGAAGTTGCATTTGTTTCATTTTCTAAAATCCCTCTTCCCATAGTGTAATCAAAGGGGTAAAGGTCTGGGCTTAATTGCTGTCCTCAGAGTTTTCTTGTGAACCTTCAATTCATTAGCGTGCTTTCTTACTGATGTTGTAGAGTCCTACTTAATTGCTGTCACAAGAGCTGTTAACAAGCCACCTTTTTATTTCTTTTTTGTTCAACTCTCCCTTCAACTTTTTTGTCCACTCTCCCTTTACTTTAAAAGCTCTTTTTCTGTAAAAAAAAAAAAAAAAGTTTTCTTTGGTTTGTATACGGTAGACAAAGAAACTGGCTCAGTTTCAGTGTTAAGCAAATGATAGATTCTTTGTTATTTCTTTTCTTGTTCACTCATATTGGGCTGAATTTGATATATATATATATATATTATTTATTTATTTATTTTTTTTTTTTTTAAATTTTTTTTTTAAGTGCTTGAATAATTAAGCTAAGCATGAAAATTTAGATTTATCACATTTTTTCAAAAATTGGACTAACCAGACTAAAAAAAAAAAGTGTTTTAAAAATTATTCCACATTTCTTCTGCACCCTGTATATAAGTATAAATAGGATTTGGCATGAAATAATCTATGATGGTTGGTATGTCATAAAACTCAACCCAACCAAACCTAAACCAGGATTTGAACCCGGGTAGTCTACTTCCTCTGATGATAATTCTTTCACCATGAGTGCTTCTTTCTCACCATACACAGGAATTATATCAGATAAATTTGAGTCTGTTTTAGATATCATGTCTCAAACTGAAACTTGAAACCTAAGTCACTATCTTTCTATGTTGAGTTAAAATTTGAAGTCTTTAACTAAAATCAATCTTCAGAAAGCTAATAGAAAAATAGAATTCTTAATTGTGACATCTTTTTTAAAAGACTATCTCTGGAATATATTAGCTCATATTTTAAAGATTCAAATGTATTGCAAATATTTGATTCTGATATCCAGACAATAATAAATTATGTAAATTTGTGTGCATAAGTATTAATATATGCAACTATTATAGAAATTGGACATGTAAATATTTATGACTAATATACATCAATGAGGTCAAAATCTACCAAGATGTAAAGTTTAATTTGTCTTTCATGCAATGTTAATTGTATTTTTTCCTTTGAAGTTATTCTACACTACAAGAATACTTTTTACTATTACACAGAGCTGGCCAATCAGTTCCTGCTTGCCTAGTCCTGGATATGACACTAAACAATCTGATGGTGAGGTTCCAGCAATGTTGGAGCTTTAGGGAATGCGGAGTACCTCTTTATTGCCATCACTTGAAATAGAAATGTTTTTGGCAATTAAACCGTACTTGCATTTGAACTGTGTGCTTTTGATAAGCTGAATTATTTGAAGTAGAACTGTTTTTTGACATTGAAACTGTATTTACTCGAAACTGAATTGTTTAACATAGAACTTTTTTGACATTTAACTGAGTGTAAACAAAAACTGTACTTATACTAAACTGAATTACCTGAATTAGAACTGCTTGATAAACTGAATAGCTCAAAATAGAAATGTTTTTCACAATTAAACTGTACTTACATTTTAAACTGTGTGCTTATGCTAAACTGAATTATTTGAAATAGAACTGTTTTTGACTTTGAAACTATACTTGCACTAAACTGAATAGTTATATATAACTGCTTGAATAGTTTGAAATAGAAATGTTTTTGACAAACTGTGTACTCATGCTAAACTGAATTGTTTTAAATGGAACAGATTATTTAAATAAAAATGGATTTGGTGTTAAATAACCTACAAAGGTTTATATACCATAAAACCCACCAAACCAAACCAATCAGTTCCTGCATGTACACTTTTTGGCTCAAGATTCTTACCTTTTTTTTTTTTTTTTTTTTTTTTTTTTTTTTTTTTTTTAAGGCAAATAACTTTTAGCACCACCATGAGAGAGTTAGTGTGTATAAGGATATATATTAGAGAAAAATAGAAATATACAAAAGATATTCAGAAAATACATTTATTTATATATGAATTATGTCAATGTTTAACTTTAAAAAATTTTTTTTTTAATCATCTTCAGGCCTATTTTAGTATATGATGTGTTTTGTCTGAAAAATTATTTCCAAATAATAATAAAAAAAAAAAGTTAATTTTTGATATTCAATAATCATTAATAGCATTCTGTTTCAAAATGTATGTGATATATTATTCTAGAATTTTTATTTAGTTTAGATTTAAAAAAATTTTTTTTCACAAAAGGGTGACTTATTTACTGTAGATTTTTTTTTAGAAATCTTAAAAGAATTAAGCAATTTTAGAAAAAAAAATTTTTCCAAAATAACATCTGTATGAAGTCTAGAAAGTTTTTCAAAAGTTTTCTTTATACATTTGAAAATAATAATTTTTGGATGAGACTGATGTGTTCTGTATGAGTATAGGACACCATGTGTGAGACATAAGATCACCATGAAGATGGTTTTAAAAAAATAATTAAACATTAAATGTTGACATGTTCTTAACACCTAAATAAATACATCATCTAAACATCTTTCTTTTTTTTTTTTTTTTTCGTATTTTATTCATACGTGTGTGTGTGTGTGTATATATATATATATATATATATATATATATATATATATATATATAATCACACAACCTGTTCTTACAACAGAAATGTAGTTGTGAGAAATTCCATTTTTATTGTAACTAAAGACATTACTCAACTTAAAGTAAATATTTAGTTTCTTTTAAAAAAAAAATCATCTTTTAATAGAAATTCAAAAAAATGTTCATGGTAAATAACTATTTAGACTACACTGCTTAATCTCTTTCTCTTCTGCTTTACCTATAACTTCCTCTGTTCTCCATAGTCTGTATTCTTTATTTCTTTTTCAATTTCTTTCCTTCCAACTTTTTTTTTTCTTTATTCCCACCGTCTGAAAAAGCAGAAGTGCCAATATATGAATAATGCTATTGAATAAATGCTTGAAAAGAGAAAATTTGAATATTGGTCTCATCATGGTCATTTCTTTATTCAATCGATGGGGGTAATCATCATCATGTCGCACCATCAGCACGGATATCCCTGGCCCTCTCTTGCCACCCCCTCCCTATTGTCCATTGCTTCTGGCAGGTATTCAGGGCTACATCCCATATCAGCACAGAGCTACTGTATGTAGGTTCGAGTTGGTCGTCCTGTCTTTGCTCATCCATGTGAAGAGGTCCACTGGAGTTCATCACTTATGAGCTCGTCCCTACTTCTTCAGCAATGTCCCGCATGTCTGGTTTGTCTAACTTTGATGGTTTTTGTAATGGGTGGTAGGTGACCGTACAGCTGCTGCTTTGTGAGGTGTTACCTCCAGGACTTGTTCAATATTGTTCATAACATTCTTGTGTAGTTGACATCAAGCTTTTTCTCCATACGTTTAGTTAGCATCCATGTTGTGCATCCATATAGCAGTATTGACACGACCGCTGCTTGGAAGAAACTTTTATTTTATCGGTCAGGTCCGACTTCCATATGACTGATAGCCTATCGATAGCTTTCCATGGCTTTGTGTGTTGATGTGTCTCGGTTGATGAGACACTGCTTCCTAAGTAGGTGAACTTGTCTACTAGTTTCAGAGAGCTACCATTTAGTGTGGAGATGTCACCTGTTTGATTAAAGCACATATATTCCGTCTTGTGTGCATTGACATGGAGGCCTATGCCTGCAGTGGCTCATTCCAGACACTGAATATAACCACCAAAATGAGGATAATAGTTTGAGACATGTAAATAATAATTCCTCCATGTCTCACACCCTGTTGGCAGGGATTAGAATACACTGACTATATCCCCTGCAGAAGGATAAGAACCTCTGCATGTGTGTTCTGGGTATGACACTAAACTGAATATGATGAGGCTTCATTTCTGTAGATCTGAAAGTGTAGCATACCCCTTCATTGCTTCATTCCACTCTGGTGCATAGTGCCTGTTAGGTTCCCCGCTATGGATCAAATAGATCTGTTTAAAATTCTATATTTGATAGGAATACTTAATACTGTACATCTGTAAATCATTTGAATTAAGAATAGTTACTTGAAGATCTAATTCTTTACTAAGTATTATCATCAATTACTTGAAAGTATAGAACTGTGCGCAAGCAAATGACTTATTAAATAGAAATACTTGAAATCATAAAATGATTAGTTTTAGATAGGAAAACTCAAAATCATACAACTGGGTAAAAATTATTTGTATTGAATAGGAATACTTAATATCATACAAATGTATACAAAAAAACCTCTTAAACAACTATACACAAAATGTAAATATGAACATACAATGAATCCAATTACCAAACGTCAAGGCGTAACATAACCTAAGACAGACATGACATTAAAATCAATTAGTCCTCATTTCAGAAATTTAAAAAGCTTTGAAAATGGTTTTCATTTTCACATTCAACAAATTTCCTTGTGTGAACTCTTAAAACTGAGTTGAAAAGTTTCTAATATTGAATTTAAGAAAAAGAATTTTAAAACTAGAAAAGAACTTTGCTTCCTACGGCATTATCATTAACACACGTTAATTTTTAATCTTAGTTGAACAACTCTCCTGGTGTAATGGTCAGCATGCTAGATTAGTAGAGTATTGTTAGTGAATGTGATTCTAACTGGGCACTGCATATTTCTGACCTTGTACCACTACTAAGCCAATCTTAGTAAATGACTACTCTAATTTTAGTTACATGTTAAAAAGCTCCTTCTCTCCCCATTTGCACTAAAAAAAAAAAAAACTTGTAAAAAGTATTACATTTTTTTCCTGCTATATTAGTAGTGCACCAACTGAAAATAAACATTTTAGCACAAGAAATTTTAGTTAACCTTGATAGCATTTGATTGCCTAGTTTTGATTCTGAACAGATTTTTAGTTCATTTTTAAATATTTGCATATGTACACACACATATATATGTGTGTGTGTGTGTGTGTGTAGTTGAATACTTACATGCATATATAATATATATATGTGTGTGTGTGTGTGTGTGTGTGTGTGTGTGTGTAGTTGGGTAATAGTCCTTCATTTAAGCATGTTTAATTAAATAAAGACACATGTCTATAAAATTTTATTAGGATCTTTTCAAGTTTCAAAAGTTTACTTGTGATGGAATTTTTTAGTTTATTATGCACATTATGTACCTCATTGTTTAGGGTGTTTATTTTTTTTCTTTATTGTCATTAATTTGTCTTTTTAAAAGACTACACCGATACTTTCAGGTGTCAGCCTCATCATGAGCTGCAGGATCATGTATTTTAAAATATGTGTAGCTGGGCATTAGGCCTTCTAACTAAACTAAAAAGAATTCATCCCAAGTAAATGTTTGAAACTTAAAAGGATCCTGATAAAATTATATAGACATATCTATTTTATATATGTATAAAATAGACAAGTATGTGTCTAGAAATAATATACCTTTACCTTTTTTTGCACAGTCGGCTGGGGCTGAAGAATTCACCAACTGCATCTGCAGAGGAGTAAGACCCCACCCCCATGAGTGTCCTGGATATGACACTAAACAATCTGATGGTGAGGTTCCAGTGATGCTGGAGGTTTGGGGAATGTGGAGCAACCCTTTATTGCCATTGCTCACAGGTCCACTCTGGCCTGGAATGGTAGCACCTGATAGGGTTGTATCTATGGGTTAAATAGATCTAATCTGCATACTTATAGTAAACTAGATTACTTGAAATAGAACTGTTTTGATATTTAAACTGCATTGTTTAAAATTTAACTGTTTTTGACATAGAAACTGTACTTATGATAAACTGAATTGTTTGAATTAGAACTATTTGACTAAACTGAACAGCTTGAAATAGAAATGTTTTTGACAATTAAACTGTGTACTTATGCTAAACTGATTTTTTTGAAATAGAACTGATTTGACATTTAACTATAAACAAAAACTGTACTTATACTAAACTGAATAGCTTGAACTAGAATTGCTTTTGACAATTCAACTGTGTACTCATGCTAAATTGAATTGTTTGAAATAGAACCGACTATTTGTATAAAAATGGATTTGGTGTTAAATAACCTACAAAAGTTGATATGCCATAAAACCTAACCAACCAGTTGGCTGGGGCTGTATCCCTGTAGAGTGTTCTGGATATGACATTAAACACTCTGATAGTGATACTCCAGTTATGCTGGAGCTTTGTGGAATACGGAGTACCCCATCATTGCCATCGCATCCAGGTCCACTCTGACTTGGAGTGGTAGCACCTGATAATCCTATCTATGGGTCAAATAGAACTGTTTGACATTTTAACTGAGTGCAAACAAATGACTTATGCTAAATTCAGTTGTTTGAAATAGAACTGTTTGGTTCCTTAACTATGTGTAAACAAACGATTGATGTTTAATTGAATTGTTAGTGATAGATAACAATACTTGGAACCATTTAACTTTATTGACATGCTAAATTGAATTATTAGAAATAGAACTGTTTGATCATTTAATTATGTGTAAACAAATGATTGGGGTTTAATTGAATTGTTAGTGATACATTGCAATACTTGGAAGTATTTAACTTTGTTGAATTATGTTTACAAATTATATATATCTAATATATAACACATCTCTCGATAAGTCCAAGGCTTAAGTAATAAAACCACAACTTTTGGCAAAATTCGACTTTATTCATTAACATAGTCTCCTTCTAGGGTGATACACTGATTCCAGTGCTTCTCTAACAATTCAATACCTTTTTTGTAGAAAGCCTCAGTTTCCAATATCACTTCTTCATTGGAGCCAAATCTCTTTCCCTGGAGCATTCTTTTGAGGTCTGCAAATAGCCAGTAGTTGCTGGGGACCATGACTTATTGAGTGATGTGTTATGTATAAAGAGGATTGAATAACCAAAATGGCTGCTATGCCAAACCAAACTAAACCAATTTCAAACAACTATATGAAAAATGTAAATATGAATGTAGACTGTATACAATTCCCTAACTTTTAGGTATAGACTAACCCTAAACAGGTTATTGTGCTGTTAAAACCAGTCAATGAAAAAAAAAATTAATGGAATATTTCAGTAATTTTGCAATTGCATTGTACTTACAAAAAACATTAGTAACTTTGTAGCTATTCTTTTATTCATACTCTATCAGTCAGTATTGTATATATTATTTAGATATCTATTTAACTCTTAAATAAATAAAACATAAGTATGATATATTGATCTTAAGTCTCTGGTGTTTGTTTCTAATTCAACTATAGAATTTCCATGGGTTCAACTAATTTTGATATGATTTATTCTGCAAAATGAGAAAACTGTTGTCAATAAAAAATAAAAAAAATATCTATAACAAATCTTGGAAAGGCAGAAAATATTTAGTATTTATTTTAATACAGAAGAGAATTTTATTGTAATAATTTGAACTATTTTATATTTATTGATTGGGATCAGTTTTATTGTTATCTTTTAAAATGTGATATGGCAGTGGAATAATAAATAGAAATGAATGAAAAAAAAAAAACTTCTTCACTCTTTTTCACACACACATCTGTACAAGAACATACACATTTATGGAGTGTTTAAAAAAAATTTGGTATCCTTTTAGATGTACAAGGTGTTTCAGAAAAATTAATATCATTTTGTAATCTAATAACGTGATTCTCATTCAAATGATCTCAGATTTTAACTGCATGTATTCAAACAGCTCAAAATTCTATATTTGATATCATTTTTAAAAAAATATTTATTTATTTATTTTTTTTATTTATTTTTTTTTTTTAAGATATAGAAATGCTATTCCCTCAAAAAGAAAATTGCCCAGTTGGCTGGGGCTGTAGAATACACTGACTGCTTCTCTGCAGAGGGGTAAGACCCCCCCCCAACGAGTGTCCTGCATATGACACTAAACAATCTGATGGTGAGGTTCCAGCAGTGCTGGAGCGTTGGGGAATGCGGAGTACCCCTTCATTGCCATTGCTCCCAGATCCGCTCTGGCCCAGAGTGGTAGCACCTGATAAGCGTCCTATCTATGGGTTAAATAAAACTAAACCGTGCTTCTTTCTCTATACTGATTTTTGCATTTAAACTGCATATTTATGCTAAACTGAATTGTTTAAAATACAACTGTTTTGACGTTGGAACTGCGTACTAGTGCTGAACTGAATTGCTCAAAATAGAACTGTTTTGACGTCTAAACGGTGTACTTATGCTGAACTGAATTATCTGAAATAAAACTGTTTGACATTTAACTCTGTGTATTGCCCAGTCGGCTGGGGCTGTAGAATACACTGACTGCACCTCTGCAGAGGGGTAAGAACCCCCCACCCACCCAACGAGACTCCTGGATATGACACTAAACAATCTGATGGTGAGGTTCCAGCAGTGCTGGAAATTTGGGGAATGCGGAGTACCTCTTCATTGCCATCGCTCCCAGGTCCACTCTGGCCCGGAGTAGTAACACCTGATAGGGCCCTATCTATGGGTTAAATAGAACTAACATTATACTAATGCTAAACTGAATTGTTTGAATAAACTGAATAGCTTGAAATAGAAATGTTTTTGACAATTAAACCGTACTTACATTTAAGCTTATGCTTAACTGAATTATTTGAAATAGAACTGTTTTTCGACATTAAAACTGTATTTTCTCTAAACTGAATTGTTACATATAACTGCTTGAATAGTTTGAAATGGAAATATTTTTGACAATTAAACTGTGTACTTATGCTAAACTGTATTGTTTTAAATAGAACAGGTTATTTATATAAAAATGGATTTGGCATTAAATAATCTACAAAGGTTGATATGCCATAAAACCCACCAAACCAAACATGCTGTTAAAATTTGAGATGATTTGAATGAGAATTAGTGAAGTTATTAGAAGACAAAATATTAATTTTTCTGAAACACCCTGTATATGTCAAATGACATCAAATTTGGGGCAGCAGGAGAGTCTCTGTGGCACAGTGGCTAACATGTTGGACTGTGACATCATAGTAAGAAAGTTCAAACTCCAGTTACACTATTACGTTCCCTAATGGACTAATGCCCCTTGGAAAAGGTATGTACTCCCTTATCCCCCAGCTACGGATTAAATAGTACCACTACTGTTCTACAAGGATGGCCTGGGTATTAAATAACCCACAAAGGTTGATTTGCCTTTAAACAAAGAAACCAAACCTGAAATCAAATTTTTTGAAACATCCTGTACACTCACTAACAGCTTGTATCAACAATTACTAAGAAAAACTAAATATTGTTAGTGATACATTGCACTACTAAGAACCATTTAACTTTGTTGCCATGCTAAACTGAATTGTTTGAAATAGAACTGTTTGATCATTTGGTTGTGTAAACAAAAAACTGTATTTAAACCAATGACTGTGTGTAAACAAAAGACTGTACTTATGCTAAACTGAATTGTTTGAAATTAAGTGAAACTATTTAACTGTGTTACCGGCTCATTGGCCTAGTGGGTAGAGTGTTCGTCAATGGTCTCGGAGACCTGGGTTCAATCCCAGGTTAAGTCATATCAAAGATTTTTAAAAATGGTACTTGATGCCTCCTTGCTTAACGCTCAGCAATATAAGGTAAGTATCAAGGGCAAAGTATAGCAATCTAGGGAAAAGAGTAATGCCCTCCCCTATGCCTCTGTGTAGTAGCTATTGAAAAGGGAGCCTTCTGGTCATCCTCGACTACGGTCACCAACTTACTTGCTTACTTATTTAACTGTATGCAAAAAAAAAAAAGAAAACAAGCTCAGGCTTGTTTAAAAATTTATCTTCAAACTATTTAGAAATTATATATATATATATATAGGATTTGTCATTAAATGATCTACAGTGGTTGATATGCCATAAAACCAAACCAAACATTTCATAAGACTTCTGTTCAAGCCTGGAGCATTCTGTTTGATTTGCTGCCATTTTGAATAGCCTCAAAAGAAATATTTTGTGAGATTAGAATAATTTTTGGTATAAACCAATTTCAAACAATGCAGACTTTATATTCATCGAAAAAAAATTCCCTTATTCATTGAATGACTCTTGTATTAATCTATTCAACTTTGTAACAGATTAAACTAGACTTATTAAATGTTTTAATTTTTTTCTTTTTTTATTTACTTTCAGATATCCGAACTGAAACGTGTAAACCATTTAATCAGAGACCAAGATCTGTTTGGCTTAAAATATATAAAAGTACCTGTAAAAAAATTTGGGATCATATCTGAAAACTGTGCACAAAGCAACTTGTTATTGTCAACAGACACAACACAGTTGCCCCTATCACAAAATAGCTGTGCAGATCGACTCAATGAATCTCACTTGAACAGCTGTGACACGTGGACAGACACAGACAGTGAGATACCTATCAATGGTATGGATGAGGTCAGTCGAGGCTGTAATCTCTCTGACCCAGATACTCAACGGCGAGTAATACAGACACTAAGCATTAAAGATATGATGCAATCACAGACAAAAGAAGCTGAAGAATTTCTCCGAAACATGGACCGTGATTTGGAGATTCTTCGGGAATCTACTCGGACTAATCGCCATTCGCTGGACGAAGTGATATCTGTTTTGACCAATAAATCAATTCAGCCATTAAACAAAGGTGCTGGTTCTAGCAATCTGTGTAGCAGTGATGGTGCAGATTGTGGACTCCGTTATAAGAATATTGTAGCTGCTGTATTAACGATAGCTGTTGTTGTTCCTTTGTTATTGTTATTATTTTATTTTAAATATATCATGCACAAGGTTTGAGGGTTTCTTTACGGTTGGTGACCTTCGTCTCCTGTTGGTTGATTCATCATTTAGTTTAAATGCTCGCCCCCTCTCCCAGCCTCACCCCCAAAATGTTACCTTTGCTTTGACATGTTTCTTATAAAAGACCTTGCAGCTGACTTCTCGACATCTGTGTTCTTGGTTTGTTCGTAGATCAGTATTACTCCTATTTGTTGCATTCCTATGCGTAATTTCATCCTTTTCTCTTGCGTACATATATGTGAGATGTATACAAAATAATTCCCTCCACTGTTGGTAAACCATTCCTAGAATCCCTCCCTTCCACCACTATCACCTGGAAGTTGTTTTTGAAGGGTAGTATGCAGGTCTCGTATTGCATTTTCTCTCTCTTTTGCTGTTAAAAATTGACAATTTCTTCTGGGTGGATTTCGGTTTTGGGAACAAAAAGAGGCGGGGGCTGCAGAAACCAAATCTGAAGAGATGGCAGCAGACACATGCATTCCCTGTAGCACATATAGTTCTAATAAGATATCAATGTGGCAGAGAAAAGATCAGTCTTACTGCTCCACTATTTTTTAATTGTGAGCATGTCTCATTGGCATATTTTTAAAGTTTGGTTATTCAACAACACACCTCTCTCTCTCTCTCTCTCTCTCTCTCTCTCTTGTGTGTGTGTGTGTACACACACATAATGACAAAAAGATAGATGCAAATAAGTTTGCAAGAAAAAGTGCTCAATGCTACTACAGATGAGCAGGTATACAAGCCAGAAAAATATCAAATTATGAACACCAGAAATCCATTACTTCAAGTTTCATATGGTATGCATAATCATTAGACAGAAAAAGTGAGAAAAAGTCTCGGTATAATTGCTTAAGTGCTGGGCTGTGGCCTCCAAATAACCACTTCCAAACTCCAGTTACACTATTGCGTTCACTTCCAAATCAAAACCCTTTGAGAAAGGCATGAAACCCTTTATTTCCCTGCCCCTGCTAGCAGTTAAATGATATCACTACTGTTGTTCTTGATGACTTTGGCATTGAATAACCCACAAAAGTTGGTGTGTATTTAAACAAGAAAAACCTAAAAAAAGTCATGTTACACCACTATATGATTATGATTAATTGGTCAATTTTCTCACTTTTCTATCTGATGACCATATAAAATTTAAATTAATGAACTTCTAATGTTTGATATTTTTCTGGTGTATATATATATATATATATATATATATACACTAAAATAAGCTGTGATTTAAAAAAAAAAAAAAAAAAAAATTTCCCCTCTCTTCTCTCTCTCTTGATGATTTGAGGAGAATTCAGAAGATATTGTTACTGCTGGTCCCAAAAATAGATGGTTGTTATGTCAAAATCTCATTCAGCTCTTGTTGATACTCTGCCTTGTCCTCCACTCCAACAACAAACATATGACTATATAAATGTTAACCCAACCTTCTCTGTTGTTTCATCTTATTTTACTTTCCCTTAAAGCTTAATTGGCCTTACCTTGACATGCTGGCCCATGACCTATTGGTAGGTAGTTTGAAATGTTTTCCTTTTCCTGAACCAGTTGACCTACCAAGGCTAGAAAGCTCAAGCTACCCTCCTATTTTACCCATAGCTGGCAATAGAAGAGATGGATTTATGCTTTCCCCAAGGATATTAGTGCAAAGTGAACCACTCACACACTTAAAAGTCCATGTTAAAATGTATTTATTCATGCATACATCCCTAGAACTCCATGAATAATTACTTAGTTATACACACATATATGGGTACACTATCAGTACACAATTCTGGATTTTATATGTATTTATTAGTAAATAAGTCATCTGTTAGTCTTTCATCACTATAGATCTGTGTTTGGATCTTTGTCTAGGTAAGGTTTTATAGAAGACGAGCACTTACCCATGCTACAGGTCTCCTCTCTTCATGACACTCATGCTATCCAAAGAAAGAGTAAGCTGCTATACATTTGACATTAAATGTTGTTGAAGACAATAATAGGTTACTTCAGTATCTACACCTCTTAGTTTTTGCCACTCAACTCCAGCTAGTTACCTTGCATCACCACCAGTGGGTTTGAATTAGACTAGTTGCCGTTACCAAAATGTACTTGAAAGCATTTAACAGTGCACAAATGATTAGTATTAAATACCAATACTTGAAACCATTTAACTGTGTGCTAACAAATGAGCTCTTGTTTTAAGATAAAGTTGCTTAAAAACTATTTGTTTACAAATTGTGTGTGTGTGTATATATATATATATATATATATATATATATATATATATATAATTAACTTAAATCACGAGTCGAAAATCTTCTAAAGTTTCACCTTATCAGATCATCAGGAAGCCTAACTTCGACTCTTGTTCCTGGCAGGGGTTTTTCATTTTTTTCTGGTACTGTGAATGCTGGTAGATATTAGATTAGTAAATATATATATGTATATAATATATATATATATATATATGCTCCCCCACCCCTGTAGGGTTGAGCTCTCTAGTGAATGAAGTAATTGTGTTGCTATTAGCGTATATGCAAGGCTCTTCGTATGAATCGAGCTCTCAGTAGCCGTTAAGCGGAAATATGTAAACAATAACAATTGTGATTCATAACCGTTTAAATTTACTTCGCTGGCGCTGGCTTCCTTGTGGCTGAGTGGTAGAATCTTGGATTGGCGTTTGAGTCAACCGGGTTTCGATCCCAGCTTCAGGAATCTAGCCTGTCTAGCCATACTGATGAGTTCTGATAGAATGAAACAGATCTGTCTGTGGATGACTATATATATATATATATATATATATATATATATATTGTGTGTGTAACAGGATTTGGTATTAAATAACCCTCAAGGGTTGATATGCCATAAACATGAACCAAACAAAAAAATATTTGCCAACCCTTCCACCATTTAATCCTTATCCAATTCTCCAAGTTTCATTCAACTCTTGGAGAATGTTATGAACACCTGTATCAGCCCCAGCTGTGGTTAAATAGTATCACTACTGATTTTCTTCAAGGATGGCTTTGGTATTAAATAACCCATGAAGGTTGACATGCCATTAAGCAAAGAAACCAAACCAAGTTTCATTCACCTTACTCAAATTATTAATATTAAATAGGAATACTTGAAACTATATAACTCTGAAAACAAATGATCATTATCATCATCAAATAGGAATGACTACTTGAAACCATATAATTGTTTATAAATTATTTGTATTTGATAGGAATACTTGAAACTATATAATTGTTTATAAATTATTGAGTATAGTTACTTGATGCTATGATTGTTTACATACAATTATTATTAAATGGGAAGTTTCCTGAAACCATATAATTGACTTTGGCATTAGATAACCCAACAAAATTTGACATGCTGTAAAACAAACCTCCCAACCAAGTTTCCTATAAAGTACATGTAAACCCAATCACCAATGTTGTCAACTTGAAACATCTCTCATTCGATAAAAGTACTAGTGTTAGATAGAAATACTTGGAACTCTTTTAGCTGTGTGCAAACAAGTGAGCTCCGCCTTGTTTAAAAAATGTTAAACTACAAAATATGTGCTTACAATTCATATTTATATATATATATATATATATAAACAAGATTTAGCATAAAATAACCCATAAAAGGTTGATATGCCATAAAACCCAACCCAACAGCAGTATTCAACACTGTAAAGATAATACTCCACTAAATTATGGGGAGGGGTGTCCTTATGGTTTAATGGTTAAAATGAACTGCGATCTCAAAATAAAAGGGTGCAAACTTCCATCCTGCTATTACATTTGTTTTAAAACTTGTACTCCTGGGAAAGGTGTGAACCCCTTTATCCCTCAGCTATGGGTTAATTAAAAAGTATCGTTTCTGTTCTTACACAAGAATGGCTTTGGCATAAATAATTTTGCCATTAAACAAAACAATCAAATCACTAAATTAAAAAAGAGCCACAATTTGACCCCAGTTGATTATAATTCACAATAATATAGACTAGTTATGAGCAAACTTTGGGCCACATGCTGTCCGCAGTGTTTTCTGAATGGCCTACCTAAGACTAAGACTTCAAATTTTTTTATGGTAAAGATCTTTTTACCAAAGGAGGGGGGGGACAAATTTTTCCTCATTTCTAACGCAGTGCTTATATATGTTTGGTCTTCTGTTGTGAGAATTGTTGCGGTTCCTTCAATGTAAAATTCCCTTGAAATTTTTTTTATTAGTGTGGCCCGCCTGATGACATCTGCTTCTCAAAAATGTTGCCTGGTATAGACAATAACTAGATGTCATTATTTTATTGCATAAATTGCTCGGATGACCATATGTCTTCCTTTAAATTTTAGAATATAAGAATTCACTTTGCACTAATGCCCTTGGGAAAGGCATGAATCTTTCTCTTCAACTTCTCTGCTATGGGTAAATAGTAGGGCAAACTCTGCTTTTCAGCATTTGATATGTAACCAATCTAAAAAAGAAAATTCTGATATAGGCTCTTCTTCCAATGATAATAATTCAGAAATGAATATTTTGGAATCTTGTTGGAGGATGATATTACTTATCAACTACATAGTTTCACTTGCATAACCTGTTTGTGCTATGAGCCACAGCCAAATAAGGCGGACCTGAATATAAAAACAATTGAAGACAAGAGGTACCACACACACACACACACACCTATATATGAGAGAGAGAAAGGAAAATTGATGACAAGCAGGAGAAATTTGAGAAATCAAACAGCTAACTTTTTCCCCTGATATAGATTTTTCCTAGGTTTTTATATAATTTTTTTTAACATCCATCATTGATTTAACATCGCTTCTATCATCCTTCCCTCTCCTGATGATGGTTCATTAGAACTGAAATGCTATAGTGTTGACTTTGTTTCTCAATTAATCTCTCCTTCTGCTTGTATTACCATGTTATCAATTTTTTTCTCTATATTGTTGGATTTTACTCCACTATTTACTTACACACACACACACACACATATATATATATATATATATATCTCTAAAGTATCCAAATTTTAACTGGTATATACTGGGTGATGTCAATCCAAAATCCAGACTTGCAGTGATGAGGTTTGCATATATAAATACCAAAGTACTAAGATGATATGGATGGTATGTTTTCATGAAGGAGGGAGTTTGGTGGTAGGGCTGTGAAGCTGTCCTAATGCTACCCAACTGGTGTTAGTCAATAAACATGTATATGTGTATGAATGCCTTTATTTACATATATATAATAACTTGTATGCATTTAAACATCAGCAAGCATACGTAATGTGTGTGTATGTACGTGTACACACACACTCACACATCTCATTCATGATTTTATATCTATCAAGTTTAGAATCAATTATGGCTTCACACGAAATGCAGAAATTTTGAACTGTTTACTTAGGATATTGTATGTATAAATGCTAAACTAGCTATAAATAATTTATGTGCATTTTAAGTGATAAGATTGCAATTTCAGTCCTAAATTTTCTCTGCAGACATCTTAGCTGTATCTAATCTCATTGATTTCTTGACTTATTATTTAGTAAGTTGTTATCTGAAGATGATTGAAATTAATCTCTTGCTTTCATCATCATCGAGGCATGCCAACAGTATGGATTCTTTTGACTCTCTAGCCTTGTCTCCCTATCAGCTATCACTTTTGTAAGTCCTTTAGACGGCATCCAGTATCTGCACAAAGTTTGTTTTTTTTTTTTTTTTTTTTTTTTGTGTGTGTGTGTGACCATTTTAAGAGTATTTTCTTCTGCAAAAGCTTTATTCACTTCATGGTTTGTTTTTTGTTGTTTTTTTTCATTTTAGGCCTAGATTCAAGGAAAAATTGGGCAAATTTTTACTGCTTATCATGGAGTAATATGACTCGGTATGAAATTCAAATCAGTTTTGAGGGGGTGTCCTCACGGTGTGATGGTTAAAGTGCTGGACTGCGGGATTGTAGTGAGTGAGTTTGAACTCCAGTCGCACTATTACAATCAGTTTCAGGCACATACCCTTGGGAAAGGTATGAACCCCCTTATCCTCCCAGCTATGGGTTAAATAACATCACTGCTGTTCTTCTAGAAGGGTGGCTTTGGCATTAAATAACCCACAAAGGTTGATATGCCATTAAGCAAAGAAACCAAACCAAACCGAATCAGTTTTGAAGACCAGTTTTGTTTTATACTGCTCATGACTTACCAACAGTGTTTTTTTGTCAGCTTTTTAAAAATACTACCTTTGTCCTATAATAATTGCTATATCCAGTTTTATGAAAATTATATGCAAATGTAGTCACTATTATAGGACATAGGTACTACTAATTTGTACTAAAAAGAACTCTGCAAGGGTTGAGATTTTCAGAATCATGACACAAAGACAGTGAATTTGGGTGGATAACAGAGTAAAAGAAGCAGGGTCACTAAATTGGCTACACATACCATAAAAGACAATATGCTCCCCCACCCTGAAACTATTTTTCAACCTTCCTCTCGCCACTTAGCTTCCTTCCCAAGCCCCACCTATTGTGAGCATTCTGACTTCACATCAGGGAATTTTCTTATTTTCTGAGTATTTTATTCTTATTCTTTTTTTTTCTTTTTCTTTTTTTCCTTTAAAGTCCTCCTGTCTCTAACACATGATAGACATCTCTTGAGCACTTAAACGCCCTGGGTGACTGTTCTGTGTTGCCGGTACTTGGGGCTAACCTCTTTTTACAGCAAGTTGTAAAATTTGCAATATTCAAGTGATATTAATTAATATTGTAAAAAAATTTTACTCAGTAAACAACTGCTGATTATAAAATGCCCCTTAACATTATTGTTATATACAATGTGATTTTTTTTTTTTTTTTTTTTAAGTTTTAAAATGAGACCAAAACTATGTAAGATATTTACACTTCCCTGAGATGAGAGGACCTAAGTTTTGCCTCATTGGAAGTTTATCTCTTATTATCAATCAGATCTGTGCTGTCACTCACAGTTGTAGAATGATGACCTAAGCAAGTTGCAATAAAAAATAAAAAAAAAATAAAAAATGTAAAACATTTTGAAAGAAAATACTCATTAGAATTGATAAAGGTATATCATTTTTATTCACAAAATGGAGCATTTTAAGTTTAAAGTACTATGTTGAGTTATATACATACAAACATAATAAGAATTGTAATAATATATGTATTTACCTAACCCCTTTGACACAAGTAAGACGTGACACAGTCAATTCTGTTCGAATTAAGAGTTTTCCTTCTACTGAACTGGTTGCCTAAAATATAAAATTTCTTTTCATTAACAATTTTATTGAGTACATGTTAAAAAGTAGACCTCACTAACTTAAAATTAAGAGATGAAAGAAAATACTTGTTAGAATTAATAAAGGTGTATTGTTTTTTGTTTTTTTTTAATTTACAAAACATATTTGATTATATAAGCATTGGCACAAAAATAGTTTTTGTATCAATATACATAAGAAATAAGGTTTGTGGTCATAAAACTTCTGATTGTAAATGTTGACAGGTTTCTTCATTCACTCACTGGGTATATACTTGTATACATCATTTTTATTCAAACTAGGCTAACATTTAAGTAATTTTGCAATGACATTATACTTGTAAAATATCAACAACTATGTTGCTTTGCATATTTTTGACTGAAGATACATTCAAAATATTGCAAAAAAGGATTTTGATTTAGATCAATCATTTTTCAAATATTTTTTTTTAACTTAGAGAAGAATTCTTAGATGTATTCCCTTTTAAGTTTTTTTTCAAAATGGGCAAAAATTTTAGTTTTAAGGATTTAAATGAGTTAAAACTGTTGGATTAAACAGCAGTACAGAAAAAATTGTGAAAAAGGGTTTAGTTCCTGTTAACTTACAAATGATTGGTATCAAGTCCCGAGGTAAATTCCTCAATTCAGTTCAGCATTAAATCCAGAAAGAGGCTCCAATGAAAAATTTCTTCATTCACTCATGGCTCGCATGAATGTTTTTTTATTTTATAGTTATTAAAAGATTGATTTTATCCAAAATGCAATGTCAATGGTCATTTCAGACAGGAAGTTGTTTATGGTTTATACCAAGAAGTTAGTCCAACCTAAACAAAAATAATTAACCAAAAAACAAACTTATTTGATTTTCTGTTAAGCATTTCTTAATGGTCTCTTTACAGCAGCTACTAAGCTCAATGTCAAATCATTTGATTTACAAAATTTATTTTAGAATTAAAAATAAAGGACAGTAGGCTTCATTTTATAATTGTTAGTAAATTAATCTTACAGACCAATTACTACTGATTGGTAAGTTTGATCCTTACTACTATATATTAGTATATCCTTGATTTATATATAAGTCATACTTAGTTGTAGGCAGGGACATCATCAGGCTAATCTTGAAGATAAATTACCAGGTATGAGTTTGATCCTCTATGTTTCTCTTGTATAACTTATAATATTTTCTGAATCTTAAACTGAATTTAGAATTAAGTAAAGATAACAATGGATTTATAGCCTTGTCTCTCTGCTTTCTGTCTCCTTCTCATATATATATATATATATATATATATATATATAATGGAAACTAAAATTGCACTGTTTGAGAGATGATGCAGATTTTGACTTTGTTAGATAAAATACTGAGAACTTTGTTCCTCTAATTTCTTGTAGACATCAAATATGTTCTGAATATTGAATTAAGTTTCAAATCAAGTAACAATGACAATGAATCTACAGCCCTTTTCTCTAAATGAAAAAAATTATAATAAATAAAACTAATTTTTAGATATATCCATATATTTCCGCATAAATGTTTATTTACAGAATCAGTAGGAATTTAATTCAACTTTTAACACAGAATTTCTTGTTTACACATTTATACATGTTTATCAGCTTATCAGAAAAACATAAAAAATAAACAACAAAATGTTCTACCCACCAAAACTGACAAATAACTTTCTATTCAAAATTGAAGTTTTTGAGGAAAAAAAATTTTTAAGTAAAGTTAACATGAAAGAAATTCTGTTTCTACATCAGCAGAAGAGTTCCTAACATTGTCTCACGTTCCAATAAAAATGGAATTTCTTATTGTGTTGTGGAAGACCAGTTCGTAAGATTGATATTTTCTTATATTATATATAAGTAGATATAATTTGAATACACTTTTTGACAAGACTTACATGTTGAAATGTGAGTTTATACAAGATAATGAGTGTCTGCTGAAAAGTTCATAGGCTGACCAAGATACTCTCATAGAATGTGACCAAATGAAGTTTATTTTTTAACATAGTTCCCTTTGTGGTCTACACACTTCTTCCATCGGTGTTGCAGTGTTTGGATCCCATTGGTCTAAAAAGTCATCAACTGTAGATATGGCATCATCATATGAGCTTTTCAGTCCACCCTCATGCATACATGATCAAATATTGTATAAGAGAAAATGAATAAACCTTCACAAATGTATAAAGTGAATCTTGCCATATCATTTAAGATTAAATGTGTTTATTTTGGCAAAAGATTAAAAGGATTTCTTTTTTTAACCTTAGCTAAGATAACAAAATAAAAAAAAAGACATTGTCTACAAAAGAGATTAAGTCAAGTTTATTAAACAGAAGCTCCAATGAGTTCTGATAATGTGTTTCAATACTTTTGAAACAAAAAAATATATCTGCTAATGTGTGTACAAAAAATTTTTTTTTTTTTTTTTTAATAGTTATTTACAATTTTGTTAAGTGAAATGTTGAAAAGCAGACCTCACAATAAATTATTTTTTAACATATTTGCTTAAAGACTTTTATGTTTTCATATGTTCAAGAATTTTTTTTTTTTTTTTTTTTTTAAATTTGGTCTTGAAGAAAAAAAAGGTAAAGGGGAGGAAAAAAAGAAAAGAAAACCCTCAAAATTAACACTACATTTATCTCATAATGTTACATTTAATATATGAAATTAACAACAATTATGAGATGCAGGTAATAGTGCTCTATTCTTTGCTCTTACTTTTGACTAAGTCTACATATCATCATTATCATCATTTTTAAAAAGTTAAACATTAGTAATTTGAATTTTCTTTTCCTGAATTATTATTTCTAGATAACCTATGAATGAGGCTACTGGATTCCCATTATGCTAGTTGTTCATGATGATATCGATAGTGAAGGATTCTAATTATTATTTCATAGTTATTTTTCTATATCAATCATTTAGATGATTAAAAATGATGTTCAGCATGTAAGCAGACCCCACAAAATTAGCATAGAAATTGCTTCATGCTCTTAGAGAATTTTAAATGTATTGCCCTAAGAAAAATCTTGCTATGATGTGCCATTTTTTACTGGGTTACAGATATATACTTATGAACATAATAAGAATTGTTACAATATTTGGGTTAAATAGTATTACTATACAAGGATGGCTTTGGCATTAAATAATACATGATGGTTGATATGCCATTGAAACAAAGAAACCGAGCCAAATACAAGGAGTAAAGCTGGTTTGAAATTTCTTCTAAAGAATTCAATCCGCTCTACTATTTACCCATACCTGGAAAATAGGAGAAGAGATGGACTTATAACTTTTCTCCAAAAAACATTAGCACTAAGTGAAAAGCAAACGGCTTCATTCAGGTTTTCTAAATTTTTAAGCCTACAACCTAGGGGTGCACGTTATACATAAACTATTTTTCAGCCCTGAAAAATAGTGTCCTATACACAGATGATTATGGTAGTTTCAATAATTCATTCGAATCTTGACCATTTTACAAATGTCACTCACTCTTTTTTTACACCCTAGCTCTCCAGACAAAGCAGGCTTTGAAGATGATTGTGATGTACTTGACTAAATTTCATGGCAAATTGTACTTTGAGGTGCTTGATACCTAATATATTAGAAAAAATTAAATTACATTAATAGTTTCTGACAAATGGTAAAGATTTTTTTTTTCTTATGCATGACTTTTTTTTTTCTAACTTGACAACTTAGTTTGTGGCATGCATCTTACTTTCTCCTGAAAATGTGTGTGTCCAAGGGCTGACCTTTGACACTAAATATTACTCACAAGGTGAAGGGAAGTCTCTTTTTAAAGAGCTTTAATGAGCAAAATGTTGATTGAATGAAAGGGAGAGGAGAAGAAGCTGGCAGTTATTTTTTTTTTTCTTTGATACACACCAACTAAAACATGACTTTGAACTGGAAAAAAATGAGAGAATTTTTTTTTTTTATTATAATTATATGGACTGGAATTATATTTACATTAAAAATAAAAAATAAAAATGGAAAAAAAGGGACTAATAAAAGAATCCAGTTAAATCACAGCTGGATTTGATAAATTTTCATTTGTAGCTCTTGTGTTATATTTTTACCTTGTATTATTTGAACTAACTTCCCAACGGTTGAAAAAAAAACTAACTCTCCACCCAAAGTTTTAAAGTTTCTATTTCAGAAATTCAATTAAAGATGGCAAAATACAGATTATGAGTTTTATCTATATATCAACACCATTGTAGGGGGGGGTCTCATTTCTGGGTCAAATAGATCTTTAAGAAAATGATTAGTATTTGATATGAATACTTGATAACATAACTATGTAAAAACAAATAATAGTTATTGAATAAGACTAGATTGTGTATACATTATTAGTGTTCAATTGGAATACTTAAAACTATACAAACTAACTGTATTCAGTGGGTTACTAAATATCGTATAACTGTGCTAACAAATAATGATTATAGACAGATTCAAAAAAAAATAAAAGATGCAATAAAAAGAAATGACTGCAATGGAACATAGGAAATATAGATATTATAATCAAACACAAGTGAATCAAATTTCTGCATCAAATTACCCATAAGGAGTTGATGTACCGTTGAATAAACCAAACCAAAACATGGCCTGTTTCTAATCCCTAGGCATTCACCATAATTATTTGTGGGGGGGGTGTCCTCGTGGTGTAATGGTTAAAGCGATGGACTGTGGAATCGTAGTAAGCGAGTTCGTACTCCAGTCGCACTATTATGTTCACTTTCGGGCAAATACCCTTTGGAAAGGTATCAACCCCCGTATCCTCCCAGCTATGGGTTAAATAGTACCACTACTGTTCTTCTAGGAGAATAGCTTTGGCATTAAATAACCTACAAAGGTTGATATGCCATTAAACAAAGAAACCGAACCAAACCTAATTATTTGTATAAGACACTTTTTCTCTTTTTTTTGTATAGCCCAAAAATTAGGGATGCGTATTATTCAAGAGAAATATATAACTCACTTATACATGATGGGATGACCGAAAGTTAGATCTATAGTCAAAACTAATGTGTTTTACGCCGCTACAGGGAAATATCCACTGGAATGTGTTTTCATAATTTTCTTTCTCTTAATGTGAATTTATTGTTGCTGTGAACTTGTTGCTTTTTTGTATGAACATGTCTATGTATTTGTTCTAAATTGAATGTGAATTTTGTGTTTTAAAACAGTGTAAACTATATAAATTTTTATTTTTAGTCGGAACGAACTGATAAAAAGTTAAACAAATGTTAAATGTAAGTTAAATTTAGTCGTTACAAATTCTCAAAAAGTCAGTGCGTATTATACCCAAGAATATTTTTCCTTTTAATTTATTCATTTTATTTATATATGTACATATTTTTTAAAACAGTTTCATAGTCCAAAGTTAGGAGTGCACATTTTACACAAATAATTATGGTATTGACCCCTGGATTCCCTATCAACCACTTTGGTGGTCCCTGTTCTTGGGCATTTCCTTCTTGGTCAGATCAGATACATTCATCCATCCATAGTACATTAAACTTTCAATATCAAATAGTTTATTGATTGTAGGCAAAGTGACAATTCAAATTCCCTTGACTCTCTCTTACCATTCATTTCTATTGGCTACGACTCTTGGTAAATCCTCTAGACAGCATTGTGTGTCCACACAGCTGATGAAAGTTTTTGCTGGCTGGCTAACACTTATGTCCATAGGAGAATGTCCCTTTTGAGTTCATCCTTACTTCACTGGCATGTTGTACTCGTCTCACTTGACAGGTAAATGGCCATACACTTGCTGCTTTGTTGAGTGCTGCTTCCAGGATCTGTTCCATGTAGCATTCTTGTGTAGTTCTCATCTAGCTTTTTCTCGATTTGTTTCATTCAAGTTTAAGTGGTGCAACCATACAATAGTACTGACCCAGCTACAGCTTGGAAGAACTCCCATTTTGCTTATATCTGAGAGATCAGATATAACTATTAACCCTTCAATCACAATTGTTTTAAATTCCTTAAAACTTGTTAACTATCTCTGGAACTTTTATGATTACCTTTCAGCACTCAGTAATTATATATATATATATATATATATATATATATATATTTTTTTTATTTTTTATTTTTTTTAAAGAAAACTTTTAAATATTTGATAGGATAGAGAATGGTTATATAGTTTTATCTTTCTTAAACATCTGTTACTAATCTCAAACATGACAATTGTTTTGATCAATACTACAGTCTGTTCTTTTTTTCTCTCATTTTTGGTTTATCTTAAGCATCAAAAAGGTAAGTGATTTCAACATATGGTAAATATTCCCATTGTATATAACCTAAAAAGACTTAGCTCCTTTGTCACTGTGAAAAATACTACTTTTTTTTTTTTTTTCTTTTGTTAAGTAAGAAAGTTTCATTATAATTCGACTTTTTTTTCATTTAATGAAATCTGAATATACCTAACAGGATACTGAAAAGTTCTTGGCCCAACTGAGAAAGGAATTACTTTTTTTCTAATTTAAAATTTTTATTGAATTTTTTGGAAGGTTTTAAGAAACTAGTTGAACTGTTGGATATGAAATAGTATGTTCAAGGGCTGCTCCAAAAAACAGACCCTACTTATTTCCACAGAAATAACAACAAATATGAATACCAAAATAACTCTTAGAGCAAGTTTTCAGCTACTATTTTCCCATATAGTCACCATAGAAGCCTGCAGGCTGTTTTCATAAAAGGGTTATCATCCATTGTAGGTTATTTTATGCCAAATCCTCTTTGTACATATATATTAAACATAGATGATTTTGTTTGGTTGGGTTTTATGACATATCAAACATTGTAGGTTAATGCCAAAACCTCTTTATACATGTATATTAGATATATATGACTTGTTAACACATTTTGTAGATAGCATTCTTAAATAAGCCTGAGCTCATTTTTAGACACAGTTAAATGGTTTCAAGTATTGCAATATAACAGTCACAATTTAACATCAGTCATTTGTTTTCACACAGTTTGTTTTATTTGACCCATAGATACAACCCTATCAGGTGCTACCACTCTGGGTCAGAGTGGACCTAGGAGCAATAGCAATTAAGTGGTACTCCACATTCCCCAAATCTCTAAGGATGGAGCCTCTCTATCAGATTATTTATTGTAATATCTAAGACACTTTGGGGTGGGGTGTTATCTCTTTGCAGAGATGCAGTTTGTGTATTCTACAGCCCTAGCCAACTGAGCTAGAGGGAATTTGGTTAAGCTAACCTCAAGATCAGGCCGAGGAAAAAAATCTTATCTTATTGGTAATTTAATAACTCTTCTCTATCAAGGTTGATTGATTTTAACATCATTTCAATTTTGATAGGGCCATTTTATGCCTAGATTTTAGGGAATTGTGTTAATTGTATATTCATATTTAAATTTTTTTTGTGTCCTTGTTTCTTAAGAGTTGTGTGTGTTTTTTTTGTTTTTTTTTTGTTGCACATAGTTATATAATATCAAGTATTCTTATCAAATACAAATAATTTGCTCAGTTGTAGGGATTCAAGTACTCCTATCTAATACTAATAATTATATGGTTTCAAGTAGTTTTTACTATTTAATCAGTCATTTGTCTGAACACAATTATAGTTTCAAATAACTAATAATAATCCTTCGTAAACAATTATAGCTTTAAGTTACTACTCTTAGTACAAATAATTCACAACTAAATATTCCTATTGAATATCAGTATTTTTTACACAGATCTATTTGCCCCATTGGAGGGACCCTAACAGCTACTACTACTACTCCATGTCAGAGTGGATCTGGGAGTAATGGCAATAAAAGAGTAATCCAATATTCACTAGATCTGAACTGGAGCTATGAGGACAGATCACTCTTAAAGTATCTATTTACTCAACACTTTGCCATGAACAGGATGTGAAACAGGGTCAATTTTTAAACACTATCATCATGTCATGCCGCCAGCACGAATATCCCTGACCCTCTCTCGCCACTTCTCCCTATCGTTCATCGCCTCTGGCAGGTCTTCAGAGCTACATTCCGTATCCTCACATAGCTGCTGTATGTATGTTCGAGCTGGTCATCCTGCTTTTGCCCGGCCATATGTGGGGGTCCATAGGAGTACATCACTCATGAGCTCGTCCCTGCTTCTCCAGCAGTGTCCTGCATGTCTGGTTCGTCTAGCTTGGATAGTTTTCGTGATGGGAGGTAGGTGGCCATATAGTTGGTGCTTTGTGGGGTGTTGCCGCCAGGACTTGTTCAATATTGCTCGCAGTATTCTTCTGTAGTTGCCGTCTAGCTTCTTCTCCAGCCGTTTAGTTAGCGCCCAAGTAGTGCATCGCATCCATACAGCAGTATCGATACCACCGCTGCCTGGAAGAAACTGCATTTCATTTTATCGGTCAGGTCTGATTTCCATATGATCGATAGCCTATCGATAGCTGTCCATGCCTTCGTTAGCCGCGTGTCAATGTCTTTTTCGGTTGATGAGACTGCTTCCTAGGTCGGTGAATTTGTCTACTAGTTTCAGAGAGGTTCCGTCTAGTGTGGAGATGTCACCTGTTTGATTATAGCACATATATTCAGTTTTGTGTGCATTGACGTGAAAGCCAATGCCTGCGCGGCTCGTTCCAATCTATGCAGTAGTGTTTCAGCTTGGTTGAGTGTATTTGCCAGTATCGCTATGTTATCGGCGTCGTCGTCGTCTTTCATTCTCCTAGACTGGTTGCCATACGAAGATTAAAGAACCAGATTTGTCTTACTATTTGCCCATAGCTGAAGGGTATGTGAAAATGCAAACAGTCTCGCCGTGGATTTGAACAAGGATTACCGATTCAATTTCCTATTGGCAATAACTATTACATGACAAGCAACTCTAAAAGAAGAAATAAAAGACTTTATAAAAAGTTAAACAGTCACCCAACTTAAAGAAAGCAGATACCAAAATTGACTCATAGTCGCGTAATCCTTTCAGGTTAATATCAATTAGCCAAAGTAGTCCAATGAGAAATTCAGTCCCCTTTTCCAGATGACGATTCATGGGAAACCTATCAAGTGACGCTCCTCCCTGCGGTCGAACGTTATTTAAAAAAATATACATGTGAGAAGTTGCAATCTATAATAATAAATAAAGATGTCCTTCAGTTCTTATTCTGAATATCTGTTCGGCTTCTTCATTGTTTTAGGGGGTGTCCTCGTGCTGTAAAGATTAAAGTGCTGGACTGTGGAATCATAGTGAGTTCAAACTCCAGTCGCGCTATTACATTCACTTTTGGACAAATACCCTTGAGAAAGGTATGAACCCCCTTATCCTCTCAGCTATTGGTTAAATAGTACAACTGTTCTAGAAGGATGGATTTGGCAGTAAATAACCTTAGAAGGCTGATATACCATTAAACAAAAACAAACAATTTTTCATTGTTTTACTGATCTGTCAAAACCTATCAAATATATTGTGATATCCGGCTGAAAATTATTCAAGATCATTTCGGCCCTGAACTCAGGGATGTCTTCAGATCATAGACACAATGTGGACTGAGAGATCATTTACCCAAAACATTACCAGCCTAACTGACAATGACACACGAATGATTCAATCCGGTGCACAGGGACCTCTTCAGATCTTAGTTATATGAGGACAATATTTCCTTATTATTGAAACCGTCATTACTTATATGGAAAAGTGAGTTCCCTCCACAAATGCAGATTTTTACAAGTGCAGCATGCAGTCTCCTGTTCATTATTGGTGAAAATACATAGCACTGGATGGTAACTGTGTGTGGGGTGGGGGGAGAATAGGGTTTTGTAGCTGAAAACTTACTCTATTCAACACTTATTGTCTTTCCTGTACACGTAGTTTCCATGGCAATAAATAGTAACCTTTACTTTTGGAGCAGCCATCTCATTTTGTTTTTGAGCAGCCATCTTATATTCAGCAATGAACACGTCTCCATTTCGGAAGCAATTCCTGTAGTGTTGTGGCTAACGTACTGAACTGCAATCTCATAGTAAGTGAGTTCAAACTCTAGTTGCAGTAATGTGTTTACTTTTGGACTTTTATCAATGAGAAATGTATGACTGCTTATCCCCCCTCCAGCTATGGGTTAAATAGTACTACTACTGTCCTTCTACAAGGATGACTTTGGCATTAAATGACCCATGAAGGCTGATATACCATTTAAGAAAGAAACCAGAAACCAGTCTTCATTCAAATTTTAGTGTTAATATTTTTCCTCCATAAAAATGTAACAATAAAAAGAAACTAAGGATTAAAAAGGGTGTCCTTATTTTTAGGCAGAAAATTTTGTGTATTTATTCGAATGAAAAGTATTTGTTTATTCTGTAAATGGTTTATTCGGTTTTTTAAAAGAAAAGTTTTTGCATTACACTGATTAAAGATTAATATATTTTGTACTAAGAAATATGAAAAGTATCCATTTACATACACCTTGTATGTAAAAATCATCTTTAGAATTTAAACAATAAAAAAAGACTGTAATACATTATTTAAAGATTAATTCTGAGATTATGTGTATTTTTATCGTTATGTGAATTTATACAAAATAATTATTACTAGCTTAGTTTCTATCATAAAAAGAACAAAAAAACTGTCAGGCTGCTTTGACGTCCTTTCCATTACATGTTGTCATCCAAAATGCAGATCATGTGGTACGTGTGTGCTACTGCGGTTCTGCTTTCAATGTATTATTCAAAAGAAATAACTGCTCTCTGTTGAATTATATAGTCACAATTGATTCAATTTTTAGTCATTCATCATCTTGATCAAGTCATGCTGATTGTACAAAATTCTCTGACTCTTTTTCACTTGCCGTTCCTATGATCCATAACTCCTGGCAGGTTCTCTAGACTGTATCCAGTGTCCACACAGTTTTGATGTATGTAAGTCTTTCCTGGTCAGCCAACATTGGTGTGTCCATGTGTAGGAGTTCATAAGAGAACATCACTTATGAGTTCATCCTTACTTCTCCAACAATTCCCAAAATAACTTATTCATTTTACTTGGAGGGTTTGTGAGATGGGAGGTATGTGGCAATACAGCCATTGTTTTGTGTGAGTTTTACTTCCAGAATTTGTTCAAGACAGTACACAGCATTCTTAGGTAGTTCCCATCAAGTTTTTTTTCAATGCTTTTTGTTTGAGTCCTGATGGTGCATCCATACAGTAGTATTGACACAGCCACAGCATGAAAGAAATCCCGTTTTATTTTATCAGGGAGGTCAGATTTGCATGTGACTGATAACCTGTCAATAGTAGTCCATGTTTTTGCTAGGCATATTTTGACGTCACTTTCAGTCGATGAGATATTGCTGCCGAGGAATGTGAGCTGGTCTAACATGACTCCTATCGGTTGAATCCAAAGTTTATTCTCAGCAGGACTTAGCATATGCTGACTGTATCCCCTGTAGAGGAATAATAACCCCACCCCCGAGGAGTGTAGAATACTCATTGCCATTACCATTACTACCAGGTCCACTCTGACCCAGGTTGGTAATAGATGTTAGGGTTTCATCTATGGGTCAAATAGATCTGAGTGAAAATTATTTGTGTTAGGAATACCTAAAACCATATAGCAGTCAGCTGGGGCTATAAAATATGCTGACTGTGATTCTGCAGAGGGGTAAGACCACACCCCGCTTTGAGTGTCTTGAATATGACACTAAACAATCTGATGGTCAGTCTCCTGTTCTGGAGCTTTGAGGAATGTGGAGTACTCCTTCACTGCTATTACTCCCAGTCCACTCTGACCTGGAGTGGTAGTACTTATTAGAGCCTTGTCTATGGATCAAATCATCATCATCATCATCATGTCGTGCCGCTAACACGGATATCCCTGACCCTCTCTCGCCACTTCTCCCTATCATTCATCGCTTCTGGCAGGTCTTCAGGGCTACATCCCGTATCCTCACATAGCTGCTGTATGTATGTTCGAGCTGGTCGTCCTGTTTTTGCTTGGCCATAGGTGAATTTGTCTACCAGTTTCAGAGAGGTTCCGTCTAGTGTGGAGATGACGCCTGTTTGATTATCCTATTTACCAACCCCTCCGCTCGGGCAGGATATGACACATGGTCAATTTTTAAACGGAGTTTAACAGGTTTGAATTCAGAGTTTTCCTTCTCCTAGACTAGTTGCCTAACCAAGGCTGAAGAACCTAGTCTGTCCTACTATTTACCCATAGCTGGAGGGAGAATAATTGGATTCATACCTTTCCCAATGGTATTAGTGCTATGTGAAATGCAATCAGTCTCGTCCAGGATTTGAACTCGTGTCGCCGTGTTCATTTCCTACGACGATAACAATTACACCACGGGTACCTCAACGCCTGTTTGATTATAGCACATATATTCAGTTTTGTGTGCATTGACATGGAGGCCAATGCCTGCGGCGGCTCGTTCCAAACTATGCAGTAGTGTTTCGGCTTGGTTGGGTGTATTCGCCAGTAACGCTATGTCATCGGCGTAGTCGGCGTCGGTAATTATTTTTGCGGGGTACCTTCTGCTTCTTTTCTTTTTCAGTTCGAATCCGTTTTCTCTGATTTTATCAATCGAAGTTCTAAACACGTAGTCTAGACATATGATAAAAAGGTATGGGGCTAGCGTATCCCCTTGTAGTACTCCTGCTACAATGTCGAAGTATTCTGTGTCTCCATCCGGTGAACGTACTTTCACTTTGGTGTTACTGTAGAGAATCGTTATTGCTGCTGCGGGTTTTTTGTAGGCCGTATGCTAACTACTATACTTGTAAACATTTAACTACGTTAAATTGAACTAATTAGTGTTGGCAATACTAGGATCCATTTAACTATGCACAAACAATAGCAATATTTTAAACCATTTAATTAGGTTTGGTTTGTTGGGTTTTATGGCATATCAACCTTTGTAGGTTATTTAACGCCAAATCCATTTTTATGTAACTAATAAGTTCTATTTCAAACAATTCAGGGTTTGGGTTTGGTGGGTTTTATGGCGTATCAACCTTTGTAGGTTATTTAAAGACAAATCCATTTTTATGTAACTAATCAGTTTTATTTCAAACTATTCAGTTTAGCATGAGTACACAGCTTGTCAAAAACATTTCTATTTCAAACCATTCAGTTTATTCAAGCAGTTATAAAACAATTCAGTTTAGTATAAGTACAGTTTCAATGTAAAAAAAAAGTTCTATTTCAAATAATTCAGTTTAGCATAAGAAACAATTGTTTGGCATAAATCATTCCATTTACTTTTCCTCATTTGTTTGCACACAGTTAAATTATTACAAGAGTTTCTATGTAACAATAAGAATTTAACAGTCATTCGTATAGATATGCATGATATCTTAGAGATTAATAATTCAAAAAAGTGACTGAGCTTATAAGGTTTGGTTTGGTTTGTTGGTTTTATGGCATATCAACCTTTGTAGGTTATTTAATGCCAAATCCATTTTTATATAAATAACCTGTTCTACTTAAAACAATACAGTTTAGCATAAGTACAAAGTTTAATTGTCAAAAACATTTCCATTTCAAACTATTCAAGCAGTTATATGTAATAATTCAGTTAAGTGTAAATACAGTTTTAATGTCGAAAAACAGTTCTATTTCAAATAATTCAGTTAAGCATAAGCACGCAGTTTAAGTGTAAGTACGGTTTAATTGTCAAAAACATTTCTATTTCAAGCTATTCCGTTTACTCAATTCATTTTAGCATAAGTATGCTGTTAGTTCTATTTAACCCATAGATAGGGCCCTATCGGGTGCTACCACTCTGGGCCAGAGTGGACCTGGGAGCAATGGCAATGAAGAGGTACTTCCCAAATTTCCAGCACTGCTGGAACCTCACCATCAGATTGTTTATTGTCATATCCAGGACACTCGTTGTGGGGGGGGTGTCTTACCCCTCTGCAGAGAAGCAGTCGGTGTATTCTACAGCCCCAGCCGACTGGGCAACCATTTAATTAGATAGAAATACTTGATTAATTGAATTACTAATTATTAAATAACAATACTTGAAATCATTTAAATGTGTGCAAACAAATAATTGGATTAGATAGAAATACTTGATGAATATAATTACTAACGTTAAATAGCAATACTTGAAACCATTTAACTGTGTACAAGCAAATGAGCTCTGGCTTGTTTAAAAATAATGCTACCAATAAACAATTTTATATACAAATCATGTATATTCAATATGTATATGTATAAGCAAGATTTGGCATTAAATAACCTAGAAGGGTTTGCCCAGTCAGCTGGGGCTTTAGAATAAACCAACTGCACCTCTGCAGAGGGGTACCCCCCTGCACCAATGAGTATCTTAGATATGACACTAAACAATCTGGTGGTGAGGTTCCAGTGATGCTGGAGCTTTGGGGGAATGCGGAGTACCCCTTCATTGCCATTGTTCCCTGGTCCACTCTGGCCCGGCGTGGTAGCACTTTATAGGGCCCAATCTATGGGTTAAATCGAACTAACAGCATACTTATGCTAAACTGAATTGTTTGACTAAACTGAATAGCTTGAAATAGAAATGTTTTTGACAATTAAACCGTACTTATATTTAAACTGCGTGCTTATTATAAAATTATTTGAAATGGAACTGTTTTTTGACATTGAAACTGTACGTACACTAACCTGAATTGTTTAATATAGAACTGTTTTGATATTTAATTGTGTGTAAAGAAAATTTGTACTTATACTAAACTGAATTAGCTGAATTAGAACTGCTTGACTAAACTGAATAGCTTGAAATAGAAATGTTTTTCACAAACTGTATTTACATTTAAACTGCGTACTTATGCTAAACTGAATTGTTTGAAATATAATTATTTTCATAAAAATGGATTTGGTGTTAAATAACCTACAAAGGTTGATATGCCATAAAACCCAAACAACGAACCAACCAACTTTGTGGAATGCTTGCTGCAGCATAGTTTTAATAATATATTTTTCAGCTGATTTCCTGTGCTTTGTTTGCGCTTTTATGTGCTTGCATGTATCTATAAATCTGAAAATGAAGTCAGCAGCATTGAGCAATTTAGTGAAACCTGAAAACCTATCAAAGGAAATCATTAGCTCCTTAACATTACTAGTCAATGTGTTATAGAAAATATTGTCCATATGATACTTATTCTCCGGGCTCAGACAATCCAAACTACATTTCTACTTGTTGGTCATTTCTCAAATTCAAACAATCAACCAAGTAGGCCCATATGTCCAGTAATCAAGCATTTGCTGGAATTTTTCCAATGTGATACCCCAAGTAAGCAGATCATCTGGTTTATCTGCAGAGGGGACATATCTAAATTTGATGTCTACAGTAAATTCTTTGAGTAGTTGCTTCCTCATCTCTTGGATGTCTTTTAACCTGTTCCTGGTGAACAAGCTTTTGGCTTTTATATTTTCAGTGAGTAACCATGACAAAATGACTTGTGCATCCACAAAGACGCAGACATTCTCAATGTAGATTTTAGAATAAGTTTTTAATAAAGTTGCTTGGGATTTGATAGTAGAGTATACTGCAAGTAGCACCACCGTAGACAGTGTTTTTTGATTTCATAGGAGCCACCTTTACTTTTGAAAATATTTGAGATTTTTGTTTTTTACGCCATTGGCAGCAAATCCATAGACTTGTGTCGATGCATTAGAAAATAAGTATAGTTTTAATGGACTATCACTGTCCACTGGATGTCTTGGAAAATATATATTATGTAGACGTGCAAGGTCTTTTGCTATGTCTGATCAGGTGTTATTCATTTCATCCGGTATTTCCTCATCCTAATTCAGTTTTAATGATCATAATTTCCGTAAAAGTATTTTCGTGTTGACCATGACCGGATAACAAAGTGATAGAGCATCAAATATTTTAATTTTTACAGAAGTATTTGCAACCCTTATATTGTCAGATTCTGGGTAGAAACTATAGCCCCAAACCTTTTCGTATTCGCATCCATGCGGCAAGATAGTATCTTCTTCCCTCATAATGGGTTTTAAGACTTGACAATTATAGCTGCACGATCTCAACTGAAAATTTCCTTCCTGTTGTCGAGGCACGGCTACCTTTTACAATGTGATTAGTTCCTCCAGAGAACTACTAGTCATGCATAAATTGTCCTCATAGAACCTGTTCTTCAACATCCTAGTGAAAGCATCGTCTGGGCATCGATGTACATGATGTTTAATGACAAAGTTCAGGATGAATGGACAGGCATTGAACCCAAATATTAATTTTGTATATCGGTAACACAGTTATTTGTTACCATCTTTCATGAAAAACAAAATCTGTTCTAGTCTTTCTCTGACTAAAACTTAATCAGGAAATATCTCTGGTTAGTTTGGTTTGGGGTCCGATATATCTTTCAACATTTGTTCCGGACAAGCAACATTCTTGGAGATTATGGTATGATAGTTAAGGAAAGCTTTGCGAATGTCTCCCAGAAGTACATACTTATTGGTGACGAACAGCAAAAGTAACTCGAATATATCATTTGTCAGATTGTCTCCTGGATATGAAGCCTCATTTAGGAAATAAGCGCCTCCAGTCTTCAGGGAGCAGTTAAAAACTGGCCTTATTTTCGTAGTTGATTCCTGGTTCATCTTGAATACTGGCCGGTGTGATATCCATACATATTTATTGAAGTCTTGAGGTGGAACTTCTATCTTTTCTATCATTCCTTCTGCTTCTTGCTGGCGAAAGAGATCGAGGTAAGTGCAATCCAATTTTTTACTCTACAGTGAGTGCATGGTTTTGTCCAGTACTTTCAGCGCCACTCAATAATTTAAAGGTACTGCTTTGATCTTGTCTTCGAACCAGGACAAGTCCACATAGTAAGCATTATTTCTGAACTCAATAGATTCCTCAAATTCCTTGATTTTTTTGTCATATTCTCTGATATGATATTCCTCGAGAGAGGAAACTGCAGCATCAACAGCGAACATTCTTTCCAGGTTCCTTTCCACGTTGGAGAATTCAAAGATATCAGGAAATATCTCTGGTTAGGTTGGTTTGGGGTCCGATATATCTTTCAACATTTGTTCCGGACAAGCGACATTCTTGGAGATTATGGTATGATAGTTATTTGTTCCACTACCAAGTTTATTTTCAGCTGACGAAACTTGATCTTCATACAGAAAATTCTTCACGTCTACGAAGGGAGAGATTCCGCTCGAAGTTATCCAAGCTGAACCGTTCCTGCATTTGATGATTCTGGCTTGTTTCATATATTGGAGAATATCTATTACCAATATTCCTTGTATTTTTACTCGGTTGCCTTCCTCTTCTTGTAGAATGACATTTTGTAGTTTAATTTTGTTAAATTGCTAGTGATAGCACTAAGGTGGTCAAATTCGAATTGGATGTCAAACTCGTCGTCAAGAAGAATCGATTACGAACGTGGTTCTTTCCTCCCAAGCCGACTTTCATTACGATTCGTTCTAGTTGTTTGGTAGACGTGCCCAAATAAGTTTTCTCTTGAAAGTCAACTGGGTTAGAAATTTTGCCATGACACATTAATTTCCTGAGTATATTCTTCGAGAAGTAGGACCATTGGCTACCAGTGTTTAGTAGACAATTAACCGGGAACAATGTGATTGAGGTTATCGGCAACATGTAGCTACCCTCACTTCCTCCATTAGTTCACACATAGGAGAATAAAAAACTCTCTTCAATTTACTGTTACATCGGGGGGTCACATGAGACCTAGAGGCGCAGAGTACACAGACGTACCTTAATTTATTTTGAATTCTAAAGTACTTTTTGGACTTATGTCTTCCGCTACTACAAAGTATGCACATATTCAGCTCTAGGCACCTCTGTATTCTTGCAGTGTATGTGGTGAACTTGTCACACCTACTCATATTATGGTCATGTGCGTCGCATAACTTGCATTGCAGTTCTTGTGTGGAAGTGGCAAAATTCAGTAAAGCTGCTTCATCCTTTTTGTGGTACCTGAAATTTGGTGCGGCAGCCGGTTCTTTTCTGTGAGATCTGTTCTGTGTTATGTATTGAGCTTTTTTAGCTTTTGTCCACGCATCAATAGCGTCGCTGTAATTTTCAAACAACTTGTTTTAATGAGGGGTTGTTATTGCCAATTCTGTGACTGATTTCCCTTCGTATATTCATTGGAAGTTTATCCAATACAATGTGGCTAACCAACATAAACCCGGGAGTGTTTTCTTCGAAGAAATCCAGTCCGAAAGAGTTTTTCAACTCCGACAAATCAGCTCGGACTTCTGCAAGGTAGCGTTTCACTGACAAAAATTCATGGTCATGTTTCAGCAAAGATTTTTTAAAAATATTTCACTTATTATGAACGGAATATCCAAAAATTCTTTATTTAGCATGCTTGTGGCTATGTCATAATTTTCTCCCTCACGGAAAGATTGTTATATAATTGCGGAATGATTTTTTTATATTATCATTTTTCGTTGGTTATATTTTATCATTCGGTTTATTTAGGCTTAGAACTATTCGGTTTAGTGCACATGCAGGTGCACACATTGAGTGCAGGTGTTCACACTCGCGCGCTGAGGATGTGACAATCACAGATGTCATAATAAAAACCCCAGATAGGAAATGAGACTGGGATGTGGATGACGTCATGACCGGAAGCGAGGGGCTGGGATTCTTGGTGATTTTTTAAAAAAGCAGCGAGTTGAGATCTAACGCTGGACGAAGCGAGTTGAGATTTGAAGCTGGACGAGGCGAGTCCAGTTTGTGGCCTACGGGATGCGCCGCGCGTTGGTTGGGTCAGATGGAATGGTCAACATAGTAAAAATTGTGTGTGTCTCTCTCCTCGTGTCGAAAGACTAAACTCAAGAAGTGAATAAACGTTTCGTACCTGAACTAAAGAAAGTCGTCAGTGTTTCGGGATTCCTATGAATATGAACGTTTCACGTATCCGTATATTTGTATTGTTGTATTTTACATATGTGTATCATGTATAGTAAGTATCTTATCTTGTTGTAACAAGATAAGATGCTAATTGCAAGGCATAACCAGTTAAGTAGCTTCTCAGTAAGGCTAATTTGTATTTTGGGCACTTCATTATTCCAGTGCAATTCTCGAATTGAGCTGAAAATATTTTATACTCAAATTTTGACGGGTTTATTCCGCTAAAGGTGACACACTGGAGTTTAGGGCTAGCAATATCAGGAATGCTGACGGCTTAATTTCTAGTTGGGTTTGATTTGTGGTACACAAATCAAATCTTTAATTACCCCGATGCGGTTGTTAGTCTCAGTCTGCAAGGAAATTTGATTATTTTTATCCGCTATAAAATCGCTTTCTGTTAGGTCCAAGTCCGCTTTCATACATAAACTTTTGATTTTATCATTTAAAGCTCTGATTTCCTTCTGCATGTCTCGCACTATAGCATCTTCTTGGTTGAATGCAACTTTCTCCATGGTTCTGCTTGGTCGCTCCAACATTTCTATTATTAAATTGATTTTTCCCGCTAAATTATCTCAGGAGTCGAGAAAATTTTTGACTCCTTTTATTTCTGCAAATCTATCCAATGTGCTGAATAAATTACCAGTAGTCTTTAGAGGTTTCGATATCCTTTAATTCAATGTTAGGAGAATTCTATAAAATTTTTTTTCAAAATGGTGGACTTCCTTTTTTGCCCACGTGGAAAAATGCTTGCTACACGAATTTTTTCAAAAAGACTTCAAAGTTTTTTTTTCTTTTTCCGGTGTCAAGTGACAAACTCACAGTGGTCAAATTTACTAGAACTGAAAAGACAATTCAAGTTGGGTTTTTTTTTTTTTGTTGTTTTTTTGTTTTTTCAAAAGTAGAATTCAAAAGTCGCCACTATATAAATCAAAGGAGACACAAAAGTAAACCATTTTACTTCCTAAAGACAGTGTAAAACACTAGAAACACAAGTTGAACAGAAATAAATAGCTTAAAAATAAATTCCCCAGTGAACCTATTATAATATATATATATTTGTGTGTGTGTGTGGCTGTTTTTTTTTTATAGGATGGGGTTCTGATCATTAGTCACCACCCTTATAGATGAGGAGCAGTAGTTTACTGACTGAACTATTTGATCCTGGCTATTTACCAGAGAGATTTCTTCACCCAGAGGAACAAGACACGCTGGGCTCTGCTGGAGAAGTATGGATGAACTCATAAGTGATGTTCTCACATAGACTCACCAATGTTGGCTGACCAGCAAAGACTTAGATACCTCAGCTCTGTGCAGACAATGGATACCGTCTAGAGGACCTACTGGGATCGATGAATGATAAGAATGAATGGCAAGAGAGAGAGAGAGAGAGAGCCAGGGAAATCTGCTATGAGCATGACTTGATGATGATGATGATATATACATATCTTTTGCTACCACCACCACCACCACTGCAGGAAAAGTAACAGTGGACATCTATTGTTAAAAAGCTTTTCCTCAAATAGTTTGTTGTATTGTCTGAGGTCAAAGCTGTACGCAAGATCATCATTCCTATTTATGAACTTTCCTGACAACAGGTTACTCTTCCTGTAATATAATGGCCGAGGGATTTCGTTTTATATATCTTGCCTTTCGGTTTATTTAGGCTGAGAACCTTTCGCTTAGCGCATGGGTTAGTTAGGAGCAAACTTGAGCGCAAGTGTTGATGCGCGTGCGGGGAGGATGTGTCGTTCACAGATGTCAAAATAAAAATCCCAGATAGAATTGTGACCGGGGGATGTGAATGACGTCATGCACCGGAAGCGTGCGCAGAGGATTTTGGGGGATTTGAGAAAAATCAGTGAGTTGAGCCTTGCCGTTCGAAGAAGAAGGGTGACTTTCGTTTGCTCGCCGAAGCCAGGCCAGTGGCCTTGCAGCAGGTGTCGCACGTGTTGGGGGCGGGGCAGATGGAAAAGTCAGTATAGGAAGATAGTATCTCTCTCTTTATGTCGAAAAACCTTTAAACTCAAAGGTAATAAAAAGTTTCGTACCTGAACTAAGAAGTCGTAAGTGTTTTTTGTGTTTCGGGATTCCTATGTTATATATGAACATTTTATGAACATTATATGTACATTTCACATATCCGTATCATGGTATGTTACATTCCGTAAAAATTGGCCCATCAGAGACGAGGACTGAAAGCATTTAAGATCGTCCTCAAATACCCCACTCATTTACATGTCAAACTTTCTACCAGGAAGATCTATCTTTTGCATTTTAACACTAGAGGAAATCTATAGGTTAGGATTACTAACACTAGATTCTGTGAATAAAAGATCAAAGTGGTGACAAGGAGTCTAACGGTGTAATATTACGGATGGGCGCCGTCATTGAATTGCGGCGGTCTTAAGGTTGGAGAACGTTCGAGCACATCAGCTGTCATCAGTCATTGGGTACATAGGTCTGACGATCAAAACTGTCATGAACCTCGCTCGTGCAGGCAGAGTGACCTGTAGAGTTCAAGCGTGATTTTAATATAATCACGCGTGAACTTTCACGTGTTGCGCTACTGTTCTACTGGTGATCATTGAACCTTCGGGAACCTTCGAATTGATCCATCAAATCGCTATATAAGAAAATCAAGTAGCGAGATTTTGGCAGTTCGAGACAGGTTTCCAAGCAGGTTTCAACAGAGGTGCACGACGCCCCGACCCATGTCATACCCAGCCTGTTATAGCAAGCTAACTGATGTGATAAGTATCAACTGGCCGACGATAACAACGCCACCGTCATCGCCAAGAAGAGGAAGGTGAACCTTTCCTACGTACGCTAGCTGAAGTGCGCGGTGGGAAAGAGTGATACAGAAAGAAGACGTTTGATAGCGAAAAAAAAAAAAAAAAGAGAAGGCGAGGAAGAACACTATGAAACGAACTTTTTTTAAACTACAGTCCGCTGTAATCCCCAAGAATAAAAGCGACTACTATTTTTTTCTTTGAGATTCAAGTTTTGAGTGTTTCTTTTCTGCGAATTCATTTCTTTTAGACACAACGTTTTAATAATTTTTTTGGTCCTATGCTACAACGGTTTATGAGCCAAGAACTGCCAAATTATTTTTTGATGACAATGAATTTAAATATGAATCGTGGGATGTAAAATTTCTTTGATACCTGAGGATTCAACGGCTTCACCAAATTATATTGTCACTAACAAAGTAAGCATATGGATTTTGTAGAAAAAAATGCCATTGTATTTGCTGAATTCATCCAATGCTTTGATGACAGAAGTTTATCGTTAGTAATGAGAGATTCCAAAGATCATGGGCAAAAAGCATTAGTGATATTAAGAGAATATTTTGGCCTTATGAGTAGAGTGTTTGCCAATGGTCCGGGAGATCGGGGTTCAATCCCAGGTCGAGTTGTGCCAAAGATTCAAAAAATGCTACTTGATACCTCCTTGCTTAACACTCAGTATTATAAGGTAAGGATCAAGGGTAAAGTGAATTAATATAGGGAAAAGAGTAGCACCCTCCCCTACACATCAATATGGTAGCTATTGAAAAGGGAGCCTTTGGGTCACCTTCAACTGGTCGCCAACTTCACTTTACATATTTATAAAAAAGAATCCCTCACCGACTATATTATATTATATTATAGGTTAAAGATCAAAAGGCAAGGAAGGTTATCAAATCCATAAATATAGATAATAATAGACTGACAAAGACATATATTTTGGTTTGGAATGTTTATTTAGTGGCATATCAACTTTTTATAATGCTAAATTTTGGTTCATTTCTCAATGTTCGAAAATATAGTTATGATTGTTCCACAGCATATTTCTAATTGCACTTTGTTTTAGTTGTCTACAATCACTTGTTTGCACACAGTTGTATGATCTCAAGTATTCCTATCTAATACAAATAATTTGAACATAATTTTAGTTTCATGTATTTCTATTTAATACAAATAAGTTTAACATGATTTTAGTTTCATGTATTCCTATTTAATACAAATAATTTGAACATAATTTTAGTTTCATGTATTCCTATTTAATACAAATAAGTTGAACATAATTTTAGTTTCATGTATTTCTATTTAATACAAATAAGTTGAACATAATTTTAGTTTCATGTATTCCTATTTAATACAAATAAGTTTAACAATTTTAGTTTCATGTATTCCTATTTAATACAAATAATTTGAACATAATTTTAGTTTCATGTATTTCTATTTAATACAAATAATTTGAACATAATTTTAGTTTCATGTATTCCTATCTAATACAAATAATTTGAACATAATTTTAGTTTCGTGTATTCCTATCAAATACAAATAATTTGCACACAGTTGTATAGTTTCTTGTATTATTGGCCTAATGAGTAGAGTGTTCGCCAATCATCCGGGAGACCAGTTTTCAATCCCAGTTTGAATCATACCAAAGACTCAAAAAATGACACTTGATGCCGCTTTGTTTAACACTCAGCATTATAAGGTGAGCATGAAGGGTAAAGTGGAGCAATCCAGGGAATGGAGTAGCATCCTCCCCTGCATCTCGGTGTAGTAGCTATTGTAAAGGGAGGCTTTGGGTCATCCTCGACTAAGGTCACTAACTTTACTCACTGGGGGGGGGTCATCGTGGTGTAATGGTTAAAGTGATGGACTGCAAAATCGTAGTACGTGAGTTCGTACTCCAGTCGCACTATTACATTCACATTCGGGCAAATACCCTCGGGAAAGGTATGAACCCCCTTGTCCTCCCAGCTATGGGTTAAATAGTACCACTACTGTTCTTCTAGGAGAATAGCTTTGGCATAAAATAACCTATAAAGGTTGATATGCCATTAAACAAAGAAACCAAACCAAACCTTTACTCACTGATATGGTTTCAATTAACTTTTCCTATTTGATAATAATCATTTGTTTGCACACAGTTAACTGGTTTTAAATATTTCTATCTTATACAAAGGTTGATATGCCATTAAACAAAAAACAAAATTTAATCTATCTAATACTGATAATTTTCAAAGATCTATTTGCCCCATAGATGGAACCCAGATAGGTACTACCACTCCAGGTCAGAGTAGAACAGGGGATAATAGCAATAAAAATGGGTTACTTGACTCTCCCCAGAACTACAGAACTAAAATTTCATCACTAGATACACTTTAGTGTCATACCCAGAACACCCTTTTTAGGGGGATCTTACACCTCTGCAGGAGATGCAGTTGTCATATTCTAAAGAGGCTTAGAATATGCCAACTCCAATAAACTTTATGACATATACTGTGAAAACAAGATATATATAAATTCTATAAACATTTAGCAAGAAAACTAACTCTTGTATAATTTGGTGATGTTAATAACAACAATGACACAAATACAAAACACAAACGGACTCTTTCGTTTCTGATATGAACGAGTTTATTAATTTCTGGCTTCGGTCCATGGCAACATGAGGAGAGAGATACAATTCTTAAAAGCCTATGCTAACCATACTATGCTGACCCCACCCCAACGCATGGAACATCTTGTGATGTTTAAGATCTCAATTCATCTTTGCCGGTGAAGATCCGAAAAACTCAACCGCATACCCAACAGTCGAAAACCCAACTCTATCTTTCAATAGTTGAAAACCCAACTACATCTTTCAATGGTCAAAATCCAACTGACGCCTTTTCAAAATCCTCAGATTATCAGGACCATCTCTTCTGGGCATGACGTCATCCATACTCCAGCCCCATTTCCTGCCTGGGGGTTTATTATGACAAATGGTGATTGTCATATCCTTTGCGCACGAGTGTAAAACTGCACCAACTGACTATGTACCTGGACTAAGACCCAAATAGTTCAAAGCACGACCAAACTGAATGATAAAATATAATTTATGAAAAATGATTAATATAAAAAAATCATTCCTTAATTATCATATTTACCAACCCCTCCGCTCGGGCAGGATATGACACAAGGTCAGTTTTTTAAGCGGAGTTTAACAGGTTTTGAATTAAGAGTTTTCCTTCTCCTAGACTAGTTGCCTCACTAACGCTGAAGAACCTAGTCTGTCCCACTATTTACCCATAGCTGGAGGGGGAATAATTGGATTCATATATTTCCCAAGGGTATTAGTGCTATGTGAAATGCAATCAGCCTCGTCCAGGATTTGAACTCATGTCGCCGCGTCCATTTCTTGCAACGATACCCATTACACCACGGGCACCTCCAAAATCGTTCCTTAATTATATAGCATAACATGATGCAGCCCAGTCGACTGGGAGTGTAGAATATTCCAACCGCATCTCTGCAAAGGGGTAAGACCCCTCCCAACAACTGTCCTGAATATGTTGCTAAACAATCTGATAGTGAGGCTCCAGTAATGCTGGAGCTTTAGGGAATGCAGAGTACCGCTCTCAGATCCACTTTAGCCCAGAGTGGGAGCACCTCCTTGGGTCCTATCTATGAGTCAAATAGAACTGTTTGTCATTTAAACTGAGGGCAAACAAATGACTTATGCGGGATTGAATTGTTTGAAATGGAACTGTTTGATCATTAAACTGTATATAAACTAATGACTGATATCTAATTGAATTTTTAATGATACCTCGCAATACTTGAAAGCATTTAACTTTGACTTATAATAAATTGAATTGTTAGAAGTTGAACTATTTGATCATTTAACTGTGTGTATTTAAAAAAATGTGTTTACAGATTGCATATTCAATATACATACATACATACATACATCTATATATATATATATGTGTGTGTGTGTATGTGTGTGTGTGTGTGTGTGTGTGTGGTGCATCAATAAGTTTCCAAACGTTTTTGTATAGGCATTTAAAATTGTTGTAGACTCTTGAAAATTCACTATGTTATTGCTATACATCTTATGAGATGAATGACTAATTTTTATGATTTCAGGTTCAAATGAACAGCTACAGCAGGAATTGCAATACACCCTACTAAAGCCTGATTGCCATAGCTGGTGAATTTCAAAAATGCAATTTGGATATGAGGACAATATAGAAGAACGATATACAATAAAATTCTGTTTTAAACTTGGAAAAAATGCCACAGAAACGTAGGGAATGCTTCAGACTGCTTTTGGAGCATCTTGCATGAATCGAGTATCAGTTTTTGAGTGTCATAAGAGATACGAAAAAAGTCTGGAAAATTATTTAATGATCCTCGTATATATATATATATATATATATATATGTGTGTGTGTGTGTGTGTGTGTGTGTGTGTGTGTGTGTGTGAAAAGACCTGCTGGAGGCGATGAACGATAGAGAAAAGTGGCGAGAGAGGGTCAGGGATATCCGTGCGGGCGGCACGACATGATGATATGTGAAAACAGGATTTGGCATTAAATAACCAAGAATAGTTGATATACCAGAAAACTAAACCAGACCTATTTACATTTAGCAAGAATACCTAAATTATGTTATGATTGGTGAACAGTTAGAAAAAAAAAAGGAAAAGTGAATATAGCAAACAATATTTAAATATATCTCTAGTTTGTTTAAACGAATTTCTTAAACCTTAACCAAACTCAGTTCTAAGCCATGGAGTCCTTCCTTTTTTTGTATCTCTGAAAATTCAGTCTGCGTTCATCATAAATCTAGCTATATTTATCTGCATTTTGGAATCTTATAAATCTGTTTTCCATCATTAGTTACAAAAAAAGAAAAAAAAAAGATTTAAATGCTAAATTATGTAAGTTCATGTAGAACCTATTTTTCTCATTTCAGATTCTTTCTTGGGTTTGAAAACAAACCACACACTAAAATTAACTGATTGCACAATCAAAGACACTTTTAAGATTTCCTTAGCTTTGTGCAAAACATGATGCAGGTAACTTTTTCCATGAGCTTAATATATTGATTTGATAATAAAAGGCAATGTGTTACGGAACTCCACCCCCTCCAACCAAAAAAAAAAAATGCTGAGAAATGTTTCTGTAACACGAGAATAAACAAAATGATAAGACGATAAAATTTGTCATTGACACATATCATCTCACATCACAACTTTAGGAAGCCAATGGGAGACATTTTCTATAAAGGACAGTATTTTTCTTTTTATTTCACTATTTATAATTCAACTATTAAGAGTAAAAATTAAATTAAATTCATTACCAAATATCTTTATATCAAGTAATATGTAATTATTTTAACAAAAATTATTTACATACAGTTATATGGTTACAGGTGTTCCTATATAATAGGAATTGTTTTCAAATATCTATATGAATATTTTTCAAATATCTATTTGACCCTTATATTAGGCCCGAACAGGGACTATCACTTTGGGTCAGAGTGCCCCTTCATTGCTATTGCTCCCAGGTCCACTCTGGCCCTGAGTGGTAGCATCTGATAGGATCCTACCTTTGGGTCAAATAGAACTGTTTGACATTTAAACTGGGGGCAAACAAATGAATTATGCTAAATTCAATTGTTTGAAATAGAACTGTTTGATCATGTGTAAACAAATGACTGATGTTGAATTGAAGTATCAGTGATTTATAGCAATATTTGAAGCCTTTTAACTTTGTTGACTTATACTAAATTGAGTTGTTAGAAATGGAACTATTTTATCATTTAACTGTGTGTAAACAAATGACTGATGTTTAGCTAAATTGTTAGTGATACATAGCAATACTAGGAACCATTTAACTGTGTGCAAACAAATGAATAATGTTGAATAGAATAAGTTGTAAAAGTAAAGTTGGCGACCGTAGTCAAGGGTGATCGGAAGACTCCCTTTTCAATAGCTACTATACCAAAATGTAGGGGAGGGCGCTACTCTTTTCCCTGGATTGCTCCACTTTACCCTTAATCCATACCTTTATAATGCTGAGTGTTAAGCAAGTACCATTTTTTGAGTCTTTGGTATGACTCGACCTGGGATTGAACCCTGGTCTCCAGGGCCATCGGTGAACACTTTAACCATTTGGCCAATAACTTCCCAAATTATTGATATTGAATAAAATTATTCCTATTAGATAGCAATACTTGAAACTATTTAACTGCAGGCAAAAGAAATGATCTCAGGCTCATTGGGAAATGTATCAACAAAATGTGTTTAGAAATCATATATTTAATATATATATGAAAAAACGTGATTAGGCATTAAATAACTTACAATGGTTGATATGCCATAAAACCAAAGCAAAGCAAAGCAGTCTTTTTTCTCTTACCATTAGATTTCATTCTAAACTTTTGTCGGCTGCCGCTAGCGTAATGCGAAGCTCTTCGAAAGAATCGAGCACTCTGGTAGCCGTTAGGGTATAAAAAATGTAAACAAAGGCTGCTGCTGCTGCTGCTGCTGCTGCTAAATAAAATACCTTTAAAAATTCCCCTAGCCAACGTGGTCGCTTGGTGGCCGTGAGGTCTGAAACTTAGTCTAACGCAAAGTTGGACGGTTTTCGATTCCGTCTTCGAGCGTCCTGCGTGTCTAGCCACACTGAAGAGTTCTGATAGAACGAAACAGTCTGTCTGTGGATGACTATATATATATATATATAGGTTAATATTCATGCAATGAATGACTTTATAAGACCAATCTTTCACCTCAAAAGCAAAAAATATTGAAGAAATATTTTCCTCGGTGAGCATGGCCAAAAGTTAGGGGTCATTTGTTACAAGCAATATATGATAAAAAGACTTTTTTGGGATAGTTCATTAAACACTCATTATTTACACAGAATGTAGGTACATTAAGATTTTAAAATCCAACTATGTAAAGGTTGACCTATATACAAAATGACTTATACACAGGTATATACATTTTTTCTTTTTTTTTCTTTTTTTTTTGTTCCTTTGTGAGTAACATTTGTCATAATAAAACAGACATATAGAATTAACAAATAAATCCTTCACACACACACACACACACACACATATACAGAGTAAATTATAAACAGTTGAACCAGAACAAGGGGTGTTTTTTCATTTGTTCTTTTCTTTCTTTGTTCCTTTATGTGTAACATTTGTCATAATAAAACAGATATATCCAATTAAAAAATGAATACTGAAGAAACCAGCAGTCAAGTGAGATTAACAATATAGAAAAATTAATTTGAAAGTACAAACTTGGGCAAAGCACCTCAAGCCTCTGTTGAGGAGCAACACTTTGATCCTAAACAGAACACAGATATTCTCAAAAGAAGTAGTGATCTATCTATCTATCTATCTATCTATCTATCTATCTATCTATCTATCTATCTCATTCTGTTTCTATCTATCTATCTATCTATCTATCTATCTATCTATCTCATTCTGTTTCTATCTATCTATCTATCTATCTATCTATCTATCTCATTCTGTTTCTATCTATCTATCTATCTATCTATCTATCTATCTATCTATCTATCTATCTCATTCTGTTTCTATCTATCTATCTATCTATCTATCTATCTATCTATCTATCTCATTCTGTTTCTATCTATCTATCTATCTATCTATCTATCTATCTATCTATCTCATTCTGTTTCTATCTATCTATCTATCTATCTATCTATCTATCTATCTCATTCTGTTTCTATCTATCTATCTATCTATCTATCTATCTATCTATCTATCTATCTCATTCTGTTTCTATCTATCTATCTATCTATCTATCTATCTCATTCTGTTTCTATCTATCTATCTATCTATCTATCTATCATAATGCTGTCATTTTTTATGTTTTCTATTCTACTTCATAATAGGCCGTTCATATAGTGTAATGGTTGGCTACCTTGGCTTACAAACTATTGTTCTCGAATTTGATAGCATTATAAACCAAACCAAACTTTTGTTAGTGAGTTTGATAATATAATAAACCAAACCAAACCAAACTGTCAGTGAATTTGATAATATTATAAACCAAACTGTTGTTAGTGAATTTGGTAATATTATAAGCCAAAGCAAACTTTTGTGAGTGAGTTTGATAATATAATAAACCAAACCAAACCAAACTGTCAGTGAATTTGATAATATTATAAACCAAACTGTTGTTAGTGAATTTGGTAATATTATAAACCAAACCAAACTTTTGTTAGTGAGTTTGATAATATAATAAACCAAACCAAACCAAACTGTCAGTGAATTTGATAATATTATAAACCAAACTGTTGTTAGTGAATTTGGTAATATTATAAGCCAAAGCAAACCTTTGTGAGTGAATTTAATAAAATTTTAAACCAAACCACATTTTTGTAAGGGAATTTGATAATATTACAAAAATATTACGAATCAAACCATACCAAACTTTTGTGAGTGAATTTGATAAGATTTTAAACCAAACCAGTCACTGAAAACGACTAGTGCATTTCAACAACATTTGGGAGAAACGATTGTTTTCTAATTATCCAGGAAGTAATTTTCTTGCTACGGAGTAGCCGTATGAAACCACCAAAATAAAGATGAAATTTAAAAGGTATCTTAGTCTTTTTTTCTTTCTTCCTTCCTTCAGTAATTCTTTTGCTGCCTTCTACAGACACAGAAGAAGCCAACGAATTAAATGGGATAGAGAAGAAAACCAATGGAATCAGATGCGCTCAACCCCAAACCGACTACTACCAACCAAACGAAACTAATAACGTCAACAAATTCTCCGAACCCCATAATGGTGACTCTGACATGATATGAACATGCAACCTTTGATTAGATTTCTGCAGGAAAGTTTGGTTTCAATTAGTTTTCTTGTTCTTCTGAGGCACTATTCACTTATTTTTACTTTCACTTCCATTTGTTTGATAATATCCGCTTCTTATAGTCTAATGAATTTTAATGTTTTTTCCAAGTGTTCTGATGCTTTCTTCATTGAGCTATTCTATCCCTTCCGAGGTTGATTTTTTCCTTTTTTTATCGAAAGCATATTCCATCATTATTTATATACATGAAGTGACACTATATACAGGCTTAGCTCTGCTTGAATATACGACGTGCCTTCAATAAGTTTCCAGACTTTTTTTCGTATGGGCACTTTTATTGATAATACACACATGAAACTCTAGTCACCTTCGAAGTAATCTCCTCTGGCTGCAATGCACTTGTTGTACCGTTCCAACAACTTCTGGAAGACCCCATGGAAGTCCTCTTGTGTGAGCGTGTTAATGACCTTCATCACAGCCTTTCATCTCCTCACTTGTCTCATAACGATAGCCTCTGAGCTTAGGGAATTACCAAAGGTCACAGGGAGCAAGGTCTACACTATAGGGATGGTGGGGAACTGTGTTGATGCCCATCTTGGTCAAATAGTCTGTGGCAAGAATGGAGTTGCGGACTGGTGCATTGTCCTGGTGGAAATGCCACTGACCCGATTTGAAGAGTGCTGGCCTCAACATAGTATTCCTTGTTGACTGTCTGTCAAGTGGGAACCCAGTGCATGTAGATCATGCCTGTGCTGTCAAAAAAGGGATCATCAAAAGTTTGTGGGTGGATTTGCTCTGTCTGGCCTTCTTGGGTCTGGGAGAGCCAGCATGCTTCCTCTGAGAACTCTGTCTCTTGGTCTCTGGGTCATAGCAGTAGATCCAGCTTTCATCGTAGGTCACCAGAGCATCAAGAACTGCGGGATGACAACGTCTATCTTTTTGATCTTCTCTGAGTACCTTTGGGACAAAGTTCGCACAAATCTTCCGCATCTTCACTTCCTCGCGAATAATTGTGTGTACAGTTCCCACACTGACATCAAACTGTGCACTTATTGTCTCTAAAGACACACGACGGTCTTTATCCATGAAATTCTTTATTTGGCCAATCAACTCTGGTGCTCTAACTTCCTTACTCCTCCCCCACCTCTCATCATCCCTCACAGACTCCCTGCCTTCCTGATGGCAATAAAGGGGTATTCCATATTCCCCAAAGCTCCAGCATTATTGGCGCCTCACCATCAGATTTTTTAGTGTCATATCCAAGACACTCGTTGGTGGAGACTTATCCTTTTGTAGAGATGCAGTCGGCGTATTCTACAGCCCCAGCGGACTAGGTCAGGGTGAGGGTGGAGCGAAATGAACTTTTAATTTGTTTCAGAAAGAACGGAAGAGAGGGTTGAACTTTTCAGGATTTTGTTCTCTTGAAGAATAAGAAAAAAGGGGAAGGAGGAAAACCAACAGTCATTAGTTTTATTTTTGGTTTGTTTAATTATTAGTTATGAGGAGCGAGGGATTGAACTAACTGCCCTAGTTAATTTTTTTTTAGGGGAGAATAATTGAATCTCCCTGCTTATTATAATTTGAACTGCACCAGACATGTTTTTCTTTTGGGGAGGGAATCCTCCTGCTTATTGTAATTAAAAAATTGCTTTGTTTCTAATTGTAAATGACACATTTTCTCTTCTCGGTGGCGCCCCGACCTGAGAATCATAGTGTCACATTTTTTCCTTTGTTTGTAATTTATTGAATAAATGACAAAAATGGGGTGGGGTGACATTATGTACGGGTATATCTCTGTATGAATACATGTTTGTATGTGTAGGTTTATAGATGTGTATGGTTGTGAGTTGACCATGGGTGTGTGCAAGCGTGTGTGTGTGCATGTGTGTGTCTATATAGGGGTCGAGACATATTTGGGAATCACTGTTATATAATTGAGGAATGATTTTTTTATATTAATCATTTTTCGTTAATTATAATTTATCATTCATTTTGGTTGGGCTTTGAACTATTCTGGTTAAGAGCTGAGGTGCATAGTCAATTGGTGCTGTTTACGCTCGTGCGCAAAGGATATGACAATCACCATTGTCATAATAAACCCCTTGACAGGAAATGAGGCCGGTGTATGGATGACGTCATGCCCGGAAGAGATGGTCCTGTGAATTTGAGGATTTTGTAAAAGAGTCAGTTGAGATTGAACCATGGAGGCAGACAGTTGAGTTTCTGTCATTGAGGCGAGAGTTGGGTATTCGGCTGTGGGGAGTTGGATTTTGACCGTTGAAAGATGTAGTTGGATTTTTCGGATCTCTACCGACAGAGATCTTAAACACCACAAGATGCGCCACCCGTGGGGGTGGAGTCACCATAGTAAGAATTCTGTCTCTTTCCTCGTTTCGAAGAATCGAAGTCAGAAATTAATAAATGCGTTCGTACCTGAAACGACAGAGTCCACCTGTATTTGTATATGTATTGTATTAGTGTGGTGATTGATATCATTATAATTATGGCCATACAATATCACTATGTCAGATAAAAATGGATCAACGACATAAAAAAAAGATGTGTGGGTTTTCACCCCGGGATGTATGCAGGGAGAGTCAGTCTCGTGCTAGAGGAATAGAAAACAGATACAGAAGAGACTCGGAAGAATAGATCCTATTTACCAACCCCTCCGCTCGGGCAGGATATGACACAAGGTCAGTTTTTAAGCGGAGTTTAACAGGTTTGAATTCAGAGTTTTCCTTCTCCTAGACTAGTTGCCTCACCAACGCTGAAGAACCTAGTCTGTCCCACTATTTACCCATAGCTGGAGGGAGAATAATTGGATTCATACCTTTCCCAAGGGTATTAGTGCTATGTAAAATGCAATCAGCTTCGTCCAGGATTTGAACTCGTGTCGCCGTGTCCATTTCCTACGACGATAACCATTACACCACGGGCACCTCCAGAAGAATAGATGGACCACAGATATAGAGATCGGCTGTGGGAACAGATATAGAAGAGATAGAGGGAGGTAGAGAATTGAGAACTTGTGCCTTCCTGTAAATATCACAGGAAATAAAGGGAGATAGAGAATTGAGAATAGAGAAAGACGGACATGCAGATAGGCTGAGAAGTTTTTATTTAAATGATTTCGTTGTAAAGTGTTACACGGACTTCTTTCTTTCTTAAACTTTTTGTTTTCGCATTGTTCTTCCTTGTGGAACTGTCTCGAGTTCATGCATTTCAATTCGACATGCTAAGAACCAACAAACATAACGAGGGGTCAGACGATAATGAAGCCGAAGAGCAAGGTCTGTTCGTTGGCATTCCTACAAATCTTTTCCTGCTACTTTGTAAAGTTACAAACACCTTTGCATTTTCTTAATATACCATACTTACCAGCCCCTCCGCTCGGGCAGGATATGACACAAGGTCAATTTTTAAGCAGAGTTTAACAGGTTTGAATTCAGAGTTTTCCTTCTCCTAGACTAGTTGTCTCACCAAGACTGAAGAATCTAGTCTGCCCTACTATTTACCCATAGCTGGAGGGAGAATATTTGGATTCATACCTTTCCCAAGGGTATCAGTGCATTTTCTCAATATATAATTCAACGGAATCGTTGCTATAACAAATAGTAATTGTGATAATCAGCTTTCCTGGAAGATGCCTCTTTGGATTTTGACCTCTGCTAGGGTTAATACTCCAGCTGCTTGTTCCAGTCTCCAGTTTTCTATAGCTCTTGTGCTGGAGTTTATGACTCACTTTAAGATTTTCACCACTGCTAGGGTTTGTCCACCAGATGTTTGTTCCACTTTTCAGTTTTCTATAGCTCTTGTGCTGAAGCTTATGACTTACATCGAGATTTTTAAATGCATTCACAAATTCGATTATCCATGTTTGTATGGAGTATGAGAAGAGTTATTCATTGTAGTGGTTAATTGTTGGTATTGTTGGGAAATTCTAAGATTTGTAAATTGACTTCTTAATCTTCTTCTTACCCCATTCACTTATCTTCGTTTTATCTATCGAAACTGTAAGGGAATGAAGGACGGAATGAAAAAGACAAGGATATTACGGGGCCGATAAAATATACCGATCCCGCAATCTTTTGAAATGTAAGTGATTGATAACGAACTAGGCAAGAATGACAAAACAAGGTGATTGCTTCGAAAGGCCAAATTTTATTATGGCGAATCGTAAAAATCGGAATAGTGTACGGCGGACAGTCGCCGCAGTCGAAAAGTGGTCGCTGGTGCAGGATCTAGTCGCTGGTGCAGGACTGGATTGCTGGTGCAAGACTGGTAGTCGTTGGATTGGTGGTCACTGGTGCTGCTGTTGTAGGACTGGTAGTTGCTGGTACAGGAAAGTGGTCGCTGGTGCAGGACTGGCAGTTGCTGGTCCAAGTCTGGAATTCAGGACTGGTGCTCACTGGTACAGGACTGGTAGCTGCTAGTGCAGGACTGGTAGCTACTGCTGCAGGGAAAGTGGTCGCTGGTGCAAGACTGGTAGCTGCAGCTGCAGGAAGGTGGTCGCCGGTACATGACTGGTAGCTGCTGTAGGGAAGTGGTCGCCAGTGCAGGACTGGTAGCTGCTGCTGTAGGGAAGTGGTCGCCGGTACAGGACTGGTAGTTGCTGCTGCAGGAAGGTGGTCACTGGTGCAGGACTGGTATCTGCTGCTGTAGGGAAGTGGTCGCCGGTGTAGGAAGGTGGTTGTTGGTGCTGGAAAGTGGTTGCCGGTACCAGACTAGTAGTTGCTGGTGCCGTATCAGAGGGTATTATCTTAGACTGTCAAAAATAGACCTGAAAAGGGCTGTTAGATTGTGAGCATGGTCGTCGAGACCGCTGCATTGTGCCATCTCACGAGCTGTTGGGATAGACTTTCTGTGTAGCCCTGAAAAGGGCTTTCAAGCTGAGAAGCTGGCAATGTTCATGCGTTGTCTGTGGCTGGTAATGTTCCTGTGTCGTCTGGTGTCTGGAATCAGGACGTCGGCTTTAGGGGAAGCCTTGAGCAGTGCCTCATGGGCAGCTGCTGCTGATTAGGATTCGGTCGTAGAGTGACCAGGGGAGAATCGGATTTCTCCCACATCCTTGGCAGGTGTCCAGCCCAAAGTTAACTCGACCGTTTTAATACCGCTGCTTTTATGTCTTCTGTGCGTTAATACTTAATGTGGTCTAAGTAGAATGAGTTTGCTTATTATTACAAAATAATAGTGAAAAACTTCATTCTACTTCGACGATGTTTTTTTTTTATTACTACCTATTTTGTTCATTAGTTGAGGACTATCTTTAAAAAGACCGGCTGAATTTTAATATTTTTGAAAGACGTCCTGTGTGGAGCGATTTGGTTCCTTAACAACTCGTCCCTAGATAGCTATTGGCTGACAACATCAGTGACTCATCAGTTCTTGGAAATGGGGTTTGTTTGTTTGGTTTGGTTTGGTTTATGAGTAGCCGGTTGACTACGATACCTTTAGACTCAAATTTTATTTTGTGGGTTTACGGCTATTCTGGGCAGTGGAATGTTTTCCTGGAAATAGAAATTATCACGTTTCCCCCAGACAAGGTGTTGGAGTATATTATGGACTCATCTTCGGCAATTAGTTTGATGGGTCCGTCATTTGTTTAGAGGGTCTGTTTAGCAGAGGCTGATACTGGTAAGAGAGACACAACATGCTGCTAAATTTGGGACTCAGCAGGCACGTGCTCTCCTCACTAGCATCTGAGAGAAAAAGGTCCTTTCAATCAAAGCGTCTTGGGGTCACTAAGAGAGTTTCTCTTTGACACCAGGAAGCTCATCTTTTTAGGTATGCGTCGATATCGCTTCCTGTAAGAAGCCTACTGGGAAACTGTTATTTTTTTGCGTTTATTTTTTTATTTCTTTTTTAATTCCCACATTCATGAGATTACATTATACGTCTTTTTATTATTATTATTATTATTATTATTATTATTATTATTATATATGAGTTTTTTGTGTCAGTTTTAACAGGTGGTTTTTCATAAAAGTGCAAGTGACAGCAAGTCTACTCAGGTCTCCAGGACTCAGCTCAGTATTTTTGCTGATTTTAATAGTATTATGATTTGGATGGTCTCAATTCTTCCTCTGATCTCCAGTTTCCCCAGTGTGATAATATGTTTATCACGGTACTAGATTATGGCCTTGTTTCCATGACTTCCACCTTTGTTTCCAGGTCGTTCGTTTATCAATACCCACTCTGCCCACGTTGTGTTTGAAAGATCTATAGATGGGAATGACACAATCCACCCAGAACTTCTCCTGACAGTCGGGATGGTTTGTTGGAGCAAGTAGCCTGGATTCCGGCAACTTAAAGGCAAGAAAAACTCTCTGTTAATAATTATTTATTGGAACATATTCGTGTAACAATAATTCATTCAGTATATTTATAGAGAGAAATTGTCGCCTTATTATTGAGTCTGCATACAGTTTTCCAAGTAGTCATCAAAGCACAAGAGACAAGAGAAAGATTTTGCAATATGAACAGAGACACACTTGCCATTACACAGGGTCACTCATCTCCTGTTACTCCCCTCGAAGTGTTCTGCGGACCTCAACTCTACTCAACTGTCAACTTCTTACTGACTACTGCCCCAACTTACTCAAATTTCAAAATTCGCTAATTTTTATACATTCTAAAATTATTTGGGCGCGTATTTTAGAGACCTCCTATGGGTCCTAAAAAACATTTTCGATTGTTAATTGTTTAAATATCTGCGTGGGCGTTAGTTGGAGATGTTGGTGCCAATTTTGATCCGTTTTTTTTTTTCCGGAAAATTCTTTTGACAAGGAAATTGCATCATTTCCTATACCGCTAAACAGTCATCCCCACCTTGTCACTGCCCCAAAGGGCTCACTTGATCTCAACTCAACTGTCAACTTCTTACTGACTACTGCCCCAACTGACTCAAATTTCAAAATTCGCTAATTTTTGTATATTCTAAAATTCAGTATATCATTAGTGTGACGTCATCTCACTGAGTTATTACGTCATCTCATCATGATCATCACACGTGTTCCTAGCTTTCACCATATTTTCATTTTACCCCAGTCAAACTTTGCCCAGTCGGCTGGGGCTGTAGAATACACTGACTGCACCTCTGCAGAGGGGTAAGACCCCCACCAACGAGTATCCTGGATATGACACTAAACAATCTGATGGTGAGGTTCCAGCAGTGCTCGGGCTTTGGGGAATGCGGAGTACCCCTTTATTGCCATTGCTCCCTGGTCCACTCTGGCCCGGCGTGGTAGCACCTGATAGGGCCCTACCTATGGGTTGAATAGAACTAACAGCATTCTAATGCTAAACTGAATTGTTTGAAATAAAAATGTTTTTGACAATTAAACCGTACTTACATTTAAACTGCGTGCTTATGCTTAAATTAATTATTTGAAATAGAACTGTTTTTCGACATTTAAAACTGTATTTACACTTAACTGAAATGTTACATATCACTGCTTGAATAGTTTGAAATAGAAATGTTTTTGACCATTTAAACTGTGTACTTATGCTAAACTGAATTGTTTTAAATAGTCGTCGAGGGTGACCCGAAGGCTCCCTTTTCGATAGCTACTACACCAAGGTGTAGGGGAGGGCGCTACTCCATTCCCAGGATTGCTCCACTTTACCCTTGAACCGTACCTTATAATGCTGAGTGTTAAGCAAGGTGGTATCAAGTACCATTTTTAAAGTCTTTGGTATGACTCGATCTGGGATTGAACCCAGGTCTCCCGGGCCATTGGCGAACACTCTAACCGCTGGGCCAATTTGCATAAAAATGGATTTGGCGTTAAATAACCTGCAAGGTTTGATATGCCATAAAACCCAACCAACCAAACCCAGTCAAACTTATGACAAGACATGAATCTATTTTATTCACATTTGGTCTTCTTGTCTAAAGATGACAGGTGTCCCCTATAATCTGTTCGTTGGTGCAATTTTCCAATTTGACTTCCATTTTCACTCAAAGATTTTTGCAAACTAAAATACACTTGAACAATTCCTGACCTAACCAAACTAAATAATGAAATAATTAATACAATTAACCATTACAGTAATTATTTCACACCCGGTATTTAGGGACCATTCCAAGCACGCTACCTACAATTGGTATCATTGTCGCTTACATGTTTCACAGTTTTTCAGCTCTCCAGCAAGGTTCAAGTATTTGTCTATCTTTTCACTTTCTTTTACTTTCATTCTAAGTTGAATGAACTCCCCAAAACAAAAACCCATCCCTGCACTTACATTGAAAAATTTCATCATATTGTATCAGACTACCCTGAACATTTACACGTTTTCACAGATGGCTCGAAGGACCACAGTAGAACAGCGTCTGCAGCTGTCCTGAATAAAATAATTCACAAAAAAGCTCTTCCAATGGAAAGCTCCATCTTCACTGCAGAAGTATGTGCTATTGACCTTGCTCTCAACATCATTTCTAGGGACAAACATAACAAATTTATCATATTCTCTGATTCGCTCTCTGAATTAACATCACTGGAAAATAAAAAGCTGGTGAACCCATTTATTGTTAAATTGCTCAGTAGACTAGACTCAATGTCTAATCATAAAAAATTATTTTGTGTTGAATTCCAAGCCACATCGGAATGAGAGGAAACGAAAGAGCAGACTCGGTAGCCAAATCGGCCTTAGATCAAAGCCCTAAAGTTATCTCCATTCCATATACCGATTTGAAACCGACAATCAGTAAATTCCTTCACAAAAAATGGCAACAACGATGGGACATGAACATCCATAATAAACTCTTTTAAATTCAGCCCACCTTGGGAGAATGGAGACCAGCTTTTAGAACATCGAGAAAAGAACAAGTCGTTATATCCCTGTAGAGAAGAGGAAAATCTCGTATTTTGGTTTGGCGCGCAATTTAATTCGACACTCAATTTCACCCAATCAGGATGACTTATCCTATTCAGCCCGGGCCTTCATTTCCGGCTTGCAAATCGGGTGAGCGGCCAAACCCAGTCTCTTCAGCGTGAGACAGCGACCAGAACAGACGTTCCTCTGGTCGTCCCTGCTTAGCGATGCTTTTTAGCTAGACAAGCCACCCAGTGTGGACATCTCACTGTGGCTTTAACACTAGCAGCAGCAACATGGACACTCAACGAGGGAACCATCTAATTTATGGATTTCTTACAAGGAATCCCAGTTGAACATAAATTAGAAACATACAACGTGCCTCGGACAGGCCCAACTTTGTGTCACCCCAAAAATTGGCTATGTCGATCCGAGCGTCACTCCGCTCTCGACACACTAGCTACCATTTCACCTCTGGCCCACATTAATGGAGATAACGCCTACTCTCCTCCAAATACCAGATACAAAACTACACGGTGACTTTAAACACATCCCTCACACGTCCAGCAACACGCTGCCATCTCAACATCCCGCTAAGCCATTTCGTCTCCAACACTAACAAGCCTAAACCCCACGAGTCTTGCAGCACCAAGAGCAAACCATATTCAAAGCTGCAAATAAAGAACTTTCGTTGTTGCGTTGTTAAAGCAAAGTTACATAATTCATTTGTGTTGCCTAAAAAATATAGTGTTAGGGAAAATAACTAATTCCCCGAAACCGCTATATCCCGATTGCGCATTGGTCATACAAGGCTTACTCACGCTTTTATACTGAAACAGGAACCACAACCACAGTGTTTGACGTGTCAGACAACTTGCACAGTTAAACGCATTCTTATAGAATGCAGAGCTTTCGCTGTCATCAGAAAGGGATTTTTCAAAGTGACTAGTTTAACCGTATTGTTCGAAAACGTCAAAATAGATGATGTTCTGTACTTCTTGCGAGAAACAGGGTTGTACGAAAAAATATGACGAATTAAAACTGATTAATCATGTGCAAAAAAAAATGAAATCCTGCTTATAGAAAAATTCACCGACTAAGTATTCGTTCAGAAATCTTTGGTTGAATGTATATACATATAGACAGAATTTGGCGTTAAATAACCTACAAAGGTTGATACGCCATAAAAACCCAAACAACCAAAATCCTTATATTGTCCACTGGAATGGCAAAATCCTCTTGCTGACAAGTTCTTTTCTTCTAGTTAATTAACATTAGGTCAGGACTTTTGGTTGATCCATTTGTATCTTGAAATCTGAGACAATTTTATGAGTCCCATTTTCGAAGACGAATTCTGGTTTGTGCATTTCCCATATGTTAGCATTATCAAATTTTAATCTCTTGCACAACTCTCTGAGGATTACCTTTTTTTTTTCTTGCTACTGCTGCAGTGATAACAGCAGCAGTAGTCATCTTTTCATTTTTATTGGAACTAAGCTTCTGAGAAACATTATATTTTTCTCCACCCAACCCCTACCCCATCATGGTACAATGGTACAAATGTGACATGAGGCCAAGCTTAACACACGAACCAATCGATAGTGATAACAATTGCCCGGGGGTGTGCTCGTGATGTAATGGTTAAAGTGCTGGACTGCGGAATCGCAGTACGCGAGTTCGTACTCCAGTCGCGCTATTACGTTCACTTTTGGGCAAATACCCTTGGAAAAGGTACGAACCCCCTCATCCTCCCAGCTATGGCTTAAATAGTACCACTACGGTTCCTCTAGGAGAATGGATTTGGCATTAAATAACCTACAAAGGTTGATATGCCATTAAATAAAGAAACCAAACCAAACCAATTGTCCACCCCTGTCAGTATTCCTCTCTATAGGGAGCCTCAAGCAAGAAGCAACAAATCTGACTATTCTTTTTTTAGATTTTGCCGCAGGGGAAGGAACTTGGTGACTAGACTTAAATCTTTTAAGTCTAGTCACCAAGTTCCTTCCCTTTATTTTTACTGGCTTTTTAAGTCTAGTTGCACTTAAAAAGTTTGTAAAAATAAAGATGCAGCCCAATATGAATAACAAAACTTGTGTAAATAGTTTTTATCTTTTATTTTTATTTACAACTAGCATATCTCTCAACCTAAATACAATGATAACTGATAAAAAAAAAATTGAGAGAGCATATATAACAGTGACACACTTTATTGTACCTTGCAGCTTGTAACACTTGCAATTGTGCATCAAGTTTGTTAGCGATGTCTCTGCTTGTTTAGAAATCAGAATTCAAAGGTGAATAAAATGCAGTGACCTATTTATAAGGGTCAGCTGAAAAAGTCACGAACTGACCAAGATACTCTCATAAAATGTGACCAAATGAGGATTATTTATCAATATAATCCCCCTTGTGGTCCACACACTTCTTCGACCATTGTTGCAGTGCTTGAACCCCATTGGTAAAAAAAGGTCATCATCATCATCATCGTCATAGTATGAATTTTTCAGCCCACTCTAAAAGTAAAAGTTAACGTAAACAATTAAAACTGAAAAATATAACAAATCAATTTTTTTTTCAAAATTGATAATAAAATTAATAATAATGAATTAATGATAAACTTGCAGCTAAATCTGGGACACATTGCAATGTTTTTGGCTGTGTATGTAAAATATTATTACCAATGTAAGTAAAATTGGCGATTGTAGTCGAGGAGGACCAGAAGGCTCCCTTTTCAATAGCTACTACACCGAGGTGTAGGGGAGGGCGTTACTTCTTTCCCTGGATTGCTCCACTTTACCCTTGATACGTACTTTATATTGCTGAGTGTTAAAGTAGAAGGTATCAAGTACCATTTTTAAAGTCTTGAACCCAGGTCTTCCGGGCCATTGGCGAATACTCTAACACACACTTTTTATCATTTTGTACTGACTAAAAAAAAGAATTTATGTAGTTTACATTATGTCTTAAAATACAAAATTTACTCAATATTTAAAGCAAATACACGGACATGTTCCCATAAAAATGCAACAAGCTTGCATAAAAAAGACTCGCATTAAGAGAAAGAAAATTGTAAAGAAACATATTCCAGTGAATTTGAATTACCATGACCAGAAAATCTGGCAAGCCCTGCATGCTACATATGGAACCACTGGACAACTGTTTCGCCCATATTAGGTCTCATCAGCAGTGTATTCTATGATCTTTCCTCTGGAGATCAAACTAGCGATCACAGAGCCAAAACTCTACCACTGAGCTACTGGTCCACATTTGGCTCTGTGGTTGCTGGTTTGATCACCAGTGGGAGAGATATACATTGTTGATGAGACCTAGATAAAGTTGATTATATAGTTCTTGTGTACAATACACACCCGTAACTTTTGGGCAGAACAATCTGGAAAAATCATTCATCTTATACACAAATAATTATGGTTGTATTGTTATATAGGGTTATTTATGAATCGATGAGAATTTATTCTTGTTGATAGGTTCAAGATGAGGGCATCAGTTGTGTTGAAGGATGCAGGAGCATTGGTTGACTGAAATCCTTGTAGATCTATAGCGGTGAGGTGAAATGGTTATTTGTTTAGCGCTATATTTTTTAAGGCAACAAATGAATTACGAAACTTTGCTTTAACAACACACAACAACGAAAGTTCTTTATTTGCAGCTTTGAATATTTGGTTTGTTCTTGGTGCTGCAAGACTCGTGGTGTTTAGGCTTGTTGGATGTTTGAGACGAAATGGCTTAGCGAGATGTTGAGATGGCAGCGTGTCGTTGGACGTGTGAGGGAAGTATTCAAAGTCACCGTGTAGTTTTGTGTGTCGAGAGCGGAGTGACGCTCGGATCAACATAGTCAATTTTTAGGGTGACAAGAAGTGGTGCCTGTGGAAGGCATGCGTATGTTTCTAATTTATGTTCCACTGGGATTCCTCGTAAAGAATCCATAAATTAGATGGTTCCCTCGTTGAGTGCCCATGTTGCTGCTGCTAGTGTTAAAGCCACAGTGAGATGTCCCCACTGGGTGGCTTGTTTAGCTAAAAAGCATCGCTAAGCAGGGACGACCAGAGGCACGTCTGTTCTGGTCGCCGTCTCAAGCTGAAGAGAGTGTGTTTGGCCGCTCACCCGTTTTGCTAGCCGGAAATGAAGGTCCGGGCTGAATGGGATAAGTCATCCTGATTGGGTGAAATTCAGTGTTGAATTAAATAGCGCGCCAAAACAAAATACGAGATTTTTCTCTTCTCTACAGATCCTTTCAGTAGAAGAAAGAAAAAGACTGGAAGATAGAAAGCATTGAAAAAAAAAGGGAAGAGAGAGTTTCTATTTTACTTGTTTGTAAGTTCTGGTGTTATTTTTGTTTTATTATTTTCATTGTTAATGTTTCATCGCTGAGAAAAGACCAAGACTAAATGACAATTGATGAAGGATGTAATGCTGAGAGAGAGAGAGAGAGAGAGAGAGAGAGAGGGGAGAGGGGGTATATATATATATATATATATATATATATATATATATATAAGAGAGAAAAATGGAATTGAATCTGACAGCATGAAAATATAAAAGACGAAAAAACAAAATATTAAGATGATATATGTTTCATATATGATACGTGTATACCAATTTAATTTAATTTAATTTAAAAACATCTTCAAGGCCTTGTAATAAATGTTAAATGTTTCGTCCAAAGAATATTTTCAAACGAAACAAAAAAAAATGATTAATGCTTTGTTTCTATTTTTTTTTTTTTTTTTTTTTTTGGTAGGGAAATGCCATTTACTGGAAAAGAAAAGTCATTTAAACATTAAACACAGAAGTTTTATTTGTTTCTACACATGCAGTAGAAATTTGCGATCATTTGAATGAGAACTTGTCAAGTTATTAGATTATGAAAGGATATCGATTTTCTGAAACACCTTGTATATCTCAAATGATCAGATTTTTGGTAAAACCCTGTATATATATTGTTGTATCGTAGTAAGGAAAAGATACACAGTGAAATAGAGTTAATTATTCATCAACTCAAGTGGTACAGTCCGATTATTATAATAAGTCTCGCGCTGTTGGTGTTACGTCCGAAGTTGGTCTTACTACTGACCTACGTGATTTCAGAGCTGTCTCTCTGCTTCCCTTCTCCTACTGCTTTTGCTTCCTCGTGTTTAAGAGACACGGCGTCTTTTATACTTCCGCGATACCGGAAGTCACGTGGTACGAGCCACTATACAACATATATATATATACATACACATACACACTTATATATATATATATGCTGTTGCCTGTCTGAAATCACCAGAACATGTCTTGGTTTCAGGTTGGAATAGGTGGATAAATTTAAATGGAATATTTTAAAAAAACAAACAAACAAAAAAAAAAACAAAAACAAAAAAAAACAAAAGGCATTTCAAATCCTAGAAGCCCTAAATATATAAACGAAAACAACGAAAAACAAACTAAAATCAATAGAATTAATTTTGAAAATAGCAACAATGTTTTGAAGTACCTTTAGTTTTGTTTTTTTTTAAATTCCATATATATATATATATATATATATATATGTATAAATGCCAACATACCTACATATCTATATATCCAAGTTTATTCTAGACATTCACAATTATATAAATTCAAGATTGTAAAAGTGTAATTTTGCAACTTCCTAAAATCAAAGACTACTTGACTTCTCCACATACTACAACATCAGCCATTGATTTGTCCTCCCCGATAAAAGCAGCTGTTTCTCTTCAAACTTGACCTGATCAAAATACACACAGATACACTGTGATGCATGTATACACACATGAAAAAATGGCATTTTAATCATTTTATCTACAATCTCTGATTCTGACCTTGGAATGAAATCAATAATTATAATTATCTAAGTCATAGTGAAAGCACCAATTCCCATCAGGTCACCAAAGTCAAGCAATGATGATCTTGCTCAGTCTTGAGATGAGCGACCATTAAGTAACAGCAGGAAGCAACCTGAAGCCTGTATGCTTGACCCTGTGAAATTCAGGTTTGGTTTGGATTAATGGCATATCAACCATGGCTGGTTATTTAAAGCCAAATTATGTTTTTACATATATATTGAATATATGATTTGTAAACACATCTTTGTACACCCAGTTAAATGATCAAACAGTTCTATTTCTAACTATTTAATTTGGCATGAGTTCATCATCATCATCATGTCGTGCCGCCAGCATGGATATCCCTGACCCTCTCTCGCCACTTCTCCCTATCGTTCATCGCCTCTGGCAGGTCTTCAGGGCTACATCCCGTATCCTCGCAGAACTGCTGTATGTATGTTCGAGCTTGTCGTCCAACTTTTGCTCGGCCATATGTGGCGGTCCATAGGAGTACATCACTTATGAGCTTGTTCCTACTTCTCCAGCAGTATCCTGCATATCTGGTTCGTCTAACTTGGATAGTTTCCGTGATGGGAAGTAGGTGACCGTATAGTTGGTGCCTTGTGGGGTGTTGCCGTCAGGACTTGTTCAATATTGCTCGCAACATTCTTGTGCAATTGCCGTCTAGCTTCTTCTCCAGCCGTTTTATTAGCGTCCAAGTAGTGCATCCATACAGCAGTATCGACACGACCGCTCCTTGGAAGAAACTGCGTTTCATTTTATCAGTCAGGTCTAACTTCCATATGATCGATAGCTTATCGATAGCTGTCCATGCCTTCGTTAGCTGCGTGTCGATGTCTTTTTCGGTTGTTGAGACACTGGTTCGAAGTATTGCAATTTATCACTTACAATTTATTTCAACATCAGTCATTTGTTTACACACAGTTAAATGATCAAACAGTTCTATTTCTAACAACTGAATTTAGCATTAGTCATTTATTTGTACTCAATTTTAATGTCAAACAGTTTATTTGACCCATAGATAGGATCCTATCAGGTGCTACCACTCCGGGCCAGAGTGGACCTGGGAGTGATGGCAATGAAGGGGTACTCTTCATTCCCCAAATCTCCATTATTCCTGGAGCTTCACTATGAAATTGTTTCGTGTCATATGTGAGACACTCGTTTGGGAGAGGGTCTTACCCCTCTGCAGAGATGCAGTTGGTGTATTCTACAGCTATATGATATCAAGTATTCCTATCTAATACAAATAATTTGCACATAGTTATATGATATCAAGTATTCCTATCTAATACAAATAATTTGCACACAGTTACATGATATCAAGTATTCCTATCTAATACAAATAATTTGCACATGGTTATATGATATCACGTATTCCTAATACAAATAATTTGCACATGGTTATATGATATCAAGTATTCCTATCTAATACAAATAATTTGCGTATAGTTATATGATATCAAGTATTCCTATCTAATACAAATAATTTGCGCACAGTTATATGATATCAAGTATTCCTATCTAATACAAATAATTTGCACACAGTTATATGATATCATCAAGTATTCCTATCTAATACAAATAATTTGCACACAGTTATATGATATCATCAAGTATTTCTATCTAATACAAATAATTTGCACACAGTTACATGATATCAAGTATTCCTATCTAATACAAATAATTTGCGCACAGTTATATGATATCATCAAGTATTCCTATCTAATACAAATAATTTGCACACAGTTATATGATATCATCAAGTATTCCTATCTAATACAAATAATTTGCACACAGTTATATGATATCAAGTATTCCCATCTAATACAAATAATTTTCACATAGTTATATGATATCAAGTACTCCCATCTAACATTTATAATTCTATTTAATAATCATTTGTTCGCTCGCAATTATATGGTTTCATGTATTCCCATCGAAAAAAAGAATTTTTTTTTCAAACAGATCAATTTGTCCATACATGGGACCCGATCAGTTATTACTACTCAATCTTAAAGGGAACCCGGGAGTTATGATAACAAAAGAGTATTCCACAATCCCCAGAGCTCCAGAAGATGTGCCTATAGGACTTACACTCTTATAATTTAAATTGGGCGGTATGCCACTTGTTCCCACAACAAAGATCGCGGACGCACACAAATATTCAGTCCTGGGAAACCATTGGCCAGGAGAACCACGTGACCTGCTTAAAACTACGTCCGCGTTTGAATTTCGTCCTGCGTTTTATGGAGCCGATTCCAAGACACGTATTTTCTATAAATACGTCGTCTTCAAACACTCTATCACTTTCCCCCAATTTCTATTGCAGCGCTAACACACTCTCTCCAGTGTGACTCTCTTATCCACCAACAGACGTCAAAAGCCAAAAATGGATAAGCCTCGCAGACATTCATTTCTTCAAAATACTTTGACTATGAGACTTTTTCCAGCCTTGGAAACACCGACTGTTTCAAACCACAGGAAGAAATGGACATTTTAAAATATGTAATCAACCTTAATAGGACGCTTTCATTATTTAACGTTTTCTGTAGTTTTAGTTGTGTGAGACACACACACACACACACACACAGGACTATTTTACTAACAATATAGAACTGTAGCAATATTTTAAATGTATCATTGCATGTTTTGTTATGAGTATAAATTTGAGAATTAATTTTTATTTATTGCGGACTTTTTGTCCTCATCTTAGTAGATTAAGAAGCCCCATCTCAAAATGATTCCAATTAAAGACAAGGATATAAATTTGTTTTGTTTGTCGCCTTGTTTTGAATGTTCCTTTTGTCCGCGCCGTTTCATATCTCCATTCATTTTCTTCATTTATTACATTTGTCTCCATGTGCCTATTTTACCTTTTTCTAAATGCCTTTTTCTAAACATACCACTAAGCAAAACATATACCGAAACTTTATCATTAAATTTTGGGGGACAAAGCATAACTACATAATAACAGCTCCCCCTACAAACCTCTCCATCGAATGCAGTTTGTTGTCATACCCAGAATTAGAATGGGGATTTTATTCCTGAAAGTAATTCCTGTTAAACCCCAAGTTTTGAAATGTTATAATAGTAAACAAATGACTGATGTTGAATTAAATTGTAAGTGATAAATTGCAATACTTGGAACCAGTGTCTCATCAACCGAAAAAGACATCGACACGCGGCTAAGATAACAAAGCAAATAGGGTTGACAGCTTTAGAAGAAAGAAAAACACAATGTTTGTTAATACAACAATTTTAATACCCTGGCTCCAAACTCCTTCAGGTTTCTAAGGTTGTAGCATGTCAAAGGTGATAATGAAGTGCTACTTTCTCAATGACTGTCTTGGTTTGGTTTGTTTAGGTTTTATGGCATATCAACCTTCGTAGGTTATTTAATGCCGAATCTATTTTTATACAAAGAAACAGTTCTATTTCAAACAATTCAGTTTAGTATGAGTACACAATTTAATTGTAAAAAACATTTCCATTTCAAGCTATTCAGTTTAGTCAAACAGTTCTATTTTAAACAATTCAGTTTAGCATAAATATAAATTTTGTTTACACGGAATTAAATGTCAAAACAGTTCTATTTAAAACAATTCAGTTTAGCATGCAAAAACAGTTCCATTTCAAATTATTCAGATTAGCATAATTATGCAGTTTAAATGTTAAAACAGTTCTATTATAAACAATTCAGTTTAGCATAAGTACGCATTTTAAAGGCAGTACACGTTTTAAATGTCAAAACTGTTCTATTTCAAACAATTCAGTTTAGCATAAGTACGCATTTCAAATGAATTACGCGTTTTAAATGTCAAAACAGTTCTATTTTAAACAATTCAGTTTAGCATAAGTACACATTTTAAATGAAGTACGCGTTTTAAATGTCAAAACTGTTTTATTCTAAACAATTCAGTTTAGCATAAGTACGCATTTTAAAGGAAGTACGCGTTTTAAATGTCAAAACAGTTCTATTTCAAACAATTCAGTTCAGCATAAGTACGCATTTTAAAGGAAGTACTCGTTTTAAATGTCAAAACTGTTCTATTTCAAACAATTCTGTTTAGCATAAGTACGCATTTTAAAGGAAGTACTCGTTTTAAATGTCAAAACTGTTCTATTTCAAACAATTCAGTTCAGCATAAGTACGCATTTTAAAGGAAGTACGCGTTTTAAATGTCAAAACTGTTCTATTTTGAACAATTCTGTTTAGCATAAGTACGCATTTTAAAGGAAGTACTCGTTTTAAATGTCAAAACTGTTCTATTTCAAACAATTCAGTTTAGCATAAGTACGCATTTTAAAGGAAGTACTCGTTTTAAATGTCAAAACTGTTCTATTTTGAACAATTCAGTTTAGCATAAGTACGCATTTTAAATGAATTACGCGTTTTAAATGTCAAAACTGTTCTATTTTAAACAATTCACTTCAGCATAAGTACGCATTTTAAATGAAGTACGCGTTTTGAATGTTAAAACTGTTCTATTTTAAACAATTCAGTTTAGAATAAGTACGCATTTTAAAGGAAGTACGCGTTTTAAATGTCAAAACAGTTCTATTTCAAACAATTCAGTTTAGCATAAGTACGCATTTTAAAGGAAGTACTCGTTTTAAATGTTAAAACTGTTCTATTTTAAACAATTCAGTTTAGCATAAGTACACATTTTAAATGAATTACGCATTTTAAATGTCAAAACTGTTCTATTTTAAACAATTCAGTTTAGCATAAGTACGCATTTTAAAGGAAGTACTCGTTTTAAATGTTAAAACTGTTCTATTTTAAACAATTCAGTTTAGCATAAGTACACATTTTAAATGAATTACGCATTTTAAATGTCAAAACTGTTCTATTTTAAACAATTCAGTTTAGCATAAGTACGCATTTTAAAGGAAGTACTCGTTTTAAATGTCAAAACTGTTCTATTTCAAACAATTCAAAGTGATCTTTAAATGTTAGGGTTTGTTTTGTTTTGTTTTTTCAAAAATGATTTCAAAAGATTTGAGTTTTTTTTCTTTTTTTTTCCGGTGTCAAGTGTCAGACTCAGTGTGGTCAAATTTACTGGAGGTGAAAAGGGAATTCGAGTCTTTTCTTTTTTTTTTTTTTTTTTCAAAAGTAGAATTTGTAGAGAAGAGAAAAATGTCGTATTTTGGTTTGGCGCGCAATTTATTTCGACACTTAATTTCAACCAATCAGGATGACTTATCCTATTCAGCCCGGACCTTCATTTCCGTCCACCAAATCTTGTAAGCTGCCAAACACACTCTCTTTGGCTGGAGAACGCCGACCAGTGCAGACGTCACACTGGCCGTTCTTCAATAGCGATGCTTTTTAGCTGGACAACGCCGCCCAGTGCAGACATGTCACTGCAGCTTTAATATACCAGCAGCAGCAACATGGACAAACGAGGGAAACCATCTAATTTATGGATTCCTTACGAGGAATCCCAGTTGAATATAAATTAGATGCATTCAACATGCCTCGTACAGGCACAACTTTATGTCACCCCAAAATTGGCTATGTCGATCTGAGCGTAATCCCGCTCTCGACACGCATGGAGATAACGCCTACTCTCCCCAAATACCAGACACGAAACTCACGGTGACATCCAAAGTTCAATTCCTACAACTGCATGTCTTTCGTAAAAATGCAAAAAACACAATCCCTCACACGTCCGACGACACACGCTGCCATCTCAACCTTCTCAACATCTCATAACGCCATTTCGTCTCAATACTCACAACCCTTCACGAGTCTTGCAGCACCAAAAGCAAACCCATATTCCATGCTGCAAATAAAAACCTTATTCATAAAAACACCTTTCGACTATCGCCATCTTACTTCTTCTTCCTCCACCTTTTATTTCTAAACAACTATTAGCGAGGGACCTTACAACACTCAGCGAGGAAACAACACAACGTAAACACACATACGTTACACACTCTTCCTCGCTAACAACAAACTTTCCCTTGCTACTAACAAACCATTTAATCTCCAGCTAAAATCATCCTACCAAAACTCTGGCTACAAAATGGTTCCCCCTCGCTAAACAATAATAACCATTTCAAATACGGCTAAAAATTCAAAATGTTGCTTCTTTTCTCGGTGTCAAGTGACAACCTTAATAGCCAAATTTTCAGCCCTTTTTTTGTGTGTCACGCCTGAACCTCAACCAATTCACAATTTGTATAATTATTTTGCAAATCATAACAATTAGACGGACAAAATATGCATAAAAGGTAGTAGCAAGGAAAACTGGACACGACACTTCAACAAAACGATGTATTCTGTAACAGAAAGAAACTTAAATTTTTGTTTGGCGCGTAATTTAATTTTACCGTTAGAGTCGCCGAACATTTTCACCCAATCGGGATGACTTGTCCTATTCAGCCCGAACAATATTTCCTAGCAGCACCAAAAATTGAAGAAAACCCGCGAATCTCTCTATCTCGGTCAGAAATCCTCAACGGGAACGGGCGTCTTGACGTCTGTTCCTGAATAGCAGCATCAACCATTATGAGGAGAGCCATCTAGTTTATAGATCTTTTGGGTCTATTCTTCTAGACCAAGGGATTCTAGTTAAAAACAAATTAGATGATACACTTATAACAACTTCCTACCTTTCTTTACTACGAGGCTCGCAGCATACCAGCGTAAACCACTTACTTCATGCTGCCATTAAAACCTTCCATCAAAAACCTAACGACGTCTTCGTTCTTCTTCACCACCTTGATTTTCCATCAACATTTAGCGAGGGGATAACAACCAACGAAATACCAACGCAACCAACGTAAAACCAACTTAAACCTTAAACCAAAAACCTAAAAACCCTACAATAATACTACTAATAATAATGTTATCCCCATCGCTATAAATGGCGAACTTCAAACTTGTGAGAACACGCAACCACATATAAAAACAAATTAAATATACCACTACCAAAAATGGAAATTAAATATCAAAAACACAATATAACCTCCGACAATTCATAACAATAACAAGGAAAACAGGACACGACACTTCAACAAAACGATGTATTTATAACAATATTAAGTACAAGCGTAATACAAAGGGTAATGTGTAAAATATAATGAAAAGTGTAGGTTGTTAAGGAATTGTTAAGTGAACTTAATTGGTCGCAAAATAAACTCCCTGCGAATTTATCTTGTCACTTAGGATGTTAAGTGTCTCTTGCTTCTTTGTGATTTGACTTTACTTAGTCGGCGGCTCTTATAAGTCGCTGGCGTGTTTATCATAGCCGTCTCGTCTATTATACCCAAAATATCCGGTTTAGCAAAAACACTGAGTGACCCGTGATGTCAGACAACAAAACATCGTACGTATGTCTTGAGTGAAATTCAGTTATGAACAACCGAACTATTTTTTGAAAGGAGTTAATTCTGCTACCCTTTCAGAGACAAAATTTTTATCACCAGATAAAATATATTATATTTAAAATTTCCTCTTCAAAGTATAATGAAGTATCTCATTATCACTTATATCTAATAAGGGGACATCCTGTTCACAGAAATACTTCTCTCGACCAGCAGAGTAGCATTGGCTAACGCTATATAAACACACACAGGCAGCAACCAAAAGTTTATGGGGGCAGCCGGGTTTGGCCCGAAGGAGAGGAATTTGTTATCTCTCACAGCAGCATGGGGTCTGCGTCCTCATCACCAAACCAAGCTGCTGAATGTGGGGTTTCTGTCCTTACCACCAACCGAAGTAGAAGACGTAAAATCCAACCAATCACAGCCGCGAACCCAGGTCAACCAACCAGACCTATAACTGCCTTTTTTTTTATTTAAACAGCTCTTCTCAGACCTAACCACAGAAAGTCTCACCATCCTCAATACCTCTTCTTAGAGCTAACTTCAGAAAGTCTTTTGAGATCATTTTTAGTCTCCTCACAACACCTTCCTGGCAGATACCATGAGATAACGACGCAGCAGCCAGCACCAACTGCAGACCAGCACCAGTTTAACCCAACAGCTGTTCCCGCGCAATCAAGCTACCAGCACCAACTGCAGACCAGCACTAGCTCAACCCAGCAGCCATTCCTTCATGACCAAGCCCTTACATCACCTAATCCACGAGCGACCCATTACTTGGACTAGCATCAACACTTGAAGCCAAATCGAACCCCCCCCCCGGTTAAACCAAAGATTGAACAAACCGGGACATCGATCACACAGCCTTTGCAACCAACATCTGCAGCTACTAGTTCACGAGGGATTCACTGCTCAGACTAACTCTAACACTTCAAGGCGACTTTGACCCCTCCCCAGTTAACTAAAGTACTATACAACTGGGACATCAATCATCCAGCCTTTGCAACCAATGCGTCCACATCATTGACCATCTCTAACAACATCTACAACCTGACCATTCAGCAACACCTAATATCTGTACCAAGCACAGAGACCATCATCACCTGCTAGACGCACTGTCGCCAAAAACTGATGGACAGCTGAGTCTAAGACTTTCTGCAACACAGACTTTCAATACCCGACAGACAACACTGAATCACGATTTCTATACCTATACACCATTTGTGTAAGATTTGCTCAATAAAACCAGAATTTAGATTTATCCACTTGCCTCTGTCATTTGTCCAGTCCTTTGTCAATCAATAACAACGACCAACTAATACCTATTCGCGGGATCGACGCATTCACATATACCGGCCCCACAACATGTTAAAATGTTTTACTTGAACGATCTGCAGCGTGTAGAAAGAGGGCGATAGTTCTCAGTATTTGTATTTGTACCCCAAAACAAATCCTAATCTCATATGTCTTGTGTGTCTGATTGGTTGCCGATAATGGCTCTTGACCAATCACACGAGATCTTATCAGGAGATGTTTGAGGGATTGTAAATGTGGGGTTTCATATGTTATTTCTTTTAATGGATAGGTCTTTTTTTCTTTTGGTTGCCAGTTGGAGCACATGTGTCCGCTAGGCCTCTGGTTGAGCAGCACATGATGTTTCCTTTTTGTAGCAGTATCTGCTGAATACACTGACTGACTACAGACATACATGGTGGACCCTCAAACCTCCTATACCCCATATAAACGATTCATAATTTGTCAAAATGATTCCTGAAATTTCTAATGCCTCAGTTGGTAAAAATCTGTAGCAGAAAGAATTTCAAACCATTATTCAGTGCGGGAATTGTTTAGCCATTGGAATATTGAAATCATACATTTCATCCAATGAGAACGACACATGCCATTCTGCCCGGGCACACCTCACCGGGCACCATAAAAGGCAGTGCTAACCACGCTCGTCCTCTCTTTTCTTTTTTCATGCCTCTTGGTTGGCAGAAGGTAAGACCAGCCGATACTAGAGATAACATTTCTCTCTCCAACTCGGGACAATTCCAACAGCAGACAAGGACTATCCATCTTGAGAGAGCACACTTCAACATTTGTTCCTCTGCATACCTTAGGAGACCATTTCCTGGTCAATTATTTCTCCCTCCTAAACTATTTGGACCCGAAGCTTCTGGCTAAGCACTAAACTCCCGCATAGCCATTTACAAATGATTGCCCATTCTATTCAACTTGCGGCATAAGGAAAATTTCCTCTCAAGCAGTCATTAAACAACTAGATTGAAAGCCATCAGTATCTACGCGTTCATTATTTGTTTCCTTTCTATAAAAATAACAAGAGACAACAGAACGATACTACGTCAGTTACCATTTATGCCAAAATGGTAATATCATCTGCCCTCTTGGTATACAGCTATTTCTACCGACTCAAGAAAACATCCCTCCCACAAAATAGTTGTAAACCCCGAAAATAAAAATTGAGTTTGAAAGTATCCCTATTTCTTTCCTTTCCATCATTCATTCGTTTGCAACTTCCACAAACAAAAAGAAGATAAAAAGTGAATGGAGATAAGAAGAAAAAGTCAGTTACCAACATCAAAATCTTCCCAACACCCCCAACCTCTTTATTCCCAATAAATATGAATATACAATGAACATGATCCCCTAAACATAAAACACTCTAGGTTGACATGCTATTAAATTCAGTCAATCTAATCTAATCTTAATCTTATAATTCATCATATGTTTGTCTGTCCATACCGCTAAGTTGCAGTCATTTTTACCCCGATATTTAACTAAACTTTCAGGAATTATTAAATTCATACCTTAAAAGGCTTTAAACTATACTAAGATATCCTGCTCAGACTTGTTTTTCAATGAGATCTGTCTCTCATCCTCTATATCTTTGTTATCATAATGAGAAGCAACTGACTCCATCTCTCCCTATGAGCCCTTCGACTCTCATGGCCAGGTATCAAGTCACTAAAAGGGAATTAAGTTCAATTCAATGATCGTTTGATTTTTTAAAAAAAGGTTTATAAACCCATTTTTTTAAAAAAATTCAAGTTAATACTGTGGGGTTCCGACTGAAGGTCAAGGACAAAGGGCAAAGCTGTGTTGCCGTTTGATATCTGACTCCATTATTAGGTTATTTCATTTTACCCCACGTTAGCTAGTCGGAATAACGCCTTGCCCAAGAAAGGCCCAAAAAGAATTATACAAAAGAAGACAGTAACAGATAGGAGACGAAGACGTTTCTTTTATATTTTCCTTTATTTCCTGGGTTCAACAACCATTCCATGGGTGGGAAGTTTTCCCTGAATACAATTGAAATGGTTGAATCCCCTAGTTAAGGTGTCTAAAAATACGTTAATCGTTTCTTGCATATGCTAGTGCTCATTTGGTATTTAAAGCTTCCATAAGGGTTAGTTTCCTTTGAAAGTTTGTCAAAGTCCAGTTGTTTTAGTTCGTAGTTCCATTTCGTAGTCTTTTATATTCCAGCATACCGTTAACCTAGAGAGAGATGCTACTGGGTGAAAGGGACTGACCAACGCCTAGTCCAAGGACTTATGCGTGGCGCCCAGACAGAAATGAAGTTATCAAATCGCCGGTCACTGCTTGAAAGAGAAAGAGCCTGTTCCCCCTGTCGAGAGGTTTCTTTTTTCTTTACGCATGCGTCATCCCATTTCTTATCAGGAACCTCTGGGAGTTTCTACAAATTTAATAGTTTTCTTTCTTTTTTTTTAAATTCAATTTAAATTTTTTTATTTTATTTATTTATTCGTTCCCTACAATACTACTCTTACAATTCTAGAAAATAATAATTTAAAATATTAATTCCAAGGAGACTTTCACGGGTATCTGAAATCTGTTTGTTTCATGTACGCCCTAACATAGAAAATATTTCTTGAAACATTAACTTAATGTTTCTATGACTTAATTTTTTTTAAAAAGTATAATATAATATTATTCTTCGGTTAAAATTACTTTTATAAGCTAAAATGTATAAGGGTTTTTTAAAAATATAATTTTGAAATTATGTACAAAATGCTCCAAAATATTTTTGTTGCTTCTTAAACAACTGGAAACAAACCGTAAGAGATTTTTTTAAATATCAATATTAGAAACAGTCAGATGCAGTTTTAATATTAAAGGGAGACAACTTGTACTTTCTTGATAGACACCGGAAAGCGCGCCATTTATTATCATTTAGTTGTCTTCCTTGACTAAAGAAAACAAGTCCTGGGCTTGTTACGTTGTTGTCATTTTTGGATTCTTTCTTTTTTTCTTTTTTTTTTTTAATTAACAAAATCTGGATTTTTTGAGATCGAATTGAGCTCTATGGCAACGGCTTTGGATATTCTCCTTACTTGTCATCTCTGTTTGGAGAGAATTGACACTCAACATAGAATGCTGCCCTGTCGACATTCTTTTTGCGAAGGGTGCATCGTAGATCATTTCGAAAAGAAATTTCACCAAACCAAGATAAAAACTCTTTCTTCTGTCCCCGACCAAAAATGTCCGATCTGTTCGGTTTCTCTCTCAATTTTCAATATGCAAATTGAAAATGTCGAAGAGAGACTGCAAGAAGCTATGAAACATTTGAACATCGACGAAAACATCACACACTTGTTGAAACTTGCGTATGAACAACAACAACAAAAACAAGAACAGGAATATCGTCAAGAGCAGGATTACGAGCCCGGGGGTGAAATGTCTGAAAAGAAATGTGGACCCTGTGACAAGAAGAACAAAAATGTCTCGGCTACCGATTACTGCGGAGAATGTGATAAGTATTTTTGCGAAAATTGCTTGACGTGTCACGAAGATCTTTTCTCTGACCACGTTGTTGTCTCTAGTTCTGTGCTTGTAAATGGTCTCCTAGGTGATGTTAGTGACGATGTTGATGGCGTGGGGACTGAAAAATCAGTTCAGGGGTGTCCCTCGTGTCCTGTCCATCAGCTCCCAGAAAAATATTTTTGTAAAAACTGTTGTGAGAACCTGTGTGCTTCGTGTTGTCAGGATCACTCGACGTGTGACCCGCCCGTTCTGCTTGATTTTTATCTCGTTAACGAAGAGAGACAAAAAGCTGAACGTTTATTGCAAAAGACAAACCAGCTACTGCGTGACATTGATAAATTTGCCGACAAGACAAGAAAAAGAATGAAAGAATTAAACAACCATTGTCGGGAGAAGAAGGAAGAAATTTTGACCCGGGTTGAGAGGGTCACATCAGCCCTCAGGGAACAGGCGTGGCAGGTTGTAGCCGATTTAGAAACAGCAAAAAAAGTGCAAAATTCCTTGTTGAATAAAAAGTTAATTTTCTGTGATGGTGTCAAAGAGCAAGTAAGGGATTTAAAAAGAGAATACTCAGAAATAAAATCAACCCGAGGCAATGGTGGTTATCTTTTGTCGTGTTTTAAAGATATGGATCTAAAGTGGACAAGACTCGACTATGAAACAAAGAGGGAAATGGCCACAGGATCTGATGTCGACATTCAGGTCCATTACAGTGAAGATTTTATGGTCATTTTAGGGAAGCTGGCTTCTCTTAGACTTGGTCACCTTGAATTTGTATCTAATATAGAACCACAGTATTTGTTACCAGACCGTTTTCGACTTGTAGATGTCGCTACACAATGTGATCTCAGTACTGCAGATATTGGGACGCAGTACCATTTTTTGGATGATATTTTACCAATGCCCAAACTGACCCAAGTAAAAGACTCTTTACTCGAAGAGATTGCAATCGATATTTCTGGGATTACTTTAACAGATGATGGACATGTGTTTATGTGCTATTTTTGGGAAAAAATGGTATTTGTCTATAACACTGAGGGTGTATTCCAATCACAGTGCAAAATTCCTGGCCACCCCTATGATATCTGCAATCTGTCAGAGACAACATTTATTGTAGCATTACCTGATCTGTGTCGTATATTGTTCCTTGAAGGTTCAGAAGACAGAAAAACATTAAATGAGACAAAGTCAGTGTCAACTCATCGAAAAGAATACGTGTCTATCTGTAAAGTGGGTGACACAATATTAGTTTGTGACACTCACACTAATGTGGATATGCTGAGTCCAGAAGGAGTTATCCTGTCTTCGATACTCTCAGAAAGACCCAGGAATGATGGGCTCCATAAAATTATTCCTGGGATCTCTGAAACATTCTGGTTACTAGATAGAAGTGTTGCTATAATTTCTTGCTACCGTCTAGAAGGTACGCTGCTTGTATCTCACCTCCCCACTCAAGATGGATCTGTTTGTTCGACTGATGATATTTGCTTTGATGATAGTGGTTACATGTACTGCTGTAACAAAGGGAAAGTGTTTTGTATTACGCCACAGGAAACTGTCAGTATTTTATGGAAATTTGATTGTAAATTTCTCAAGCCCTCACGGCTATTGCTCACTTCGAAACAAGATCAGTTACTGCTTGTCTGCAAAAATGGGCAGAAATATCGGATCATTACCTTCCAAATATCAAAATTACCTGAACAGTCCTAAATTTATATTAAAAAATACTCTCTGCACCGTCACAGACAAAAATTACTAGGGTGAGTCAAAAGTTTTGCAATATTTTAGTAATATGTGACACTATTTGGCAGCTCCAGATGTGTTCGTGAAAGTGACAAACCATGCTTGCCTGATACTCTCTAAGTGCTGCTTGCTTGATTGGCCTCTATGGCTTAGAGCACAGCTTCAAAATCCACAGTTTTAGGCCTATCTGACTTTGCCTGATTGTCTAGGTTTTTACAACCTTTGCAAAATTTCTTGAATCGTCAAGTTATTTTACTGTGATCAACTACAGCCCTTCTTTTGCACGAAAAATATTTTTGGTTTCTTCCACAATGTTATGACCCAGTTTGAATTTGAAAAGCCTAAATTCCCAAATTAGATTACATTGCATGTTCATATGTATGATTTTCAAATCACATGTCTGCACACCAATTATCACTATACTACCGACCACAGTGGGGTACCTTTCCATCGATTGAACTACTTTGGTCATATGCACCAGAAACTAGCCCGTACTGATATATATATATCAAAACTTTTGACTCACTCAAGTAGTTAAAAATTGTACACTTTTCAATCAAAAGGAAGATCTTGTATGAATCTTACTCAAATATTTGAAAATTCTTGCATTATGGCAACCATGATGTGTTCATTTTTGTCCCAGTAATTGGGGTTATGAAAGTTCATCATCACAAACTGAAACGAAAAAAAAAATTATTCATATCATGACAAAAACCTCTTTCCTCAAGTGTTCAATTTGCTCAATCATATTTTTTTTATATTCATACAAGCAGGGATAGAGATTGCGTATGAATAAACATATATGAAGTTAAAAACAGCAATATATATTTAATGTTCTATCGCAGTAAATACTTGCATCTGAATAACCACCTACATCCAAAATTGAATCAGACCTAACAAAATAATTTTTGTCTGAATTTCTGAGATGAGGCATTATAATTAGCCACTTATGTACTTGCACTAGAATCCTCATCTTGATTAAAGTTATAACATTTTGGCTGCTCTACTCTCCAGCCTTTTTCATGAGTTCATTATAGTCAGTAACCTTCAGAGAATTTCAAATCAAACCCTTTATTCAATCTATGGGCATAGACTAGGTCTTCTTGTTCTTATAGGTACCTCATAAAGGGCAATGTTTATGGAGTTGAGCTATTTTTAGCACTACCCAGAAGTGTCTCTGCTTTAATAAAAATCCTTGTGTCAAACATCTTTTTAGGAAGTTTAACCTTTAACAAAACATATTATAAATGTGTTTAGATTTTTAGATGAAAATCCTCTTGAAATATGATATGGAACTTTAACCCTTTCAATCCAACCTTTGCACAAATTGTCTCCCCCATCCCCACCTATTGTGTTCATCAGGCTTTCAATATGCTTTACTCTTTAGATCCAATGTGTTTTTTGTTTTTTTAAATAAGAGGATTTTTTTTTAGGTTGAGGATAAAAATGTCCCAAGAATTTTATTGCATAATAAATAATTGGAATTATTTACTGAATTTATACACAGGGTGATTATATAAAACATTCCTTGACTTCAAACATGTAAAGATTGTAACTTTACTGGAATATTCTTGCACATTGGTGGCTGCGATTGCATGATCTCATAAAGTTTCACTTTAGTGGTGGGAGGTGTGCACAAAGATTCTGCTTGTGAAAAAAAAACAAAATGTCTTGAGTTAATGTATGTGATACCACCAAATTTATTAATATATTTCAGTAAATTTTGGTGCTTTAAGTTCTTAAAATCAAAGAGTGTTTGTATGCTCACCCGGTATATATATATATATATATATACACACACACACAAATTAACAACAAACTTCATGCTATTCAGACGCTTTCAATATACAGTTCTCTTTAGATCTAATGTGTGTTTAAACAAAAAGTAACCTTTCTAGGGGAGGACAAAAATATCCCTACAATTTTGTTACATAAATAACTCAGATTATTCACAAAATTTGTACATACTTTTATATATATATATATATATATATATATATATGTATACACAGCCAAATATATATATATATAAAATTTGCATATACTTATATATATATATATATATATACTCACACACAGCCAAATATATATATATATAAAATTTGTATATACTTATATATATATATATATACTCACACACAGCCAAATATATATATATATATATAATTTGTATATACTTTAACACTTGAATAGTATTAGATTCATTATCAATTTGGCTATGTGTAAGTATATATATATATAAATATATTTTTTTTTTTTCATCATACAACGTGTGAAAGCACGTGCAATACCCTAACCTCATCAGCCGCCAACCAGTGTTATTACCCTGATTGGCGGCTGATGAGGTTAGTGTATTGCACGTGCTTCCACACGTTGTAAGATGAAAATATGTATATATATATACTCACACATAGCCAAATTGATAATGAATCTAATACTATTCAAGTGTTAAAGAAAGTCATAGCATTTTATCTAAAAGATTGTATTAGCATATTCAATCCTGTTCTATCAATTTTTGACCAAACATATATGAAAATGTTTTTGGGGAATCTCGGGTGGTGTAATGGTTAGCAAGATAGACTAGCAAACCTTCATGAGTGACTTTGAGTCTCATTAGGTGCTCCATTCATTCGGCCTTGTGCCACATCAAGGAAAAAAGCTTAGTAAATTACTATATGTAAAGGTTTTCATCTTCCCACATGTTATGTTCTTGACAGTGTTTGTTGTCAGATAATGCTTATATTTTCTTTTGATGTATTTGCTCACATATAGAGTCAACACTAATGTGGAAATTTTAGAAAAAAAATTATATTTAAGCAAATAATTTGTTCCTTTTAATGGGTCAATCCCACCAAACGCCCCTTCTTACTACGTTACAAAAGAAAGAAAAATGGAACACTATTCTGTAATTAGAATGTAATAGTTTATCATCATGTCGTGCTGCTAGCATGGATTTCCCAGACTCTCTCTCTCTCTCACTATTTGTCTCTATCATCCATTGCTTCAGTCAGGTCTTCTAGACTACATCCTGTGTTCGTACAGAGTTGTTGTTGATAAGTTCTAGTTGGTTGACCAACACTTGCACATCCATATGTTTGTCTTTACTTCTCCAGCAGTGTCCGCATGTCTTGTTCGCCTTATTTGGATGGTTTTAGAGTTGGGAGATGAGGTAAAAATGCAAACATCAAAAGATTACCATGACTTTTATTCAAACATTTAATATTGAACAAATGTATTAGTTATCTTATTTAAATGCTGCCTATTTGGAGATTAAAACAAATGATATGAGTGGCTGGGTAGGAACAGTAATCCAATTGGAATTGTGCAAACAAATTGGATTGGAAATAGTATTCAGATTTCTTAGATGCAGTATTGCTTTTTATAATAACGTTCAATTTATTATTTTATAAAATAGCATTGCTATAGATTGGTAATTTTTTTTTCTACATGTAGTTGCATACGCTATAACCCTCTTTATAAGTTGCTAATTAGGTTTGATATCATAGTTTCAGTGGCTAAGGCTGTATTGCTATCCCTGTATCAAGTTTATATTATACTATATCATTAATGTGAAAATAAGAGACAAAGAGATGCACTACACTATAGATAATATAAAATAATATCCTATACAGTGGCCAAAGCTGCCACCACTGGCAGCTTCGGCTACTGGACAGGCTATTATTTCCACATTATTCATGAAGTATAATATAAACTTCTTGTGAGATTTGAACTGACATTGCTTGTTCTGTATTTACTATACAAATACACACTGCATTTTATTGTAGTACACATTTACTAAACTTTGCTTAGCTTTGACACTAGGACAGATTTATAGGGCATTAACTAACTCACTAACAATGGTCTATGAGACTTGCTTTTTAACCATTATACTATTTGAGGCACCTCCACATTTTATTATTATAGATGAAATGCCATCTTTCCTGTAATAATTACATTGGCATATAAATTTTGTACATTAGATGGTAACATCTATCAAGGAACAGATGTTGTGTTTGATATTTTGAAACTGTTGATATTGCTGTTTTTACAAGGAGCTGAACGTAAGGTTGTGTTTCATTAGGCCTCTCAGCCTGCAGTGTTAAGCTCTAACCACTTACCAATATCTGTAAATTTTGGGTTAGTAATAATGGTTATTATCAAAAGTATTGTGATTGTCAATTATAATGCTAAACATTTGATGACAAAGCTTTTCTTCTATATTCTTTAAACCCAACTCAAATGAACAGTATTACTTGTGCTGAAAAATACAATAACGTTTCCCCATTATTTACTTGTCCAATTTCTCTGACCGGCTGTAAAGAATGCAATTGTTTTTATAAAATGATATTAATCCATTGTTTACCAAATGACATTGTTGATAGTAACAAAAAAAAAACAAAAAAAAAAAGAAGCAACACCTCACCCACAACCCCTGCAAAACAAAAGGAGTTTGGCCGACCTGATATATGGAGGGTCTTTCTGTAAGCAATGCCTTCTACGTATTTCAATGGGAACTACAATGAATACAGGAGGCATAGTTAGTCTAACTGTTGTTAAAATGAGAAATGGAGTTGACAACTTGAGTTCAAATCCTGGACAAGGCTGTTTGGATTTTACTTTGCGTTAATGCCCTTTGGAAAGGCATAAATTCATCTGTTTTTCCTCTCCCAGCTTTGGATAAATAGCTGAGCAGACTGGTTCTTTAGTCTTTGTTAAGCAACCAGTCTAGGAAAAGGAAAAAAAACTAAATTGATCTTGTGTCACATCCTGTCTGATCATCGGCTGAAAGAGTTCATAGGCTGACCAAAATACTCAGGAAATGTTACCAAATCTGTTTTATTTTTCAACATGATCCTCCTTGTGGTCCACATACTTCTTCTATTGGTGTTACAGTGCTTGGATCCCATTAGTCAAAAAAAGTCATAACAGCAGACATGATGTCATCATTCGAACTTTTCTGCCTTCCCTCGTACATACAACAGATAAAGGGAACACCATAACACTTTTGGTTAGAGCAAGTTTTCTGCTATTATTTTACCTCATAATCACAACCATTGTTTATATTCTTTCACTTGTGATCAATAAGAGCCTGAGTGTTGTGCTCATAAAAATTACAGCTTTTCTTTCACTGCAGACATGATGGCATTGTGAAAAAAAAACAAACTCTTGGCTGATTTGATCAAAGCACTTTTCATTTTTGCTGTGTTAAACATGGCTTGTCACTCACTCACTGTTTCCACTCCTAAAATTCATTACCCATTGCCTAACAGTACTCACTTTCACCGTTTTGTCTCTGTAAATATCCTCAAATGTTGATGCATGTCAGTGTATGCAAACTTTTTTTTGCATTGCACACACACACACACACACACACACACACACACACACACCTGTTTTCATGTCTAAGACCATTTTGCAAAACCACCTTTCAGCCACTATTGGTAAGAAGGTTCAACCTCTACTGCAATCTCACCAATGTCTAATGTTGTGGGACAAGATAATGATAAAGATATTACTTTCAGAGTGACTCTCTTATATGTGCAGCTTGCAGAGTCTTGTTCATTGTTTGCAAAAATGCATAACCAGTTATATGGAAAATTTAGTATTTTGTAGCTGAAAACTTGCTCTATCTAATGATGTTGTTTTGTCCCCTATATCTCTCTTGTAGATTCTGTGGGAATAAATAAGAGGCATTGCTTTTAGAGTTCCTTTTGTAATTTGTCTAAGAGTAGTAAGATATTCACAGCTACCAACATTTGTTGCACCAAAACTTTCTAATTCACACACACATACACAGCAAAAAAAAAAAATACAAATTTGTTTGTTTAATTCTTTATTTCCCATTCTTAATGGGTCAAAAAAAATAATGTGATAACTTTGAAATGTTCTTTGCTCTAAATACTGAAGTTTTGATCAAAAAACCCTCCAATTCAACATGGCTGCCATTATCTTCTGCCAGCAGCCCACATATGATCTGTTGTTTTTTTTTCTTCTTTTTACTCAATTTCTTGTTTGCATTTACTTGTTGAAATATTTTGTCACATGGTCTTCCCAAGTGAAATATTAAACTGCTTGATATTTCTCGAGGCTTTCATTGAAATCCTTTTAGAAAGTCCTGTCATTGTCCTGGTTAAAACAACTTTCAGTGTTGACTAGATGATCTGTGAACCTGTTGGGTTCCTGTTCTAATAGTGGTCCATGATGATATTGATTCTTCTATTCAGGAAGAAGTGAAGGATTCTAATTAGCATTTCATAGTTATTTTCATTATATTGCGAATTTGGATAATTATAATGGATGTTAAGCAAAAACTCAGGCCCTGTTAGAAATTGGATTGGAAATTGTTTTATTCTCTAAGTTATAACATTTTCAGTGAATTTCTCTGATAAAACTTTTGCTATGATATTCCATTTTTGTTGGGCTATGGTTATATATATATATATATATATATGGTTTCAATCAACTTATAATAATAGCTTGTAAGAAATTATAACATCAATAACTAATCTTAATACAGATAATTTCCAAACATATGGTTTCAAGTATTCCTATCAAATACTAATTTCCTAGCAATTCTATGCTTCAAGTAACTATTCCTATCTTAAGAATTATTTACTCCTGGATCCACTCTGTTACTGTTCCATCTATGGATCAAATAGATATCTTTAACAAATTTTAGTATTCAATATGAATATTTGATGCTATACAACTGCAAATTATTTGTATCAAGAATAGTTAATTGAACTTATAATCATTTACTAAAGATTATTATCAGGTACTCTAGACCATATAACTTTATGCAAACAAATGACTAATATTGAACAGAAATAATTACTTGAAAACATGATTATTAATATTAGATAAAAATACTTGAAACCATACAACTGTGTGCAAATTATTTGTATGAGATAGTTTTATGATATCAAGTATTCCTATGTGCAAAAAATTCTTGAACAACACAAAAAAATGTAAATATGAACATACAATGAAATGAATTCTTTAAGACAAATCTACTGATCTTTTATCATATTGGTTTCACATTGGCCTAGTGGGTAGAGTGTTCGCCAATGGTCCGAGAGACCCGGGTTCAATCCAAGGTCGCGTCATACCAAAGACTTTAAAAATGGTACTTGATACCTTCCTGCTTAACACTCAACAATATAAGATATGTATCAAGGGTAAAGTGGAGCAATCCAGGGAAAGTATTGGCGCTCTTCCCTACACCTCGGTGTAGTAGCTATTGAAAAGAGAGCCTTCTGGTTGCCCTCGACTTGGGAGGCCAACTTTACTTTACTTGAAAATAATCTACGGAGTCCCCCATGGCATATTACATTCACTTTTGGACTAATACTCTTGGGAAAGGTATGAACTCTTTATCCTCCTAGCCAAGGGTTCTTCTTCAAGAATGGGTTTGGCATTAAATAACCCACAAAGGCTGATATGCCATTAAACAAAGAAACAAAACCTAACCAAAAATATTGTAGTACTATTGTACTATTAATGTAGTTCAATTTCTTTGTTATAGAAACAACATTCAATGCTCTTTAAACATATCAAAAGTCTCTGCTTACTACAACAACTGGATTTTTTTTACGTAATAGAATTTTAAATAAATAATAAACTCACAAATGGAAAGTTTTCATTGCTACAGATTTTAAAAAATAATATTTTTGTTCAAAACTAGAAAACAACATTTTTAGGCTGTTACTTTCTATTTTTCTTCTGAATAAAATAAATTTTTATACATAAAAACTAACTTATGAATGATACTACTGGCAACTTTGGCATTTCACTAAATAAAAATAACTGATTTTTATGGTATCCGTCAATGGAGCTTTCTTAACAGAAACAATATTCAAAACAGTTTAACTAAAACGAGATTTAAAAATGTTCTTTTTGTAATTCCAATTTTTTTCATAGATAATAATTAGTGTATATTACTGTTAATTACTTTTCACTCAGAATATCAGTCTATAACAATGAGGAACAATGCAGATCATAAATATTAAACGCTTATCTTTTAAAATTATTTGCTATTGTAGAAATGATAATTCTTCTCCTCTCCAAGTGATTTTTGATGAAAATCAAGTAAAAAAAATTAAAAGATGAAAGAAAATACAGGTAAAAATATTTTTAATTATAATAAAAAATACAATATGAAACTTGAAATTAAGTTCTTTGAATATTCATCAAAAGATAATTAACATTGAATCAGTTAGCAAAAAATCTGTGTCGGCACCTCACCCTCTACTCATTAAACATCAAAGTCCACTCCCTTTTACCTCTAAAGTTGCTCCAGGAGTTTCAAGTCTCAATATTAAATTCCAATTTTTTGATTCGTCAAATATTTTAATTCTTAGAATTTTAGTTTCTCATTTGAATTTATAATTTATGCTGTTTATTTTTGGCAGCATCTCGACTTCTGATTTTCAAAAAGTATTTTTTTTTTTTTTTAATAATTTCTTACGTTCAATTTTTTTAGTTGTTATTTATCACAACTTGGAATGTCAATCTATGACGACAAAGATGAGAAATGCTAAGAGCTTATCCTTAACTATTATCAATCGATGCTGCTATTCTTCACTGCTGTAGACATGATGACCTTTCCCACCCTAAAATGAGTTTTGATAAAAAGTAACTAAAGAACTGAAAAATGAAAGAAAATATAATTTAATTATAAAAATAAAATTCAGTATTCAATAAGAATTGAAATATAAAAATAAATTTAATTATTAAAAATTATTATTCAAGATGTATTGAATTATAAAAACAAAATCTGATATTCAAGAAGTATTGAATTATGAAAATAAAATTTGATATTTAAGAGGTGTTGAATCATAAAAATTTAATAGTCAGAAAATATTGAATTAAAAAATAAAATTTTTTTATTCAAGAAGCATTGTAATATGAAATTAAAATTATGAAAATAAGATTTAATATTCAAGAAGTATTGAATTATAAAGATAAGATTTAATATTCCAAGAGTATTGAATCACGAAAATAAAATTTGATATTTAAGAGGTGTTGGATCATAAAAATTTGATTTTCAAAAAGCATTGAAACAGAAAAATAAGGCTGAATATTGAAGTATATTGAATTTTTAAAAATCAAATTATGTCATATTGTCAAGTTTAAAATAACAGAAAATCCTATTTCTACATCATCATTACAAGAATTCAACACAAAGAATTGAATAAATTACTTATGTCACTTTTGTTTTAGTTTTGTTTGAAGAAATATTCTTTTCAACATTGAATAATTAGAAAGTTTTATTTATCGACTTTACAAATTCTTCTTTGTATCAACATTAATTTCTTATACAAAACTGATGTCAAACAAGCCATACACAAAGTAGTTAACAAATAATTAATAGTAAATAATGTTATTTTAACCAGGCCAATGCTAAGTGACCTTGCTAGTGATATCTAAAAAAAAAAAATACTCTTGTTCCTAAAGTCTTGCAAATTGTGATGCGGTTTCAAAAGGAAACCTATAATTGCCTGTAACTTTGCCGACAGTTGTCAACATTCCAAGACTTCTTTGATTAATTGGGCTTCTTCTTCATGTTGCTGATGCTATTTCATCATTTGACCAATTCATTCTTCAGCCTTCTTCATGTGTATAATAAATGAGGGAGTGTCATTGTTTAGTTGAACAGAAAATTGTAACTAATACTTGAAGGAATCAAAAGTTTGTCAATATTTTGGTAGTATGCGAGGCAAAATTCGGCAGCTCCAGATATTTTTGCCAAAGTTGTGAAGGTGATGAACCACACTGAACTTTGAAATGTTGAACATGCCTGATACTCTGTGACTTGGAGCACCTCTTTGGAATCCACAATTTTAGGCTTAGCTCACTTGGCCTGATCAGTGAGGTTCTTGCAACCCGAGCAAAATTTCTTAAACCATCTGTTTATGGTGATGCAATCGACTGCCCTCCACTTTTTACACACCAAATGTTTTAGGTTGTTTCTGTAGTGTTATGGCCGAGTTTGAACTTGTGAAATATAAATTCCTTAATTAGACTACATTGCCAGTTCATCAATGCAGCTTTTAAATCAAGTGTCAGCACATGAGCTACCACAATACTACCAATCACAGTAGGATACCTTTCTACAGCTAGAACTGTTTTGGTTACATTTAATATGTGCCACAAACTATCACAAAAAAGTGCGAAACTTTTAACTCAGCCTTGTACAACAGCTAGTTAGCTCATTTCAAAACTTGCATTTATAACATTCTGTGCAAATGTAGAAAAGAATCTATATTTATCATTGGGAAGAATTTGTTTATCTGCCCTCTATAAATGGCTAAATAAATTGATGTTGATGATTCCTCGTGAGGAAAATGAGGTTTTGATCAAGAGGGTGTTTCTAAAAAAAAAAAAAAAAAAAAAAAAAAATCAGTCGAAGCCATGTTACTGCAAGAGGTAATTGAATTCACAAACTTCAAAATAAAAAAAAATTGTCTTATATAAAATAATTCAACTTAATAATTCTTTAAGATGGAAATAAAATAGAATAATTACTTAGCATTTGTGTGAGTTGACATGTCATTAAAATCAATCAATCAATTTAGTTTTTAAAATTCAAAGATTCTGTCTTTGATCCCACCATGTGCATCGACTTGTCAGACCAGTGTGCTTTTCTTTGCTTAAGAGAGAATTGGAGATCAACCACCTCTCAAGTATAAATCAGAATCACTTATACTTACATTACATAAGTAGCAGGAAACAGTATTATGTGTGGGTCTGTGTGTTTCTGAAATGTGAACTCACTGGTATATTAGCCAGTCTTTTCTGCTTGTCAAAAAAGGATATGCACTTTCTTTAATGCCTGAAGAAGGCTGTAGAATCAGTTGGCCAAAACGTAGTAACACTATCCGCAACATAAAAAAAACAACTTCAGTCCTTTGGACAAATCTTGGAATCGATAATTGTTATACTACTTTTGTCCCATAATAATAGTAACATTTGCATAGAAATTTTAAACACTAAATGTAACAACTATTATGGGACAGAGACAGAAAAACAAAATCTGTCCCATAATAATTGTTACATTTGCATAGAAATTTCATATACTAAATGTAATAATTATTATAGGATAGATGAAGTATTTTTTTTACCCATTTTTTATGTACAAAAAGAAAAGAAAACAGACCTGAAGTAAAAAAAAAAAATTCAAAATTCAGGGCTCAGTTTTAATTATCCCACCTTTATTCCTTCTTGATATTTCTTGTTTCATTTTATTAAATAATTTTAAAAAAATATTCGCTTGTTTTTGTCTCATTTCATTAATTTGTTGTTACCTTATTTGCCTTCATAATACATACCAACCAATTTTGAAATGGAAATTTAATAAGAAAATTACATTCAATTTGAAGTAAATAATTTGTTCATTTTTAAGAAATTTGAATTTTTATACCATTTTTTTTTTTTAAATATGGTATAAAAATTCAAATTTTTTAAATATGTGCAAATTATTTACTTTAAATTGAATGTAATTTTCTTGTTAAATTTCCTTTTCAAAATTGGTTGGCATGTATATAGTATTGACTATGATGGAACATTATACACTCAAATAATACTTTAGATGTACGTAGAAAAAGGTAAAAATGGAAAAAAGATACATGTCTGATGGTTCCTTTGTTGTACATAACAAGACACAATAAAAGAATCATCAAACATATCTTTCTTCCATTTTTACCTTTTTCTACTGTGATGATGAAATACAACACCCTCATACATTCAAAGGAGGAAACACAACTCCAGCAAAGACTTTGATGCGAGGAGACAGTAGTCAGCAGGGAAGAAGGATCTGGGCGATAGGAACGCTGTCTCTCTTCAACTCTCTCTATTAACACTAGGAGAGATGGTCATGCGAGAACCTCACTTGCTACTGAATTATGTATGCATCAGCGGAGAGACACAATCAGCGACTGTGATTGGGCCAAAGAAATAAACCGCCAAAAAGCTAACACATGATCATTTTTGAAACAACGGAAAAGAACCAGTTGTGGTTTATTCTCGAGAGGGGGAAGACATTATAATTTGGATATGGAAGAAGTTCATATCTAAGGTCCTGGAATGGGAATCCAGCAAAGCAGAGAAAAATGAATGAAAGAGACTTCTCCTTGAATGAATTCATGCTCTAGAGTCTGGGGACCTCGTCAGCTAAAACACCCAAAGTTGAATATCTGTCCACGAGAAAAGAAATAAAAGAAGCCTCAGTAAATTTTGGTCTTATATGAAATAAGACGTGTATCTTTCTATTAACGTGGCTATGAGAGCCCATAATGAATGAAATAAGAGAAAAGAAAAGACTTGAAGTCAAACAAGCTAATTCTTCAGAATCCCAAGTAAATGAAAGTATTATTGAAATATGTTTAAGTTTCTCTTGCTGTTATATTCATCCCATTGAAGAACTTTTCTTGTCATCCTTTTCAATAGTAATTTCCTCCTTCCTTATACTGTTGCATTGAACTGTATAATTGATAACTTGTTGACTGGACCTGAAGTCCGAGAAGGACAATTTTCTTATTTCTATATTTTGCCGAAATTGTTTGGTTCAATGAAAGAATATTGCTATTTTGATTTTATTAAACCAACACAGCAATTTGGATTCATTCTTTTACTGTTGAAATGTTGTATTTGTTGAAGGCCTCGTATTTGAGGAGGAAACGCTAGCCAGTTAGCTGTGTTTGATTTCACTATCTCACCTACAACTCAACTAGTGGCTTTAAAATGTGGATCAGTTAGGGGTTGGTGATGTCTGTCATTATTAAATAGTGTTGGCAATCCACAGCCTACCTGTATGTCCAGCTTTAACTGGTGGACTTGGCAGGAACAGATGGGATCCTGCAAGCCCGCTGGACATATGGCAGCATAACACTACATACATTGTCAGATTCAATTCACTTCTCAAATACCTTATGTATGTAAATGTAAATATAAAACTATGAATGATTGGGAATTATTTATATACACCATACTTATTCAAATTCATTATACACTTGAAACAGATATTATAATACTTTATAACACACACACACACACATCTATGTGTGTGTGTGTGTGTGTGCATGTGTGAATGAGAATATAAAAATATGAATGAGGCATTATAAAATAACATACTAACATCACCCTGAAGATATTTATTTTTATACTTTTTTTTTTGTTAAACTAACAAGAATAAAATATTAAGCATTGGCATATTATCATCTATAAATAAATACATCCTCTGAATATTTTATTTTTTCACATTTTTCCATTACTATTAGATTTCTTTCCATTTTTCTCTTTTTTATATAAGTTGACCTACTGTTGTCAAGGGTGAACTGAAGGCTCCCTTTTCAATAGTTACTACACCAAGGTGTAGAGGAAGTTGCTACTTCTTTCCCTGGATTGCTTCAATTTACCCTTGATCCGTGCCTTATAATGCTGAGTGTTAAGTAAGGAGACATCAAGTATCATTTATTGAGTCTTTGGTATGACTCTACCTGGGATTGAACCCAGGTCTCCCGGGCCATTGGCGAGCACTCAACCCACTATTTCAATGGGCCAGTTTTATATATATATATATATATATATATATATATATATATATATATATATATTTGTTGTGATGCTGGCAAAAGAAAGACATGGGGAACACAAAAAGGTAGATAGAAAAACATATATATTCAAGCAACAGAAACAAGATACAAGTGAACTGGATTAGACAGTAGTTAGCTGAGAGTCCAGTCGGGTAGCGACTATTGTCCACTACACAAGTAGTATTACACGTGATTGTATCATGTGGGTCTGGATCAACTCTGGTGAACTCTGGTCAACGCTCTGTTGACATGTACTTATGGAGGAAGGTGAGTCCCTTATGTAGGGAGAACAACAATATTATAATAATAAATACCAAACTATGGCTTTGGAACTCTGGAAACAAACAAAAAAAATTCCATAAATATATAAAGGAGTATATTTATTTTCAGACTGCTTCATGTTCATCAAAACCTATTTCTGATGCAAACAACATCATCATCATCATGTCGTGCCGCCAGTACGGATATCCCTGACCCTTTCTCGCCATTTCTCCCTATCGTTCATCGCCTCTGGCAGGTCTTCTGGGCTACATCCCATATCCTCACATAGCTGCTGAATGTATGTTCGAGCTGGTCGTCCCGCTTTTGCTCGGCCATATGTGGGGGTCCATAGGAGTACATCACTTATGAGCTCGTCTCTGCTTCTCCAGCAGTGTCCTGCATGTCTGGTTCGTCTAGCTTGGATATTTTTCGTGATGGGAGGTAGGTGGCCGTATAGCTGGTGCCTTGTTGGGTGTTGCCGCCAGGACTTGTTCAATATTGCTCGCAACATTCTTGTGTAATTGCCGTCTAACTTCTTCTCCAGCCGTTTAGTTAGCGTCCAAGTAGTGCATCCATACAGCAGTATCAACACGACCGCTGCTTGGAAGAAACTGCGTTTCAAACAACATAGATGGTCTAAGATGGGAATTCTTCCAAGTTATAGCTGTGTCAGCTCTATTGTATGGTTGCACCATTTGGACAAAATGCTGCGGAGTCCCTGTGTCATAGTGGCTAACATGCTGGACTGCAACATTGTAAAAAGCAGCTTTGAACTCCTGTTGTGCAATTGAAAGAAGGGAGCGGGGGATGGATAGTATGCCTCGTCAGTAACAGAAAGAAAAGAATCTCTCATAACTGAACACGTGGAATCAATTTCAAGTGCTGTTGCTGTGTCGTCGTCTTCTTAATAGAAGGTGGACAGCCGAATTTCTACGCTGAAAATATTCCTTTTTGCCTGCAACAATCTTCTCCAGCAGTCCTACACCCAAGCTCGTCTCTTGTCATGCGTCGCCAAGACTCAAAATGCCTCTCGGTACTTATCATACGCACCACCAAGCGTAAAAATCTGGCACAAGGCCGTTTTTAAGGTGGGTCCAGGGGCAGGGTCGGAGCCCACACGTGCTCGGCATTCCCAAAAATGCCTCGGACCCCGTCAGCATTCCCCTTAAAAGGGGTGCCTCAGGTGCCAGGCAATAAACCTAAACCCCTTCCCCCCGAAGGGGGTAAAAATCTTGGGGGAAGGCCCGAGGGATGTCCCGCCGATGAGATACACCCTACCACGCCGCGCAGTCAATAACACGGCCGGCTGAATGCGACCCACCAACTGGAGAGGCGCACCAAACACAAAGGGTTTGGCCGACTCAAAACTCCTCTTGTAATTTACGAAGCTCTTTACTTCGATGTGGCACAAGGCCGATTGAATGGGGCACCCAATGAGACTCAAACTCACTCTTGCAGGTTTGCTAGTCAAGCTTGTTAACCATTACACTACCCGAGGTGCCCATCAAAACTCCTCTTTCTCCTCGGTGAATTCAGGCAGGACTTAAATAATCATACCAAAATGCCACATCCGGGTCAATTGCACAATGTGGTAATTTACATGCACGCCAGGGTGTTGGTAGTCTTGATGTTAAACACGATTCACGATCGGGAGGATGTGAGTTCGATCCCCCCCAATCGCCCGTTTCTCTCTCCCCGATCTCAATTTACATGCCAGACATATCCGTGCACGCTTTGAGCTGTCGCATGCGTGATTTCTCTCACCACAGCTATTACATTCACCTTCAGACTAATACCCTTGGGAAAGGCATGAACCCCTATTATCCTCTCAACTATAGGTTAAATAGTACTCCAATCGTTTTTCTACAAGGATGACTTTGGCATATCTACCACAATGGTAGATATGCAATTAAACAAAGAAACCAAACCAAGTAAGGTTTATTTTTCGACATAGCCTTCCTTGTGGAACACACACTTCTTCCACATGTGTTGCAGTGTTAATTTACAAAGCTTTTTGCTTAGATGTAGCACAAGGCCGCATGAATTGGGCACCCAATGAGAATCGAACTCACTCGTGTAGGTTTGCTAGTCTACCTAGCTAACCATTACACCACCCGAGGTGCCCTTTTTATATGACACAAGGTCAATTTTTAAGCGGAGTTTAACAGGTTTGAATTCAGAGTTTTCCTTCTCCTAGACTAGTTGCCTCACCAAGGCTGAAGAACCCAGTCTGCCGTACTATTTACCCATAGCTGGAGGGAGAATAATTGGATTCATACCTTTCCCAAGGGTATTAGTGCTATGTGAAATGAACTCGTGTCGCCGTGTCCAATTCCTACGACGATAACCATTACACCACAGGCACCACATGTGTTGCAGTGCTTGGATCACATGAGTCAAAAAAGTTATCACCAGCAGATATGACATCAGCCTATGAACTTTTCAGCACACCCATATAGCTGGTTATTACTAGATTATGGATTAGCAATTCTGTTGAGGATCAGTGTATTATCTGTTCCTCAAACCAACTATCTTCCTATCTCTGAGCAAGATGCAGCAAACTGACTCTTGAGTGTCAAAGTAGTGTAGTATCACCTCCCTTACTAAGGTCAGTAAATGGGGCAGTCAAACAGTCATTAATTGAGGCCCACGAAAGAACAAAGCCGGAATTACTGGACAAATTAATGTCAACAACAACTATTACAGGCCGTCCTTCAACATACCTGCAAGAAATGCTATCGATAGCAAAACGGATAGGTATTGGAGAAGAAATAGTAATACACAAATTTCTTCAGGCCCTACCAGCGACAATTTCCCCCGTCATTGCTTCACAAAAGGAGTTAAGTCAATACTAACTCAACAGAAATCTTGGTCCTTACTTCCACCTCGGCCAAGGAATGCTATCCCAGAATCCATCGCCTCTCACTCTTCTCTCTTTCCTTCTCTCTCCTTTTCTCTCTCGCTTTCCCTCTCCCTCTGGCCAATCAGTGGGGATAGTAGCAGTTGCCGAAGACGACCCAAGACAGAAGAGGAGGCAGTTGCTGAAGAGATTCCAAACACTAAACACACGTGTTGACCGCCGGACATTCTCTAGCCAACACGTTGCGTTGTATACGAAGAATAAAATTCCTCTTTTAAAGTTAATATTTGTACTTCTCATTTATTATCTCAAATAACATTACCCAAGTACATATATTACAGTAGTTCAACACCTTTGTTGGATTCATTGATTTTTATCCTTTGCCTACATTCTACCACTGTGAGGAGGTAGATAAATGTAAGATCAAAGTGTAGTATCTGTAACTAGGAAAATCCCAATTATTTAAAAAAAAACTATAATATGTAAAATACACTGATATAAAAAACCCAGTTAGCTGAGGCTTCAAATACACTGACTGTGTCTTTGCAGAGGGGTAAGACCCCCAGCAACAAGTGTCCAGAATTAAACCATCTGATAACGAGTCTCCATCCTAGGAGATTTGGGGAATATGGAGTACTTCTTCATTCCTATCACTTCCAGGTCCACTCTGACCTGGAGTGGTAGTACCTGATAAGGTCCTATCTATGAGTCAAATGGAACTGTTTGACATTTAAACTGAGTGCAAACAAATGACTTATGCTAAATTGAATTGTTTGAAATAGAACTGTTTAGCCATTTAACGTAAACAAATGACTGTCAAATTGAATTTTGATATATAGCAACACTTGGAACCATTTAAATGTGCAAACAGTAATTTTGAATAGAATTATTAGTGTTAAATAGCAATACTTGAAACTCTTTAACTGAGTGCCTGAATTAAATTATTGGTTTTACATAGTATATACTTGGAGCCATTTGACTGTGTGCTAATGAATGAATAGTATTCAATAGAATAATTAGTGTTAAAAAGCAATACTTGTAACCACTTCACTTCAAATGATTTATATTGAATAGAATTATTTGTGTTATCCACTTATAAATCATATGTATATCCATTTAAATGTGCAAACAAATGACTGATATTAAATTGTTACTGTTACATATCAATACTTGAAACCATTTAACTGCATGCAACTAAATAATTAATACAGTGTATTTTTGGTAGGGTCTTACCCTCTTTACATGGGATACAGTCAGTATATTTTAAGTCCCACAGATAGGAGGCGCCCGTGGTGTAATGGTTATCGTCGTAAGAATTGAACACGGTGACACGAGTTCAAATCCTGGCCGAGACTGATTGCATTTCACATAGCACTAATACCGTTGGGAAAGGTATGAATCCTATTACTCTCCCTCCAGCTATGGGTAAATAGTAGGGCAGACTAGGTTCTTCCGCCAACTAGTCTAGGAGAAGGAAAACTCTGAATTCAAACCTGTTAAACTCCGCTTAAAAAATTGACCTTGTGTCATATCCTGCCCGAGCGGAGGGGTTGGGTAAATATGGATAGGGGTAAAAAAATTTTAGGCTTCAAGGTAAAAATGAGAAAAAGAAGAATTCAAATGACAATTTTAAAAAGTCTCTACATGTCAGCATCAAGTTTTTTTTTCTTTTTACTTTTAGTTCGTATAAAGGTTTCATATTGATACTGGTGATTATTGGGGCAAATCTAATGGTTTATTATGAGATGCACGTAAAGAAGTTATCATCAAATACATTGAAGGTTTTGTAGCAAGGCAAAGTATGGTCTACCCTGTTACATTAAGAAGAAAGGAAAATACAGGAATGTGGACGAGAATACTGATGAGTTTCAACAGCTTTAATGACAGCCAGAAAGATAAACATTGTACTGTGAGTCATACAAATAGGAGAAAAGAGTTGCTGATGTCAGAGTAGGAATTAAACATTCAATTTGAAGCTTCCAGGATCAGTTGGTCTGGGATGAATTAATAAATGATAAAAGAATGATTTCCTAGAAAACAACGGTCCTTAAATTGGATGTGCTCTCCTCATATTGATGGTGGTCTGCTCTGGAGTTAGTGAGAAAGAGAAGATCGGTCTGTCCTGCACGAAAGATATGTGAGGAAGAGAAGATCAGTCTGTCCTGCACGAAAAATACGCGAGGAAGAGACTGAGAGACCGTTTGCGCAGTCTTTTATACTACCCGGGAAAGTCATCCGAGTAGTATGGATTGGACGAAAATATAAAATCAAAATCTCTACGGCCAAAGTAATTCCCGCATTAAATAATAATTTGAAATTCCTTCTGTCTGCTACAAAGAAAAATGAAAATGCAACAACCTGAATGCACGTTAAAATTTACTCAACACTGACACTTAACTTCTTACAAAAAATTTTTTAAATAAAGAAGTTGACGATGAAAATAAATATAGGTCATCATCATCATATAGTGCTGGTTGCATAGATTTCCCTAACTCTCTCTCTCTCTCTCTCTCTCTTTCTCTCGCCATCCGTCTATCATCCATCGTTTCTGGCAGGTATTCCAGGCTACATCCTGTGTCCGTACAGAGCTGCTGTTGGTAAGTTCTAGCTGGTTTTCCAACACTTGTGCGCCTGTGTGAAGGGGTCCATTGGAGAACGTCACTTACATGGTGCATTCAATAAGTTTCCAGACTTTTTTGTATGGGCATTTAAAATTGTCGTAGACTCTTGAAAATTCACTATGTTATTGCTATACATCTTATGAGATGACTGACCAATGTTTATGATTTCAACTTCAAATGAACAGCTACAGCAGCAATTGGAATACACCCTACTAAAGCCTGATTGTCACAGCTGGTGAATTTCAAAAATCCAATCTGGATGTGTGGATACTTTAGAAGAACGATATGCAATAAAATTCTGTTTTAAACTTGGAAAAAATGCCACAGAAACGTATGGAATGCTTCAAACTGCTTTTCGACCACCTTGCATGAATCGAGCATGAGTTTTTGAGTGGCATAAGAGATTCAAGGAAGACAGGGAGTCTGTGAGGGATGATGAGAGGTGTGGGAGGAGTAAGGAAGTCAATACACCACAGCTGATTGGCCAAACGGTTAGGGTTAGGGTTATTATGTTGAGGTTTTAAGGGAGTTCAGGAAGAGATTCAATCGGAAGAGGCCAGCACTCTTCAAATTGGGTCAGTGGCATTTCCACCAAGACAATGCACCAGTCCACAACTCCATCCTTGTCACAGACTATTTGAGCAAGATGGGCATCAAGACAGTTCCTTACCCTCCCTATAGTTCAGACCTTGCTCCCTGTGACTTTTGGTTATTCCCTTAGCTCAGAGGCTGTCGTTATGAGACAATTGAGGAGATGAAAGAGGCTGTGACGAAGGTCACTGATACGCTCACATGGGGACTTCCATGGGGCCTTCCAGAAGTTGTTTGAACGGTACAACAAGTGCATTGCAGCTAGAGGAGATTACTTCGAATGGGACTAGAGTTTCATGTGTATACTATCAATAAAAGTGACCATACGAAAAAAGTCTGGAAACTTATTTAATGATCCTCGTATGAGTTTGTCCTTGCTTCTCCAGCAGTGTCCTGCATATCTTGTTCGTCTGATTTGGATGGTCTTCGAGATGGATGATAGGTGGCCGTACAGCTGCTGTTTTGTGAGATGTTGCTTCCAGTATTTGTTTAATATAGTCTGACGTAGAACTCAGCCGCCGGTAGTTGTACCTTGCCCCTCTGGTTGTTTTGGCCGAAAAAAAAACAAACACCCGGGCTTCCTTCGTTGAGCTGAAGGAATCACCACTATTCGCCACATTGTGAATTCTTGATCTGAACAGTGGTCACTCGTTCCTTCAGAATGGTCCAATTGTGAGAGTTGAATAGGCTGGGCTCCACGCCGAAAGGAATCACTATTTGCGCAGAAAAGAGTTTCTTGTCGTAATCACAAGGACACAAAAAGAAACAAGCAACACTTTCGATTCCAGTATAAAAAAAAAACCTTTTTAAGGCTACTATGTTTATATCACCACAAAAGAAATTGCACAAATACGTAGAGAACAAAATGTTCTGACAGGATTCACTCATCTGGTCGGAAAGTCACAGAGAGAGAAAATGAATTAGTCTGATATGAATTCAGACGACCTATGGAAGACAACTAGCGGATCTTCGTTTGCAGGCAACCTGGCTATTTAGCGGTTTGCTTTCTCGGCTTTGTTGACAAGATTATCTGGATTCGCAGAGATTCTATTTCCATCTCTTGGTTCTGATCGGATCAGCAAGATTCAACAAGCTGTTCTCGTAGCGTTTGGTGTCTCTCTCTGACTCTTCTCTCGGCTTTGTTGGCAAAATTATCTGAATTCGCAGAGATTCTATTTCCATCTCTTGGTTCCGATCGGATCAGCAAGATTCAACAAGCTGTTCTCGTAGCGTTTGGTGTCTCTCTCTGACTCTTCTCTCGGCTTTGTTGGCAAAATTATCTGAATTCGCAGAGATTCTATTTCCATCTCTTGGTTCTGATCGGATCAGCAAGATTCAACAAGCCGTTCTCGCAGCGTTTGGTGTCTCTCTCTGACGGCTCTCTCGCTGCACACTTGCTTATATGTAGTAAGCCGGAGAAAAAACAATTTTTGGAACCGCCCACGAATTTCAATATGTAAATCGCCTTGACCACCATGCATTTTCGTTTAATCACCAAACTTCTGCGGGATAACGCTTCTCAAGGGGGTACTAAAAATGAATTTGGTTTATCAGCTGAGTTTTCCGCAGACATCATCCTCTTGAGTTTTGCTAAACCTTTTTAGCGAGAGTATTATTTGTAATTATTTTTAGCAAGAAGAAAGAATGTTATTATTTGGCGAGGAAAAGTTGTAACCTGCGCGTGTGTGTGTTTGGTTACTTCCTCGCTAAGTTTTAAAAGTAAATAAAGGAGAGGAGTTCCAAGATGTCGAAATGTTTTTATGATAGTTTTTTATTGGCAGCATGGAATATAGAGTTAGCGTTTGTGCTGCAAGTCTCGTGGGGAAAGGAAAGAAGTAAAGAGACAAAATGGAGTTAAGATAGAGTTGAGATAGCAGCGTGTGTTATTGGACGTGTGTAGCGAAAATCATGTTTGCCGTTGGAGGAAATAAACTTTGGAGTCACCGTGAGTTTGTGTTTCTGGTTGTTTCAGGGAGAAGCGGAATGTCTCCAGAAAATGTTGCCCAGAGGTGAAGTAGTCGCTAGGTGCCGGAGCGGAATTAGACATCGCAATCGACATAGCCAATTTTGGGGGTGACATAAAGTTGTTCCTGTGTGTGGCGTATTGAATTTATCTAATTCATATTCAATTGGGATCTCTTGGTCTAAGAGAAATAGACGCAAGGGATTCATAAATTAGATAGGTTCCCTCATTGTGTCCATGCTGCTGCTGCTGCTATTGAAGAACAGCCAGTGAGACGTCTGCACGGAACGGCGTTGTTCAGCCAAAAAGGGCTGTGTTTGGCAGCTTCCCCAATTTCTGCTGCCCGGAAAGGAAGTTCGGAGTGAATAGGATAAGTCATAAGGTGCCCGTGGTGTAATGGTTATCAAAGTAGGAAATGGACACGGTGACACGAGTTCAAATCCTGGACCAGGCTAATTGCATTTCACATAGCTCTAATACCCTTGGGAAAGGTATGGATCCAATTATTCTCCCTCCAGCTAAGGGTAAAATAGTAAGACAGACTAGGTTCTTCAGCCTTGGTAAGGCAACTAGTCCAGGAGAATGAAAACTCTGAATTCAAATCTGTCAAACACCGCTTAAAAATTGACCTTGTGTCATATCCTGCCCTAGCAGAGGGGTTGGTAAATAAGGATAAGTCATCCTGATTGGGTGAAATTATGCGTCGAATTAAATTACGCGCCAAACCAAAATACGAAAATTCTTTCTGCTACACCTACTTATCTCGTCTCAGACGTTGGGGTCTGGATTTTGTCTCTCAGACCATCCAAATATCTCATTCACCATTTATCATAAGCCCTAATTAAAGAACCCATAGAAACACTATTTCCAAAAAAGAAAAGAAGGAAATTCCTTTTCGCTCTCTTCTTTTTGTATATAAAAAAGAAACAAACTTATTTCTGAAATTACCCGATTAATTAATGATTTCCTCCCAATCCCCTAGAACTGTTAAGTAATAAACCTACCTCGTGGGTGGGTGGGTACAGGCTCTCTCTCTCTCTCTCTCTCTCTCTCTGTCACAATAGCTCGTAGTATTCTTGTGCGATTGTCGTCAAGCTTTTTCTCTATAGTCAGCGTCCAAGTGGTGCATCCATACAGTAGTATAGACACAACAGCTACTGGAAAAAATTGTGTCTTATTTTATCGGATAGGTCTGATTTTCATATGATCGCTAACCTATCGATGGCTGTCAGTTTCTTCACAAGTTATGTATTGGTGTCATTTTTGGTTGTTGAGACGCTGCTTCTGAGGAAGGTGAACTTGTCCACGAGTTTCAGAGAGCCACAGCATGTACATGTGTGTCTACATAAGTGCATGTGTGTGTGTGTGTGTGTGTTTGTATATACATGTATGTGCATGTGTGTATATATATATATATATTTGCTAGTGGCGTATTGATGTCATTTTCAGTAGATAAGATGCTGCTTCCAAGGTAGGTGAACTCGTCCACGAATTTCAGGGAGCCACCATTTAGTGTGGAGATATCGTCTCTTTGATTAAAGCACATGTACTCCATTTTTTCTGCGTTATAGGTAAGTAAGTAAAAGTAAAGTTGGCGACCTTAGTCGAGGGTGACCCAAAGGTTCCCTTTTCAATAGCAACTACACCGAGGTATAAGGGGAGGGCGCTACTCCTTTCCCTGGATTTCTCCACTTTACCCTTGATCCTAACCTTATAATGCTGAATGCAAAGCAAGGCACCATCAAGTCCCTTTCTTTTTGAGTCTTTGGTATGACTCGACCTGGGATCGAAACTTGGACCATTGGCGAATATTCTACTCATTAAGCTAATGGCCCGGCTTGGTGGTAAGGAGGATATTTAGTAAAGTTCTCACTCACCCAGAAACAATATTAGTATTAATATATCATAGATATACTAACACTGAACAAAATAGAAGGAAAGACAAAATAAACTCAATTATACATACAAGGACATTTAATATGTACAATATGCATACTGGTAGCATTTAAACCAAGATATACACAACTGTGTCCCATTATATAGTGTTCCATGAGCCAGCAGTATATAGAAGGGGTACAAAAATAGAAAAAATCTTACTTGATGAGTGTAGATAATATAGCCATGGGGCCTTACCATTCCCTGGCAGGATCAAAGACAAGAGGAAAAAAGGGGTCAAGAAGTGGTTTCTAGAACCCCTAATAAAGTAAGTAAAGTAGTCGAGGGTGACCCCAAGTCTCCCTTTTCAATAGCTACTACACTAAGGTGTAGGGGAGGGCGCTACTCCATTTCCTGGTTTGCTCCACTTTACCCTTGATCCATACTTTATAAGTGTCAAGCAAGGAGGCATCAAGTACCATTTTTTGAGTCTTTGGTATGACTCGACCTGGGATTGAACCCAGTGTATTTCCACACCATCATCAACATAAATTATGTTTATATGATGAAGAAAAGTGATAAGACGAATTGGAATATTTTTCTAGTTATTTATTTTTTAATCGTTCTCAATAAGTTTTGACCTCAGGGAATCGTTGGGAAAAAAATTTTTTTAAAAAGAATTTATATGGTTTAGTTTGGTTTCTTTGTTTAGTGGCCTATAAGCCTTCATAGGTTATTTAATGCCAAAACCATCCTTGTAGAAGGGCGGTTGCGGTACTATTTAACCCATAGCTATAGGGATAAGAGGGTTCATGCCTTTCCCAAGGGTATTTGTCTGAAAGTGAATGTAACAGTGTGACTGGAGTTTGAAATTGTTTACTATCATGTTGCAGTCCAGCGTATCACCGTGGCCGTCGCTATAATATAATATAATAATGGTAATATATATCGCGGAGGCCCCGGTATTACTCACTATGCTATGAAGACCTCCCCTACTATTTTAAGAAGCAACACAAAATGAACTATGTGACTTATATTCAAATTTTTTGACAAGTTAGATAATAGGTATCATACAATAACTGATGTTTATACAACAGCATTGCTTCTAACAAAGCCTTCATCAGATGATGACTGTGTTCAGGCATGGTTTCGGGGCCGAAGCATCATTACCACGAACCCAGAGCGCCCCAGCAGTATCTCATGACACCACCAGACTTTGTCAGATTGTTGTCGCTCTGTGGGATTGCCAGATCCATGCTGATGCAGTTTGAGCCTTTGTTATATTTTGACCTTCGACCCGGCCCAAAAATACTATTCCAAGGTGATACACCGGAAGGAAGTGACACATTCCAATGGCCAGTAATCGAAAGAGATCGCGTGGGCGGATTAAGGCTTATGATATGGGACAAGGTGAAGGTCCCATTGTGCCACTACACTCATGCACCGGAAGAGAGTAACCTCTGAACTGCATGACAGTTATTTCCGCTTGATGACGATTAAACATTCGATTTCAAAGATCCAGTGGGCGATCGTGTGGGCGTTGAATTATTATATAATTGAGTTGAGTTGGGTGCCAAAGCAGTTGCCAGTAGAATTCCAGACAGCTAGAGACCAGATGTGGTAGTGAAAGCCACACCCGACCGAGGGGGACCTCGGAACCCCCCGATGGAGTGGACCCCAACATCAGGAGAACAAGAAAGACACAACGTGACGGTCATAACAGTGGGGTCAAAATATGAAGTTTATGTTCGGTCTCCAGTACCCTCTCACATGCAAACCTTGAACAACCCTTTCGAACCCTTGCAATAAAGTGAGAGGTAAATATAATTGTAAAGAAGTCTTCCTGTGTCTTCCTTCATGCATCCTTCCTTCCTGCGTCATTTATTCGTGCGTCTGTCGTTTATCATGCGTCGGTATGTATCCAGTATATATATGTATACAACACCTTATCTTGGATCTTTTCCATGTATTTTCTCTTGTCCGATGGAGGAAGTCCAAGATTAGTTAAGAAAACGGAGGTTGAGTTGGCAATAAAACCTCTGCATCCGACTTCGATAGGAAATACATTCGTTATCCAGCCATTTCTGACACATTGTTCTCGTAGATCTTCATATTTTTCCAACTTACGCTGATGTGCCCAGTCGAAATTTTCTTCATAAGGGACCGTTAACTCAATAACGAAAACTTATTTTGCTTTAACGGACCAAATGACAATATCTGGACGCTTTGTTGTTAACGCTATTTCAGTTGGAAATATGAAGTTATGTTTTAAATCGGTTGCGACGTGTCAGTCCGTGCAGCCCTCAAGCAATGATGGTTTACGCATATTTTCACGTGCAATTTTCGAAATATTTCCTTCTTTAACGAACTGAATTGCTCTGTTGTTGATAATATTTAGAACTTTATTGGCAGTCTCAAAACATGTTTTTGAAACCTCAGAAAAAATCTCCAGGACTTCGTTATGTCTCCAAGTATAGCTTCTTAAAGCGTACTCACATCCAGTGAGAATATGTTTGAGGCTCGCAGTTATTTCATTTTTCTATCACTTTTGTATAGTAAATAACCATATCATTTGGTGAAGTAATTTAAGATTTCCAAATTCCATTATTTGTTTGAAATTTAAAGGTTAAAATTTTTCCTTACACTTTTGTTTATCAAACATCATTTTTTTTCTTTTTCAAACAGCAGAATTTTAAACGAAACTATTTCTGATCAAATTAAGAGAATCAAGCATCTCTACAAAATATTGTGAAAATTGAATATCTAAATATTTGTCATGTTATGATATGCTATGCCATATGTGACACTCAAGGCAGAAAAAGTTTAATAACCTTGTTAGTTCATTGTACAATTTTTTTGTTAAAATTCTGGTTGGTTGTATTGAAAAATCAATGGAAAAATACAAAATACAATTTTATTAATCAATATTACATTATCCTTCATATAAGATAGAATCATTTTCAAGGTTGCCTCAGACAATTGTTAGTGAGTTTGATCCTCACAGAGTGTCCTAGATTATTAGATTTGTGTTAAATTAAACTAAGTTATATATGGCACCTAAGGTGAATTTTTAACACTTGGAGTTTTGGAGGTGTTCCAAAATGTGAAAACCTGTGGATAGATAACAACTTTTTCAAGAAATCTGAGTCTTTGAGGTTTGTAGAGTGAATCTTATGTTAACATAAAATTCTTATCATAATGTAGAGATATCCCATTGAACTTATTGTGTTAGCAATTTAGGCTGCCATAAGACGACTTCCAATCAAAGATCCAAGTTCCATAAAGGTTGAGCCTTTACTTCATATAGCCTTGATGTGTAGGGAACGAATAAATAAATTAAAAAAATTTAAAATTAAATTAAAAAAAATAAAAATAAAACTATTAAATTTGCAGAAACTCCCAGAGGTCTCTAACAGGAAAAGGAGATGACGCATGCGTAAAAGAAAAAGGCATTCCTCTTGACAAAGGGGACCAAGTATTCTTTCTCTTTCAGAGAACCAACAACACCATTTTGCTGTCTGGTGTTTTGGGCACCACGCATACGTCTTTGGACGTAGCGTCAGTTAGTCCCTTCACCCAGTAGCAGCCCTCTCTCTATCGGTCAGCACTATGCTGAAATATACAAGATCCACTACTGAACTAAGTTGACGTATTCGGGTGGCTGAGGGGGTATTGTCACAGGTTATCGTCGTAGGAAATGGACTCAGCGACATGAGTTCAAATCCTGGACCAGGCTAATTGCATTTCACATAGCACTAATACCCTTGGGAAAGGTATGAATCCAATTATTCTCCCTCCAGCCATGGGTAAATAGTAGGACAGACTGTGTTTTTCAGCCTTGGTGAGGCAACTAGTCTAGGAGAAGGAAAACTCTAAATTCAAATCTGTTAAACTCCACTTAGAAATTGACCTTGTGTCATATCCTGCCCAGGTGGAGGGGTTGGTAAATAGGGTATGTAAGTATTTATCCTTATAGACACATTAATCACAGTATACACTTATTTTAGAGAATGTCCATATGATGTCTTTTATCATTATTTTGGACTTCATGGAGGCGAGTGCATATTGCAAATGTACAATACAGTGTTTTATTCATACTGGTGTAACCTTTTTTTCCTCCTAAACTAGCAAACAAATGTACCATAGCCATAATATGGCTAGGTGTGAAACGTACATCGAATGTCCAAAAAGATAGAACATAGGAATCTCGAAATTCGAAAAACACGTAACGACTTCTCAGTTCAGGTACGAAACCTTTTATTACCTTTGAGTTAAAGGTTTCGACATAAGGAGAGAGACACAATCTTTCTATTCTGGCTTTTTCATCTGCCCCTGCCCAACACGTGTGGCACCCGCCACAAAGGTCTCCGCGAGCAAGCGAAAACCAACCGTCTTCCCCCGAGGCAGGTCTCATCTCAACTCACTGACTTTTTCAAAATCTCCCCAAATCCTCCGCGCTCTTCCGGTGCGTGACGTCACCTGCATTCCGTAAGCCCGCTTCTCATCTAGGCTATTGTGACATCTCTGAGTGAAGCGTGCGCGAACACCTGTGTTAATGTTGCACCTAAGTAACACATGCACTGAGCCGAAAGGTTCTCTGCCCAACTAAACCCAAAGGCATAAACCGAAATCCCTTGGCCATTATATTACAGATTCTTGAAGCCCTACACATTAGAAATAAAAGTCCAAACCTCAATGTTAATTTTGAAACCAGTGTTAAGGAATTCAAAGGTCTTTAGCTACTGTTGCCATGTATAGAACTAAATTAAAAAAAGTTACACCAGTATAAATAAAACACTGTATTGTACTTTTGCAATGTATACACCCACCCCTGATGATAGCCCAAGAGAGGTCCGAAAGAAATTGGGAACCAGTTAAATGTAGAAAATTTCAAAGCCAATTCTAGTTGGATATCATAACATCCATATGGCAAGTTGACAGGATCGAAATAAAAATATTTAGATAAAGGATGACTATAATATCTAATTATATATATGTGACAGAGAGAGAGAGAGAGAGACCCCGCCCGGGTGGATTTAATAATTAATGGTTCTAAGGGATTGGAATGAATTAATTAATTAAATGTATAATTCTGGAGATAACATTTTTTTTCTAATACAGAGAATAGGAAAAGGAATTTCCTATTTTATTTATTTTTTTAATTTTATTTTTCTTTTCTTTTGCAATAACGTTTCTGGAGTTGAGTCTTTAGTAAGTAAGGTGATGGTTCGGGGTAGTGGATAGATAGGTTGTTGATTAAATCCCATGATAAAAAGTGAATGGGATCTTGGGTGGTCTGAGGACGAAAAATCAGACTCAAAGCTCTGAGACAAGATAAGTGGATTTCTTCCGCCTCAAGTGATCTCTGTCTGGGCGAAAATCAGCGGGGAACCTAAATTCATTTTAGTGCCTCTTAAAAATAGGCAACTGCAGAGTTTTAAAGATTATACGAAATGCGTGGTGGGTCCAGGCAATTTACATATCATTATTCATGGGCGTAGCCAAAAATTGTCGATACCCCGCCTTACTCCATATAAGCAGTCGGTAGAAAGATTCAAGTCAGTGCGGATTGCGAAGCCGTGGTTGTTCTAAGCAGCGGTTAGAGAGGGACAGACATATTTTTTGGCGGTCCGAGTAAGACATTTTTTTGGGAGAAAAGAACCGCAGAGTCCAGAGGAAAGACAGACATTTTGAGTGATCAGACAGAAACACTGAAGCTGCGAAAAACGACTTGTAGAATCTTGCTGGTCCGATCAGAACCATGAGATGGAAATAGAAACTTTGCAAATCCAGATAATTTTGTCAACAAAGCCGAGAAAACAAACCTTTAACTAAAAGTAAACAAAGGATCCTTAGTTGTTCCCCTTACAACGTCTAGACAGATCAGATCTTTTTTTCTCTCTCTGTCCCTTTCTAACTGAAAAAGTTTGATTATACAAGAATCGAAAGTGTTGCTTGTCTCTTTTTGTGTTCTTGTGGTTGCGACAAGAACTATTTTCTCCATAAACAGCGATTTTTCTTTCCAGCCAAATTGAACCGATCTGAGGAAGTTAGAATGTCGCCGTTTGGATAAAAAAAATTCACAACTTGGAGGATAATGGTGGTCCCTTCAGCTCAACAAAGAGAACGTGCGATTTGATTCCGGCGAAAATTGCCAGAGTGAACTAGACATACCAGCTAGCAGCTGGATTCTACGTCATATATATATATATGTTTCATTAAATAATAAAGACATATTTTGGTCTTACCACTACAACTCTTTCCAGAAGACTTACAATGCACTTTGATGACCCCAGTTCTATTGCCTTTCATCTTAAGAACCATTCTATTCCTAAATCCAAGTTTCGAAAAATTCTAGTTGAAAACACCATTATAATTGCACACAAAATTGATTAGCTACAACTACAAATCTTAGAAGCCCTACATATAACAAAAAAACCCCCTAAAATTGATAAAATTAATTTTGAAAATAGCGACGTTTTGAAATTCTTTTATTTTTTTTTTTTTCTCCGTATTCCTATGTAGTCTATTTCTGTTGATAGCGTTCCCTCTTTAAATACATCAGTTACCCTGTTTTATCCAACTCTGCGTTCCCATATTTTTGTTATGATTTAAACTTTCAAAACTCTTTAAAAAAATACAAACACACCTTACATAAGCAAGCAACCCCTGATGATGGCCTATGAAGGGCCCGAAAGCACTCAGGATAATTTTGGGAAATTCATCTACTAATTCCAACCTGAAACTAAGACACTTATCAGAAAACTTGAAAGGATCTTAAATCAATTATACAGACAAAATTTGTCTTTATTATTTAATGAAACATGCTTAAATGAACGACTGCTGACTAACTACACACATATATACACCTACACCCCCCCATACACAGAGCAGAACCCTTTTGTGTATTCTGATACATTCTTGAAAAGAGATATATATAACAGAGCTTGGTTTAGTTTGGTTTTATGGCACATCAACCTTTGTAGGTTATTTAACGCCAAATCCATTTTTATGTAAATAATCTGTTCTATTGAAAACAGTTCAGTTTAGCATAAGTACACAGTTTAATTGTCAAAAACATTTCCATTTCAAACTATTTAAGCAGTTATATGTAATAATTCAGTTAAGTGTAAATACAGTGTTAATGTCGAAAAACAGTTCTATTTCAAATAATTCAGTTAAGCATAAGCACGCAGTTTAAGTGTAAGTAAGATTTAATTGTCAAAAACGTTTCTATTTCAAGCTATTCAGTTTACTCAATTCATTTTAGCATAAGTATGCTGTTAGTTCTATTTAACCCATAGATAGGGCCCTAGCAGGTGCTACCACTCCGGGCCAGAGTGGACCTGGGAGCGATGGCAATGAAGGGGTACTCCGCATTCCCCAAAGCTCCAGCAGTGCTAGAACCTCACCCTCAGATTGTTTAGTGTCATATCCAGGACACTCGTTGGGGGGGGGAATCTTACCCCTCGGCAGAGAAGCAGTCGGTGTATTCTACAGCCCCAGCCGACTGGGCAATAAACAGAGCTTGATAGATTTTCCTTGATATGAATTTATCTATATTTATAGACATTATCAAGCCAAGTATAATGTAAGGTTATTTTAGAGAATGCTGTCTTTTATTATTGTTTAACATATATATTTAACATTACTAACTTTATGGGGGAAATATTTGGAAAGTAAGCATATAGCAATCAATCTGGCAGTGAAGTATTACTCTGTGTGTGTGTGTGTGTGTGTGTGTGTGTGTGATTTTTTTTACAGCTTTTTATATATTTAAAATGAAATCTTACAATTTCTTCCATCTTCAAAACTCATCTTTACATGACTAAATATTATTTTCTGGTTATCAACATGAAAAATGGCAGCCACATTTTTTTCATAATGTTTTCTTTAGTCTGTCTAATTTGCTGGGTGAGATGACTTGATCATTAATTAATCAGCCTAACATTTTTACTCCAAATTTTGGCTTCAGTATCTTAAGCAAGAGATTAATTATATTCGTTTTTGTTTTAATTTTTCATAGTGAGATCATTGGAATGGAGACCTTATGAAACCTGTAAAGCTGTAACAATACTAAGACAAAGACAGTCAAATACAAAGACAAAAACTGTTTAGTAGGAAAATAGTTTTATTCCTAGTTTTCCAATATTATTTACAAACTGACATCAGTCAGTGAATTGCTGAATAGACACCAACAAGAACAAAAAAAAAAAAAAAACAAACATAAAAAAACAATAAATAACTTGTTAGAAATTTCACAACTAACAGATCATCTCCTTTCTGTTCTTAAATAACTTCAAGTGAGAATTGAAATATAGAATATTACAAATTGTGTGTGTATATATATATATATTATATATATGCATGCCAACAAATACATTGGAAATAATATAACAAAGCAAAAAAACAAACAAACAAAAAACCCGAACAAACAAACAAAAAACCCTGAAAAAAAAAATTGTTTGTAGATGGGCAGACATTAATGAACAAAACACACCTCTTCACATATTTAAATACCAGTTTGGCACAAGGCCAGCAGTATGGAGCATCCAGAGAGAACTGAACTTGCAATGGTCTGCTCGCCTAGTACACTAACCATTACACTCTTTTGAGATGTATCCTTTTACAGATAATAGAGAAAAAAAAAAAAAAAAAAAAAAGACATACACACACACAAGCCATACTACATTCATAAACAGAACATATTTCATCTTGTTGATCAAAAGATGAAATGCTCAAAAATTGAAATTGGTATTTCTTGACTTAACCAATATCTACAGAAGAATAAACAGAATGAGAGACAAAGGGATGGAAAAACAAGGCTCCGAAAATTTAGAAACAGAAGTGTGTATAAAAAGGAATACATTACCATTTTTTTTTCTATCCCCCTCCCACCTCCACTAGATTTCATAATAGCTTTTTGATTTAAAACTCTACTTTATTTTTGATCATGACGATATTTGAACCAATCAAATGAGATTTAAAAAAACTCAACTAGTTCTATCTTATAATAGTTTTTACATTTAGTATTTAAAATCTAGATGTAAATGTAACAACTACTATGAGACAGGGGTAGTAGATTTTAAATTTTACTGTCAGGAACGGAGTTACCTTTGATAAAATTTAGAAAACAAATGTACAAATAAGTATATTGAATTGATATGAAATATACTATCCCCATCCCATAATAGATGTTACATTTACTGAGTAAAGTCAATATGCAAATGTAACAACTATTATGGGACAAAGGTTTACATCTATTTATCAATGACTTGAATTATGTCTATTCTTGATAATTTACAACTAGGGAAATAATTGTACACTCAAATAAATTTGATTCTCTTTTAGACTCTCTTATAGACAAGTAATGTCCATATAGTTGTTCTTTTTGCCAAGAGGCTTTATATATGAATACATGCACATGGGCCCCCTTTTATGATAATTTTAATATATATTATCATTTCTCATCTTTTTATCCTTACTACACTTTCTTTATACATGAAAACGTTTCCACACTTTCTCTGTGTGTATATATAAAAATGAATATCCTGTTTCGTCATATCAGTTTTAGGAACTCTTATATTTTAAGGCCTGACTGATGTTAAGAATTTGATATCTCACAGCCTCTATGCTCCATTTTTTTTATATAAAATAACCGTGAAGACAACTCTGTATAAAACTATTTTTTGAGTGTAGTATATATTTACTCAAACCCTCCATCACAGGAGGAATGGTCAATTTCTAAGCGTAGCAAAGCTGGTTTGAATTCAGAGTTTTCTTTCTTCTAGATTGATTGCCTTACCAAGATTGAAGAACCCAGCCAGGCCTACTGTCTGAGATGAAGCCTGATAATTTTTTTTCAGTTAGAATATTCAGACTATTGTCTTCATCTTCATTGTTATATTCACAACATTTTGGCCGATGCATTCTTCAGTCTTCTTCAAATGTTGTTTCATGTCAAACTCAGGAGCCGATACAGGCCTTTAAACAGAACCCTTTATTTAATCCACAGAGGTAGATTGTTCTAATTCCATTAATCATGACCGGGAACAAGTGTTAAGCTATTGTAAATATTCTTTGTTAATGGAATTAGAGCAATCTACCCCTGTGGATTAAATAAAGGGTTCAGTTCAAAGTCTTGTGTAGGTCCCTGAGTTTGACATAATACACCTGAAGAAGGCCGAAGTGCCTTTCAGTCAAAACACTGTGAGTATAATGATGAAGATGAAGACAATAGTCCAAATATTCTAAGTGATAAAAAAATATTTTACTCATAGTTGAAAGAACAGATGGATTCATGCCTTTTCCAAGTGTAAATTGCATGTAATGAATGACAGCTTCAGAGTGTTCAAAAACAATGAATACCTTGTTTTTGAGGAGAAAAACTGGTCTTCAAAAAATCATTCATTATACAAGTCCAGTTTTTTCAGTAAATTTATCTCAGGTAAATTATTCATGGCTAAATTCAGAATTTAATCCTTGCTTTTAAGAATTTAATAAAAAAGAGGTTAGGGTTAAGATTAGGGGAACTATTAAAAGAGCAATTAATTTGATATGATAAATTTATCATGTGATGAATTTACCTTGAATCTATATATGGTATGTTTATGTAGATGAAAATAGTGCAGGTGTATTCAGATTTGTAAAAAGTAATCTGGGTTTGGTAATACTTCCTTGTTTCTTTTTTTATGTGTAGGAAAAAATTCATATTCCTGGCAATTATATATGGCATCAGAGTGATAAAATTCTTCACTGCATTCTACAAAACACTAAGTTGCTACAAAGCACAATGGTAACAAATAAAACATTCAAAAAGTCACACAGCCAATCATCAGGTGCTCAACATATTCAGAGAGAAAGGAATAAAAGGAAAAAAATTGAATTTATTAAAGATTTTTGAAAGATTGGTTACTCTTAATAACCTCACAAGATTATTAAGGGATTTCTTCTTGTTGATGGGAATTGTGACAAGAAATGATTTGTTAAAAAAAAAAAAAAAAAAAGAAGAATTTTTTTATAAAGCAAATTTTTAAATATTTAATTAGGATCATTTAGCAACAACTTGATTTTTAATAAGATAATATTCACTCCGGAGAAGAAAACAAAATTTCAGGAACAGAAGTTCGACATATTTAATTATAATAGTTACAACTAATGTTATAAGTTGTAAAATTATAAATCAAGTTATTTAATTTTTTTAAATACTTTATTTAAAAAAACAAACAAACAAATGTCTAAAACCAATCATATAGCAACCACTTGATTTTGAATATAGTTGGCCCATTCCAGGAATTCTTCAAAGATGTAGCTGTGTCAGAACTATGGTTGACAGTCTTGGAGAAAAAGCTAGATGAGAATTACACAAGAATGCCGCATGCTGTTTTGAACAAATCCTGGAAGCAGCACCCCACAAAAGTGCAGCTGTACAGCTACTTACCTCTCAACTTGCAAACCATCCAAAACGAGCATGACATTCTGGCTACTGCTAGCAAAGTAAGGATCAACTTATAAGAGACATTCCTACACAGGGACATGTCAGTACTGGTCAACCAGCAAAAAGTTACGATCATCAGCTCAGCAGACATGAAGTGCAGCTTGTCAAGAGCAGTAATTTCTAACATAGGGCATGCAATATTTTGGCGAGGCTTATTTAGAAACCAAGTTAATGGCCTTTTAAGCTTCTTTTATGTGAATTGCTGTAAAATTTTGAATATATAAAAATTAAATATTACAGGGAGGGGGGGGGAGTTACATCAGAATTTTAGAAATACCAAAGTGGGGCATGGCCCAAAATCAGTTGAGAACCACTGGTCTAGAAGACTTACCAAGAGCAATGACCAAAAGGGATGGATGGTAAGAGAGAGTCAAAGAAATCCATGCTGTCAGCATGCAATGATGATGATGATGATGATAAATATTATAAGTTGTAATATTAAAAATCAAGTTGTTCAATTTCTAATAAAAAAAAAAAAAAAAAATTAAATATCGAAATTAATCATTTGGTAACAACTTGGTTTTTAATATTGGTTAAATTGGTCCATTCTGATTGGATTAATCTTTTGAATTTAATTTTTTAAAATCTGATTTACATAGGGAGATTTTTTTTTTTAATACTATAGGTAAAAAAAAAAATTTTTCTGTTATCCATAAAAAACAAAATTAAAATGAATTAAGTAGTGATATTTTGAATAATGTAATTATTACCCAAACTATTTATTTAAAAGAAAAAACAAAATCATATTTTTGTTTCATTTAATCTTTCATCACCTGATCATGAGGATACTTAGTTTTTATACATTAAAGAAACCTCAGTGGCAAAGAAGAAGTCTGTCATTGATTTGAAGTATTGTGTTTTTTTTAATGTCTTGGCATGTAAATGATGCAGAATGTTTTTCAGCCTGTATATCTAGTGGTGGGTAAAAGAGTGTATTTGATGCCTCGTAAGTAAGGGGTTAAAGATATATAGAATACTTAGATGATTTTAAATGAAAATATTTATCATGAAATATGGTTAGATTTGCAGATGAGCTGTACTCATTGCTTTCATCTATGAAGGAGTTTCTAGTAAAAACTCATTTTGTTGTCTCTAGTGAGCGGCATCCATTCTTTCTGAATCTTCTTCACACAAAAACGAATATTCTAACAGCTTTTTTCCTAGAACACCCGCACTGTGAATCAAATTTTTCCTCCCAGCTCATGGAATCTTTTTAGTCCAGGGTTAACAATTGTCCTACTTTGTTTTAGTTTGGATTTCTGCCTTGTTGACCCTTTGTAATACCCAACTGTTACATCCTTAACCATCATTTGTCATTTTCTAACCTTTGGCCAAGAGTGGCCAACTTTGAGTATTTAAAAAAAAATTAAAAAATAGATATGTTTAAATTGAACTAATTGTGATAAGGATGATGACAGCTCACTTGTTTTTATTCTAAATAATAATCTTTTTCAACCTAAGTTAAAATATCTCCTCTGGAAGTTAATTATATGGCTTCTAAGTTATTCTATCACACATTTTATATATATATATATATATATATATATATATATATATATATATAGTAAGTAAAGTTGGCGACCAGAAGGCTCCCTTTTCAATAGTTACTACACCGAGAGGTAGGGGAGGGCGCTACTCCTTTCCCTGGATTGCTCCACTTTACCCTTGATACGTACCTTATATTGCTGAATGTTAAGCAAGACGGTATCAAGTACCATTTTTCGAGTCTTTGGTATGACACAACCTGGGATTGAACCCAGGTCTCCCGGACCATTGGCGAACACTCTACCCACTCGTGTGTGTGATAAAATAATTTAGAATTCATATGATATAGATATATATATATACAGTTCCCCAACCCCCTCTGCCACAGACGAGACACAAGGTCAATTTTTTTTAAGCAGAATACATCTTGTATGAATTCAGAGTTTTCCTTCTCCCAAACTGGTTACTTAACCAAGGCTAAAGAACACATTTTGTACAAATATTTACCCATAGCTGTGGAGCGGGTGAAAACAGATGGTTGATACCTTCCCTAAGGGCATTAGTGCAATGTGTTATGTATTGCAGCAACATGGCTCCCAACTGATAATTGTTTATATATAGGGACTGCCCACTTACCAATGGGGAACATCTTTTCCCATTGCTGATCCAGTAGACTCCTTATTGAGCATACAGCCCAGTTCATACTACAATATCTCTATAGCGGGGGAGGGGGAGTGAAGGAGAGAACTGGTAGATTCATACTTTCCCCAAGAGTATTAGCATGAAATTAAATACAAACAGTCTTGTCCAGGATTTGAACTCCATCCCACATTACATAATAAAAACAAAAAATAAAATAGTCTGATTTAGAATGTGAATGTACAACCAAAAGAGTCTCCTCAATATCCAGCAATTTATTTTTTTTAATAACTTTGATCACTTCACCAAATTTGATGGCATCAGAAAGGGAATTTTGAATGTGTTTTTTAAAGTTTGGTGATTAATCAATAGTTGACTTGAAATGAAAATGTTTAAAGATTAAAAATCAAGTTGTCATGAAACAATTGTATTTATACATTTAATAAAGTATTTGTTTCTGTGAAACTTTAAAACTTTCCATGCATTCACATTAAAGAAAGTATTAGAAAGTGTCATAATTCAACCCCATAAGTAAAAAGCAATTTTGTACTCGAATTAGGAACAAGAAATAGGATCAAACCAGCATATGTAGATTAATTTGAATTAAAGAGAAAAAAATGTTAGTCACAAAAATTTTCTAAATAATGAAGTATAACATCCATATCTGTCTTTCTGTGACACTGACATTACACTAAGAAAGCTTTATATATATATATATATATATATATATATATATATATATATATATATAAAACACTTTTCCATCTGATAATTACGCACACCACATGAAGTTTAAAGTAACAGACTTCTAATGTTCATAATTTCATATTCTAGTTTTTATACCTGCTTTACTGTAGTAGCATTGAGCCCTTTGTCTTGCAAACTTTTCTCATTTGCATTTATATATATATATATATATATATATATATATAAATAAAAGAACACCTATTTTTTGTGGTATTGTATTACATCTTTTAGAAGGTTTGTTTTTTTCACCTGGGATTTTTAACCCCATCACCCATTGGCTGACGAAGATAATTTTTAAAAATTAAATGCATTGTTTTCTCTTCACATTTACTTTTCTCAAGTCTCTAGCATCCACAATTTGACACCACAAACAAAAACAGAAGGGTGGGGATATACAGATTTTGGGTATCCCTCTTATAAGTTACCTACCCATCTTTGATACAGTCTGATTTTCATCTCTGATACTCAGTTACTTATATAGAGATCAAAACAAACAAACAAAAACAAAAATGGATGATACAAAATATTGGAGAACCACCCATACTTAACACAGCAAAAGACAAGGTTATTTATTAAAAAAAAACAAAACAAAAAACAAAAACAAAAAAACCAACGATGCAGTCTCCTAGTTAAATAAGACAATATCACCAGTTCATTAAGTTCCATGCTGTGTCTAAAACAACTTTTTTCTTTTTAAGTACAAATGAACAACATATATATAATCACCCACTGACCAAGGAGCAGCTTTTACAATATAGTGTCCCTACACATCACTCTTTATATATATATATATATATATATATATATATATAAAAAATTTTTTTTTTTTTTTTAATAATATACACTTTGGAGAAAAAAAACTGCAAGAAGAGAAGCTCAACACGTCCCATTATCACAGTTACAGCTAATGTTATGAGTAACTTGTAACACTAACTAAGCAGCTTTTTGTGTCACTGGGTAACCATCCATCAACCATTTAACAGGCTGAGCAGACACAGTCATAAGACAGTATCATTGAATAAATGAATCACAGCCAAATATTCAGTACCTATACAAATAATTGATGGGAGATATACACATCTAATGTCTATGTGCACGTGTGGAAGGGTTGACAATCTTTAGGTGGATATTGGAAAAGGAAGTCATCAACCAATTTTGCTCATGATAACCATTTCCACATAGCCTGTTTGCATTGATAAATGTGAACATGTGTGTATGCATATACACACGCACAAATGGTATCACATACTATTTATAAATATTGTGTACATATGCAAATATATACATATCGTATTCTATCATGTATAGTGTTTGCGTGCACATACATGCACACACATGCTCACACAAACATTAAATCAGAGTCTCATACAATATTTATACCCAGACACATACACACGTGCATTTTTTGTATATGTATCTTTTTTTTCAATTTTATGTAAGTAAAGTTGGCGACCATAGTCGAGGGTAACTCAAAGGCTCCCTTTTCGATAGCTACTACACCAATGTGTAGGGGAGGGCGCTACTCCTTCTCTGGATTGCTCTACTTTACCCTTGATCCATACCTTATAATGCTGAGTGTTAAGCAAGGAGGCATCAAGTACCATTTTTTGAGTCTTTGGTATGACTCGACCTGGGATTGAACCCAGGTCTCCCGGGCCATTGGCGAACACTCTAACAGCTAGGCCAATGTCCGGTAAGCTAAACAAATTGTCTGCAAAGAATTAATTAAAAATTAGTAAAAGTCTTTTTTTTCTTTATAAAAGTCCATTATAGGCTTTAACTTTTGAACATTTTTTTTTTAAAAAGAAAAAGAAAAAGAAAAGAAAAAAAAAAGAAAAAAGGTAAAAAAGAAGCATGTTGAAGAATAATGTCGAGATATGCAGAGAAGCCAGTTTAAAGAAAAAGAAAAATCTGCAATTTGGAAGTTTGTCATTTGCTCAAAGGTTGGTAATGAGCACAAAAGAGGCAGTAAAACAGGAAACAATTTCTTACTATGTTCACAACAAAAGCAGAGAATGAACAAACATTGAATTTGTTGATTATTTAAAATGCTGCCATAAACTGAATTGGGCAACACTTTTCTTGTCAAGACAAACATTGAAGCTGTTTGTCAATGTCTTTTTTTGTTATTTCACTGGTTAAACAGGTGAGACAATAGCATTAAGATACTAAATTGCCATGGTAAATCTAAACCAAACTGTTTTCTCATTGTGTCTAGGCACTGAGGTATATGTGGATTTGTATTCGTCCAGTGTCCTTTTCTGATTTTTTTAAGTTCAATTTCTATTTTTGTTGGCTGGTTGGTAAAAAGTGTCATCTCCAAAGACAAAGTTAGTCTTTAGAATTTGGTTAGTTTTTCCTGTTTTATTTTTTTTATTTTACTGAGAGATGTGCGTGTGTGTAGCAATGTTAGCTCTGGAGGCAATACTTGATGCAATGAATGCAAGACTGGAAGAGAAGTAGGGAGTCATCACTGGTCTACAAAATCTGGCATCACCAAAGTTTCAGCAGGCAAAGTTTGTTGGATCTCTTGATGTAAACCAAGTGCATAAAGAATCTGTTGTGATACCTATTTGTGAGGAAAGAAAAGAGATTTTTTTAGCTATTTGCTTATGTATAAATACAATGTTTTATATATATATATATATATATATATATATATAAAAATGAAGTCCGTTTTATTTTTTTAAAAAATTAGACAAGTTTTTTTATAACAGTTTTAAGAGATTGATTTTAGTGTGTAATCAAAATCAGGATTGGTGTCTCATACAAGACAGGCATAATAACGCAAAAAAAGAACTAAACTGATAATAATTAAAAAGTGAAGAGTCAACATAAAAATCAACTTACCCGTTGAGCAATAAAAAAATTATCACATCGGATGTAAGGTGGACTTTTCAAGGAGTACTTCTTTACAAATTTGACATAGAAGCAATCATCTGAAAAACAAAAATAGTTAGGGTTATTTCATATCTAGAAGTAAGGGAATTGCATTTATTATACATTTATATTCACATTTTTTGAATAGTTGTTTCTTAAGAGTTATTTTCACAGTCATATGACATCAAATATTCTTACCTAATACAAATAAATGGCACACAGTTGTATGGTTTCAAGTATTCCTATCTAATACTAATAACAATCCTTAGTAAACAATTATATTAAGAATCATTACTTGAAGCTATAAGTAATTTACAGTTATATATTTCTAATACAAATAATTTTCAAACATATCTGTTTGACCCATAGATTAGACCTTAACACATACTACCACTCTGGGTCAGAGTGGAACATTTCTATGATGATGGTGTGAGTTATGCCACCAATGCACCCCTTCTTTTCCCATGAGGAACCAAATATTTTTTAATGCTAAAACTTTTTCCAAGTCCATTAAGAACATTGGACAAATCTGATAACTCTACATCAAACTACAGAGAAGGTAGGAAAACAAGACTTTTCCAAAATTAACATCAATTGGCAATACTTACTTTTGGAAACAGGCATACAGAACTGGATGTCTCGATGGTAGATTTGGTAATCAACAATCTGTTGTTCAGAGCCTTTATCACACATCAAGAAATAAACTTTTTGGTTTGTAATCAGAGCACAAAGCCGTCCATTGGCCTCCTTACGTACTTGTTCCCATGCAATAAAACTGAGAAAAAAAAAAAAAAAAAAAAAAAAAAAAAAAAAAAAAGAATAGATAAAATTAAAAAAAATATAACAATATAGAGAAAGACAGGATTTATATTTCTTTTGATAAAACAAATTTATAAATCTTCAAAACTTACAAGTTCTTAAGTTCATTTGGTTTGCTTTGGTTGTTTGGGCTTTATGGCATATCAACCTTTGTATGTTATTTAACACCAAATCCATTTTTATGAAAATAATCAGTTCTATTTAAAACAATTCAGTTTAGCATGAGTACACAGTTTAGTTGTCAAAAACATTTCTATTTCAAACTATTCAGTTTAATCAAATAGTTCTTATTCAGTTTAGTATAAGTACAGATTTTGTTTACACACACTTAAATGTCAAAATAGTTCTATATTAAACAATTCGGTTTAGTATAAGTACAGTTTTAATGTCAAAAAACAGTTCCATTTCAAGTCATTCAGTTTAGCATAAGCACTCAGTTTAAATTTAAGTACATAGTTTATTTTTAAGTCAAACAGTTCTAATTCAGATAATTCAGTTTAGTATAAGTACATGTTTTGTTTCCACACAGTTAAATGTCAAAACAGTTCTAAATTAAAAAAATCAGTTTAGTGTAAGTAGTTGCATTTCAAAGAATTCAGTTTAGCATAAGCATGCAATTTAAATGTAAGTATGGTTTAATTGTCAAAAACATTTCTTTTTCAAGCTATTCAGTTTAGTCAAACAGTTCTAATTCAAACAATTCAGTTTAGCATAAGTATGCAGTTAGTTCTATTCAACCCATAGATAGGGCCCTATCAGGTGCTACCATTCCAGGCCAGAGTGGATCTGGGAGCAATGGCAATGAAGGGGTACTCCGCATTCCTCAAAGCTCCAGCATCACTGGAACCTCACCATCAGATTTTTTAGTGTCATATCCAGGACTCTCATTGGGGGAGGGGTCTTACCCCTCTGCAGAGGTGCATTTGACGTATTCTACAGCCCCAGCCAACTCGGCAATCTTAAGTTCATGACAGTTTGCTACAATATTTTTAAACAGATGTCTACTTTATATGAAAGAACAAAAAGACGATTTGGCTTAGTAAACCTGATGGACACATCATAAGGACCCAGTTGTGACACTATAAGCTCTCCTGTCTATGGGTATATATATTTAGATACCATAATGCATATATATGTAGGTGCAAGCATGTCTATATGAGTATGTATAGGCTGAGTATATATGTATGTATATGCATGTGGGTGCAAGTGTTTCTGTATGTGTGTATAACAGTATCAAAAGGATAGCTTAACAAGTTAGGGAAGTTAGCAAATCTTATTATATGATAAAATAAAAAGAAGAGAAGGATTTTTCACTAGTAATGGAGGGGTTAGTTTTTTTTAATACCAGTAAGTTAGTTAGCTGACCATAGTTGAGAGCAACTTGAAGCCTCCCTTTTCAATAGCTACGACACAGAGGTGTAGTGGAGGGTGCTACTCCATTCCCTGGGTTGCTCCACTAACTCTTGATCTGTACCTTATAATGCTGTGTTAAGCAAGGAGACATCAAGTAATATTTTTAAGTCTTTGGTATGACTCGACCTGGGATTGAACCCTGGTCTCTTGGGCCATTGGCAAACACTCTAAACTCAGATGAATAAAAATAACTAATAATCTTGTATGGAGACAATAAATGTCTATCTTGGATTTTGGGGTCAAGTCCTTTGGATGCTTTGTGGTCACATGTGAATCCCAGAATCAATTTTGAGCTCTTTAGACACTGTTCTTTAAATGATAAAGATGTTCTCTTTAGATCTCTGTTGAGGGAACAGTAGAAACATTGTCTCTTCTCCTAGCAATGAAAATTGTCTCTTGTCTCATCATTGAAATGTAAAGCCAGCATGGCCTTACTGTGTAATTTATTGACCATCAAACTCGACACTTTTACCATTTTTGTACCCCTTTCATATACTGCTTCTACATAAAACAGTATCTACACATTTTATCTCTTGGGACAAGTTTGTGTATTTTCATTAATACTTCTTATATATATATTATATATATATATATATATATATTATGTATATAATAATTGTTCTTATATGTGAAAATGAACTAGTCATTCCTTCAGTTTATTTCATGTTAGTGTACCAATGGAATTACTAATACTAATATTGGACCTTGGTGAGTGGGAATGTGACTAAATATCTCGTCCCTAGTACCAACTATCCCAATAACCTTAAAATTTATTTCAGTACTATCAGAGAGTTTTAATGGACTTTGTTCACATGGTAATTAGGCAAAGGGTATCAATGTGTATTGTTATAAAAACTAATTCAGATTTTTCTAGTTTTATAAGAAGTGGTAATACGTTGCAACAACAAAAAAAGGGTCAGCTAGGCTCTTCTTTCAGGGTGAAGCTTAGAACTTTTTGAATAACCCTCATAACAGATGATAATATCAGATCATTTCAAACATAAAAGAAAAAAAAATTGTATAAAACTCACAGTTCATCAAGTTGGTTTCCATTTAACAAATGAATATTCATTTGCTGCTTGGCATGATTCAGGTTGTAGTGTGGCAACAGGCCACCCAGTCCATGACAGCAGCGAGGTTCTCGAACACGTACTTGGATCTTGTGAGACCGACGACTTGTCTCACGAGCGGCAGTTGCTGCAGCAGTGGCAAAATCTAGCACTCCGGCTACTGGTTTGATTACCGTCCCAACTAAACCTTTGCTCAGGCCTGTGAAAAAACCCTGTGAAAAATTTAAAACAAAAATTAAAGTTTTTTGAAAAGTTTCTTAAAATTAAAAAGAAAACATAACATTTCTAGCAGTCATTAATTCTGATTTCTATTTTCTTTCATCTTAATTTCTAGCTGTGTTTAATTACAGTTCATTCTATCTGACAACAAGAAATAGTAATAGTTGATTGATTTTAACGGCATGCCAACCAGTCTAGGATTATTTTATGTCTAGAGGTTAAAGAGTTGTGTTCATTATATGTTCATATTCACATTCTTTTTCCAGGCAGCAGTTGTATCGATATTGCTGTATGGATGCACTACTTGGATGCTAACGGCTGGAGAAGAAACTAGACGGCAATCACACAAGAATGCTGCAAGCAATATTGAACAAGTCCTGGCAGTAACACCCCACAAGGCACCAATTATATGGCCACCTGCCTCCCATTACGAAAAATATCCAAGTTAGACGAACCAGACATGCAGGACACTGCTGGTGAAGCAGGGACGAGCTCATAAGTGATGTACTCCTATGGAACCCCACACATGGCTGGGCAAAAGCAGGATGACCAGCTCGAACATACATTCAGCAGCTATGTGAGGATATGGAAGACCTGCCAGAAGCGATGAACGATAGGGAGAAGTGGCGAGAGAGGGTCAGGGATATCCGTGCTAGTGGCACAACATGATTTTTATTTTGGCACATGGTCCCATTGAATATGAATAATTTCTAAACAGATCTATTTGGCCCATAGGCGGGACTCTAACAGATACTACTTTGGGCCAGAGTTGATCTGGGAGTAATGGTAATGGCAAAGTACTTTACATTCTCCAAATGTCCAGGACAAGAACCTCACCATCAAATGCAGTTTATTGTCATACTCAGGATACCCCTTTTTTTTGAGGGGGTGGTGCTCACTTCTCTGTAGTGGACATGGTCAGTTTATTCTAAAGCCCTGCTGATAGAGCGAGGAATAGTGTTGGTTTGAAAACAATGCAAGATAAGTTTATTTCACATGGCTCCTGGTTGTCACAGACTGATTGTAAAAATGTGTTAGAAAAAAGAAATGCTCATCAAAATTAATAAGTGACAATGCTTCAAACAAAAATAAATGATTTTCAGCAATTTTGATAAATGTGAATTTTGTGCATAGGAGAGAATTAAGAATTATCTAAAAGTATTGAGAATGAAAAGAAAAAACAAACGAAATGGCTGGTTTTATCCATACATTTTGAATTTATCATTTCAATTAGAAATTGTTTCTAATAAAATTTTATACATGTAATAAATATGAGGTGTGTTCAAAAATATTGTACCTGAATCTGTATTTACCAGGGTAAAAATAAAAAAATGTTATATTAATTTTCTTCAAAATACGAGCTAGGTTCAAAATGTATCAAGACTGAAGCTGTATTTACCAAGAAAGAAATGAACAATAAATGAAATATTAATTTTCTTCAAAATACGAGCTAGGTTCAAAATGTATCAAGACTGAAGCTGTATTTACCAAGAAAGAAATGAACAATAAATGAAATATTAATTTTCTTCAAAATACGAGCTAGGTTCAAAATGTATCAAGACTGAAGCTGTATTTACCAAGAAAGAAATGAACAATAAATGAAATATTAATTTTCTTCAAAATATGAGCTAGGTTCAAAATGTATCAAGACTGAAGCTGTATTTACCAAGAAAGAAATGAACAATAACTGAAATATTAATTTTCTTCAAAATTCGAGCTAGGTTCAAAATGTATCAAGACTGAAGCTGTATTTACCAAGAAAGAAATGAACAATAAATGAAATATTAATTTTCTTCAAAATACGAGCTAGGTTCAAAATGTATCAAGACTGAAGCTGTATTTACCAAGACGGAAATAAACAATAAATGAAATATTAATTTTCTTCAAAATACGAGCTAGGTTCAAAATTTATCAAGACTGAAGCTGTATTTACCAAGACAGAAATAAACAAAAAATGAAATATTAATTTTCTTCAAAATACGAGCTAGGTTCAAAATGTATCAAGACTGAAGCTGTATTTACCAAGATGGAAATAAACAATAAATGAAATATTAATTTTCTTCAAAATACGAGCTAGGTTCAAAATGTATCAAGACTGAAGCTGTATTTACCAAGACGGAAATAAACAATAAATGAAATATTAATTTTCTTCAAAATACGAGCTAGGTTCAAAATTTATCAAGACTGAAGCTGTATTTACCAAGACAGAAATAAACAAAAAATGAAATATCAATTTTCTTCAAAATATGAGCTAGGTTCAAAATGTATCAAGACTGAAGCTGTATTTACCAAGAAAGAAATGAACAATAAATGAAATATTAATTTTCTTCAAAATACGAGCTAGGTTCAAAATGTATCAAAACTGAAGCTGTATTTACCAAGACAGAAATAAACAATAAATGAAATAATAATTTTCTTTGATAAAGACTCCTTGAGATTTAATTATTCCAGTGAGTTTTTCATTGGTCGAGGCACCTCTGCAGCTTCTCTTTAGATATAAAGCAGCACCATTGTATTTCTTTTAATATCTTTAGTGTCTTTAAATTTTACCATTCAGATGAATTTTCAGTTTAGGAAGCAAGAAAAAGTTGCATGGAGCTGAAGGTCTGATAAGTATTGAGGTTGCTGCACCTATATAATCCAGTATTTCATCAAACATTTTGGAGACTGACTTCATAAACTCTTTTTAGATAAGAACTATTTCATTTAGATATCATCACTTTATTATACAATTTGCTCAACTGTGCAAATATCTTTATTTAAATTTTACAATTAAAAATAATTAAGAAAAACTCAAGGAGTATTATTACAATTTTTTTTTTTTTTAATATGTAAAGGGATTTTGCATAACAGCTGTGTTCAAGTTGTGAAGTTGTCCAACATGGATTCAAGAGGCAAATGAATTGTGTCTGTGAATGAACCACTAGCAACAAGTGTGACAGCATGATTCAATAACACATGTTAGCCAAGGATGGTAAGTTCAATCCTTGGTAGGATCAGCATAAACAATCTCCACAATAATCATATGAAAGAGGATAATTAACAAGCTGTACTTAATTAAATATCATGATTCTTAAATTTTGGCAAAAATCTTTTTTGTCTTTCTTAAACATATAGCCAAGAAAGAAATACTTTTTAAGATTTCACCCCACACACAAATCGTTTTCTAGCAACTTCTAGGGGGGAAAAAAAACAAAAAAAAAAAAACTAACCCCCAGGCCATCATCCCTGGTGCCCTCATAGGTTTGGTTGACCACACTGGTCAGGCCCCCAACAATTCCAAAAACAAGACTTTTGCAACCGGCCCTCAGATGATCAGATGAATGGCCAGTTGCATGTTCTGACATGATCCGAGTTCTCTTTTTTGAGTGTTTCTCATCCATTGTAACAATAGTCAAGCCATCAGATAGGGAGCTTGTTACCTGAAACAAATATACAAAATCAAAATTAGATAAAAATGCTTACTGCATAAGGTATCTAATAAACTTTTCTTACTTGAAGTGCACTTGAAAACAATGAAAACATTTTGGTGCACTTTCTAAGCAAAATTACTTGGGTGAATCAAAAGTTTTGTAATATCTTTGCATATGCTAGTTTATGGCATGTATATATCATGATCAAAGCAGATCAAACAATGGAAAGTATCCATTGTGGTTGGTAGTATCGTTATATACAGATATTGGTTCACTGTGTTGATTTAAAAGCTGCACAGATGAATGTGCAACAGTCTAATTAAGAAATTTATGCGTCATGAATTCAAAATGAGCCATAATGTCTCAGAGACAACTAAAAACATTGTTATAAAAGATAAAGGCACGGTTGAGCGATTTAGTTTCCTTGGTTTGGTTTTATGGCATATCAACCACTGTAGGTCAATTTAATGCCAAATCCTTTTTATACATATATATTAAATTTCTAAACACATTTTGTTGATAATATCTTTAAACAAGCCTGAACTCATTTTTTTTTCACACAGTTAAATGGTTTTACTTATTTTTATCTAATATGAACAGCATCTCACATGTTAGTGTGGTTTATTACCTTCATGAGTTTTGGCTAAAACATCTTGCAAAACTTTTGACTCATCCTAATAAAAAAAATCTTTTTTTAAAAAATATTTTATATAGAAGGTATTTTTACATTTTAGCAAATAAAAAATAATTTTAACTGCAGAACATTAATAATTATTTTTATTCTGTAAATTAAAGATACCAATTAATGAAACATAGGCTTGATTTTCTTAGAGATCTTTTTATGTTAAGATGTATATGAAACAGATTTATTTCTTCTTCCATGTACAGAAGCCATTCTCTTTTTTGCATTTAATGTGAAAACTCACCAAAAAAAAAAAAAAAAAAAAAAAAAAAAGAAAATCCCAATTTGCATAAATAAAAAGTGAAAAACTGGATCAAAATACCATTATATACTCAAGTATCATCTGATAAAATCCAAGACTATTTGACGACTTTTGCGGCCGGAAATTGTAGTCATACCAGTTGGCCTAGGCCTAGATTTGGCCAACTATATACATAAAGTTTGTATCTTGCACATGGTACATACCCCTAATATTAGGCAAAAATTTAGATCTCTGAATGTCACAATATGTGAGTATATGGTAGTTAAAGTAAGTAACTAAAGGATATTTTTCTTTAATAGAAATCCAAAACGTACCAAATCCAAAATCAAAACTTGATTTTAAGTCTATAATCATTGGATATAGAATTTCATAATTTCAAAAATTTATTGAATGAAACTTTTATGAAAGAGTTTCGATCCCAGTTATAATCATCTTTAGTTTATGATGTAAAATAAGGTTTAATTTCTCTTCTAAATTTGTCAAATGCTCTAATAAGTGTTATTTTTTTTTTTTTATTATGTTGGTTTTGCATATACATTTTTACAACATAACTACATCTTGAAGTGTACCAGTGGGCCATGAGGCATAGCTTGGAAACCACTGATAATTTATCCTGGCATAAAGTCCCAGTGACCTGAAGCAAACTTGCTAACCACTGTTCCATGGTGAGATGTTTTCTAGGTGTATTAGAAAAAATAAAATAGAACAAAATAATAACACAACAGCTCATTCACAGCTAAATTCTCCATTTTTATTATACATATATAACCAAATTTTAATTTGTTCTTTTTCCTGGGCAAAAAGTGGTATTTCCCAATTGTTTATGCCTAAAGTAACTGGAAAAAATTAATTTTTCTCTTGAAACTTTATTTTTGTTACCCAAGTGATACAATTTTCAAATTTACCCATTTTCCAGAACATTACAGGGAGATTCAGTGCTGAATAGTGAATAGAAAATTTTCTACAACTTACTAAATATACTTGTTCTTTTTTGTATAAAATTAGGAAACAAATTTTGATTCATGTTTTATTTAGAACTTATCTAAAAGAAACTATGCAAATTTTCCCATTTTTATAGGGGGAAAAAAAGGTAATTTTTAAATTTCATTATCCATGGCACAAAAGCAAATTTTCAAGGGAAAAAAAAAGGCCATTTTCAATACTTTTACAACATAAGCAATTAAGAAATAACATATGCGATCCAGAAACAATTTGTGATACATAATATCATATGAGTGAACCTCCAAAATTAACGCCTACGATTTCCCTAGAAATTACAACAGATACAGAGAGCATAATACACCAGGGCATAAAGCAAATTTTCACCTACAAAAACACTATTTTTCCACATTTACCTCTCTTAGTTGTGCAATTTTACTTGCAAGAAATAAGAATCAACATGCCATGTTCAGAACAGAGTTGCACCTAAAGTAATTTCTTTTCTTTTTTTTTTTTTTTTCAAATGCTGGTCTCCAAAGGTAGAGGAGTATGTTAGTGGTATGGAAGTAGGGGTTACATACAACACAGCTGTCAAACCATGAACTGAAGAGTGCCTTGATCAGCACATCCATGTACACCAAGCCAATAATGTATGAATTACAAAGACAACATTTTCCTGATGATCATGATCATCAGCATGAAAAAGTGGGTCATACTCTGTCATGTAGATTTTTACAGGTGTGACATGCTTAGCACAGGTAAAAAAGCATAGCTAATGGGGGAGACGATGTGGAAGTAGAGTGTTTTGTAGCAGAAAACTTTCTTTATGCAATAGTGTTACTGCATCTTCTTTATTTGTTGTACTTTAGGAACACTCCTTGCATACGGGAATGAGGAAGTGGTTGTTATTATTTGTAAGCATATTTATTTTCACTTGCTGACGTAATCAACAAGGTTTATAAAAATGGAGAAGATAAAAACAAACAAACTAGTAAAAAGTGTTAAATAATGAAATACTTTGGTTTTAGCTATGAAGCAACATCACAATACATTTTAGGTTCCAAACAAAAATGAATAACAAAAATCCTTATATATATATATATATATATATATATATATATATATATATATATATATATATAATGTTTAAAAGAAATACTTTATATGTTTTTGTATGCATTGTGTATAGCTCAATCCAGATTTATGTTTATAAAATCATTTTATGGAATTTATTTTTGAAGCCAACAGATGATCTTTATCATTCTTCTTATGTTTTAATTTTAGCTTACAAAATTATCAATCACATTTATTTTCTAAATAAACATCAAGCCATCAGAATTCAATCTATACACAAGTATATACAAGGAGGTGCTGAGAAATTCTTGGCTGACCAAGAACAAATGACTTCAAATCATAAAAATTTATATATATATATATATATATATATATATATATATATATATACACACACAATTCCCCATATTCATCTCGAAGTTCAACACATTTAGTCTTGTTTTTTTTTTTTTTTTTTTTTTTTTTTAAATTTCTTTTAACCTTTCTAGTAAAAAATTTCAATAAAATTTAAAAAAATCATTTCCTTTTTGGTTGGGCCAAGAACTTTTCAGCACATTTTTGAACAGTATATGAAATATCTATAGGAATAGATTTCAGATCAATGTGAAAAATTAAAAACTTCATTGATTTTTCTATTGAAGGAGATTAACCAACCAAATTTTTTCTCTTACAAGTGACAAAATAACTTTTCTCCAGTTAAAGTTTAGTATATTGAAAATACAAAAAAGATTTTAAAAGGAAACAAATCAAAGTGACAAACCTTTGCAGTCGAATTAGATACACCATGTGTAACATTTTTCAACAATCCACCAAAATTTCCATCTTTGATCAAACCAGAAATGCCTTCTGTGAAATCATTAAATAAGCCAAGAGGATTTCCCAAGAAGTCTATAGAACCAAGAATTTTGGCAGCTTGACCTCTCAACTCCTAAAACAATAGAAATAAGAAATAAGCTAATCTTTAATATTTTTCATCAAAATCACCATTTTATCACTGAGAATATAATGTATATTACATATCATAGAAAAAAATAAAAAAAATAAAATAAACATTGTTGATGAGACTTACATCTGTATAGTGAGATTTTATTTCATTGATCAAGAAAGTGCTGGTCTCAAACACGTGTTGACGATTATAAGACCCTGAAATATAAATAAGAAATTTTATAAAAGCATATTTTCAAAAACTTTGATCACATTGAAAAGTTCTTTAGATAAATTAGTTTGATTGGAATGTTGGAATTCAGACAAGTTTAATAAAAAGACCATTACAGAATTTTACATCAATGTGAGCCAAAAAAATTTGTATCTTAAAAAAAAAATAAAAAATTATATTCATCGTCATTTTTTGAACCAAGTGACAAACTATTTGTTTTTTCTAAATGAATTTTGATTTGATTAAAAGAAAAAAATTCTAATTTACAAAAACCAAACTACGATTTTTATTCAATGTTGTCTTCTAACATAAAATTTTAAAATTAAAAAATCTAATCCTCTCCATTTAAGAAAAATCACAAACACTGACTTATTTCATTCATTAATTTTTTTTGATAATATTATTAATTTGAGGGTTATTCAGACCCTCATATTAATAGTATAATAAAAAAAAAACAAAAAAAACTGGATTTTATCTGAGGAGTTGTCAATCAGAAGCACTGTTTTCTGTTGCACCTTTTTCAAGAAAATCAATTGTGATGGATTTTTTCATGTCCCAGAAGATTGTCAGCATCACCTTCTTTACTGACAACTGTGCCTGGAATATTTTCTTTAATGGAAAGTCAATGCATTTCCACTCCACGGATTGTCTTTTCCATTCATGTTTAGCCTATTTGTAAATATTTTTATTATTTTTTTTTTTTTAACTAAAACATTTCTCTCTACACATCACACAATCCTTCGGTAAATTTCACTTGGTTAGCACTCCTCAGTCATCAAATATTTGATGACAAGCCTCAGTTGAAGCCAGGAGCACTGTTTGATTTGCAGCTATTTTGAATAGCCTCAAAACCAATATTTTTGTTATAAACCAATTCCAAACAATGCAGAGTTTAAATTTATGGGGGAAAATTTTTTTTTGCTTTATTAAAAAAAAAAAAAAAAAAAAAAAAAAAAAAAAAAATCCCTTATTCATTGAATGTCACTCATATTTTAGTTGTTACTAAATTTTGCTGAATCTGTCACAGAAGTCTCAGGTTGTTTATGATAACCAATGTTCTTAAATGGTCACCCATCGCAGAACTGAATAAGCTCATTACTGCTTAACTTCAACAATCTGACAGAAACTGGTGATTCTCAGTATGACTTAACCACAAATCATCTTTACAATTTAGTTGTCTTTTTTTTTATCAATTTCATTTTAACTATTTGAGTCAATATGGATTTAAATGAAATGGTAAACTATTGTTATACAATTGAAGCTGCTCAAGACATCCAACAGAGAAATGATGGAATTATAAAAAAGATTTGTTCAAGTATGCCTGAACCTCACTTCTCTGACAGTACCAAAAATTATGTGCTTGCTGTATGAAAGACAGACACTGTTCTGCTGAAGAATTTTAAAAAATTCAAACATTAATGATTATGTACATTTTCTTTTTTTAGCAGAGGAAGTACATTGTGAACTGAATTACGATGACCAGAAAATCCAGCAAACACCTACGCATGACATATGGAAACACTGGACAAGCTGTTTCGACCTTATTAGGTCTCATCAGCAGTGTATACTGTGATCTCTACCACAGGAGATTGAACCAGCGACCACAGAATGCAGAGCCGAAACTATACCACTGAGCCATGGTCCATATTGCATACAAGTGACGCCAAATTAACTAGTCATGGTAATTGCACGGCCAATTAACCTGAATGTGTCTTGCAAGTTACATCCGTACTCTGTACAGAGGACAGGGTCACCTCTAGGGCCACGTCTTCCCAAGAGGAGTGGAAATATGCATCCACGATATAGACTGATGGCTCAGTGGTAGAATTTCAGTTCTGCATTCTGTAGTCGCTGGTTTGATCTCCAGTGGTGGAGATCACAGTAAACACTGCTGATAAGACCTAATAAGGTCGAAACAGCTGTCCAGTGTTTCCATATGTTGTGTGTAGGTGTTCACCAGATTTTCTGGTCATGGTAATTCAATTCACAATTAATGTTTATAATCTTGAATACTAGAAGTTTTGTAAATAACATACACAGTATTACCTATAAATCATTACACCTCCGCTAATTTCTAATCAAAAGTTCATTTTCTTCTAAACCAAAGATACTGTATTTATTTCTAGTGAAAAAATTATACAATTAAAATGGATATCATTAGGTATTATTTATTACCAGTCTCTATAACAGTGGTTCCCAATGAGGGTCCATATAAGATTCTTGGGGGTTAACACAAGCAAAATAGTAAATTGAGGGTTCACAATAGAATTATAGTGGTCAATGAAAAAATTTTGCTTTAGATGTCTTTATTGCAAGAAATAACTAAGTTTTTTGATGTTTAGAAAACTAATGACACTGCTAAACGAAATATCCACAATTCTTTCATTTTACCTTGTTGAATCTGGTTTCAGCCATGTCTCGAACTTACTATCTAAAGCTCATAACTGACTCAACATTGTACAAAATGGTGATCTTCAATTACCCTAGACAACATTGGAGGTGAATATTGCAAAACTAGCTGAACATTGTCAACCACAAGGCTAGCATGGAATAAAGTAGTATCTTTTTTAATAAATATATCCTTGTATATTTATGATTAATTTTAGGAGTGAACATTCAGTTTCTATAGAATTTAGTTAGTTTTTAAAGTTTATGAGCAATAAATTAGTTATATTGCTACAATACTGTAAGTAAGTAAAGTTGGCGACCTTAGTTGAGGGTGACCCGCAGGGTCCCTTTTCAATAACTACCACAAAAACAAAGATTTTACACAATTCCTAATATATCATCATCATTATGTCACGCCGCCAGCATGGATATCCCTGACCCTCTCTTGCCACTTCTCCCTATCGTTCATCGCCTCTGGCAGGTCTTCAGGTCTACATCCCGTATCTTCACAGAGATGCTGTATGTATGCATGTTCAAGCTGGTCATCCTGCTTTTGCTCGGCCATATGTAGGGGTCCATAGGAGTACTGTGTTTCATTTTATCGGTCAGGTCTGACTTCCATATGATCGATAGCTTATCGATAGCTGTCCATGCCTTCATTAGCCACGGGTCAATGTAATTTTTTAAACATCAAATATCTATGAGGTTTACCAGAATAAAATAGGAATCAAAGAGGGCCATAGGTGAAAAAAAAAAAAAAGGTTGAGAACCACTGCTTTAGAGTATTGGAACCAAAATTATGAATATGTACACCCATAAATATATTCACGCAATTTTATTTTTGGTAACAAAGTTTCAATGCTGGAGAGTTTGATGCTAATACCTAACAATATCCATATAATGTTCCACTAGAAATATTAATATCCTAGAATCTTTGGTTTAGAAGAAAATTAACTTTTTATTAAAAAGGGTTTGGGTTGGGTTTCTTGGTTTAATGGCATATCAACCTAAGTAGGTCATTTAATGCCAAAGCCATTCTCCTAGAAGAACAGCAGTGATGCTATTTAACTCATAGCTGGGAGGATAAGGGGGTTCATACCTTCCCCAAGGGTATTTGCCCGAAAGTGAATGTAATAGCGTGACTGGAGTACGAACTCGCTTTCTACGATTTTGCAATTCATCGCTTTAACCATTACACCACGACGACACCCCCTTATTAAAAAGGTTGATAGAGGCATACATATTGGAGATAGAGTAATAGATGTTTATTTTTTTAATCCAATTTTTGAATAAAGAATAGTATACAAGACTTTCATAGTTAGTTTGTAATATACTGACCGAGATCAACAGTTGCATCCTCAAAACTAATCCAATGAAGAGACATTTTATTTTTAATAACTTTCAAATCTGGAGACAGATTGGGGGATGTTAGCATGCTGAGGGAGATCCGACGTGTATTTAGGCGAAGCAGTCCAAAAAAATATCGCTTGTTTTGAGGTGGGCTGGCAGCTGCCTGTAACACAGGGCTACAAAAAAAAAGAAAAGAAAGAACATTTCAGTACAGAAATATACAGTAAAACTTTACAAGAACACCTAAATGAATTATACACTGTGAGAATAGAAGACTAAAAATCTAAAAAGAAAACAGATGTAAAACATGGAGTTCAGATCTGGCCAGCAAGTTGGGGATTTTAAGAACATCTTAAAAAGTTGGATTGCAACTGATCATAATGACAGTAAAATTATTCCTTACTATTAATATTCAGATGATAAGTGTTGTTCCCATCTGAGTCAGTTTGGTTTCTTTGTTTAATAGGATATCAACCTTCATGGGTTATTTAATGCCAAAGACATCTGTATAAAAGAACAGTAGTGGTACTATTTAACCAATAGCTGATGGGGATAAGGGGTTCATATCTTTCCCAATGGTATTAGTTCAAAAGTGAACATGTGTGACTGGAGTTTGAACTCACTCTTGTGTCATAATCAAGCACATTAGCCACTTTTTCTTTGAGCCATACCCCTCCTCAATGTAATTCTTTTATGATGCAATTACTAACTGAAGTACCTGTCTACATCAGGTAAGAGGTCAAGACTTGGACTGAAATTAGTTATGATAGAAAAATGAGTCCTTACTACTGATGGTAAGGTGGTAAGTGTTGTTCCCATCAGAATTTATAGCAAGTTTTTTTTATGTTTTTTTGTTTACTTGTTTTTACTTTACTAGTTTCCAAATGATAACTGTTTTAATAAAATAAGGCCAAAAAAAGTTTGGCTTTGAGTTAGCCCTACTGTGCTGAACTATGAACCATGTGTTCAAAACAGAACATACTCTAATTGAAATAATACCTACCCGCATCACTAACTCAACAGGAGTCAAAAGTTGTTAAAAAAGAATAAATGGCAGGACTGTAATTGTTCTTTGTACTTTTAACAAAAATTCTGAAGAATTTTCAGATATTGGTCATGTCACAATTGCTCAGTAAGGTAACTGTAATAAATTTGACACAAGACTCCAGTCAGAAGTTAGTTCCTGATAAGAGAGACTCCTACCACCTTTTTATTGACAAAATAACAATGACAGAACTGGTACTTTCAATTTCTTAAAACTTAAGACCCAAATTACAACAAGTTACGAGGTGCATAGGATAAGTTTCCAGACTTTTTTGTATGGTTATTTAAAATTGTCGTAGACTCTTGAAAATTCACTATGTTATTGCTATACATCTTATGAGATGACTGACCAATTTTTATGATTTCAACTTCAAATGAACAGCAACAATAGCAATTGGAATACACCCTACTAAAGCCTGATTGTCACAGCTGGTGAATTTCAAAAATCCAATCTGGATGTGAGGACACTTTAGAAGAACGATATGCAATAAAATTCTGTTTTAAACTTGGAAAAAAATGCCACAGAAACCTATGGAATTTTCAGACTGCTTTTCAACCATCTTGCATGGATCGAGTATCAGTTTTTGAGTGGCATAAGATATTCAAGGAAGGCAGGGAGTCTATGAGGGATGATGAGAGGTGTGGGAGGAGTAAAGAAGTCAATACACCACAGTTGATTGGCCAAACTGTTAGGGTTAGGGTTACTATGTTGAGGTTTTAAGGGAGTTCAGGATGAGATTCCGTTGGAAGAGGCCAGCACTCTTCAAATCGGGTCAGTAGCATTTCCAGCGGGACAATGCACCAATCCACAACTCCATCCTTGTCACAGACTATTTGACCAAGATGGGTATCAAGACAGTTCCTCACCCTCCCTATAGTCGAGACCTTGCTCCCTGTAACTTTTGGTTATTCTCTAAGCACAGAGGCTATCATTATGAGACAATTGAGGAGATGAAAAAGCCTGTGATGAAGGTCATTGACATGCTCATACAAGAGGACTTCCATGGGGCCTTCCAGAAGTTGTTGGAACGGTACAACAAGTGCATTGCCGCTGGAGGAGATTACTTCGAAGGGGACTAGAGTTTCATGTGTGTACTATCAATAGAAGTGCCCATACGAAAAAAGTCTGGAAACTTATTGTATGCACCTCGTATGTTATAAAAAGTTTTCAATTTTACTATTCCTAATGTGTTTGGAAGATCTTATAAGTTTTTATCACTGTAAAATTAAATATTTCTCTTTGAAATCTTGAGATAATTTTAAATAAATTTCTTAGTGTGAAGAACAAAAATGAGTATAAATATTAAATTTCATGGTCAATAAGAGAAATAAAATTTAATTCAAAGTTTTAATATTAAGCATGCAGTATAACAAGTGGTATAATTGATAGTTTTTAGGAGTTGGTTTTCTTTTTACATCCATTATTATTTTTTTCTAGAACATTAATAAGAAAAAAATATGGGACTAATAATTTCAATTATCACTGTATAAGAATTATTTACAATTAAATTTTCTTGCAAACTGTTTAGTTTTTATAAAATCACGATACAAAAGTAGTTCATGTATAAAACAAAATATTAATGGACTACTGACAGCAAACATACATAATAGCTAATTGCATGCCACTACAAATAGGTCACACTTATTATGAGCCTTGTGACAACCATAAAATTTTTCTTTTTATATTAGACATGAGTAAAAAGTCTTTTTTTTTTAATTACAAATGATAATAATAATAATAATAATTCTCATCCTTGCAATTTTTCACACCAGTCTGGTGGTTTTTCACTGAAGACTGAATGACAGCAAATCTCCTCAGCTCTCCAGGACTTTTATAAGTATTCTAGTTAATCTTAACAGTGCTGTGGTTTGGACAGTGCTAATTCTTCCCCTGATCTCCAGTCTCTTTGCTTGGCTTTTGCAGTTCCATTCCAAGTGCACTAACTACAATTAGTATCACCATGTTCCAGTTTTTTTTAGCTCCCAGGCAAGGTCTGGGTATTATCCAATCTTTTTGTCTTATTTTATTTTTATTCTATGGTCCATTGGAACACAAAATCCACTAGTTGACACATTCTTTCGTCCTTTTTAATCAACACGAAGTCTGCTCATCTAACGTGGATTGAATGATCTGTTTGTATCTCATAATTTAATGCCTCATTTTTTAGAACAGATTCTAGTTGAGCATGTACCATTCATCAGTATGGTCAAACTTTAATCTCTTGCACAATTCCCAGTGGATCACCTTCCCACTCAGTCATGCTTACTAGTGTATTCCTTTTGAGCCAGTTTGCTGCATTCACTTATTATATGATTAACAGTTTAATGTCTGTCATCACTGAACCTATTACTACAACTATTACTTTTTTCATTAATATTATTTTTATTACTATAACTACTACTACTATCATCATCATTTATCTATTTAATTACTATCATATATGGTTGAGATTTTTTATTGCAAATTGATGAGAAATTTTACAAATTCAGCATCATGAGGATCATCAAATTCAGGACAAATAACCTGTTGAAAAAGAAGCCTCATTATCTCATGGAAAGAATATGGGTAAAATTTTTATTTTCCACTCAGGAACAAGTTTAGCAGACTTCTATAATTTTATTATTTGGAGTGAACTGGTCATAGCCCACTGTATAGTAAAATTAATTATATAAACTATTCTTTAAAGTTGAGATAACATTTTTACAGGAAGACCACACAATAATATATTTTGGTGCTAGTAGCTTAAAATCTCACCAATAGGGCAAGTTTCCAACTAATTAAACCATACAAAAGATACATCAATCAATATATTATATCATTACACAGGTTATAATTAAATATTTTAAAAGATGAATGCTAGAAGAGAAGAAAATGATTAGAAAGTCCTATACTAGTTTGTTGCTATTTAAAGCCTAAAAAGTCAAAGTTTTTAGTTATTAATCAATTAAAGATGCTACGAACATGCAAGTATCTTCCTTTCATGCAAATAGTATTTTCTTTCTTTTACAATGTGTAAGAGATGAAAAAGTAATGAGGGAAAGAGAAGAAAAACACTTCAATCTACAAAGTCAACAGTAAATGAATTGAATTTTAAAAACTTGGAAGAGATAATGAACAAGATTGCATAAGGAAAAAAAAAAAGAAAAAAAAATATTTGAGTTTTTTTTTTTTTTTTAAATTACTAGGGCGAGTCAAAAGTTTTGCAATATTTTGGTATGTGCCAGTTTGTAGCACATATATCATGTCACAGAAGCAGTCCAAGCCATAATAGATACCCATTGTGGCTGATATTATCAAAGTAGTTGATATGCTGGCACACTGTGCATAGTTTCACTCTATGTGTGATTTGAAAGCTGCACAATTAAACATGCAACATAGTCTAATTTAGGAACTTATGCTTTACAAGTTCAAACTGAACCATAACACTGCGGAAGTGGCCAAAAATATTTGTAGTGTGAAAGGTGAAGGTGCAGTTGATTGTAGTATAGTAACCAGTTGGTTCAAGAAATTTGACTTGGGTTACGATCAGATAAGGTCAGGTAGGCCTAAAACCATGAATTCCAAGGCCTTTCTCCAAGCCATCAAGGCAAACTCTTACAGTCCAATGGGGTTAATCACCTTCATGACCTTAGCAAAAGCATTTGGAATTGCCAAATTGAGCCTCACATTACCAAAATATCACAAAACTTTTGACCTATCCTAGTATCATTTAGCCCTTCATCAAATTGTTCTAATTGAAAATATTTGTCTATTTCTAAGTGGAGTTTTTAACAGGTGTGAAATTCAGACTTTTTTTTAATCTCCTAGACAGGTTGTCATAACAAGGTTAAAGAGCTCAGTCTACCTTTAGCTGGGAGGGGAATAGTTGGATGCATACCTTTTTCAAGGGTAATAGCACAATGTGAAATGCAAACAGCCTTGTCCAGGATTTTGAACTGTTTGCCATATCCATTATAACACAAGAGCCTCCAACAATAATAAAGGATAATATAGCACATCAATTTTAAACTGACATTTTGTTAAGAAACCCAGACAAGTTTCTTTATTAGGATTCTTTATGGATTTTTTTCAAGGTTTTGCATAAGACTAGATTAGTTAGATTCAATTTTGTAGAAAAATTGTTCAAATTTTTCTCCTTGACCACTTTCTACTGTTACTGGTCATTATCAAGAGTAAAGTTAATGGCTTGGTTTGGTTTAAAGAGCTATCAACTCCTGATGGGAAATTTGATGAAGCTGTTTAAACAAACAATATCTCAACTTAAAGTAAAAAATGTAAACAAAAATAAGTATTTAACGGAAGAGTAATAAGCAGATCATTAAATTAAAAGCATCATTATCAACTGTTTTGAGTTAAATATTAGACAAAGGCCTTTTTTGGTTTCCTTCAATGACAACCTTGATTTTGCTAGCTTCAACCATGTCTTTCCTGCGAACTCCACTATATCATCTCTCCATTTGTCAGGTCTTTTCCTACAATGCTTGTTATTTCCTGGGCACCATTTTGCATCCTCTATTATTCCTATTTTTAGCCATGTTTCCCACCAATTTCCATTTTTGTTGTTTAATATCTTTTACATCTTTTACTTTGGAGTTTTTTCTCTGATCCAAGTTGATCTCTCTTTAGAGTTTAAAGCCCTTTCCAATGATTTCTAGGAGATAGAGTTCTTTTTCTTTCTATTGTTTTAGATTTGAATAGTGGGATATTTTTATGCTTATAAAAAGTCATCATCATCAAGGTGTGCTGATAGCATGGATTCCCTTGACTCTCTCTAACCATCTATCCCCTATCAGTCATCACTCTTGGTAAGTCCTCTAAATGGCATCCAGTGTCTGCTAAGAGCTGAAGATTCTGTTTTTTCCGGTAGGCCAAAACTGGTGAGGCCATATGCAGTCCAGAGGAAAATGTCATGAGTTTGTTCTTACTTCTCCAAGAGTACCCAGCATATATGGTAAGATGGGAGATAAGTGGATGTACAGCTGCTATTTTGTAGGGTACTGCTTCAAAGATTAGCTTTTTTTACCAGACATTTTGTTAAGGTAATGTAACCATATAATAGTACTCACACAGCTACAGCTTGGAAGAATTTGTGTGCAATATATGATAAAATTTCCATAAAGTTGATAACCTGACAATAGTAGTCCATGCTTTAGCTATGCATATACTGACATCACTTTCAGTAGGTGAGATATTGCTACCAAGGTATGTAAACTGGTCTAATAATTTCAGAGGTTAGCCATTTAATGAGGAGATGGTACCATCTTGATTAAAATATAAAATGTAGAATCGGATTGAACTTAGTGAAGAATAATTTTATCACAAAGAAAACCATAATTTGCACAATTTTGAAAATTTATAGTGAAATGTATTGTCTTTCACATCACAAGACAGAATATCTAACTGTAGTCTAAATAGGAAAAAAATAATTTTAGTATAGAAAATCAGAGGGATTATAATATTATCTATTATTAAGGTGTTTACAAATATACTTTCTATATAAGCAAAAGAGAAGGTATAATCTTTTCAATACACACTAACTGAATACATCAGCCTAATTTCTCAAATCTTTATTTTTACAAAACTAAATTTTCTATACAAAAGAAAGGAGGAAAAAGCTTATAGCTAAATATGAAACATGCCTCTGTATAAAAAAGCAGTAGGAATACAAATGCCGGGCACACGCACCAGCAGAACTGCAGGCAAAGATACTTTTTTTTCTTTTTTTTTTTTTTCTTTTATCACCTTTACTTTAAAGGTGGGGCACTACATCAGAACCAGCAAATCTAGTCTGGTTACCTGATATCATCATCATTAAACCAAAATGTTAATGTTGAGACACAGCTGGCCAAAACGGATCCAAAACTAAAAGAAAATTTTTTAAATTTAAGAAGAAAAGAAAAAAACAATGATGCAACAGAATAAAATCTCCAACTAAAACGATAAAAAAAGCAAATTTGTTAAAACAAGCATACAAACAACAACTTTGAATAAAGAAATTTTATGCACATAAACAATTGTCTTAAATAGTTATTTACGTATATTCATTACTGCAAGTTTAGTTTTGTATATTTTTATGCATAAAGTATCTACGTGTATGGGTGTATATATATATATATATATATATATATATATATATATATAAAATGAGAGAAGCCAATATTAGAGGATGAAAGTTTAAAGATAAAAATTTTCCATTAAACCAATTCGTAAAACATGCAATAAATATTCATAAAAGCTTGGTAAATTTCCATTAAAAAAATGATCCAAGAATATAATAAGCATTTTGGGGGAGGAAAGGATAAACTACATGTTATAATGTTACCATACATAACACTTTACAATTTAAATGAATTATTTGTTTATTCCCATGTATGAAAAGGTGTAAATTTTGGTATAAAAATAGGAAATTTAAAAAAGGTAAAAAGAATTTAGTGTCTTAAGAGTAATGAAAGATTTGTAGAGTATAACCACATAAAACATTAAATATTAAAGGCAATTAAAAAGTAATCTTCTATCAAATAATAAATTAATGATAAATTAAAATTATCATTTTGTGTTTTTTTAATTCTATATTCAAAATCTATGTTAATGTGCTTATTCTACTTTTCCAAGATTAGATACAAAAAAAAATTGCTGATACATTTTTCTATACTTGGAATGTTGAATCTTTTAAAATGTAGTTAGCCTTCCATACTAATAATTTTTAGCAGGAATCTAACGCACAAATAATATTTGTATCTTAGAGTTACACAAAAACTCTCAAGTCATTAATTTTGACCAACTACTTGGATTTAAATACCATAGTAAGTGATATATAGTAATCAAGGTGTAATATTTTTTACATAAATCAGTTTATTAATGTTTCTAGTTACTAAAAGTATTTTAAAATTTTGGTAACATCTTTTTAATTTACATAACCTCAAGTAAGATTAACTTTCAACTTTTCATGAATTTAAATATTTAAAATGTATTCAAAAGGAATTTTATATGTAATGTTATACTGCTTTTAACATTGATGTTACTATCTCTCAAATAAAATTAGAATTTTAATTGATTTTAACAGTAAAAAGGACTCAATCTAATGTATTTCTAACCAATAATACAGAACAGAGAAAGTTATAGAACAAAAGCTGTTTATTATAAAATTGTGTACCATCCAAAATTACAACATTATCATTATGATTCATAGGAGATTCCCCCACCCCCCAAATATGTTATAGTTCCCAAAGAAATATAGCAACATATTAAAAAAAATTATTCCTTAGTCATTTGTAGCATTGTTTCCTAATATATTGGAAAATACAGGTGTGTCAGGTTGTGGCAAATGACAATTCCTGCAATTGCAAAAGACGTTAATAGATCTAAGAGTGTAATTCCTAGACTATTAAAGCTCTATGATGATACTTGCTAAGGCATTTAATTTGGTTGCTTCTGACAACAAACAGTTATATCAAATAGTGACTTCCTAACGGTGTAAAGAAAAGCAGTTAAAACTGGAGGTGGTAACGTATTGGTATGATGAATATTCTCTGGCACTGTAAAGAAAAGTTTTTTAGGAAGATTTTAAATGAGTTGATATGCTAAGTGATGGAAAATGAATTCGTGCTGTAGCATATCCATTTGTTAAATATATATGTATTCAACAAGGTTTCTGATGAATTCTTCCAAAATGTAGAAATTGTTTTCAGGAAATCTTTGTTGTTTTTTTTTTAATAATCTGACATATGAACATTTGTATGTTCATAAGTCGACAGTCACCAATTTGTAACAGAAAAAGGAGCAAAGGATTGAATAACATACCAAACTACAGATTAATAATTTTTATTTCTTTAACTTGAAAAGTTTGCTAAAAAACAGAAGTTTCAAAAATCTTTTCTTCTAAGTAAAGATAATAGAGGATAGAAATTTTTAATAGAGATTATTAAGATTTTGTGAATGAAGTAGAGCAGTAATTATTAGCTTAAAATAAAGGGACATATTTTGTGTGTGTAAAAAAATCTTTGTGAGCTTGTAACTATATAGTGGGAGAGTAATGTTATAATGATAATGTATGTCTGCATACGAACTGAAACAATCGGCAAAAGAGATCTATTTTTTTTTATAGCAATAGTAAGTTTATGTAAACAGTAACATATATGTTCAATTTAAAAATTAAAGATGAAATAAATTCATTCTTGAAAAAAAAAAAAAAAAAAAAAAAAATGAAGATCTTCATTCAAAAGAAATAAATCGAAAGGATGAGTAAGCAGGACATAAATCATATTAACTAAAAGAATATTTATATCTTTGTTTATTGAAACAATTTAGGTTGGTTTGAAATTAGATTAAAAAGTTGATGATTAATAAATTTAATAGGCTAAAAAGCTGTATTTTTAATATTCTTGGAGGAAAAAGATTTCTAAAATTTTTTTGGGTTTTGATCTTTCAAAGTTTTCGCGGCAAGTCAAATATTGTTGTCTGAGAAGTATCTCAAAATTTAAAAAACTAGCACAAATGCGCTGATTAGTTGATGAATCCAAAAATACAGATACAAATATTACAGCTTATCAAGCCTATTTTTTGCATAAAAATTAACACTTTTTTTAGTATGGAAATCTGTTGAGTTCCTATATATATATATATATCTCAGTGTTTGCTGTGCACCAATTTCATCTGCAGTAAATATTTTTACCTCAGGCAAAACATACAGTTCAATAGGAATAAAAATAATCATGTATATACTCAGGCTTCTTAGAATAAAACATTTTCATTGTGTGTAAACTGCTATTCATCATTACTGAAATTATTGGTTTCTTTCCAAAAAAAAATACATGGTACTATTTTTTTAGCAATTAAAGTAACATAACTGATGCTGTGAATGGATGGTTTGGTTTGGTTTGTTGGGTTTTATGGCATATCAACCTTTGTAGGTTAGTTAACGCCAAATCCATTTTATGTAAATAATCTGTTCTATTTAAAACAATTCAGTTTAGCATAAGTACACAGTTTAATTGTCAAAAACATTTCTATTTCAAACTATTCAAGCAATTATATGTAACAATTCAGTTAAGTGTAAATACAGTTTTAATGTCGAAAAACAGTTCTATTTCAAATAATTCATTTAAGCATAAGCACGCAGTTTAAATGTAAGTACAGTTTAAGTGTCCAAAACATTTCTATTTCAAGCTATTCAGTTTAATCAAACAATTCAGTTTAGCATAAGTATGCTGTTAGTTCTATTTAACCCTATCAGGTGCTACCACTCCGGGCCAGCATGGACCTGGGAGCAATGTCAACGAAGGGGTACTCCGTATTCCCCAAAGCTCCAGCACTGCTGGAAGCTCACCATCAGATTGTTTAGTGTCATATCCAGGACACTCGTTGGCGGGAAGGATCTTACCCCTCTGTAGAGGTGCAGTCAGTTTATTCTACAACCCCAGCTGACTGGGCAATACACAGAGTTAAATGTCAAACAGTTTTATTTTAGATAATTCAGTTCAGCATAAGTTCACAGTTCAGACGTCAAAACAGTTCTATTTTAAGCAATTCAGTTCAGCACTAGTACGCAGTTCCAATGTCAAGACAGTTCTATTTTAAACAATTCAGTTTAGCATAAATATGCAGTTTAAATGCAAAAATCAGTATAGTGAAAGAAGCACGGTTTAGTTCTATTTAACCCATAGATGGGACCCTTATCAGGTGCAACCACTCCAGGCCAGAGTGGACCTGGGAGTGATGGCAATGAAGGGGTACTCCGCATTCCCCAAAGCTCCAGCATTGCTGGAACCTCACCATCAGATTGTTTAGTGTCATATCCAGGACACTCGTTGGTGGGTGGGGGGGTCTTGCCTCTCTGCAGAAAAGCAGTCAGTGTATTCTACAGCCTCAGCTGATTGGGCAAGCTGTGAATGGAGAGAAATGTAAGAAAATGTATGTTTATACATAAAAGTAACTTACCGTTGGCTGCCAGAAGTAGACTCCATAAACTGAGAACCTTCGTCAGTTTCATGTGTGCCTGTAAAATGCAGCAGTTTTAAAAGCAGCTCTTCTTCCAAATGTAACTTAACCTTGCGTACAGAAATTATCAGGTGCTACAAACAAAAACAAACAAATACATTAAAATTTAGAAAGTACTTCTGACTGATTAATGGCATGGTGTTAGTTTATACCAAGAGGTTAAGGAATTGCATTCATTGTATATTGCTATTTACATTTTTTGTTAAGAAGTTTCTTAAGAGTTTTTGCTCATAGGAATACCTGATATCATATAACTATCTAATACAAATATAGTCAGTTTTTAGTTCAGTTAAGTTTATAGACTTTCCTATGGAAAATTAGAAACTAATATAAAAAAAATTCAGTTCAAGAATTCAATGTTCAAACATTCATACATATCTCTCTTTCTTTCTCTCTCTCTCTATATATATATACACACACCTATATCTCACTGTGTGTGAGTATATATATGAGTATACATATATATATATATATATATCTCAAAATGCATGTGTGTATATATCATTCATTTTTTTCATATTATATATTTGTGTGTGTGTATATATATATATATATATCTATCACACTGTTATATCAAGTATTTTGATTACCTTTTGAAATGATAAAATTTTCACTTCAGCTTAATTGTGGAGTCAATTCTTTTATTACTCTTTAGGAGAAAAAATATACATAGATTTAACCTAAAAAAACAAAAACAAAAAAAAGGTCATGTTTAAATAATGAATGACAAAGTTACCTTAAATATTTCAACATTCCATTGTGATGGGTTTTTGTGAAAAGCCATATGTAGAGCTGGTGTATTATCTGGCATGTCTGCCTTGGAAGGTGCAATAGACAAAAGTACTGGTCGTTGAGCACTAAATAACTGGTTGTCAATCTGAAAAAAAGATTAACACTAATTAATAACTTCGATATATTAGAAACTAAAAATTTTGCATTATCCAACAAATACAAACATGCTAAGACTTTACTTTCAAAGTGATAATTTCTTAAAAAAAAAAAAAAAGTTAAGATTAAAAAAAAAATAATATTCCAACATAATTTAAAAGGAAGTGGTAATAAAATCGAACCAAAAAATAAAAATAGGAGTTAGATTAGTCCTTTTCCTTGAAAGAAAATAATTCAAAAAATGTAGTGCATTGTGGCCATTTGCAATGTCCAGTTATCAGGAGGGACTATTATTTTTTGATTTTTTTTAAATTTCAAAGACACAAAATCAGACTGCTGATTGGCTGAAAAGTTCATAGGATGACCATGATATTCTCATGGAATGTGACCAAATGAGGTTTATTTTTCAGGTTATTTTTCAGGTTTATTTTTTTTTAAATTTTTTTTTACTTCTACCATCGGTATTGCAGTGCTTAGATCCCATTGGTTAAAAAATATCATCAACAGTGGATATGACATCATATGAACTTTCAGCCCAAACTCATAAGTATGAGAAAAGAAAAAAAACATTTTGAAAATTAGATTGATATACTTTCCTAGAAGTCTAATATCATATCTTATTACAAAAAAATCTACATAAAAGAGAGAACCATATAAGAGCAAATGTCTAGGACCTATTTAAAAACTGTTTTAAGTGTTAGAGTAGCAAACATTGTTATTTTTGGCACTGGCGCGAATTGATAAAATGCTTATTGTATCTATAACAGATAACATTTATTTAAATCAAGAATATCCTGAAAACTTATTCAGTTAGAAAACATTTGGTAGAAAATAGAAAAAGATTTGGGGATGAAAATCATGACTAAAATTGATCCCTTGGAGCATGTATGGTAAATTCATTGTATGGTAAATTTATCACAGCTAAATTATGCATAGTTAAATTCAGAGTTTAATGATTCCTTTTCAAAATTTGAGTTAAAGACTTAGGTAACCCCCAATACTATAAGAGCAATTAATCTGATACAATGAACTTACCTAGAATTGGGGGAGGATTAAAGGGTGTGATACAAAAGAATCTATAATTTCCTATATCTTTATGAATTGACCTTAAAAAAAAAAACAAAGTGTGATAACCTACCTGCACATTACCAATGCTACATTCAGTAATAAGTGTTCTTTCCTTGCTGCAACACCGGATATCTATATTCTTTAATAAGATATAGACCAGTTCTTCAGGAACACGATTTACTAATGAAATCCCTACACCACGAGGCAAGTTTATTACACCCTGAAGAGTGATCTGTTCAGAGGGTGGGGCAGTAAAAAAAAAAAAAAAAAAAAGTTAGAATATATAAATACACATTCACATATGAATGACAGAAAATATTGAATGCATTGTAATAAAAATGATGAACATGGGTTTGCAGGTTCCAATTATCAAAACAAAAATGAAATGAAATATAAAAAAAATTTCTCATTTACTAATTCAAAGTATGCTGCAGAGTATATTTCTTTTTAGTGTGCATACCAGGTTTTGGGACTAGATTAAATACTCATGCAATCAGTAGGTAAGGGGTTCAAAACAGAACACATGAATAATTGATTGATTTTAATGGCATTTCAACATGTCTAGGATTATTATATGCCTAGAGGCTAGGAAATCTCATTCATTGTATATTTATTTACATTTTTTATGCAGTTGTTTTTAAAAGAGTATTTTTGCACATACTTATATGATATCAAATTTTCTGATCTAATACAAATAATTTGCACACAATTGTCTGGTTTCAAGTATTTCTATCTAATACTAATAATTACATGGTTTGAAGTAATTAGTTCTATTTGATAATAGTCATTTGTTTATATAGAGTTATATGGTTTCAAGTAACTAACAATAATAATCCTTAGTAAACAATTATAGCTTCAAGTAACTATTCTTAATACAAATAATTTACAGTTATATGGTTTCAAATATTCCTATCAAATAATTTTTAAAACAGATCTATTTGACCCTAACAGGTACTATGATTCAAGGTGAAAGTGGACCTGGGAATAATGGAAATGAAGGTGTACTCCACACTCCTCAGATCTCCAGAACAGGACACCCTTTTCTTGGGTGGAAGCATTTTACCTCTCCATAGGGTATACAGTCAACATTTTCAAAGACCACCAACAGGATGACAAAATAATTTTAGATTCTCTTTGTTCATTGTTCCATAAAGAATGCCAATGTTTATTTCATTTAATAAATAAAACAAATATATCTGTGAAATAATTTATAGTTGTAATATTCATGTAAATTAATTGGTTTCGTTTGATTGCGTTTTATGGCATTGTAGGTTATTTAATACCAAATCCTGTTTATACATATATATTAAATATATAGGATTTGTAAATACATTTTGGAGATAACATTCTTAAATGAGCCTGAGCTCTTTTTTGCACACAGTTAAATAGTTTCAAGTATTGCAATATAACAGTCACAATTTGACATCAGTCATTCGTTTTCACACAGTTTGTTCTATTTAACCCATAAATAGGACCCTATCAGATGCTACCACTCCAGGTCAAAGTGGACCTGGGAGCAATGACAATGAAGGGGTACTCTGCATTCCCCAAATCTCCAAGGCTGGAGCCTAGCTATTAGATGGTTTAATGTCATATCCTGAATACTTGTCAGGTGGAGTCTTACCTCTCTGCAAAGATGCAGTCAGCATATTCTACAGCCTGTAGGAGGAGTGAGTGAATGAATTTTTGGTATTTATGGTCCCTGACTATTTAATGTTTAAGTTATAGGTTAGAATTAAGATTTCCCCACAATTTTAATGTTGAAGATATGTTTTGAAAGAGAGTGTTTAGTATTTAGGTTTACCCACAAGTTTAATGTTGAAGTTTGATATAGTTTGTTTTAGTTTAAAGGTGGAATAGGGCATAATATAGGCACATGGAAAAAGTAGTAAATGAAGGAGTAAAAAATATGCAACAAATGAGAAAAGATATGCAACAAATAAAGGTTGTAAAACGGCGCGGACAAAATGAACATTTAAAACAAGGCGACGAACAAAAACAAATTTATATACTATAATAATAATAAAACTTACATTGATACATAAAAAATATTACTAACTCTACTAACAAAATAATAGTGTGTGTAGATGTGTGAGTGTGAGTGTGTGTGTGTGTCTAAAACAACTAAGCTACAAAAGAATTACATGTTTAAAATGTTCTTTTTTTATGATTAGAAACGGGCAGTTTCTCAGAGACTGGAAAGCGTCTCATAGTCATTGTATATGAATGTCTGCGAGGTCCATCCACGTTGCTTTTCTCTCCTGTTGATTCATGCTGGAGGTGGTGTGTTGCCACTGCGAAGAAATTTGGTAAAAGAGAACAAAGGTGTTTGAAGATGACGTATTTATAGAAAATACACGTCTTGTAGGTGGCTCAAAACGCAGGACGAGAATTTACGCGCAGACGTAGTTTTAAGCATGTCACGTGGTCCTCCTGGCCAATAGTTTCCCCGGGACTGAATATGTGAGTGTCTGCCATCTTTGTGGGAACAAGTGGCATACCGCCCAAAATAATTTATAGGAGTGTAAAGTCCTATAAGCCCCAGCCAACTGGGTTGTCATGTAAATTAAGATCATAATGAGATATTTTTTAGTTAACGTAGAAAATTACATTTTATACACATGAAGTGATATTCAGTTAGTAATGAAGTTACTTCACTACATTTCAGTTGATAGATTAATTATAATAATCAATGTTTTTGGTAAATACTATTATTAAGTGTAAATCAATCTTAATATTGAGCGGTTTTACCTTTTGTTTTAGTTTCAGTTGTTGTCCGAGATTGTGTTTGAAGTCAGAGGGTGAATCAAGAGGGTCAATCACATGCCAATCATCTAAAGCGGGATCTGTAACACTGGAATGCTGAAAAAGACAAACAAAAGACAAAAGAATTATAAAACCAAGTAGCAAATTTCTAGTTCTTTTTAATAAGTTCTTTTTTATATACTGAAAACAGGAAATAAAACAAATTAAAGCATTCATTTAAAAAAAAAAAAAAAAAAAAAATGTTGCATTTATACATGGTGAAAAAAGAAAGGAAAAAAGTAAATGTTAGAGATCATCAGGGAGGAAAAAAGATGAGGGGAAAAAAAAAAAAAAATGAAAATTATAATCAAGGGAGTAGAATAACAAATAAACAAGAGTATTCATGACAAATTCTGAAGATAAATTTGGAAATTCAATCATTCAGATATTTTCTCTTTCTCTCACTAAATATATATATCATACAAAAGAAAAACCTTTAAAAATTACTATTTTTTTTTTTTGTAATATTTATTTCAGCAGACCCTATATTTTTTTAAGATGTTAGATTTGCATCTTCAGGAGATGTAGATCTTACATTTTAAAGAAATATAGGGTCTGCTGAAATAGATATTATTACAAAAAATGAATAATCTTTAAAAGGTTTTTCTTTTATATGGAATTATTTGTTCTGTATTTTAATTTATTTTACATTGAACTCTCTTTTGGATTTGGAATTACATGGTTATTGAAGAAGGAAAATCCTGAAATAGGATCGTTCTCATGATCAGCTGACTTGGTGTTGGATAATATAAGGATATAGATAGACAGGTAGATATAGTTAAAATTTAACACCAAAAGTGCCTTGAAATTGTAAAAAAAATTTCCAGTACTCAATACAAAAAAAATGCAGAGCAATATTAACATATATTATCAATTATAAAAAATAACGCACAATTCCACACATATGGATCACCAGATCTGAAACTCAGAGTCATGAGTTATTACCCTGCCTTACATCTTTTATAACTGATAATATATTATGATAGACAGACTGAAGGGATACCAAAAAAGTTATTGGACTGACATCCAAACCAGAATTATACTTCTATGACAGTTGAAGTCATTTGATTAAAGACCAAAATAAAATACTGTTCCATGATAGTTGTTACATTTATGTATGAAATTGATGTGTAAATCTAACATCTATTATGAAACAGATGGGGTAATTCTGAAGTATGCCCATCTCATAATTTCCATTCAGTGTCCAAAAATAACTAATAGAAGCAAATATCTTGTAACATTCATTCAAAAGTCATAACACAAAACTTGTGTTACTCTACAAAATTAATTATTTTGATACTTTGCTTAAAAATAAAACATGTTTACTGGTTAATTATCACTGAACAAGATTGTTTGTAGAAATGTCCTATTAATGTATATCCATTTATAAATCAAACTTATTTTATTAATTCAGCTTTTTGGAGATGCTGTTGTGGGTGAATGAGAGAAAAGAGACTACTATATCATGAGTTATTTTTTAAATAATAATAATAATAAAAACTTTAGATATTTTTAGCCAAATCCACCAAAAATAGATAATATGATGTAGTTTATGACTGTTGAAGTCAAACGTAAAATCTTTCTAAACAGGTACTATGCTCTTATCATCTAAACACTCCTGTTATTGTCAACCAATATATCAAATTTCACTTAAATTTAATTGTAATAGCTATAATTGTACATGTGTTTAAAAATCAAATTATGAAAACATTTTCATATTTTGTCTTCATAAACGAAATCATATAAAAATAAAGTTTTAAAATGTTTAGACTTACACTAAATATGCAATAACATGAAAATGTCTATTCCTTGAGTTATTTCAAACTATTTTTCAAATTGTAGATATAAAGAAACAGTTAAAGGGATTTTGAAAAATTTAAGCTGAAAAAGAAGGAATTGAATGAATCCTAAACAGTCTTATTCAAAAATTAAACATAATTCAAGAATATACTTTTAAAAGAGTTCTTGCAAGATTAAATGATTGATTGATTTTAATGGCATGTCAACCTGTTTAGGGTTATTTTATGCCAAGAGGTTAGGAATCACATTCATTGTATGTTCATACTTAGATTTTTTGTGTAGCTGTTTCTTAAGGTTTATTGCATACAGTGATATATCAAGTATTCCTTTCTAATATAAATAATTTGCACTAAGTTGAATGGTTTCAAGTATTTTCATCCAATACTAATAATTATATAGTTTCAAGTAATTATTTCTATTTAATAATAGTCATTTGTTTGCGCACAGTTACAGAGTTTCAAGTAACTAATAATAATCCTTAGTAAATGATTTTAGTTTCAAGCAAATATTTTTAATACATATGATTTACAGTTATCTGGTATTAAGAATTTCTATATGATACTAAGAATTTTCAAACAGATTTATTTGATCCACAGATGGGATCCTAACAGATACTACCACTCTAGGTCAGAGTGCACTTGAGGATAATGGCAATGAAGAGGTGATCCCATACTCCTGAGAGCTCTAAAACGAGAGCCTTACCACTGAATGCAGTTCAGTGTAATTCTCAGGATCCATTTTTATTTTTTTTATGGGTGACAGCATCTTACCTCTCTTTAGAATATACAGTCCTCTTATTTGAATCCCCTCTGACAGACCAGAGAATAATTTAGAGTTATATCAGATGCTAACCAAAACAACCAGATTTACTGTTATTTTGAATGTTTTCTCTAAAATCATTATATACACTTGTATAATTAGGGTTTTTTTTTCCTTAAATCTTTGAGATAAAGTATGAATTTTGCAGAAAGATTTCCATTTCCAATGTTCAAATAACACTCTAAGAAATGAATTCCATTAATAGTCCAATGATAATCTTCATTGACTGTGACAGAAATACCTCCCATATTTTAAACTGTCATCTGTGTGGTGCATATGAACTTAGGCAAGTGGGCTCAACTGTTTTGGCATAAGCCTATTTGGCAATGGACATTTGAGTTAATGGCATATCAACCCTTGATGGTTATTTAATGCCAATCTTGTTCACACACACACAATTTTCAAGTGAATAGTTTGTAGATAACTTTATTTTTAAATGAGTTTGAGCTCATTTGTTTGCACACAGTTAAATGGTTTAAAATATTGCTATCTGACACAAATAGTTTTGTCACACTGTTAAGAGGTTTCAAGTATTGCTATTTAAACATTGATAATTCTATTTAATATTAAGAATAATCTCTATTAAAAGATTAAACAGTTCTATTGGACCCTGATGGGTACTACCACTCCAGGTTAGATGCAGTTTTATGTTATACACATTATGTTGTTAATCATAGTGGGGGAGGGGGTTCGTAAACAACCTATATTACGAATCAAGCTGAAAATCTGGAGAGGCAGCAGTACAAGAACAAAAGAATCAATTATAGATGCTTTTACTTCTATGATAAATTTGATTTAAATTTTTTTTTCTTTGTCCTAAAATATTTACTTACCCCCTTTGATTGAGACTGAATTTTGAAAAATATTTTCCATAAAATATCTCACAGCACCAAAACAGCCAATCCCAAACGGACACACCCAATTGTCCCATTCTGAGGCAAGTGGTAATGGTAGCTCCATCTAGCTAATATTTTTTTGGTTTTTTTTTTTCCAGATACATTCAAAGCTTGGATAGGTGCACACCATGCATTTGCTGTTGAAATGTTTTCTAAGACAGGTGAATTCGTATTTGCTACACAGAGAGCTTTTTGCACTAATTTCATGTTACATAGAGATGAAGCTGTTCCAGATAGAATTTTCAACCTATACCAGTATGGATTTTCTATCCAGAACAGCATCATTCAGATTAGACATGAAATGAGCACATAAAGGTCTGTATTCACCAGTCTCAAAAAATGTTTCAACTACAAAGAGAGTCTGCAACAATCAAAGCCATGATTGTAAGTGATTGCATTGGGGGTGGGTGCCGTTTGCCTAAGTTCACTTGTACCACACAGTTGATGAGAGGTATTTCTATTGCATCCATATACAATAAATTTTTTCAACATTTTTGTCATTTTGTATGTTAGCTAGATCATGGTTGGTCTATAAGTCACACTCCATGTTTGAAAGGCACTCAATACAGTGTTTTACCAAAAAATTTCCTTTAAAAGCTTCTTGAAACAATTCACCAATTTTAGCAACAGTTTTACATCCAAAGAAAACTTTTATGCACATACTAAATTATTTTTTCTTTTTTAATCAGATATGAAAAATTGCTTGCCAAATGTGCTTTGCGAAAACCAGCAAGAAAAAGAAAAAGAAAAAAAAAGAAAAAAAAAAAAAAAAAAAAAAAAAAAAGCAGCCACAGGAAAGAAATCAGGCAATTCAGAACCATGCCATATGGCAGAATGGCTCAGAAAAATATCAAGTCATGACACCTAGCAATGCAATGTGCAACTACATCCAGCTCGTGCGGCACATTCAAATGTATGATTAAAAGAAAAAAAAATTAATTTTTTTCTTTTACATCTACCAACACTGAGTCACTTTCTTATATGATAGGACAAGATAACTATACATGATTTGAGATGTGTGAATATTTTATATATATATATATATATATATATATATATATATATATATATATATATATATATATAAACATGATACAAAACTGTCAATAAAAAATTAAATGAGGTTTATAAAACTAAAAGTGTCAATATGAAAGCAATGGAGTAATTTGATCACAAAAACAAACTTTAAAAAATTTCTACTGAGTTTCAAATCCTCAGGCAATTAAGTATTTAATTACCAATCAAATTAATTGCAGATGATGAAACCGAGTAGGAAATTTAATACTCCATATGAAGTTATACACATACACACGAGGGTTGACTGAAAAGTTCATAGGCTGACCAAGACTCTCTCATGATGTGATCAAATGAGGTTTATTTTTCAAGTGTGCCATTGGTAAAAAAGTCATTAACAGCAGATATGATATCAGCCTATGAACTTTACAGCTACATCCTTATATATATATATATATATATATATATATATATATATATATATATAGACACACACACACACACTTAAAAGATGGATGCTTTTTGTAATACTTATGAAAAAGCAATTTTCCTTTTAGCATACTCATTCTGGAAATGAAATTTAAGAAATTCCTTTTTTCAAACTAATATATTCTCTTTTTAAAATATATCTAAAATTTTAGAGGAATTATAATCAGTTGTGTGCTGCATGTTTGGTCCAGTCTCAGATGACTGACTCCTTGGTAGTACCTTGTTCCCTTGTCAAGTTTAATACCTGAGGAGTTATTTAGAGTTCTACAAGAGGAATCCCAACTTGCTACAGTGATAGATGTGGGTAAATCTCATCATCTGTATTCATACATATCTAATATACATAATTGCAGTAGCACTTGGGATAAGCAAAGCTAAAGTTAGTTTTCCACTATGGTGAATGATTTGAAAAGTACTAAAAGAGGGGGAGGGGAGAGAAAATTTTGGTCTGCAGTTCGGAAATACTGTAAAAACCTTAATCTGTAAATTTAAACAAATATTAGTTCAATATTGTGTATATTTGTATTATAAATGATTTTTTTAAAGTCTAAAAGGGATCATCATGTGTTGTGTTTTTATTTTTTTCTTTTGTAAATAGTTGGTGTGAGGATTCTAGTAAATCCCCTTTCTCTCTTGCTGAGAAGGAAGAGGGAAGGGAGAGAAACCATTTAAAAAGGAGAAAAAAAAAGTGAGGAAAAGAAAAAAAAAGATAATTCTGTTTATTAATTCCTGTGTTTAAACTAAAAAGATAAGTCTTAAACAATCCTGTCAGTTTTTTTGTTTTTTTTTAAACTAATAGTATTTTCTTGAATCATTTTCACTTTTTTCTCTCATGTCATGAATGAAAATTTAGTGTTTCTGATTCATGTTTCAAGGTATAATTTTGTGTGTGTGTGTGTCTAAGTAATTGCACAGGTACATATATATATGTGCATGTGTTTGTTTTGAATGTGTGGATAGTTATTTCTTATATACTTGTTGAACGCCTTATTTAGATTATATTTTTTGAATATATTTAACTTCAGAAGTGCACTTTTTATTTTTAGAAACTCTTTCATATTTCATCTGAATTCTGATTTATAGATAATGCAAAACGTAAACAAACGAAAGTTAATACAAATGCGTTATAATTCCTGAGCTGACATATATCGCCGGAATGGTGGACCGTTTAGATCCCAGCTTGAAGCATCCAACTTGTCTAATCACATTGAGGAGTTGTGATACAAAAAAACAGTCTGTGGATAACAACTCTATATATATATATATATATATATATTTTAATTGTTGTATTTGACTCAAACTCATTAGTGGTTATTTGCCATAATTGTTTAAACAAGTTTTAATCTGATTAACTTAGTTTTAGAAATATGTATTTTCATACATTCTGCCAAAGTAGGTTTTATTTTATTTACATTTTAATAGTATATTTCTTTTTTTTTTTATTCATTTGTGTTTTAGATGCATAAAATAGGTGGGTGAGTTTTAGTCTATGTGTGTGTATGGTGTTTTCATTACGGTCCACTTGGAATTGTAAGTATTTAACATGTTATGTAATTTTTTTTTTTTAAATTGAATTAGTCAACTCACCACTAGATCCAAGTCTTGCACCCCCCCAAGTGTCAAAGCTACATAGACCTGGTTAAAACAACTTTCTGGCAAACTGGTTGGCTAAAGCAAAAAAACAACTAAGTGTATGGAAACCAAGGTCTATGTTGGCAAATCTTTATAAAGCAAACTTAGCTGGTAGCATTTTAGTTTTGGGTGGCAAACCAGGAAGTGATCATCCCAATTGGCATCGAGCTGGTGAAGGGAGGGGTTAATTTGAAAGCCCCCCCACCCCAGCTAAAAAGTCATAACTGATGATACCACCAAGTACCTTTTTTTGATCAAACAAATGTATTTCTTACTTTAAAAAACATAAATCAATTGCAGTATTTCCAAACATTTATGCATTCTCATAAGGCACAATTTCAATTTGGAATATTTGTCTATAAACTAATGAAATTTGGGAGATTTTTATTAAAATTAAATTGAATTTTTAAATTTTAGAATCCCAGTGACTTTTTTTTATTGAATTGAATACTTTTATTTATAAAATCCCTGTAAATCTTTATCGGATTGAATATTTTTTATTCATAAAATTTTAGTGATTTTTAGTGAATTAAATATTCTTATCTAAAAAATCCTTGTAAATTTTTATTGTATCAAATATTTTTTATTCATGAAATTTTAATGATTTTTTTTATTGAATTAAAACATTTTTATTGATAAATTTTGGTGATTTTTATTGAATTAAATAAGCATTATAATGCAAAATTTTGATGCACTTAAATGGCTTATCAAAGATTCAACTGCAAAAAAATGTAAAATATTCAGCCCAAACTGAATATTAAAATGTTTGTTAATATGATGAATGTTTAAGATAGAAATATTGGCACATGGTCAAAAATAAACATACACAGGACAGTGTTCTTAAAACATTCAAACTGGACCAAATGTTAATATACAAAACATTAACATGCATGTTTTAAAATCTTAAATGACAAATGAATTAATAATTGTGTGAGTATGTGTACGTGAGCTAAAGACAAAGTTATCTTAAGAATATTAAGAATGAACAAATTAATGATTAACAAACACATGTCTATAGAATGAACACATCCATGTTGACAAACTCACCTGCACGTGGCCAGGAATATCTCGATGTGCACACAACACCTTACCATGGTGGCCACACCTGAGAAGGTAGTGGACCAGATTTGGCATACCACCTGGCCTCAGGCCAGGACCATACCACAAATGTTTTAGCTAAAACAGAAGAATAGGCACATCTCAAGTTGAAGTGAGATACATCAGTGAAACTAAATGGGAACTCCCCAATGATAAAGGCAGGTAAAGGGGCAAGGCCCATATGGAATTGTTTTGATTTAAAGAATGAAGCCTTATGATATTAACCTATAACATTTTCTGTGGAATTTTTTCTCATGTGCAAGAAAAGTTGAATAAGATCTATGATTTCAGAATTTAAAAAAAATAGATTTTATTATTCCAATTTGTGATATTTTTATAATTTGTTATTCAGAAAATAACAATTTGTACATGGCCAAAACAAAGTTTCATCAATATAATTTGTGTCATTTTGTTTTGAATCAAGTTAATTTTTGTCTTGTTAAATCAATGTAATGATAAAAATGTTTGTAAATGACTAAAAGACAGAAACATACAATAGCTAACCAATTGAAAAAATATAACAATTGACTGAAATAAAGATGTCACATGATAATAAAAGTTTTACTCTTTAAAACTATTTTACTGTAATTGATATCATTATATTTGCCATTGTTACTGTCAATAACCATTCTAGTTAATCTGTACTTTAAAACATTTCTAGAATTTGGTGATTAAACACCATGTGTGTCTGTAAACCATATTTAACAAAAAAATAAAAACAAACAAGAATAGGATATTATCTTTATTGTTGTGAAGTAATAAACCCTGTTGTAAACTAAGAGACAGCTTTGTTTGAATCAAAGCAGGTATGTAATGTGGCATGGTAGTTAAAAGATATTGGAGTCATTGAATGTGTTTATCCAGAAACATTCTAAAGCCGTTTATAATAAAGTTGTATTTGTTGGGTATGGCTGCAGGAATTATAATGAAGTTTGCATGTCCCATATATATGCTTAATGTTGGTTTAAATCTGACAAAGGAGCCAACAGCATAGCTGAAAGTCAGCTGAGTGTTCCTGAAACCAATTCCATGTAACATATGCATGATAGGGTGTTTTTATTTACCCAATCCTTTTGCCACAGGTAAAATATGACACAAAGTCAATTTCTAAGTGGAATACAGGTGGTTTGGATTCAGAGTTTTCTTTCTCTTTGGCAAATTGCCATACCGAAGCTAAAGTATCCAGTCTACCCTATTATTTAACCATAATTAGGAAAAAGGGTATGAGCACAAAGTGAAATGCAAACAGTTTCTTCAAAGACTTGAACTCTGACCACTGTGAATTTAGCCAACCCTTCTGCCATGGACAGAATTCAATAGGAGGTCAATTTCTAAGAGGAGTACAGTTGGTCTGAATTTAGAGTTTTCCATCTCTTAGACTGATTTCCATATCAAGGATAAAGAGCCTTGTCTACCCTACTATTTAATCATATTTGGAGGAATAAGAGATGGCTTCATGCCTTTCCTAAGGACATTAGCACTGTAAAATGCAAAGAGCCTTATCCAAGATCTGAAAGTTCACCATGTCTATTTCCTAAGACGATAAGCATTACACCACTTACGTCCATATAAACGATGGAGTTGCACATTATCCTGCAAGAGTAAACCATTAATCACCAGGAAACATAGTTAATATAAAGTCATGCAGGTGGTCTGTAAAAAGATCTGTGAATATCCCATTTATCAAAACAATTTTATTTTTGCAGTCTTTTTTGAATTCTAAGAGAACACACATCACTCCATTACAGAGCCCATATTAGCTTGTACATCATTCTGCTGACAGGCTGGATCCATAGCCTTCAAGACTCTTCCAGATAACTGTCTACCTGAAAGCGCTAGAAATGTGATTTGTCTGACCAGGTGACACAGTGTAAGGCTCCCATGATCCAACAGTAATGTTCTTTGGTCCAGTTAAGAATGACTTTCCAATGCTATGGTGTCAATAATGGTTTGGGTTATTTTGTTTAATGGTATATCAACCTTTGTGGGTTATTCAATGCCAAAACCATCCTTGTAGAAGAACATCAAGGATACTATTTAACCCATAGCTAGGAGGGATAAAGAGTTTCATACCTTTCTCAAGGATATTAGTCTGAAAGTGAATGTAATAGCATAACTGGAGTTTGAACTTTCTTACTTTGAGGCTGCAGTCCAGCACTTTGGCTATTATGCCATGTAACAGAAATGTTCTCTGATCCAGTTAAAGTTGAGTATTCAATGTCATAGTGTCAATAATGGTATCCTTGTTAGTCAACAACTGAAAAACCCACAGAATACAGAGTATTGACCAATTAAATTAGGATCTGATCTGATGCAATGTTTCCCTTAGTTGAATAATTACCATCCTTGTCAGTGATCATCAGTCTTATTATTGCATCATCTGAGAGTACCAGCAGTCTTCATTCTCCTTTAATGCTGGTCCAAAATTCCCATATATTTCTAGGATATCCTTGTGATGATTATCTGAGAAAAATCTACAGCAGTTACCACCTCAGAGATGAAGTGACCACCATTCTAGTCTCAATCATATTTTAATCAGATGGTTTTAATCCTTGTTCAAGTCTCATGCTTGCTACAGCTATACTACCACTTTATTCATGACCTCACATATGTCATTTGGCCAAGTCTACAAGTGGAAGAGTGTGAAACCATCGAGTGTATTGCTGTCTCTTTTTTTTTTTCTTTTTTCAGTTTATAATGATAGGGAAAATATAAGTTTTTCTTTATTAGGCATTTTCAAAAAAATAATCTAAATTTAAACATTATAAAGTAAATGCATAGAAAAAATATCTGAGTCGTGAAAGAGCAATCTGGAGGCACGAGTGATATAATGGTTATTGTTGGAAGAAATGGACATGGTTAGCCGAGTTCAAATTCTGGCTGTTAGCATTTCCTATAGCACTAATAGATTTAGGAAAGGTAAGAATCCTACAATTTTACCTCCAGCAATGGAAAAATGACAGAGCAAACTGGGCTCTTTAACCCAGATATGACAACTGGTCGAGGAGAGGGAAAACTTTGAATTTAAGCCTGTTAAACTCCACTTAAAACTTGACCTTGTGTCACATCCTGCATGTGGTGGAAGGTAAATACATAAAGAGCAAATTCAAAAACTGAATTTATATTCACGATAAAAGGAAATATTGATCTGTAATGATTTAGAGAAATTTTAAAAATTTTCCATCTAAAATTTAAATCAGTTTTGTCTGAATTTCTCCGATGAGAAATTATCATTATATATTGATGTACCAACTACAACAGACACCTGATGAATGCCAAAACATTATGTCTCAAACAACCAAGATAAAGATACTGCTCTAAATATATCCGTGTATAATGTTTATTACTAGTTTGATGAAAAAAACAAGTTCCTTATCCTCAAACAGTTTTACTTTTAGAATAGAACTATGTGAGAAATCAAAAGTGAATCCTCAGCATCCAACAAAATCATAGCAGAATGTGAAACAATACAATATACTGTTGAGAATCAATAGTTTCTGTGTTTTGCTTTAGATTATTTTAATAATTACTTATCTAGAAGACAGACTATAATTTCAACATATATCTCTGAATAACACTGCTGCTGTGAAATACCTGGGGTTTGCAAATATATACCAACAGAATTAAGAAAAAAAAAAAAAATCAATAAAAAGCACCAGATATTGAAATATGTTACCAGCAAAGAGAAAATTACTGAAAATCTTTTGCCATATGAAATTAGTTTATTTCATTCAAACATTACATACTTTATCTAGGATTTTAATAGAATGTCTATTTTATAAATATATTAGACTGACACAAACTAAAATTCATAAAAACCTAGCGGATTGATTGATTCTAATGGCATGTTAATCTGTCTAGGGTTATTTTATGCTTATAGGTTAGGAACACACATTCATTGTATGTTTATATTTTTTGTGTAGTTATCTCTAAAGAGTTTTTTGTACACAGTTATATTATATCAAGTATTCGTATCTAATACAAAATAATTTGCACACAGTTGTATGGTTTCACGTATTCCTATCTAATACTAATATCTATATGGTTTCAAGTAACAATTTTTATTTAATAATAGTAATTTGCTTGCACAGTTATATAGTTTCTAGGAAATAATTATAGCTTCAAGTAACTATTCTTAATGCAAATAATTTACACATAGGGAATCAAATATTCCTATCTAATACTAATAATTTTCACACAGATCTATTTGATCCTAACAGATAAAACCACTCCAGACAGAGTGAACCTTGGAGTAATAGCAATGTAAGAGTACTCCACATTCCCCAAAACTTCAGAACTGGAACCTCATCAACAGATGGTTTGGTGTTATATTCAAGACACTTGTTGCATGGGTGGGTTTTTTATCCCTCAGCCGATATACAGTTGGTGTTTTCTATAGTCCAAGCTGTAATATATATACCAATATATATTTATATCAATTGGAGAGCATTAGATTGGAGTCTATAGTGTGAATTTCAGCAACTGATATCTTAATCATAATCTTCATATATTTAAAAACTAGGATGAATTAGGTCTTTATCCACAGACTGAATAATAAACGGCAGCTTTAACAAAAGAAAGAGAAGTGGGGGGAGAAAAAGAAAAAGAAAGGAGATGTCTGAAAAGCAAATAAATAGGAACTTTCAAATCATTAAAATCTCATGATAAATAAAATAAAAGATTATACCTCTCCCCCATAATAACAGTGACATTATTATTATGAGACAAAGATAAGACACTGGATATGTCCTAAAGATAAAAAGCTATATTTTTAAGACATACATGGTTTTTCAAAAATTCATTATAAATAAAGAGTGTACATGTATCTAAATTAGAATAGTGTACACATAGAATCAACAGCACCTGGAAACTATCAGGTTGGTTGGGTTTTATAGCATATCAACCCTTGTAGGTTATCTAATGCCAAATCCGTTTTTATACAAATAAACAGTTTCATTTCAAACAAATCAGTTTAGCATGAGCACACAGTTTAATTGTCAAAAACATTTCTATTTCTAGCTATTCAGTTTAACCAAAATTCTAATTCAACCAATTCAGTTTAGTATAAGTATAGATTTTTTTTACACACAGTTAAATGTCACAACAGTTCTATATTAAACAATTCAGTTAAGCGTAAGTACAGTTTCAATGTTAAAAACACTTCAATTTCAAACAATTCAGTTCAGCATAAGTACGCAGCTTAATTGTCAAAAACATTTCTATTTCAAACTATTCAGTTTAGTCAAACAGTTCTAATTCAAACAATTCAGTTTAGCATAAGTATGCAGATTAGTTCTATTTAACCCATAGATAGGGCCCTATCAGGTGCTCCCATTTCAGGTCAGAGTGGACTTAGGAGCAATGGTAATGAAGGGGTACTCTGCATTCCCCAAAGTTCCAGATTGTTTAGTGTCATATTCAGGACACTTGTTGAGGAGGGGGGATCTTAACCCTCTGCAGGGGTGCAATCAGTGTATTCTACAGCTCCAGTCAACTGGGCAAGGCAATTATCAGTTTCTCATCATTGCAATTATGGTCTGATGAGTTAATGTTATCATGATTTAGATATAAATCCTCAATCATTAATATTGAACACTCTTTATTCATAAGGATATCAAATATTTGATATTTTTTGAACACCCTGTACTTTTAATTCCTGAATATCCTACTCCGCATCCTTTGCATACCAGAACATAAGAAACAACTTGATGCTTTAAATTAGGAACAATACAATTCTTGTTTCATTGAATTACTGCAAATTTTCCTCCAACATTTATTTAAAAAAATAAACAAATAAATACACTCAAGATTAGTAAGCAAGCAGTTAATGGTCATCTTGGAGTAATTTAGTTGACTGCTTCAATAAGGTTATAACAGTCATAAAAATTTATTATCATGTGTGCAAATTTTATCATAAGCTTAACTTTTTAGTGGCTTTAAGAAGTATTGATAATTGATAGAATTTCCAGAATACGTTAATATTTTGATAGAGTTTCCAGGCTATACTAATTATTTGGGGGGATTTTAGGCATTTATTTTTTTGTATTCAAAATATTTCATGAGAATATTACAAAGTTACATTAAATAATTAACTCCTATATTTCTAAAGAAATTAGATACTATCAGTCCCATAATAGTTGTTACATTTGCATAGAGATATGCTCCCAATTCCAAGGCTCTACTACATAATCAAGTTAACTGAATTGATTTTTTCAATAAGAGTTTTAAAATAAAGCTGTAGTGTTGTTTTCTTTAGGATGACAATTTTATCGTTCCACCCTGTAAAATAAAGCTGTAGTGTTGTTTTCTTTGGGGCAACAATAGTGATGAAGGAGTACTCTTTCTCTAGACTGGAGCTTCACTACCAGATGCAGTTTAGATATTCCTATTTTTGTAGGGAGGTTACTCTTTTGCAAGGAATAGTCAATATATTCTAAGCTCTGTCAACAGAACTACCTGGTTTTGGGTTCAGTTAATTCTTTTCCAAGAATGGTGACCCACCAAGGATATTCTATTATTTTATTCATAGGTATGAAAAGAAATGGATTCATGCTTTACCTAAGGTCATTAGCACAAAGTGAATGCAAACAGACTCATTCAAAATTTGAACTGTTTGCTAATAACCATTATGCCATTTGTTCTTTTTGGTTTTAGTTGGATGTTAACTTTTTAAATTAAGATCATGTCTACCAGTTCAAACACATCTTTAGCCTTTTTCTACTTAAAATGCTGACTAGATTATTAATATATGCAGTAAAAAGAAAATAATTTACCTCTAGTTCAGTAATATAGTTCGATTATCTTAATTCTAATTTAATGAAGAAAATTTAATTAGTCTAAGCCCTTATTTCTAAATATCAAAGTTTTAAATACATTTATTTTGACTTTATTTTCTCTTTAATGTATATCTATATCAATCTATAACTTAGTGATGAATGAAAAGCATTTATTTTACACAGTAAATATTTGTTTTTCGACATAATCTCCTTCTTTGTCAATGGACTTAATTTGGTAGCAAATATTATGCATTGGCCCAGTGAATAGAGTGTTCACCAATGGTCTGGGAGACCTGGGTCCAATCCCAGGTCATATCATACCAAAGACTTTAAAAAATAGTACTTGATACCTCCTTGCTAAACACTCAGCAATATAAGGTATGTATCAAGGATAAAGTGGAGCAATCCAGAGAAAGGAATGGCGCGCTCCCCTACACCTTGGCGTAGTAGCGACTGAAAAGGGAGCCTTCTGTTCACCCTCGACTGAAGGTCGCCAACTTTACTTTTTTACTTATAATGCAGTGAGATTTTTTTTCCCCAAATGACTGATTCTAATGGCATGTCAACCTATCAGGGTTATTTTATGCCTAAAGGTTGGGGAATAAAATCCATTGTACATTCATATTTATATTTTTTGTGTAGTTGTTTCTTAAGAATTTTTTTTTCACACAGTCCTATCATAGATGGAACGAGAAAAGCAATGGCAATGAAGAAGTACTTCACATTCCTCAGATCTTCAGAATGGGAGTCTTACCATAAGATGCAGTTCAGTGTCATATCAGGACACTCCTTTTTTTTGTAGGGGAGCCTTACCCCTCTGTAGAGGATACACTCAGTAAAGTCACACTGATAGAATTTTTTTTTTTAAATAGCGCTATCAACATGTGATAGGAATTATCAAGAAAGGACATTATATTGAAAAAAAAAAAAAAAAAGAAAAAAAAAAAGATCCTTGTGCTAAAATAATTCTTTCCGTCATCATTAATCTACAAATTTACACTTTTATATACATAGATAGAAATTTTAAATTGTAACCAATATCATGTCCTTTTACAATAATTAAAAGAACATTAAATTAAAGTGATTACCCCCCCCCAAAAAAAAAAAACTGATAATGCTAATCATGCCATGTCTTGAATATAAGTTACCAACTGATTAAAGAACTATCATCACTACCAACTGAGCCACATCACCACTACTCCGCCATTTTATTAGAGACTATTTTTCAAGCACAAACAACAATTTTTATCAAGCAACTGACTAAAAACATTCTAATTGCTAAGGCACATCTAAACTAAACACACCATGCCATTAAAAAAAAAAAAAATAAACTGAATCTAATAGCAAAAAATATTCATTCTAAAAAAAAAAAAAAAAATTCCATCAAAAAACTTTAATCAAGCATAAATACAATGTTCCCTTTAATTTTTTCATGGCCTGTGTGTAATTACTAAGTCTGTGCCCAATGGAAAAAATGGATTGGGCAGATAATATTAGAGCAAGTCAAAAGTTTTGCAATAGGCTAATTTGCAGGATGTATATCATATGACAGAAGTAGTTCAAGCCATATGAATTAATGACTGTGGTTGGTAGTGTTGTGGTAGCTGGTGTGCTGATACCTTGTGCATTGCTTCACTCTATGTATGATTTGAAAGTCACAGAGATGAACATGCAATAATTGTTGTGGGAGCCTTACCCATCTCACCATAATGGACTCTTCTCACCATTATTAGTACTGAGAGATTTCGTTTCCTGAGAGGCAGATCAGTACCAGTGTTATCTGAACAGTACGAGACTTCTTACCTTTTCTATGTAACTCTATCTTTCTTGTGTAATATAATCTGTTATCTAATATCCGTGTTTGCGTTTTCATTAGTGACCCTTTCCGGGGCCACAAGAGTAATCTAAATCGGAAACTTATGCTTTACAAATATAAATTGGGCCAAACATCTACTGTGTGAAAGGATAAGGCATAGTTGACCAGAGTACAGTAAGCAGACAGTTGAAGAAATTTTGCTCAGGTAGCAAGAAACTCAACAATCAGACAAAGTCAGGTAAGCCTAAAACAATGGATTCTAAGGACATGCTTCAAGTCATAAAAGCAAATCCAGCAAGTAACACTCTGAGAGTATCAGGCAAGCTTGGTATCTCACAGTCAAATGTGGTTTGTCACCTTCAAGAGCATCTGAATTGGGCCTCACATCACTAAAATATTGCAAAACTTTTGACACACACTATTATTTTTAAGATAATCATTAATTCTTTTCGTCTTAAGCTTATGAAAAAGATCAGAGAAAAAGTGGTGTGACAACTGTGTGTTCAGTCATATAGTTTTATAACCAAACATTTTTTTCTTCATAATCTGAAACTTTCAAGATTAGCATATGACATTAAAATTTCACTGAGAGGTAGTATATCTCTCATATTTGACAGCTTATAAGACACTTTATAAGGTCAAGGGTCAGTTTTGGGTTACTGGCTGGTAGAATTCTCATGCAGCAGTGGCCCTTAAATTAAACTGCAAACATCTATGCAAATGAAGAAAATAAAAAAAACAAAGTAATCCAAAAGTGATGAATTTATCATAATGGAAAATCAATGTTAAAACGTTTCAATTTTAGTAAACCTTTATTAGGACTTCAAGATGGTAAAAAGAGTGCTGCTAGAACAATGATGGCTGTTTTTATAAAATAAAATAACATCCATTGTTGTTCTAGCAACACTCTTTTCACCATCTTGAAGTCCTGATGAAGGTTTAATAAAACTGAAACGTTTTAACATTGATTTTCCTTTATAAAAAATTCATCACTTTTAGATTTGTTTTTCTATTTTCTTCATACTGTCGGATTCATTTCCATTATTTACTTCCATCTCTGCAAATGTAAACAAGGTTTGAATATATATGAAACTTTTTGAAATGACCTGATAGTGGAAAGGACTATGAATGTCAAGAAAAAAAAACTTCATCTGACATTCAAAGTTTAAACTCATTTATTTATTTTTGATGCCTGCCCAAATTGAGGCGCATCTTATAAGTCATCAGATACAGTAATTTTATGTGTGTGTGTGTTGCCATGTTGCTTAGAGGGAACACTAGATACAGACACTGTCCAATGTAAATATTCACTCAAATGTTATAAGAAATTGATATTAAAACTCTTAAGATGATATTATAGTCACATAATGATTAAAGCAACCAACTGTTCTCATAAATTTATGAAGTTTTCAATTTCATAGAATCAAATAAGAGGACAGATAATAAAGTTACTGAATTTTCATAAGCTGTTAAATGCTTGAGATTCTTGCATTTAATTATATTGTGTGTGTATGTGGACTATGTACTTATAAAATACAATGTGACAATATATATTTAGGAATTTTGGTTGGTTGGGTTTTATGGCATATCAATAATTGTAGTTTGTTTAGTGCCAAATCCTGTTTATACATATGTTTAAATATATATTATTTGTAAATGTATAGTTTGTAAATAACATTTTAAAACAAACCAGAGCTCATTTCTTTGCACACAGTTAAATGGTTTCAAGTATTGCTATCTAACACTAATAATTTAATTTAATATCAGTCATTTCTTTGCACACAGTTAAATGGTTATACATACATGATTTCTAAGTGAATAGCTTTTAGGTAATTCTGTTTTTGGGTTATAGCTAATTTATTTGTACACAAGTAAATGGATTCAAGTACTGCTATCTAACACTAATAATTCTATTTAATATCAATCATTTGTTTGCACTTTCAAGTATTGCTCACACTAATAGTTTTATTTGCACACAGTTAAATGGTTTCAAGTATTGCTATGTGATACCAATAATTCAATTTTTGCACAGTTAAAGAGTTTCACATATTCTTATCAAACACAAACAATCTTATTTAGTATTAATCCTTTGTTTGCACACACTTAAATAGCTTTAAGTATTGGTATCTAACACCAATAGTTTTATTTGCACACAGTTAAATGGTTTCAAGCATCACTATGTAACACTAATAATTCAATTTAACATCAATCATTTGTTTGCACACAGTCAAATAGTTAAACAGTCTGGGTTAGAATGGACCTGAGAGTAATGCCAATAAAAGAGAACTCCACATTCCCCCAGAACTCCAAGACTGGAGCCTCCTCATCAGATGGTTTAGTGTCATATACCAGGACACTTGCGAGGGGGTGTTTTAACCCTCTGTAGAGATGCAGTCAGCATATTCTACAGCCTCAGCCGACTGGGCTGTCTGGCTTCATTGTAACACAAGGTATTATATTATAGATTCTTTTGGTAATATTTATATAGAATACTAAAATTGATAAAATTCCATTATTTTGAGTTTTTCACATCAGCATTAGTTAATGGTCTTTCACTGAAGTTTGAGTGACAGCAAGTCTCCTCAAGTCTCCAGGCCTTTCTCAATAATGCTTTAGTTGGGATGGTCTCCACTCACCCTCCAAGTCCTCCAAGACCCTTTAATAATCCTTTGGTGATTGTACCAAAAGCACCAATCATGAATGGTATAATCGTCACCTTCATGTTCCATAGTTTTTTCAATTCCCTAGCAAGGTCAAGGTACTTATACTTCTTTTCACTTTCTTTCAATTTTATTCTATGGTCAGTCGGGACAGCAAAGTCCACAATTTTGCAAGTTCTCTTTTTTTTTTGTTGATTACTATAAGGTTTGGTCTTCTGGCTGAGATAAGGTGATCCATTTGTATGTCAAAGTCTCATAAGAGTTTGTGTGTGTCATTTTACAAGACAGATGCTGGGTTGTGCATATACCATTTGTTTGTATGGTCAAATTTAAATTTCTTGCACATTTCCCAGTGGATCACCTTGCCCACCCAATTATGTCTAGTCTTATACTCTTTTTGTGCTAATTTGCTGCATTCACTTATTATGTGATTGATGGTTTCGTGTCTATTACCACATAACCTACATTTGCTATTTTGTTGCATCTTATCTATTCTCGCTTTGATATGATTTATTATTATTATTTTTTTTTCACTTCTTACAACTTTTTCACACCAGCTTTAAGTGATGGTTTTTCAATGGAGTCTGAGTGACATCAAGTCTTTTCAGGTCTTCAGGACTCTTCTAAGTATCCTGGCAAATTTTAGTAGTGCTGTGATCCAGATGGTTTCCATTTCCCCTGTTCACCGAGCCTCTTTTCCATATTTTGGGAGACTGTTGCAAGGGTTCTAACAGCAACTACTACTACTACTACTACTATTATCATAACAACAACACTCTTTTCTCTTAAAGAGCTTTCCTCTGATATAGGTTAAACCAGCTCCAGACACATATTCATGTGTGAAGTCTTTTAGGGATCTGTGTCTGAATGTGGTCTTCAACCATACTCAGTTATGATATAAGGAGTCAACAAATGTCAAATTAGTTTTAAAAAAGATAAGAATTTGTTTTTAGATATATATTATCTCTGATGTAAATCTTTTTAATTAAAAACAGATATTCTAAGTCATTATCTAATTTACAGAAATCCATTACTCATTCAATCAATAACTGCTCTATTAAGAATGGATTTTAGAAGATTAAATTTGATGACAATATCAACAATAATAAAAGTGACTTTTAATCCAGACAATACCAACTAAATTTGATAGTGAGAAAAAACATTTAAGAGTATTTTTTTTCTAAACTAATTGTAAATAAACTTAGTATTAAGAAATGAGGGCATCACATGACAACTGCATCAAAGCCAAAATTACAAATGTCTTAAGGCATCTTTTCTTCTCCTGCTCTTCATCTGCCTTTGTTACCTAAATCCATAAGGGGGTTAAAAACACAAGGGGGGTATAATTTTGCATCCTAAGTTGGAAACAAATGAATAGAGAAAGACTAAATAGACGAAATCAAATACTACTTCCATCCCATAATAGTTTTCATATCTAATGTATGAAGGTTTTACATTTCAAACACCTATTGTGGAATAGAGGTAATAAATCAAATAAAGATATATAAAGGGTTATTTAATATTTTAGAATTTGAGAAGAAAAAATAAATCAAAATGTTGAAACTAAGAGTAAGTCAAATATTAAAATATCCATGAATTTATAGTGATAATAGAAAGGGAGTTTTTCTTGTGGATGGGGGATAGGGGAGTAAATATGTGAAGCCTATGATTTGAATTGTACAAATATAAGTAAGAGTTAATAATTATCTGCATTTCTAGTATTAAAGTAGAAAAGAAACAAAAGTGCAAATAATAACTGACCCCTCCTTATATCTGTAAGTTAATATAATATCTATGTAGCTACTTGTCTTACAAGTTTCTTGGCTATTATTAATTTAAAATAAAAAAAAATCTTTTACAAGAGTTAATGTACAGCTCAAATAAACTTTGCATTGTTGATTTGTTAATCTTTAGGTTATTTTTCTTTCATAAAGTGCAATGGTGTGTAAGGGGTTAAATATATGAAACCCAGATATTTAAAAAAAAATCATGAAGAAAAAAAAAAAAAAAAAAATGCAACTTAGAGCAAAACAAATACAATTACAAAATTTTATTCTTGAAAAGTCAACTCAAAGTAACTCGGACTGAAAAAATTTAAGCTATTTTTAAAATTACTGTACTGCAAAGAAACTTTAAGGATTTCTAAAGCCTTTTAGCATCATATATAAAACAACCAAATAATCAAAAGCCATAATCATAATGACAAAAAAAAGTAACACATCTGAGAGAATGTGCATAAAGCAATGATAGTGATATATATTTTATTTCATATGGATGATTATAGATTGTCTTTTTCAATAAGGTAAAAATTTAAACATTGTTATATATAAACTTTAACAGTGAATAAGAAAAGCTTAGGAAATTAAAGAAAAAACAAAAAGAAAAAATTTATTCTTTAACCAACTTTTATGTACTTAAATATATAGATTAGAAAAAAAGCCAAAGAATTAAAATAGAGAAGTAAAAAGTTTAATTTGCAAAAATAGAAGAAAAAATTTAAGAGAAAAATGCATAGAAAAACTGAACAAGCCCAAAAGTAGATGAAGACATGCATTTAAAACGTGTCCAATAAATTTGTGTGGTAAATCCCTTGTATGGTAAATTTATCGCTAGCAAATTCTTTGTATGGTAAATTTATCACAGGTAAATTATTCATGACTAAATTCAGAATTTAATAAAAAGAACTAATCAGTTAGGGTTAGGAAAACCGTATAAGAGCAATTAATCTGATGAATTTACCTGCAATAAATTTACCATGTGATGAATTTACTAGTGAAGAATTTACATAAAATCCATTTAAAAAAAAGAGATGAGGAAAAACGGTGAAAAAGAATCAAAGAATAGGCAAAAAAAATAAGCAGCAGCCCAGCATAAGACAAGTTTTGGTGAAAGAGAGCACAGGAATTAGCAAACAGTTAACCTAATCCGTCTGAGTGGGTCATAGGAAGAGCCCAGAAAGATGCCAGTGCAAAGAGGGCATACAAATTGCATGACTGCCCCAACAAAAAGGCATAAAAATGTCCATGCAAAATGCAAAGAAGATAAGATAGAAATTGGGGGAATAGAAAAAAAATTACTCTGCAGTTCAAACATGAGCAGAAGCAACAAGGATTTCTGAGGAAAGGGGATCAAATATTAAAGAAAAGATAATATCGAAACAATACTACTCACCTTTTTGAACCAGCCCATCTAATGTCAGTATTCACTTTTAATTATTATTGTTTAGGTCTACTTAAGGAAGGAACAGCTATTGTGGATCATCTGGTAAACACATTGGTTTATACTACATCTTGCTCTGTCAGCCAGACTTAGAATATGCTGACTGTATTCCTTGCAGAATGTAAGACTCTTCATAAAAATAAGTGTCCTGGCTATGATACTGAACTACATATGATGGTGAGACTCCAGTGTGAGAGTGTGGAGTATCCCTTCATTCTCATTAATCCCAGGTCCACTCTAATCAAAAGTGGTAGGTCCCATCTATAGGTCAAATTTGTTTTAAAATTATTTGTATTTGATAAGATGGTGTGTGTGTGGGGGGAAACAGTTACACAAAAAAATCTTAATATGAACATACAATGAACATAATTTCCAAACCTCTAGACATAAAATAACCCTAGACTAGTTGATGTGCCATTAAAATTAATCCATCAATCATTTAAGACACCTTCCCAATAAAACAGCAGCTGTACAACAACTTACCTCCCATCTCATAAACTATCAAAATAAGATTAATGAGACATGCTAAGCATTGCTGATGAAATAAAGATAAACTCATACATGATATTATCCAATGACTCCTACATATGGACATACCAATGTTGGTTGACCAGCAAAAACTTACATTCATCAGCTTTGTGTGGACACTGGATGCCGTCTAGTGAACTTACCAAGTGCAATGGTCGATAGGGACTGATGATGAAAGAGAGTCAAGGGAATCCATGCTATCAAGATGCCTTAATGATGAAGTTTATCAAAAATCTTGTTGAGCTCCTAATTTTAATATTCACTTTTAATTATTATTAAGCTCAACTGAAGGAGTAGCTACAGTGGCTCATCTGGTAAACACATTAGCTTTCAGTATCTTCTCTGTTGTTATTTATTTACAGATGTATGAAGTTCATTTTCTTTTTAACTTGCACAAAATTGATTTATATAAGGGTTGTTGGTCAGTGTTTTCCGTTGGCATTTCTTTCAACAGATCTCCCCCAAGCTCTTTGATTGATTGATTGTGTTTTATAACATATCAACCCTTGTGGGTTATTTAATGCCAAATCATATATATATATATATATATATATATATATAGTTTGTAAGAAACATTTTTAACCAGGCCAGAGATCATTTATTTGCACACACTTAAATGGTTTCAAGTATTGTTATCCAATATTAATCATTAGTATGCACAAAGTTAAATTGTTTCAAGTATTGCTATTTAACACTAATAATTCTATTTAATATAAATAATAATCCCTAGTAAAAGATTGAACAGTTCTATTTGACCCTTAGAAGGGACTCTAACAGGTACTTCCACTCCGATTCAGAGTAGACCTGAGTGTAATGGTGATGAAGGAGTACTCCACATTCCCCAAACACCAAAACTGGAGCCTCACTATCAAATGCAGTTTAATGTCATACAGAAGACATCCTCAAAGCGATAGTTGTTTGGTTGGTTTTATGGTAATTCAACCCTTGTTGAGTTATTTAAAGCTGAAGCCAATCTTTTATTCCAAGTAATTATATCGTTTACAGTAACTAATAATCATAACCTTAGTAAACAATTATAGCTTTAAGTAACTATTCTTAATACAAATAATTTGTTAACAGTTATATGGTTTCAACTATTCCGATCTAATACTATTAGTTTACACAAAATTATATACTTTCAAGCAACTGTTCCAATTTAATAATTGTTCACACACAGTTATATAGTCTCAAGTATTTCTATCTAATACTAATAATTTTCAAACAATTCTATTTTATCAATAGATAGGACCCTACTAACAATGAAGAGGTGACCCTACACTGCCCAGAACTGGAGCCTCACTACCAGATACAGTTTTGTGTCATGGCCAGGATAACTATTTTGAGGAGGTCTTATTCCTCTGCAAAGGATGCAATTAGTGTACTTTATATCTCACTGACAGAGTAACCAAAGTTCAGTAAGAAATAAGTAATGGCTATGTAAGCCCATAATGTATTGGTTGGAAGTTTGCGATGGAGGCCCATATTGTACTGGCTGGAAGTTTGGTTTATTTCTTTAATGACATAACAATAACTTAATGGGTTATTATTTAATGCCAAAGACTGTAATCATGACTATATTTTCAATGTTCCACTGCATTTTTTTTAAAAATCACACTTATTTGTCTATAATCATTCATTTGCAGTTATATGATATCAAGTATTCCTATCTAATACAAATAATTTGAACACAGTTGTAGAGTTACAGGTATTCCATTCAAATACAAATAATTTTCATACAGATCTATTTGATCCAGGGATGAGTATGACCACTCTGAATAACTGAGTTAGAGTGAACCTGATAGTAATGATACTCCACACTTCCCAAAGCTCCAGAACTAAAGCCTTAACAGTTTAGTGTCATACTCAGGACACCCATGGGGAATGTCTTACTTCTCTGCAGAAGATATAGTCATATTTTAAGCACCAATGAGAGGCCTGTAGTAGAAAGTTTAAATTCAGAACTATTCTTCAAGACTGGTTGCCAAAGCTAGAGAACTCGGTCTATCCAACTATTTTACCAATGGGAGAGAAAAGATGGATTCATTCCTTTCCAAAAAGCACTAACACAAAGGCACAACAACCTTCAGAAGAATTTGAAACCTATTTGCCAATTTCATTTTCTGCACTATTAACTATTATAACACCTCTTGCTATTCCTAATGCTTTCAAATCTTAATCCAAAAGATTATGTAAATTGCAAGCAAGCTCTAGACAACATGACACTAGACTATCTGCCAATTTATAAATCAAAGACAAAGAGTGAATTAACATGAATATAATTGAAACTTTAAATTACAAGGATGAATTAAGTTTTGCAATATTTGCATACATGCTAATTTCTGGAATAAACTCCAGGAACTTCATGGAATCGAACTGATGCCACACCTAGTATACAGTCTGGACTTACCTCTCTTGGATTATTACTTGTTCTGATCAGTAGTCATTTTATGAGCTCATGATGCTTCAACAACCAAAAGGAAGTGGAAGCTTCAGTGAAAGAGTTCTTCACTATGAAGGACAAGAACTGCTATCAGCATAGAATCAAAGAACTGGCAGAAAGGTAGCTTAAGACAGTGCAACCTCTACTTTGAATGCTAGGCTGCTTTTGTGGTAACTTTAAGAATAAAGCAAATAAGTTAACAAAATATTTCAAAATTTTTGGTTCACCCTAGTATTTGTAGCCCTAAAAACAGTAATTATAGATAAGTCTATCCGGAAAGAGTTAAATTCAAGAGTACATCATCAAGAATTTCAGAAGTCAACAAAGAGGACAAACCTGAGCTATTTCAATTCAGAACACTAATTGTCTCACAAAATTTATCACTCAAACACAATATTATTGACTTGTCAGGACATATAGACCAGGGAAATTTAAAATCAAATTTGTCTCTCACAGATTTTGCAAATTCATATGCAAAATAGATTAATCCTTAAAAAATGACAACAAAAAGGTATATATATAGAGATACATATAAAGAGATAGCGCCAGGAGTGGCAGTACCGCTTTGAGCTACCGAAACTGTGTTATCATATTTACCAACCCCTCCGCTCGGGTAGGATATGACACAAGGTCAATTTTTTAAGCAGAGTCTAACAGGTTTGAATTCAGACTTTTCCTTCTCCTAGACTAGTTGCCTCACCAAAGCTGAAGAACCTAGTCTGCCCTACTATTTACCCATAGCTGGAGGGAGAATAATTGGATTCATACCTTTCCCAAGGGTATTAGTGCTATGTGAAATGCAATGAGTCTCGTCCAGGATTTGAACTCGTGTCACCGTGTTCATTTACCGCGATAATAACCATTACACCACGCGCACCTCCACCGAAACTGTGTTATCACCCTGATGAGGTTAGGGTATCGCACATGCTTTCACACATTGTATGGTAAAAATATATATATATATATATATATATATATATATATATATATATATATATATATATATATAAAAAGATATAGTTAGATAGGTTCAGTGAGAAAGAGAGTCAAAAATTAGAATTGAAATCAGCTGAAGGATAGTGTAGAGAGAGAAGATGATTTGTAGCAAGACAACTCCATCTAAAATCATGCCATCTTCAAAAACTCAAGAGATAAGAGGACACAAATGATAAAATCTTTTCAAATTAGAACCCCCGCTCCCAGACTTGTTGCCTATCATTTCTGAGTTTTCTTTCATAGAGATGATCATGCCAAAATAGAAGAAGCAATCAACCCTTCCCCAAGATAGCTGTGAATATTCTTTTCACTGATGACAACTCATTAATAATCTCTCATGATTATTTCACCAAGAATCCAAGTCAAAGTCAGCAATTATTTCATGCTTTGATAGAGCCCTTCAAACCAAAGATTCCCCTCTTCTCTCAAAATCATCACCCCTTGCAATGATACTTTTCTGTTATCCTATCAATATTTCCTTTTAGATTTGATAAAAAAGGAGACATTTCCTTTTTTCAATCCTTATGTTCTTTTAAAACAGATGTGAAATCGAAACTACATTCATACCTCCAAAAAGGAAAATGTATACTATTTAAGATAGATACTATATCACATACCTCGATAAGTCACCTTATAAAACCCATACATAAATTTCTATAGAACATTTGATATGAAAAAAAATATCTATGTCATAATTGTCTTTGAAAAATCGTTTACATTTAATGCCACCAATGTCAATGTTGTAGTTGTATAAAAACAATATTCAAATAATATCTAGATTAGCATTGATGTAAATAAATACAAAAAACTTTATATGAATTTGGATTTTCTGAGTTTTAACATTTACATAAATAAAATTAACGACACTTGATTTATATAAAACATTAATTAAGCATGAATCAAATAATGTCTAGATATTCCTCAAAAAACCTACCACAAGTCAGAAAAATAGATTGGTTATTTCTGTCATTATAAATAGGTTTCTTTGTTTAATGGCATATCAACCTTTTTAGGTTATTTAATGCCAAATCCATTTTTATACAAATAATCAGTTATATTTCAAACAATTCAGTTTAGCATAAGTATGCAATTTAATTTTATTTGACCCATATATAGGGCCCTATCAGGTGCTACCACTCTGGGCCAGAGTGGACCTGGGAGCGATGGCAATGAAGGGGTACTCCGCATTCCCCAAAGCTTCAGCATCACTGGAACCTCACAATCAGATTGTTTAGTGTCATATCCAGGATGCTTGGGGGGGGGGCTCTTACTCCTGTGCAGAGATGCAGTCAGTGTATTCTACAACGCCAGCCAACTGGGCAAAACATAATAGAGCAACTAGAGTTTGAACTCACTTATTCAATATCATAGTCCTACACATTAGCCACTATACATTTATTAATACCCAAAACTATTAAAACAAAGACAAAAATCTCAATATTAAATTTAATTAACTAAATTATATGTAGTTGAAAAAAAATATGATAGGAAAATAAAAACCAAGCAGTTGAAATTACCATTTTATTTGTAGGATGGTATATTTCACTTATACAACTTTATTAGATCCTACAAAATTGTATTTAAAATGATGGATGGAAATTATCATGATAATATGCAGAATACTAGTTGCTTAGTAACTTTTAAATTTAAAAATTATAACTAAAGATTATTATTGAAAAATAATATAGTTTGGGATTCATTAAAAATACTATGTAAAAGTTATCAGGTAAATGTCTATCTAAAATTTTCATTGAATGATATTCGATGAATGGTGAACCATTAGGTAAAATGTACTAACAAGAAAGATGATTCAAGTGTAAAATAAATACTGTAATTATCAGTACATAACACACACTCATGTGTAATATGAAGGCCCAACTTTAAACAAAGAAATTTTGGAAAAAAAATTGTGTATAATATGCACAAACTTTAAGCACTTAACCTAAATTTAGCATTTGTTTAACTTTTTATGAGTACATACCGACAAAAAATAAGAATTTATATAGTTTATCGTGTCTTTAAAGACAAAGTTTACACAGTATTTACAGCAAACACACAGACACATTCACACACAAAAGCTTGCAACAAAAATAAGCTCACATTTGGAGAAACAAAATTGTAAGCAAATATTCCAATAGATATTTCACGGTAAAGGCATAAAACTCATTAGTATGGACTGCAGATAGAACTGACTTTTTGTTATCCCATCCCAAATATATTGCTAGAAAAAAATTTATATAGTTTTTGTGTAAAATATGTACCCTTAAATTCTGAGCTGAAAAATCTAGATAAATAGTGTGTCATGTACAAATAATTACAATATACTTTTTTTTATCATTAGGTCATGAACTTCTTATTGACCCTCCATCAGGAATGCCTAATAGGTGAATCACAATCGACTGATAGATTTCAAAGGTAGTGTGGGTAGATCACATACCATCGCCACCCACCAAATTTTCTTTAGATGTTAGCTTATCTTTCCTTTGTCAGATGTCACTTGGTTAATATACAGGGTGGCCAGTTTGTTGTTACTTAAATCTTTGTTCATTCACCACATAGAAAATGCATGACCCACTGCAAAACTACAATGAGCTAAGTGATCTAATAATCCCGCCAATTTATATTTACTAAAGAAGAAAATTTTTTTAAAAAAATGAGTGTATACTAAGTACATACATAAATATGTTTAGCATCTTTTAATACAGGTAGATCGTTTTAATCTGGTGATTTTAAAAGTTGCTTGCAAGCCAAAAGATTACCGGTACCCCTATATATTATTCAGAATTATCATCAAAAATTTTTCACCAAATGATTAAGCATAGGTGAATAAGTGCTTAAGTCAGGCAATTATTGATTTCAGCATTGTATTTTTGTCTTTTCTTTTTTTTTTTTTGGCTTGACTAAAATTATTTGAGAAATTCCTTAGTGTATGAGGGTGAAAAGTTCATAGTTGCAGTTGATAACTTTTAGACCAATGAGATCCAAGCACTACAACACCAAAGGAAGAAGTTTGTGAATTACAAGGGAGACTATGTGGAAAAATAAACCTTGTTTGGTCACATTCCATGAGTATTTTGGTAAGCCTATGAACTTTTCAGCTGACCCTCATACAAAACGGTGTTGCCTACAAACATGAGTAGTTATAATGGTTGTAATTTGTTTATCTTCCACTGCTGAAATAGACTTATCTGGTTGGTTTATTAACCCTCACTGTACTCATTAAATATTTACATACTAGCAAGTATATGCAAATTATGCACACAAATAATAGCCAGAACATTTTTTTAAAAAATTCCTATTCACTATTGTATTCATATATGCCATGGTTCATATACAATCAAACATTTTCATATCATTGTACAAATGGTCAGTAAACTTAACATCATAATAAAACTGTTTTCATGGTCAAATCCTTCAAATTCAGTCAGAATCAGAATTACCAAAGCATGTATTTACCCAATCACTTTGCCATTAGTAGGATGTGACATAAAGTCAATTTTTAAATGTAGTACAACTGGTTTGAATTCAATTTTCCTTTTCCTTCATGAGTTGCCTAACTAAGGTTAAAGAACCCAGTCTATCCTACAATTTATCCATAGTTGAGAAGAGTACACTGATCACTACCTTTCCCAAGGGCATGAAGTGAAATGCAAATACCCTTATCTAAGATTTGATTAATTACAAATTGAAGAAATTATCTTCCTCCATCTTGCTTTTTTGTTCAACCTGAAGCTTCACTCTCATTATAGTAATTTACAAAGCTCTTTGCTTCGATGTGGCAAATTTAGAAATACAAGCTACAAGCTGATAATGTTATATGCTATTCATATGCAAATCAGTTCTAGCAACTTCTTTCTATTGGCCAATAAAAATGCAAAGTGGAGTACTTTCTGGAATACTCTATAATCAAAAATGAGTTAATTCAGTTCCTGTGTATCAAGTGTACATGCATGGTATTGAATATACTCAGTTGCCACACAGTAAGGGTTAATCTTTTTTTTCTTCCTGTCAATATTTTCTGAAGATATAAATCTACCTTGTTTTCTGACAAACAGTACTGATTGACTGAAATGTGTTTTCTAAATGATAAAAATATTATAAAGAAAAAAGGGGGTTAAAAGAAATACTTTTAGGAATGGTGCCTTGCCTATATGACAAAGATGTCTGAATTTTCTTACAATACTGATATTTCATTTTCATTTTATAGACTATAAAAGAGTTTTGAACAAAGTTTAAAAAAGCAAGAGGTATAATGGAAAATGTCAGGAGACTTTTTCTTCTCTGGTCACAAGTCACATCTTTCTGACTGTTGTCAAAACAGTGCTTCCAAAGTAGAACTTTTTTTTTTTTTTTTTTAAATTTCCTCACATCCACAAAAGCTGACAGAACTAGTTTTGTCTCTCACAAAGATCTGCTCTATATGCTCCAAGTATCACTCATGTTTTAGTTCTCTTCCAATAGTTTTTGATAAACTACCCCTGGCACTTCAGAAGAATCCTTTAACTACATGATAACGCATGCATATTCATGAGCAATAGTAGCACAAAGAATGCAAACATATGCATAAGTCACATTACAAATGGCCGCTTCCACAAAAGATGCATGAAACAGTGCATTATTTTTGTTTCAGGTAAATGAAAGTTGTCATAATAAGGACTATTATTTTCTTTTCTTCTTAAACACTTAATATTACTGAATGTTCTTCATAATACAAGTAGGAAAATAACTATTACAAATATGTTTTCTGCTACACCAAATGAAAATTTAAAAAGCAGAAAAAGCAAAATAATCAGGTTTTATTATAAACTAAAAAAAAGAAAAAAAAATGATTAAAAAAAAAATGATTAAAAAAAAAAAGTCCAAAGAAAAAATACTATTTCTATATTGAGAAAATAATTTTTTACCATTACTATGATATAAAGAAAACCTTTAAATGATTATTATTCTAATATACAGGGTGTTTCAAAAAATTTGATATCATTTGTGATGTACAGGATATTTAAGGAAATTTGATATCATTTTGTAATCTAATAAATTGACCATTTCTCATTCAAATGATATGGAATTTTAACAACATGTGTAGAAACAACTGAAAATTCTGTCAAAAGTTTTTTTTTTTTTCTTTTCAGGTAGAGAAATGCCATTTACTAGAAAAGAAAATACATTCAAACATTAAACACAGAATTTCGAGTTGTTTCTACACATGCGGTTAAAATTTGATATTATTTGAATGAGAATTGGTCAAATAATTAGATTACAAAATGATATCAATTTTTCTGAAACACCCTGTACATATTTCTTTTAAACCCTGTATTTTTGTGGTTATTGTTTCCTTCATAATGTTTGTTTTCATAAAATTCAACCTTTTAAGGTTTAATGATTTAATCTGAGTTTATTAAAATTTATTTCATGTTATATGGACCATTTTCCTCGTCTATGTTGTTATTTGTTCATAATATTTCAGCTGTGCTTTTGAACTTCATCTGGTTTATTCACTGTCATGTCAGTGGCACCAAGAATCCATAAACTTCCATGTAATAAATGGTTGATATTGCCAATTTCATAATAAATACACCAGATGAAGGGTATATAGATGAAACATTGTGAACAAGAAATGAGAAAATCTGCTCGTCATGAAATTAACTTAATAATCTAACTCGACAGATGTATTATATATACTAAACTGATGAAACTGTTTTCTTAAAAGTGCAGGGTGAAAAAAACTAAGTAATCTCTTCATTTTTAAAAAAAATCTATTTGTCCATTTATTTTTATGATATGCAATGTCAGAAGTAAAGGAGACAAAAAAAAAAATATTATAAAAGATATGCCAGCTTTGCATATGCAAAATCAGTTTCTTCTTAATAGAACTCTTTTCAATATGGTTCATTGGGATGATGAACTTTTTTCCCCCACTTTAAACTGAATTGATTTTAATATTCCTAAACTAAAGTGGATCTACAACTTCATTGATTAACTTTATTGTACACAATAATAAAAAAAGTTATCAAAATATTTAATTTTGGTAGGTAAAAGTTTAAAAGCTTATTATATTGAATTAAGTGATATAAAAATAATAGTTTTTCCACAGATATGTAAAGTGCTGGGTCTGGATTTTTGATAACTTAAAACTGTTTACAATAATAAACCTTACAATCATCATATAGTATTCTAATCTAACAAACCATTTAATAGTGAGTTTGATTCTCTTCAAATGGACTCTTATGCCAAACTTGGTTTATTCCAAGTAGATTCTGATGAATCCTGCACCTTAAATATATCCCATTTCAATGCAATGTGCACTGTCAAGGTAAGTGCAATTTTTTATATCACATGCTAAATGGTAACAAAAAGGTTATAGAGATAAAAATAAAAAATGGGTACAAGAAATAATTTTAAAAAATGGTAGCTGGCTTATACCATATTACAAAATTGTTTTAAAATCTTTTATAATAGATATTTTTCATTTGAAATAAAACAAAATATATCATGAAAATACAGCATATACTTGTATATATTACAACTTTCTGTGACTTACATTTTAGCTTAATATTAAGAGGTCACAACATATGCGAGATATAAACTTTGTGTGTATGAATAATTGGGCAAGGCTAGGCCTAGACCAACTGGTTTACCTACAGTTTCCATCAGCAAAAGGTCTCAGAAAAGTTAAATTATGTTAGAGTATATACATTCATTCTAACGTTTTCAACATTTCTTAAAAAATTTATTTAGAATAGGCTCACTTTTGATGGTATATCCAGAAAACATGATACAAGTTACAGAAATCAGATGCCACTTTGAGAATGATTATTGAAAAGAGTTTTTGTTTTTATTATAATTGTCATAATTTTTATATTTGTTTTTCTTTTAAAAAAAAAGAAAAAAAAGAAAGAATAAATAAAAAGTTAAAAGAGAAATAAATTTCTGCAATATGGTATCAGCCAATTATTAAAGGGTTAATCACTTACAAATTTAAAACAAGCAATTCTTTTTTAAAAATATCCCAAAATAGGTAAAAAAAAAAAAAAAGAAACGAAAAAAAAAATTCCATCAAACAATACCATAAAAAAGTGAGAGGAAGAGTGACACTCACTAAGTGTGTCTTAATCAAGGTAAATACTGGAACAGTGGACAAGACAAGTTATTTTCAGGACAAAGCAAAAATATAGCAAAATAATAAGCTTCAGGAGGCTGAAAAACTTATTAAAAGTCCAGTGTATATGTATATAAATATATATATTAAAAAAGGATTAAAAAATAAATATTAAGCAAACAGTAGCAGCCAATGAGGACATGCGAATGGGGCAAGTCACCTGGAATGTAGCCCCGCTAGTACTTGCGTGATATGGTCTACTCCATGACATGGGGGAACAGGCTGGGCTGGAAGGGCCAGCACCACCAAACTGAGTAACATTAGAACCATATTAGCAAATTATTAGAGTGACACTGTTTGAGACTGATATGTATAAAGGGTGAAAAAATTGAGAAAGGTGAAAAGAAAAACAAACTGATGCAGTTGTCTGAATTTTTGAAATGAGGAATTATCATAACAATTCACAAATCTACTCAGAGTAGTGTCTTCATTATAGCCACAACATTTCAGCCACTGAACTCTTCAGCCTTCTTCAGATATCTATCATTGTCAGTAACCTTCTGGGAATTTTGAGCTAAACTTTTTATTCAAGTCACAAAAGTAGATAGTTCAAATTCTACTGTCCCTGCTTACAAAATATTTTATAAGTGATTCTGATTGACTTTAATGGCATGTCAAGCCATCAGGGGCTATTTTATGCCTAGATGTTAGGGAATCCCATTTATTTCTATTGCATTTATACAATGTATATTTTTTTGTGCAGCGGTTTCTTAAAAGGCTTTGTGTACAAAATTACGATATCATATATACTTATAAAATTTATAATTATATGGATTCAATTAATTATTTCTATCTTATATAATAATCATTTGTTTGCACATAGTTATGGGATTTCAAGTAACTAATAATAAACCTTAGTAAACAATTATAGCTTTAAGTAACTATTCTTAATACAAATATTGGGTTGACTCATAAATAAAATCTGTTTTTTTAATGAATTCCAACGTCTTTAATGCAACCAGAAATTACTTGATTAAAGAGTGCCTTGATCTGTCATTCTTATTTCAAAATTTAATCTATGACCTCATGCCCCTAAAATGGAGGAACAGAAAGTTCATATTTGACATATAATGTTGTGAGAGTTTAAGAATAACAAAAACACTAGAGAAACAACTAAAAAAATTTATAGCATTTATGGCCAAGGTGTCACTACTAACTGCCAAGTTTAAAACTGGTTTTCAAAGTTTTGTTCCAGCAATATGTAATTGAGAGATGAACAGAGATCAAAATGTTCATCAGATCTTAATCAAGATGGTTTAAGAGAATTGGTCTAATGCCACTTGAAAAAGATAGGAGTGAGCAAACTAAGTATTTAGGCTCCTCATATTTTTAGCAAAAAGAATACGGAAGATCACATCAATAGTGACAAATTTTCCTTCAAGGCAAATAAATGACCTGTTTCTCAAGAATATCATTACAGGTGACCCCCCCCCCCAAATGAGTATTTTATGACAATATTCAATTCAAAAGGCAGTGGATTGACAAGGACGAATCTCTGTGGCCTACCTTAAAGGGAAAACTTCATGGAAGAAAAGTTATGCAGTGTGTATAGTGGGATATCACAGTGGTATTATTCATTTTGAGTTTTTAAAAGCAATCAGACACTTAATGTAGACTTATACTCTCAACAGCTGCAATGTGTGCATGAAAATCCAAGAAAATGCTCTGTACTCATCAGTAGGAGAAATGTTATGCTTCTCCATGATAACACAAGAATCATGCTGGAAAAATATTGGATTTAAAATTGTCTCTTCTATCTCATCCAACATATTAACCAGACCTTACACCAAGTGATTTCCATACTTTTCACTCTCTACAAAATGCTCTGAATGACAAAACATTTTCTCAAGAAGACCAGGTGAAAACATTTGTGGAAAACTTGAGTCCAAAACCAGCTGAATTTTACTTGAGAGAAATTAACAAACTATCAGATAAATGTCAAGAGGTGATTTGAAATAATAGCAAATCTACTATTAATTGAAATGAATTCATTATTAAATTATTCATCAATAAATTTCATTTTACTCAAAATGAAATTATTTATGACTATGGCATCAAGTATTCCTATCAAAAACAAATAATCTTTAATTAGATCTATTTGACCCATAAATGGGGGTCCTAACAGGTACAACCAATTAAGAACTGGAGATACACCATCAGTCAGATGCAGTTGAGTGTCATACCTAGGACGCCCCTTTTTGGGGAGGGGATATTGCTCCTCTATTGGGGATACAATCAAGATATTCTGAGGTCTGCTTGACAGGGCAGTATAAGAAGAATTAACTGATACAAGATATCCTGTAAATATACATAGTAGAATAAGAACAATCTACCCTTGCAAAGGGTTTGATTCAGAATTTTCAGAAGATACTATGACAGACATTTGTAAAAGGCCAAAGAGTACAATTTTTAAAACATTGTAATCATAATAACAACCAAGATGAGGATATTAGTTTGAGAATATGAGTGAACAGTAATAAACCAACTGTAATTCTATATTCATAAAAATAAAGCATTAAAATAATCTATTTTTCTTGTCATTCTGAACTATTGTTAAAAGTAAAGGTTTTAATATATTATTTATCTGATGAATCAAATGATAAATATTGAATGGTTTTACAAATGTTGCATACTATAATATTCTTTCATTGTGCTTAATAAAGTCTTTTTTTGTTGAGTTTTTTCAATTTTTGTTTATATGAGGTAAAATCTGTATTGAAGTAAGCTTTTATCATATTTAATGTATAATTTAGCAATAATTTACATTAATAAAGTTGTGAAAGAAAAATGTATTTCAGATTAGTGGAAAGTGCATAATATAAATTCATCATTTTGGGACAATTTTTTTTGTTTTGGTTGGGGATTTCTAGTCAAAAATTATGGAAACTGATTTTTTTTTTTCAGATTTTACAACCAGCAATGATTCTATTCTAAAGTATTTCTATTGTATTTTTTTATCATTAAACAATGAAAAAAAAAAAAGTATGCTAATTATAATCGTTATTCACAACCCTTTCTAAAACCAAGACAAAAAAAACAAAACAACTTTAAAATAATAATATATAGCAGCCAGTTGGATTCATAAAATCTTTACTAATGTCTTAATCATTAAAAAAAAAAATTGTGTTTAATTCTAAATTTCATTTACTATATATACATACATGCCTAATAGATATACAAGAGTTGAATTATACTAAAAACAATAAAGATTGGGATTTTAGTCTGAATTGCTTTCCACATAAGACATTTTGAAGAATTTCAGAAGAATACAATTTGAAGAAGAAAAAAAAAAACTTGCTGAAAAACAAACAAAAAACAATAGCTACAGATGTGAAAAATGATAAGTATTAATAATATGCCACTGATTTATATAAATGTAAACAGTAGATCATATATAATCATCACCTGTATACTGTACAATGTTGATACTTGTCAATAAATCACAAATTATTTCCAAATGTTTCCTGGCAAAAATGACAGGATTATATACATATCAATTAGCATTTCTGTTGATGATAGCAGTGTAGTATCTGTTCACTGTCCAAGATCAAAGTGTAGTATATTATCTTTAGAAATCCTATGGTTAGTTTAAAAAACAACTTATATTCCATAGAAGCTGTTAGATTTGAATGTATGCATAGATCAAATGTAAGAATTACTATGGGAAGGAGGTTAAATAAGTTATAAATCACAATTCTGAAGAGTATAAAATGTAATACTTTTCAAAAATAAATACAAAATAAAAATTTACAAAAAAAAACAAAAAACAAAAGACATGAATACATTAAAGATTAAATCAATTTTTGCATATTCAATTATATTTCCATGGGTAGAGATATCAATATTCTAATTCCAATAAAAAATAACAGGGAACTGATTCTTGTTAAGACACATAGATACAACACTCTTATTCTCACAGAAGTTATGGATTGATTAACAAAGAAGCAAACAGAAAGAAAAAGTCACTGTATATTATAGAGATAATTACATATTTATATATTTGTGATTAGTTTTTTTGAAAAATTTTCAGGAATTTTTATGAAAATCATACGGCAACTATACAGTTCTATTTACAAGTAGAACATTAACACACAGAAACATTTAAATGAATTAATATCTGTATCAAATAAAAATTAATTTTTAACATAGTAATAAAAGTTATATTATTTTCTATGTATATGTTTGTGTATATAATACTATTTCTGACCCATAATAGTTTTTACACATACACGCACTCACATATATATATATATATATATATATATATATAATTAAAATTTAATGCCAAAAGTGTTTTCAATCCCTAAAATTTTTACAGTGCTCAATGCATAAATATGTAGAGCAATATCACAATATATTTCCAGTGTTAAAATAATAAAACAAGATAAAAAAAAACTCACAAATCATCCAAGTAAGACAAACAAGACATCCTCGCCACTGCTGGTGAAGTATGGATGAACTCATAAGCGATATTCTCTTATGGATTCCTACACATGAATGCACCAGTTTTGGCCAACCAGCAAAGATTTATATACATCAACTTTGCAAACATTGGATGAAGCCGAGAAGACCTAACAGGAACAATGGATGATAGGGACCAATGGCAAGAGAGATTCAGGAAACTCTATGCTGTCAGTATGATATGATGATAATAATTATCTTATACTTGAAATATTGTGTGTGTGTGTGTGTATATATATATATATATATATATATATAAACACACACACACATACACACACACAAGGTTTATTCAATAAATAAGGGAATTTTTTTTGAAAAAGCAAAATAAATTGTTTTTCCAGAAATTTTTTCTATAAATATAAACTCTGTATTGTTTGAAATTAATCTTGAAAAATATTTGTTTTGACATTATTCAAAATGGCAGTAAATCAAACTGTGCTCCAGATTTATAAAGAGGTCTATCATCAAACTTTAGGTGGCTGAAATGTGCAAACCATGTAAAATTTACAGAAAAATGTGTGATGTGAACGAAGAAGAATGTTTTAGTCAAAAAACTGTTTACAAATGGGTTAAACATGAGTTTGCTTTTACAATCTTGAGTTGAAAAGACAATCCATGGAGTAGAAACTCACTGAGTCTCTGGTAAAGAAAAAGTTCTAGGCACAGCAGTTAGTAAAGGTGATACTGTGTTCTGCAACATAAAAGGACCAATCACTATTGATTGCCTTGTAAAAGGTGCAAATGTAAACAATACTTCCTATTGCCAACACCTGTGGCAAAATTCACCTTATTTATTGAATGACTATATATATATATATATATATATAAAAATAAATAACTCTTTACCCCCCTTCTATCCCCTTCCACCCTTCTTTCCTGTGTCTATTCTGATTTATTTTATCCATAAGATCTGAAGAAATCCTGTTAATTTTTTTTGTGTTTTTTGATTTTTTCAAAAACACATAACAGGATGGAAATAAATTTATAATCCTAATGTGACCGGTTTGTGGTTTTTTCTTAATGAAATTATTGCTCTGTAATGTCTGTTACATTGAGCTCTTTACCAGGAAAATTTTAAATGTTCACTGTTGAATGGTTTTCTTGTCCTGATGGAATTACTCCTAACTCCGGTTTAACTGGACCAAATAATATATATATATATATATATATATATATATACACACATACACACTCATACAACTATTATACAATAGAGATAGTATTAGAAGTAAAAAAAATAGTTTTAAAAATTTGTATAACTTTTATAAAAACCATAATACCCAACCTTCAAACATTTTTTTTTATTTCTATATTTTTTTTTTTTTGTATCTTGAGCACCAACAGATCAGTTCTTATTAAAATAGTGACAATTGAAAAATGTAATTTTTTATTGGAGAGAATATTGGCACTTATTTGCTGAAAAGATATAACCACAAAGTAAAATAAGCTGAGAATCCCAATACAGAAAAAAATTAGACATTGTGAAAATAAATCTCTGTTGTGCCATTAATGACTCTTTTGCATAAAGAGTTTTGTTCACCAACATACACTAAACAGTTCTGCAGTCATTTTAAGTTCCAAAAATAAAGGTGAACAATTCTACACTAGTCAAAAAATTACATCAGGAAAAGCTTTTTGGTTACTACAAGGAATCACACTAAAAATGTCATTTGGGTGACTCCAAAACACTATTGCTCAACCAAGTTTTAATCTGCAGATCTAGCTCGACAATTAAGTATACATTCATATATCATGCAACTTTGTGAGATTTAAATTTCAGCCTAATATTGGGGGTAGCAAACTAGCCTTGGCCTACTATTAACACACACAAAGCTTGTATCATACATATACAGACCCCAAATATTAAGTTAAAATTTTAGTCACAGAAAGTCACATAATATGCAAACATATATGGTATATATTTCAATCAGATTACTTTTCTTTATCATTTAAGGTAGAAAACTATGTTGCTTCAAATAAATTTTGCACTAATAAATAGAAAAGTAAAAATATTGTTGTTTAATGGTCATATAGATACATCTCTAACAAAAGTTTCATATGACCTATTACTTAATATTTGTGCTTTCTATTATGCAAGTATAATAGAGACACTGGTTGAAATTTTTAAAGCAAGGGACTGAGTTCTTTCTCAAAATGTCTGGCGTTGAAGATTATAACCATAGATTCATTTAAGATACAAGTATAAAACTTATCACATGTGTCAACTTGAATGTAAACATTTTATTGGCATACAAGAAACAAAATTTTTTTTGCTAGCAATTTGAAAAAGTATCACCTTTAATAATTTTTGTTTTGTACTTGTTTAGTATAATTTATTGACAATAATTGTTTTTTTAGACTATTTCTCTACTTACTTACCCTTATTGGATTTATCTATCATAAAACCTTAATTAGGATTAATCAAAATAGAATTTTAAAATTCCTATGAACATTAGAATTTTTTTTTCAGAAAAATATGGCACATGATCTCAAAAAGATAAGCCACTCCAGATCTACTTCAAAGCGGAGTAAAAAAAAAAAAAGCATTTTGTCAAGTACTGGTAAAATCTACAAATTCATATGCTTGTTTGAAATTGACTAATATTATCTTTATTTGTAATTAAAGATAACCTTATCTCTCCTTACAAAACTTGTCTAGATGTAAATAAATAAAACCTACTTATAAACACTAAGTTTCAGTTAAGAGATCAAAAATAAGTTCATTTTATAGTCTTTTTCTTTGAAGAAGTTTCACAGGTCTACATAATATTGTTTAATAAAAGGGTAGAACAGAAAGATCTGATAGTTTTTAAATTTATCATTAAAGCAATGGATTAAATTTTAAAAAGTATTAGATATTTCTGTTTCACCCAAGAGTTTACTTCAAAAACATTTTAAGCAATAAAAAAGGTTTATCATTTGTTTTTCCTTTTCATACACTTCACCAAACTTTGAGTTAAGTGAAGAATATATGAATAGTTAATTCCAATCAGGAGAAATATAATTGTATAACTCACTGTTTTTTGGATATCAGAAATATGTAGCACTCTCACAGGTCCATCCATAAGCACCATAACACTGAGGCAACCTGAACCTGGACGTTGTTTCTGACGAGAGATCTGCATGTGACATGGAATTTTTCCACATGTCTTAGGTGGTCCAGGACCCAACAGTGCAATAGCATCTATTAAAAAAAAAAAGAAAAAAAAAGAAGTTAGTAAATATATAATCAAACATGTTTTAACATTTATATACATTTATCTAGTTATGTTCCTCTTATTATATGCACATGAAAACCAAATTAAAATAGAATAACTTGAATTGGCCAATGACTTCAACTTTGTATTTAAAAACCATGACTCATAATTAGAATTCACTTAAAAGGTCTGCCTTTGATAGTCATTAAACTCAATATGGACATCAACTTATACTCATCAGATTTATATTATAATTAATTACAAAGTATTAAATAAAAGAAATCCTTTTATAATAAGCATTTAATAGTCATCTACCTTGAGAAATTATAATGATTGGAGTGAGTGAGGACACAATTATAAACAAGTTCAAAATTGTATTGTACCAACAAAAATCTTGCTACAATGTACCATTTTTGTCGTGGTTGGATACAAAAATCAGATCATCATAATCTATAGATGAAACACTAATGCAGTTTTGATATCAATGTACAAAACCAAATATTATCATTATAATCATTAGACACTTCATATCATGTAATGGTTAGCTACCTAGGCTAGTTAGTGAGTTTGATTCTCACTGGGTGCCCTATACCTGTATTATCATATACTTACAAATTCATTTTGATGTATTTATATAAATCATAAGTGAAGGATTATATCATGCATAATAGCAAATTTGCTTTTCCATAAAAAACAAAAATCAAGCTGTATGTTATTTGTATGAAATTCAGAAATTTTCACTTTATAAAAATTAGAAAATAATATTATCGAGTTTTTCAGAGAAAGCTGGAAGATTTGAAGATATTGTTGTGGGTGAACAAAAATATTGTTAATGATAAATTATATTTAAATAATACGTTATAATCAAAATTAACATTAAAACAAAATTGAATTTGATTTGACGAAGGTTAGATTAACAAACTTATCCACAACATATATTAATTATAATATATCATTTAGTTATAATTCCTTATATTTTACTCTACATAAATATACCAAGGTTATCTATGTATAATATGCATTTTTTCTAGATTTTTAAGCTTAAAAGCTACAAGTTTGTATTTTGATGGTAAGGGTAAACTAGTATCTTTACAAGTTAGAAATGTGTATTCTACACAAGAACTAAATATTACCTTTTTTTCAGCTATGAGGGTTGCCATATTTAGGACGGTATGACCAAAAATAAGTTTTATCCATGGTCCAAACTAAGTAATATGTAACAAACACTTCTCTTTTGTTAATAGTTTCTTCTACTGTGAACTTATTTTCACAGAAAGTTCGCTAAATTTTCATATAAACATGCCCTTGCTTTTGCTCTAAATAATATGTAAATTTTGTCACTTTGAAAAATTATATAAACTATATTAATTCTTATTTTTAGTTGATACAAACCAGATAAAAAGTTGCACAAATGTTAAATTTAGATTAAATTGCTACAAATTTCAAAAAGTAATGTGTATTATACACAAAATTTTTTTTCTTTCAGAATTTCATAACCAAAAGTTAGGGGTAGATATTATGCATAAATGTGTGTTATACATAACTAATTACAGTAGAATTTGTATAACTCACCATCCTGGAGACCAGAGGTAGCATCAACAGCTTGGACACACATTGTACCATTAGCACACATTAGCATACCATCCTAAACAGCAGAGAAGAAAAAATATCTTAGTTTTGATAGAAAAACACAATTTGTTTATTTAAACAGTACAGGATGTTTTCATTTAAAAAGATTTTTTTTTCAACATATTTATTTTCACTGTTTTCAACTGAAATAAAGGATCCTGCATAAAAGAGTCTGAAAGTCACCAGCACCAAGATACATTTGATGGAAGCAAGAAATTATACTGTTAGAAAATAAACCATGTTTTAATTTACTCAAGATTAAATATACAGTTAATATGTCCAGACTACGATAGATGATCACAGATACAAATCAATATGTGCACAGGTTCAAAATAAGTTGGTGGGACGGGATCTGTCAACAATCTCTCTCCCTGGTCCCATAACCAGTTTGGTCATAAGGGGGCTACTCATGTAGCGTGCCTTAGGCAGATATACCAAGGTAGAGCCCATCTCTCTCCTCACATCTTCAACTGGCTTGAATTCAACTTTTCCTTCTCTTAGACTTGTTGCCATACTAAGGCTAAAGAGCCCCATCTGCCCTACTATTTATTCATAGTGAGAGGAGGAATGATTTGGATTCATACATTTCCCAAGAGTATTAGTGCTATGTGAAATGTAAACAGCTTTGTTCAGAATTTGAACTCAGGCAACTGTATCCGCTTGCTAACCGTTATGCCACAAGTGCCCCCCCCCCCCATTGTACCACACATAGATACAATGTATATTCTCCTTGAGTGTTAACACAGGCTTGTACTCAAGCAGGATTCTGAAACAAATAAACTGCCCTTTTCAAACTATAGTTGTACATGTAATTTACAAATAAATATATTAGATGCATTGGAAGGTAAACCAATTTGAATTAATTATCTAGTTTTTCCAGCAAACCTAATAGCAAAGTTGTCAAAGATTTGATTTAATTTGAATTAAAAAGTTTGTTTTATTTATTTTCTTATAGGAGTATAGGGTTACAAGATTTGGATAATTCTAATATCAATTACATGAAGAAAAAGTAGTTGAGGTCATCTTAGTAAGTAAAAGTAAAGTTGGCGACCTTAGTTGAGGGAGACCCAAAGGTTCCCGTTTTGATAGCTACTACACCAAAGAGTAGGGGAGGGCGCAACTCCATTCTCTGGATTGTTCCACTTTATCCTTGATCCTTACCTTATGATGCTGAGTGTTAAGCAAGATGGCATCAAGTACCATTTTTAAGTCTTTGGTATGACTCAACCTTGGATTGAATCCTGGTCTCCCAGACCATTGGCGAACACTCTACTTATTAGCCAATGGCCCGGTATTCATCTTTATGGTTGGATAAAATATTAGATAATTCCATTTTTAAACGCTTTATATTTAAATAAATTAAGAAAAATTATTTAAATTTGACCTGAAACAGGTAGATCTTTACTAATCTGATTACTTTGTAATTTGGTTCCTTCACTAATTTGGAACTGATTTTAAATTCCCAGAATCACAGTATCAACTTTCTATGTGTTATTTTGGTTGCATTTGATCAATTCACTCGTTAGCTTGAACAGGCAAGCAATAATTGCTTGTTTTTTTCCTGCATTTATTAATGCCAATTGCTCTAACCACAGTTATGACTCCAGTAAATAAAAGAAATGCATCCTATGTTGTGAAGTGAAGACATTGTATTTTAATGATTAATGATAAGGTTAAGTTCTTGAAGAAAAAAAAAAAAAAAAAAAAAACAACAGTGATGTATTGGTGAAAATATAGTCAATGATACACAACATTGGCTCTTTTATAGTGTATAAAGAAACAAAGAAAAATTATATCACTTCATTAAAATTTCATTTGCTTTTTATTTAATTTTTCAGTTTCCTTATTATCTAATTTGTACTGATTTACAAGATATTTTGGAGGTGTGATTAGGTGGGTAGATTTTGTTTAGAGATAATCCTTCTGGGATTAAACATCTAATGGTGCCAGATTAACAGATGTTTACAGTATATTCATATTTAGTAAACTCGATTGTATCTTTTATTCTGAGAAGTTTTTATAGTTTTATAAAAATACATTGTGGGAGAGTATCCATGGCATAATGGTTACTGTGCCCTCAAAGTGAGTGAGTTCAAATTCCAATCATATTATTATGCTCACTTTCAGACTAATATTCTTGAGGAAGGTATGAACCCCAATTCTTTCCGCCTCCTCCATCTTTGGGTTTACAGAATCACTGCTGTTCTTCTGTAAAGATAACTTTGGCATTAAATAACCCATAAAGGTTGATATGCCATTAAACAAAGAAACCAAACCCCAAAATAAATCTTTCAAACATAATTTACTTGACTCTAATGAGTATTATTACAGACACTCCACTTTCTCTAGATTTCAGGCTGGGATCGAAGTGTAATATCTATTTATCTTCTGCGGCTATGTTCTCATCTTCAGAACAGGATACAGCAAAAAAGAAATGAAGCAAACAGAGAATTTATGATACTTGTTGAGTGAGACCAGCGCTATTTTTGGCCTTGCTTATATATAAATGCATTAATTCCACTGTTTAACTGACCACATGTCGCATACAACACAGGATGTAGAGCGTAGATGTAAGTTAGTCAAGATGTAGTTAAATACTGACTCATGGTCATAATTCTTAAATATTCTTTCAACTTTACTTACAGGAATGTTTGATGATGAAGAGATTGTTCATGTTGAAGGAGAAGTTGATCCAGTGAGAGATCTTAGTATCATCTATGATGAACTGTGAACCTAGATTTTGGGATACTTGTTGAGAGAGAATGGAGCTATTTTTAGCATTGCCTATGCTAATATGCATTGGCTCAGAGTGATAAATCTGTATTATAGATTACTTTATTAAAATTTCATTTACTTTTCCTTTAATATTTCTGTTCCTTTATCAAACTTGTACAGATTTTAAAGGCATAATAAAGTTGATTTGTTATCATTTAGAGAGAATCCTTCTATCATTTGATCTTTTCAAGGATGAGTAAAGGTCTACTTGCACAAATATTTTTAAAACAAAAACGTAAAATCATTTCATAGTTAAATTAATGAACTCAGTGATAAATTTCATACAAAATATTAATGACCCTTGACCGAATAGTCAGAAAAAGATATTCAAAAAATGTTACAGTAGTTGACATGCAAAAGTGAACGATCAAATCAAAATAATAGTTAATAGATTTCTTGATAATTAGCAGATTGATTATAAAAGTAAAGATTTACATTCATGAACAATAATCATTGTTTACTTGTATGTTTTGAAATAGCAAATACTTACATCAGTGAATTTCCACAATTGTGTAGCTCTTCTACGTTCATCCGGTTTACGTAAGATGAGAGGCACACACTTCCCTGGTTGAGGGGCAATGTCTGAAGTGTCTAATACCAAACCGAGGACATTACGTGTGACTTTTCCAGGTTCTTGGGGTGGAGCAGACCCTTCATTCTCCAACATGCCTTCACCTGTCATACGCCACAATTGGGATCTTTTTCCAAGTTCCTATAAATGAAATAACAAAATAGATTTTGTGTATGTCTGTTTTCAAATGTATAGCTTTTACACTTTACTATGAATTTTTCATGCTGGATATATTTTTAGATAGAAATGGTAACTTTTTCTCTGTTAGGAAATAAATAAATAAATTGAACAAATAATCCAGACTGTGTTGCTGGAGATACACTGAAGGAAAAAAAAACCCCAACAAAATCAAATCATAAAAACATTTCTTAAAACATCAAATTTAAGCTATAGTAAGTAAGTAAGCTGGCAACCAGAAGGCTCCCTTTTCAATAGCTATTACACTGAGGTGTAAGGGAGGGCGCTACTCCTTTCCCTGGATTGCTTCACTTTACTCTTGATACGTACCCTATATTGCTGAGTGTTAAGCAAGAAGGTATCAAGTACCATTATTAAAGTCTTTGGTATGACGCGACCTGGGATCAAACCCAGGTCTCCCGGACCATTTCAAGAAAAACTATTTAATCAAATGAAATCGATATTTTTTCTGAATTTCTACCTTCAGAGCCACAAAGAATAAATTATCACAAATCAATTATTAAGATGTGTTGACAGCATAGATTCCTTTGGCTCTCTCTTACCATCTGTCCCTATCAACCATCAAGACTTAGCAGGTCCTCCAGATGGTATATGGTGTATGTACAGAGCTGATAAATGTAAGTTTTTGCTGGTCAGCTAACACTGATGAATCCATGTGTAGGAATCCAAAGGAGAATGTTGCTTATGAGTTTGTCCTTACTTCTCTAGCAGTGCTCACTATGTTTTGCTTATCTTACTTAGATGGTTTGTGACACAGCTACAATTCAGAAGAATTCTTGTTTTATTTTATGAGAAAGATCATTGCCACTGAGGTATGTGAACTAGTCTACTAACTTCAGAGGTTTACCATTTAATGACACCATCTTGATTGAAACATATGAACAGAGACTAATGCCTGTAGAGGTGAGCATATCTGTATGTGAGGGCATATAAAGTGTGTGTGTGTGTGTATATATATATATACACACACACACTAATCGGTGCTTATAGTAGTATCAAAAAGAATATATAAAATAGGCAGGTTGGAAGATTTCAATACATGATAAAGGTTTGGTTTGATTGTACTTTATGGCATATCAATCCTTATGGTTTATTCAATGCCAAATCCTGTTTTATATTGGATATGTAAGCAGTTTGTAAGTAACATTATTTTCAAACAAGCCAAAGCACATTTGTTTGCACACAATTAAATGGTTTCATGTATAATAAATGATTAAACAGTTTTATTTGACTCATAGTCGAGACCCTAACAAGAACTACCAGAGTGGACCTGGGAGTAATGAAGGGGTACTCCACATTCCTCACAACTCCAAGAGTGGAGTCTCACCATCAAATGATTTAGTGTCATATCCAGGACACTTGATGGCAGAGTCTTACCCCTCTGCAGAGATGTAACCAGCATTTTCTATAGCCTTGGCTGAATAGAAGATAGAATAGAAAGAGAAGCATTTCTCAATGGGATGAAAAAGTTATTTTTAATGTCCAAAATAAACAAAAGTCTTCAGTGTCAATAGCCAAAGATATTTTCTGGGAGGTCCATGCAAGAGGAGGAGGGAGTTTTCTTTTTTTTTTTTTTTTTAAAGCAAGGGCTCCCTACATTTAAATAAGCAATCAGGAGTAAGCAAACAGTCAGTAACATTTATATTCCCCTTGTGACAGTTGGTCACAAGGGGAGTATAAACTGGAGAGTTAGGAACTGACTGTTGGTCAGAATGGAATAAGAAACTTTGTTGTCTGTATTGTAATAGTAAGATATCAGCACCCAGGTCCACGCTGTTAAGTCTCACACATACCCTACTGGCAAGAATAAAACCGAAAAATTGTCATCAATAAAGACAGTCATATGTTGATGTTCTGAGAATTCATTTTTCCTTCCACTCCCCACCTCCTTGAGGAGCTGACCAAAACCTGTGACTGTCTAATCTAGTCTTAAAAAGAATGTACACAATGTAGGGTTGAGTTGTTTAGAGATTGCGCAGGCTATCACAAAAGATTGCAACACATAAACTAGGATGTGGTTGGATTTTGTCTGATTAATTTTAATCAGGTCAACCCAACTATTTTATATCTAGAGGTTAGGGAAACATGTTCATTGTATCTTCATATTTATATTTTTTGTCTCGTTGTTTCTTAAGAGTTTTTTTTCCACAAAATTGGACCCAAACAATTACTACCACTCTAAGTCAGGGTGGACATAACAGTAATGGCTATAAAGGAGTACTCCACTCCCCAGAACTGGGGCCTCACTATCTGATGCAGTTTAGTCTCATACCCAGGACACCTCTATGGTCAGAGATCTTTCTTCACTGCAGGAGATATAGTCAGCATATTCTAAGCCTTGTCAGTAGGGTGAGTTGAATTTGGAGGTAAAAGATCAGTCAGTGCCTTCTATGAAAACTTGGAAGGGTCTTTTGAAAATGTTATGAAGTAGTGAATTTTAGAATCCATCCAAGAGGGATAAGTAAAATCAAAGAATATAAGAATGATGTCAAAATACAATAAAAAGTAGGTACTTATGTTTATTATATTATTTATTAAGCAAAGAAATAGAAAATCTGCTACGAGGAATAATCATAAATTTGACAAAATTCTTATCAAATGGTTTCAGTATAAAACAGTTTTCATGTTTACTAAGTAATGCAAATAAGAAGCATTATTACTTACCTTTCTTTTAAACACAATGCGGGAACTGATTGAGTCAAGAACCAATTCTTCAGAAGAGGAACCATGAGAAGCTGAAGATGTTTTCATGTGCATATCCCTAAAATAAAACCAATATACGGTTATAATAGTTATGTAGCTACTTAGGATTCTTTACTTATACAAACTCTCAATTATACTAAATCTTGATTTTTTTTGTTTTTCAAATTTTGGTTAAAAAAAAAAAAAAAAAGACACTCCACTCCCTGGGAAAAAAAACAAAAAAACTTTCAAAACTGAGAAATGCAATTTTCAAAAGTATAATCATTTGGTATTTACTTGCTGAAATAACATCCCAGAGAACCATTTTTTTAGGTTATTGCTAGATTAAAATTAATTAATAATTTAATAAAATTTGCCAAAATATTTGCCAACATTAAGGTTAACATTTGACAGACTTGAAATTTCTCAGATTTTAATTCAATTAAAAGTTTTTACATAGTTATTAGATCAAATATAGCAAATTTTCAAGATATATATTGATGACAGTTCTTGTTTTAAACCTCTTTCTGCAGTATAGGTCAACTCCAAACATACAGTAGGCTACTCTAATGTCCTAGTTATTGTTTACAGTCAGTTAATCAGCTTTTGGAAACCGTGTGATAGAGCATTAAAATAAACATTAATTTGTATTACAGCTTTATTATTTTATATTAAGTTGGCCGACTATAGTTAAGATTCTACCAAAAAGCTCCGTTTTCAATAGCTATTACACCTCAGTGTAGGAGAGGGTCCTACTCCTTTCCCTGGATTACTCTACTTACCCTTGATCCATACCTTATAATGCTGAGTGTTAAGCAAATAGGCATCAAGTACATTTTTTTAGTAAATCTTTGGTATGACTCAACCTGGGATTGAACCCTGGTCTCCCAAACCATAGGTGATATGTTCACCAAACACAAGTTTAAGAAAGGAATGTTTGTGGCAATCTGTTGGAATTACAGTAAGTGGTGTATATTGATTGCTAGGAGGTTTGTGGTAAAAGTTTGGATTTTAGCACTACAGTATAAGTTGACCCCTAGTTCTGCAGAGATTTTTTTCAGGTTTAAAAGGTCAACTTGTAAACTGTAATTTACAGTATGTAATAAATGTGTGTGTGCTTGTGGCATAATAGTTATTGTTGTAGGAAGTGGTCTCAGCTACCCAAGTTCAAATCCAGAATGAGGCTACTTGCATTTCACATAATGCTAATACTCTTGTAAAAGGCATGAATCCAACTATTCTTCCTTGCTAGATTCAAACTAGTTGTAGACCTGAAGAGGGATGAACTATGATGGGCTATTCCAGCCCAAGACATACTACATGTGTCCCACAACCAAAACCAGATTTAGTTTGGTTTGGTTTTATGGCATATCAACCAGTGTGGGTTATTTAATGCTAAATCCTGTTTATACATATATATTAAATATATATATCATTTGTAAATACATTTTGTAGATAACATTCTTAAACGAGCCTTAGCTCTTTTTTTGCAGACAATTAAATGGTTTCAAGTATTGCTATATAACGGTCATAATTTAACATCAGCCATTTTGCACATAGTTTGTTCTATTTGACCCATAGATAGGACCCCATCAGGGGCTACCACTCCAAGTCAGAGTGGACCTGGAAATATATAGTTTCAAGTAATTATTTCTATTAAAAATGATCATTTGTTTGCACACAGTTATATGGTTTCAAGTAACTAATACTAAGTAAACAATTACAGCTTCAAGTTACTATTCTTAATAAAAATAATATACAGTTATATGGTATTCTTATCAAATATGGATCATTTTCAAATATATCTAATTGACCGATAGATGGGACCTTAACAAGTACTACTAATCCGGGTCAGAGTGGACATATGAGTAATGTCAATGAAAGGGCACACTCCACAGGTCTTCAGAATTAAAACCTTACCACCAAATGTAATTTAAGGTCATACCCAGGACACCTAAAGCTATATAGAAAATACAAGTGACAACAATGATGACCAGCTGGTTGGGTTTTATGGCATATCAACCATTGTCGGTTATTAAATGCCAAATCCATTTTTATACATTAAACAATTCCGTCTAGCATAAGTACAGTTTTTTTTGTTTACACACAGTTAAATGAAAAAAAAAAATCTATTTCAAACAATTCAGTTTAGCATTAGTACACAGTTTAGTTCTATTTGACTCATAGATAGGACCCTATCAGGTGCTACCACTCCAGACCTGGAAGCGATGACAATAAAGGAGTACTCCACATTCCCCCAAACTCCAGCATTACTAGAACCTAATGTCTTATCCAAGATACTCATTGGGGGAGTCTTACCCTTCTACAGAGATGCAGTCAGTGTATTCTGCAGTCCCAGTTGACTGGGCCAGATGACCAGCTAACAGGTCTTCAGACCTAATAAGACCATATAAAGAAAATATTATAATACAAAATAAAGAGAAGCGATATAACAAAAAGAGAAAAAAAGAAAAAAAACAAGGCAATCAATAAAGCAAAATACGCTCACCCATTGAAAGTTGAAGTTGCAGCTAGAAATATAAAGTTTTGGTAACAAAGCTGTTCTCCATCACCGGGTTTGTTCATGTTATAGGTAGCACTGGTTCCTCCTGATATACCCAGGGTGATATAGGGCTCAAGAATAGGTTCATCCCAGGCATAGGGTACTAATAAAATAAATAAATGAATATATTCATACATAGAATTTATTCTGTCGACATTAAAATAAATGACTCATATTTTACTATAAAATGGATATAAAGCAAGTCTTGTATGTTGGTGATTAAAACAAAAATTCAGAATTTACATAGGTAAAGATTTGGAGTTGTTTCTAATTAATAGCAAGCTATTATTATTACTTCTTTTTTATCTTGGATTTTCTATGCTTTTCAGATAGTGCTGAGGGGGTCTGCACAACTCATCTATCACTTTAATCTCTTTTTTGTACTGGTTTCTCCCATTTCCTTTATATTGAAAATGTGGACATGAGGAAGTGATCATCAATATTGGTTTAGTTTTGTTTCTTTGTTCAATGACAAATCAACCTTCCTTGGGTATTTAATACCGAAGCTATCCTTGTAGAAGAACAGCAAATGATACTATTTAACTCATAGTTAAGGGATAAGGGGGTTCATGCCTTTCCAAAGGGTATTAGCCCGAAAATTAATGTAATAGCATAACTTTGAACTTGCTTACTTTGAGGCTACAGTCAAGCACTTCAGCCATTATGGCATAGGGACTGCCTCATCATTGATATTAATGGTTTATCTTGATGGTGATGATGATAATGTACAATCAAGATGTTTGGTATGGATCAATAATCATGATCATGAGAATACAAAACAATCTGGAGAAAATAATTAAATAAACCAATGGATAGGAAAATTATCTATAAATGTGTGTTTGTGCTTTCACTTCTAAACTGGTTTAAAAGATACTGTGGCATACCAACCATTGTAGGTTATTTAATGCCAAATCTGGTTTATTCATATATATTTGATATATGATTTGTAAACATAAGTCAATAAAGTTAAATAGTTCCAAGTATTGCTATGTATCCCTAACAATTCAATTAAACATCAGTCATTTGTTTACCCACTTAAATGATCAGTTCTATTTCTAAAAATTCAATTTATGTTCTTTTCTTTGATTCTGATAGACTTGAATTCATTTGAGTCATATTTTGTGGATGACACCAGAGCAAAATTTTCTGTGATCAGATTGGCTCTATGTTTTTCACTTGTGGCATTTGTGTTTCCTTGAGGGAGGTGATTTATTGGGTTGTTGATATTTTTATTTATTATTTTCTTTAAAATGTCCCAAATTTTTTGATTGGTATTGGAGTTTATTTTTAAGGTGAAGGTTCTCTAGGAGGATTGTTTGGCTTCTTTGATGGTACATTAGGTTTTTGCTCTTTGGTGTTTGCATTCATTTAAAGTTTCTGATGAAGGGTTTGCTTTGAATTTTCTGAGGGTTGTCTGACGTTCTCTTATGTTTTTGCACTCCTCAGTGAACCATAGTTTATTGTGGTATGGAGGATAGTTTTATTGGCGATGTTAATGAGGGTGTTGGTAAAATGTATTATGAGTTTTTCTTGATTTGTATTTGTTTCTCGGATTTGTGTGGTAAGACACAGTTTTCTGTAGGATATCCAGTTTGCTTTTTTAAAATTCCACTGCTGGGGTTTTGTTTGTGGTTCCGAGTTTTCTATTATAGAGTTTACTATTATTATTGGGTAGTGGTCACTGCTGCAGGGGTCTTTGTATACTCTCCAGTTATTGTCTATGAAGATTGATGGGTAATTGAGGGTGAGGTCTATGGCAGAAAATGTACCAGAGGATGGGTCAAGGTGGGTCTGATATTTCTGATTGTAGAGCCATACATTGTTGCTATTGATGATTGTTTCAAGGGCCCGACCGCTTTTGTTTGTTGTTTTACTCCCCTATATTATGTTGTGGAAATTAAAATCTCCCATCACAATGAATGGTTTAGGGAGTTGTTTTATCAAGTTGTATAGTTCTTTTTCATTTACAGGGTCATGAGGTAGGATATATAGTGAGCAAATGAAGACAGTTTTGTATAAGGTTGCTGAGACTGTAATTGCTTACAAGTGAGTGTTGATGATTTTATTTTAGGGAATATTTTTTCTAATTAGGATTGATACTGGACTAAGAGCTTCAGGTTGAGTATCATGTATGTAATCATAATGTTCAAAGGTTTTTGTATTTGGTTCATCACTGCTTTTTTTTTTTAAGGTTTCTTGGAGACATATGCCAGTAGGGCTGAGTTCAGTTATTCACAAAAGTAACTAATTGTAATTTGCTTTGTAGCTACGGCAGTTCCCTTGGATTATCCTGTGAGTATTTTGATATTTGGTTATAAGTATTTTTTTAGTGTGTATGGTCTGTTTTATTATAAAGCTGGTTTGGTTGTGTTTTCAATGTTTTACAGCATTATTTTGTGTGCTATGGGTTTTATTTGAGGTTTTGGGATGCTTTATTTTATTTTTGTATCTTGGATATCAAGTCTATTTTGATTTCCATTTGCTCTATATTTTGAAATTTGTTTTTAGTTTCTATAGGGGAGTTTTGAGTTGGTTTTTGAATTTCTTTTTCCTTTGTTCTTGAAGTTGATCTCTGTCTACTTTTTGTAGCTTGTGTTTCATTTTTTTGGTAGTGGTTGTTAGGGTGCCATTTGTTTTATTGACAGGTTTTTTTCTATATTAGGTATTGTGGTTTTTAAGGTTTTAATTAGGTTTTGTAGTTCATTTATTATGTTTACCAATTCCTCTTCTGCTTTTTAAAAAAAAAATCTTTTTTAATGTTTACTTGGTTTTCATTTGGAGGAATTCTTGTGATTTTAGCAAAAGTTGGTTTGATGAAAGGCATTTCCACAAGTCTTTTTGGATCTGGGAAGGTAATATTTTGGGTGACTTGAATTTTTAAGATTTCTCTTTCTTTTTCCAAGATTTTACAGTGTTTTGAGTCTGGTCTGTGGCTTTCATTACAGTTGCTGCAGTTTAAATTATTTCCGCAAGTTTCTTCTTTATGGCCTAATTCATGTGCTCTATATTTTACAGAAACTGGTTTTCTTCAGCAAGCTTCTTTCAAATGTCCATATTTTTGGCAATTGTTGCACCTACTGGTATTTAGGATATACTTTTCCACTTTTGCTAACTTTTCGTGTAGGTTTTGGGTTGTTAAAAGTAAGTACGTAAGTATTTATGACAATGGTTTGGTTTAATTTTGATACTTTTGACATCTATTATATATTTTTTTAAAATTCATTTTTATTTCTGTAATTGAGCAGAGGGAGAGATCCTTGTTCCTTACCACACCTCTAGAGGTGTTCAGTCTCTCATGGGGGTAGATGTTTATATTTAAATTTTTTCAGTTTTAGTAATATCTCAACATTTTTTTGTTGCCACCTCTATGAGGATGACTTCATTTTTTAGGTTTTTGACAAAACGAGAGGTAATTATAGAGGAAATCTTTTTTCAAAAATAAAAGGTGACAATTTTGTAAGAGGGAGTTCTTTGGATTGCAGTACAATGAATTTGGGGTATTGTTCTGAATCAGATTTGTAATGGGATTCCACTCACCACTTGCCCCACTTGGGAATATGCCTAGGGGAAAACCCATTCGCCTAGGGATATCAGGGCTACATAATCAACATATTCATGTTGATGATAGTTACATTGTGTTCCTGGGTTTTTATTCCCAAGATAATTACTCACTCAGAGACGGGAAGGAGTACGAGTCTTTCCTCAGCATAACTGACCCTACAGCCATCCCCCTCAGATTTAGATTTTTTGCAAAAATCTCAAAGAGAGCTGATATGATCAGCCGATTGATTGAATCAGGCCTTTCCAACCGACCGTATAGCCCAGTAAGGGCAAACGTGGGGCGTTGCAAGTCACAAGACCGCTTTGGTTACTGGGTCGTGGACTGCTCAGGCACCAGGATCTCATCCTCAAGCATTACAGGTCACCACCCACAGGCAACAGGTAGCCTCATTGGGGAGGGTTTTACCCCTCTGCAGAGGTGCAGTCAGTGCATTCTACAGCCCCAGCCAACAGGGCAAAATCACCTCTGAGTAGTAAGAAATATACAACCATTTTCTTAATAGGATTATAACAGAAATATTTTAAAAACCAAGTATGTCAGAATAATCAAAATTATATAACAAAAATAAAATGAAGATACTTACACGATGTCATTGGCTTGATATACTGTCTCAAAACCACTTCCTTCACACTACTCTGGTAGTATTCAATGGGAATCTATCAAAGAAACAAATATTATATATATGAGCCTTAAAGAAAATCTTATTTAATAATTTGCTTATGTATCTGCTCTAATCATATTCTCAACAAGATGAAGTAGGTGTGTATTCTAACCAAGATGCTAAGACTTTAATCTTAGATATGGCAAGACTAAGAGACAAATGTGAAAACTTTATTTCGTTTTTTCTAAATAATGCTTATTTTACAATCTTTTTTGTCAATTAAAAATTTACACCAAATGTTTACACACAGTAAGTGTTATTATAAAATACTTATGAAACCACAAATTTTTTGCATCCTATTTTTAAATGTAAATGCTGTTTTAAAGGTTTTTTTTTTTTTTTTTTTTAGATTGAAAGAAGAAAGCCTCAACTTTATACATATAAAAACAAATTTCATTAATCATAACATAGAAATGAGCTATTTTAATAGTCACAATTTAATTATTTTTTTTATAAATTACTGCAGAAATAATAGAAGTTTATTGAACTATTCTATACAAGCAGCTATTTTGGTTTATCATTTTTTTTTACCATATCACTATAAATATTATTTAATATATTTACATTATATAATAAAACTAAGTTTCTTGTGAACAGTGAAAGAACTAAATAAGGAATTTTCTCTTTGAAAAAAATTTCAAAAATTAATGCAAATATTTTTTTCTCTTTTTCTACACCATAGTGTAAAAAAAATTAAAGATTTAATTGGATGATTTCAGAAATAATACTATGTACAAGAATTTAAGAGGGCATTTTTGGGAACTATCAGATGAATTACTTAAAATTTGTTCTTCATATAGATATCATGTTAATAATATTGTATATGCAAAGATTCTCATATTTTGTTTTTTTTTCTTAAGGTTGAAATCAGAAAATAGTAAAAAGAGATGCCCAAAGAGGCATAACAAATAAATGATAGTAATAACCCTAAATATAAATTAGGACTTAACAAAAAAAAACAAACAAACAATGTTTTACTTGATTTTCCAGTTTTTAATTGATTTTAACATAATGCAAATCCATTTAGGGCCATTTTATGCCTAGAACTTTGGACATTTTTTTAAATTTTCAAGATAAAGCTTTTGTAAAGAGCCTAGAAGATCTTTGTTTTAAAAAAGTTTTTAAAAAATTGTTTCTCCGAAGAATTATCTTTTAAATGTATGAAAATAAAACTCCTGTATATTGTATAAGTTAAACAAGAATTAAATTAAATAAGTGGGTGGGTTTACACACAAAAAAAATTCGGACAACAAAATTTTGATTTCTTTACTAAGAACTTCATTCTTTTTTTTTTAAATAAGTGCTAGAAAAATAATAAAATCAAATAATTAGTTGATTTTTTCATAGATTTTTTTAAATAAGTTTTTTTTCTTTACCTTAAAGTTTGAATACAATTTTTTTTAACCAACCTCTCGGCATGAGAAGGATGTGAGACAGGATTAATTTTTTTGCCAAGTTTAAGAGGCTTGAAATCAGTTTTCCTTCTCCTAGACTGGTTGCCATACTAAAGTTAAAGAACCCAATCTGCCTTACTTTTTACCCCTAGCTGGATTCATGCCTTTTGCAGAGATATTAGCACTATGTGAAATGTAAACAGCTTCATCCATAACTTGAATTCAGTTTGATGTGGTAACCATTACATTACGAGTGCCTCTATGAATTTGAATACAAATTATTACATTTTCCTTCTTTTATTTTTTTTTTTGGTTGTTTTTCACAAAAATCCCTGATTCAATACAGTGTACATAAATAATTTTGACTTTAGATTTTTCTCCCATCTTTCTTGTAAATAACACAAAATTTTGATAAAAAAATTTAATTTTACATAAGTGTTAAAATTTTTCATGCATGTGTGTATGTGAGGTGGTGTCAATGGCCCACAGAAAAAGATGTCTCATAACTGATATACATTACAAAAAAAAAAAAAAAAAGATTTCCAAATATATTTTTATAATAATATTTTATAAAGTAAATATAGTTCTTAAGATGCTACATTTATTTTGATTTTAAAATAAACTGAGTTATGTTAAATTTGAATAAGAATTAATTAAAAGAGCAAGTGGGCTATTATAGATCTAAAAAGCCAGTAAACCTTTCTTACCAAAGAGTAATTATCAATACGGAACGGTGGTGGCATGTCATCTGAGTTGTAGAATAACACATGAAGTGTTGGTCCAATAAGTATAACTTCAACTTTCACAAGCAAAGAGTTGCCCTGGAAATCTCTGAAAAATAAAGAAAAATCAAGAGAATTTAGAAAAGAAATTTTCATTAATTATAACATAGAATTGAGCTGTTTTTAAAATAATTGTTTGATTTTTTTATTAGTTACAACAGAAATAACAGAAGTTTATTACATTATTTTATACAAGCAACTATTTGGATGAGATTTTTTTCTACCCTGACAAACAATATATTTTTTGACCATATCAACTATGTACAGTATTATAACAAAATCTCAGTTTCTTATGAACAGTGAAAGAACTTAAACAGGAATTTTCTATTAAATAATTTCTTTTAAGAATATATTTTTTTAATTAATGCAAATATTTGTTTCTATTTTTACAGACCATAACCCTAAAATATAAGTTAAAAAATAAAATAAAAATTTGCAAAGAGTAATATTTTATTTTATCCTCCTCAAATGGATAAGACTGATTGATTAAACCACAAAGTAAAAAGAAGCTATAATTTATTGACAAAGAGATATGATTGGATAGTTGTGTTTTATGACATATCAACCCTTGTAGGTTATTTAATATATATGTAAAAACAGGATTGAGCATTAGATATATATGATTTGTAAACAAATAGTTTTTAGGTAACAATTTCTACATGGGCCAGGGCTCATTTGTTTGCATAGTTGAATTATTTCAAGTATTGCTATCTAACACTAATCATCCTATTTGTCCCCATTGAATGGTTTCCGTTATAGTAAATGATTAAAAAATTCTATTTAACCCAGAATTGGGGCCTTAACAGCTACTACCAATCTGGGTCAGGGTGGAACAGAGAGTAATGTTAATGAAGAGTACTCCCCATTCTCAAAAGCTTCAGGACTGGATCCTCACCATCAGGTAGTTTTGTGTCATATCTAGGCCACTTATTGGAGGCATCTTGCCTCTCTGTAGAGATGCAGTCGACATATTCTTGAACCCCAGCCAACTGGGCAATTACAGAGTCAACATAATCCACATATATAAAATAATATGTGTAGGTGATGAACAAAAGTGATGAAACAAATAGAATTATTTCTTTTGTGTTATTTATTTTATGATTGTTCTCAGCTATTTTTAACCTTAGGTCATTGCCAGGAGAAAATTTTTGTGAAAAAAGTTTGTTTTTTAAAAATGCTTTTAAAAGAGTTGGTATGTGATAAGAGAAGAGATGAACCTGTGAGGTAACATATTCATTCATGGAATGAAAATTATTTTCTGGTATCCAAGTGCCTTCAATTGACCTTTATATAATCTCTCCTATCATGGACATCTGAGTTTGAGTTTTGTTTAATGGCATATCAACCTCTGTGGGTCATTTAATGCCAAGAAAGGTTAGGTTGGTTTTATCTTCTACATGGGTTTTAGGGCATGGGTTTTTTTTTTGATATTTGGCCAGATATTTTTTTGATATTTGGCCAGATATTGGTGAAAAGGTTGATTTGGTCAGATTTCAGTGAAAGGGTGATTTTTTTTTGGAAGCCTCAAAATGTTTTCAAGTTTGGTTTGGTTTGGTTTGGTTGATTTTATGGCATAAAAACCCCTGCAGGTCACACAATACCAAACTTCGTTTATACACATATTAAACCAAAGATTTACAAACGAATACTTAGTAGATAATATTCGAAATGAGCCAGAGCCCACCTGCCTGCACACAAAACTAATGGCTCCAAGCATTTCTGCTATACAACATCAACAATTCAACCCAACATCAATGATCCACCTGCACATAGTTAAATAGTTATACACATGACTTGTAAGTGAATACATGATTTGTAAACATTCTGCTAATAATATTTTCAACAAGCTCAAGCTTATTTTTCTTCACAGCCAATGATTTCAAGTATCTCGTCCTATACAAATCATTCTATTCACCTGATCTGTTTGCACATAGTCAAACAGTCTTGAATACTACTATGCACCAGCAGCAATTCAACATCAGTTACTTGTTTGCACACATTCAAATAAGTATAAAGGATATGTGAGAGATTACTTTGTCAGTAATTTCATTTTTACTTTTAAAGTGGATGGTTTGTAAGTGACATTTAAAAAGGATTGAGTTCATTTGTTTGCACACAGTTAAATGGTTTCAAGTCTTGTAGTTGTTTGTAATACCTTCCAGATCAAGGCTGGCAACTATGAGATCTGTGTCGCTGTCCATGCTTTCTATACTATATGATCCTTGTAGGGATTTTGATATTCCCTGAGCATTGGACTGTTTATCTATTCCCATAGGTGACTTGGCTCTTGATGGTGAAGGGATTGCATCAAATTTGGCTGGGGGCAGTTTAAATATGCCTCCTGGTCTTTCACTGAACACTTCTGTGTATTTACTCTTCCAGCCTGGCCAATGGGGGCCTGTACTTTTTGTTTAAGTTCCCCTGGCTTTTTGATTGTGGGTGTTGAGTCCATTTCAATTTTAAGTTTGTTTTTAATTTCTATAGGGGGATTTGGAGTTGGTTTTTGATTTTTTTCTTTTTCCTTTGATCTTGAAGTTGATCTATGTCTACTTTTTGTAGCTTGTGTACATTTTGGGGGGTAGGATTTGTTGTTTCATTTTCTGTTGAGTTGTCTTTGATATTTATTTTTTATGAAGTCTCTTTTGGAGATTTATGGTGTCTGTTTTGATGTGGGTGGTTGTTTCATCAGAATCTTCTATAGTTGTTTCAACAGGATCTATGTCCATTGGGCTGAATTTGTTGGATAATGGGATTGGTTCATTTATTAGTGTTTTTGGTTAGTTTGGATTTTTCTTTTTCTTTGCTTAGGTTTTTTTGCTGATTTTGGTTGTGTGTTAAATATTCGTCTGGAACTGTTGAAATATGTTCCTTGATTGTCTCTTTCATGATCTTTTTTAGCATTTCTATTAGATTTTTTAATTCATTAATCAGTTTGTTCAGTTCTTGTTTTGGTTTTGTATCTTCCTTTTCCGCGTTTCCTTTTTTAGTTACATATGCATAACTACGTTGTTCTTGTGTTTGTTCTACTATTTTTCTGGCCTTGGGGAAGGAGATGTTTCTTGTGTATTTTATTTCTGTAATTCTTTTCTTTTTTCCACATTTTACATTCCTGTGAATATGCAGGGTGTTCTCCTGTGCAATTGATGCAGTTAAAGGGATTTTTGCATTCTAATTCTGTGTGATTTGAATTACCACATTTTGCACATATTGATGGTCTAATGCACTTATCTTTAGGATGTCCATATTTTTGGCATTTTTGGCATCTTAGAGGGTTTGGTATGCAAGTTTCTATTTTTGTATTTATGTAACCTATTCTAATGCTGGTTGGAGTTGTGGGTTTATTAAATGTTAGTATGTATGTGTTTCTGTCTATGGTTCTTGTTTCTTTGCGTATGGAGATTCTCCTCACATCTGTTGTGCCTTGTGGTTTAAGATGTAGCCTTATTTCTTCAAGAGAACACAATGCAAGGTCTGGGGATTTTATAACTCCTTTCGAGAAGTTTAGGGTTGGGTGAGGGTATGTTTTTATGTTTAGTTTTCCAAATTGTTTCTATTTTAGTATTGTTTTTGATTTTTTGTTTGTGTAATAATGGTGTTGTTCATAGCTTTTTTGATATTAATTAGTTTACAGTGTGTTTCTATTGTTTTTTAAAATTAGGAATTGGGATAGTTTGGTGATTGGGGTTTCTTCTATTGATTCAAGTACTATGAATTGATAGAAGTTTTCATCTGTTTCATTTTCACTTTCTGATTCTGTGAGGGGTCTTTTCATTTTTTTGGTTTTTGCTTCGGGTTATATTTTCATAAGCTATAAAGAAGGCCTGAGTTTCATTGACTATGCTCCCCACCCACCACGGAGTCCCACATGGGGATGTGCCTAAGAGGAAACCCATTCGCCTAGTAACATCAGGGCTACATAGTCAATATACTCATACTGGTGGTAGACAACTTAGTTTTGTCCTTGGGTTTTCATTCCCAAGATAATTACTCACTCAGGGACAGAAAGGAGTATAGGTCTTCCCTTAGCATGATTGACCCTACAGTCATCGCCCTTTAATTCAGATTTTAGCAAAAAACTGAAAGTGGGCTGACATGACCAGCCGATTGATCAGATCGGGCCTCTCTGACCGCCTGTCTAACCCAGTAAGGGCCAAAGTGGAGTGTTGCAAGTCACATGACCTCTTTGGTTGTCAGATCAAGGACTGCTCAGCCACCAGGATCCTGTCCTTAAGCATTACGAGTCGCCACCCACGGCCAACAGGACATCTGAGCTCTCCAATTAGGAGATTATATATATATATATATATATATATATATATATATATCTCATATTTACCAAACCCCTCCGCTCGGGCAGGATATGACACAAGGTCAATTTTTTAAGCGGAGTTTAACAGGTTTGAATTTAGAGCTTTCCTTCTCCTAGACTAGTTGCCTCACCAAGGCTGAAGAATCTAGTCTGTCCTACTATTTACCCATAGCTGGAGGGAGAATAATTGGATTCATACCTTTCCCAAGAGTATTAGTGCTATGTGAAATGCAATCAGTCCAGGATTTGAACTTGTGTCGCCGTGTCCAATTCCTGCGACGATAACCATTTCCCCACTGGCACCTCCTTATATATATATATATATATATATATATATATATATATATATATATACACACACACACACACACACATACATATAAAAAAAGCTATTTTGATGTATCATTTTTTTTTCTACCCAAGCAAACAATATTTTTACAATATCAGCGATAAACATTGACATTATTATAATAAAATCTTGTTTTCTTTTGTGAACAGTGAAAGAAATTACTTAGGAGTTTTCTATTTGATAAATAATTTCTTCAAAAAATAAAATAATGCAAATAAGGCTACATCTTAAACCACAAGGCGTAACAGATGTGAGGAGAATCTCCATACACAAAGAGACAAGAACCGTAGACACAAACACATACATACTAACATTTAATAAACCCACAACTCCAACCAGCATTAGAATAGGTTACATAACTCTAAAGTAAAAGCTAGGCAATAAAACTAAAAATTTGCAAAGAGCAATATTTTACTTTATTTTCATAAGTTATTACAATGTCACTTTAAGTGACATTATAATGGTAACATGAAGCATACTAGCTGTCATTCAAAGTGAGCAAGTGTCATGTTACTATGATAGAAGTTTGAAAATTATGAAATACCTCTAAAGAAATGTGTAGAAATTCCAATATATATTAAATGATACTAAAACTTTAACATATGTTCAGTTTATTATATATCATCATATTGAAATTCAAATATATCTTTTTTTTTTTTTACAAGTAATAAGTAGAAAAAAAGTAAGTAAAGTTGGCAACCGTAGTCGAGGGTGACCTGAAGGCTCCCTTTTCAATAGCTACTATAAAAAGGTGTGGGGGAAGGCACTACTCCTTTCCTTGCATTGCTCCACTCTACCATTGATCCGTACCTTATAATGCTGAGCGTTAAGCAAGGAGGCATCAAGTACCATTTTTTGAGTTTTTTTATGACGCAACCTGGGATTAAACCCAGGTCTCCCAGGCCATTGGTGAACACTAACCATTATATGTAAACAAATTGATTATTACCAAATTGAATTCAGTGTTACAGATAATAATAAATAGTTAAAAATCATGCGTCAGATGAAATTTGTCACTTAAGATCATCTAGTATGACATTAACAAAGAAAAATCATTAAAAACTATGAACATGTACTATTTCCTCTTTAAATGTAAATCTTCATGTGCAAAATTTCTTTTATACATTTTTAAATAATAATAAAAGAAAAAAGAAAAAAATAACAACTGATTGACTGAGAACATTTCTTTTTAACTAAATAAAGATAAAGTGAAAAATATAATTAAAATACAACAGTTAATACTAGGATGAGTCAAAAGTTTTGCAATAAATTTTTACATGCTAGTTTGCAGTGTGACTGAAGCAGTTTAAGCTGAGAAAGATACCTGATGTGGTTGGTAGTATAGTGGTAGTTGGTGTGCTGATATGAATTGTTTCACTATATGAGATTTGAAAGTCGAACAGATGAATGTGCAACATAGTCTACTTCAGAAACGTATGCTTTACGAGTTCAAACTATGTCGTAATGTCATGGAAACAATCAAAAACATTTGTTGTGTGAAACGTGAAAGCACAGTTGATCACATTACAGTAATCAGATGGTTCAAGAAATTTAGCTTGGGTTGCAAGAACCTTCATGATCAGGCAAGGCCAGGTAGGGCTCAAACCATAGATTCCAAGGCCATTCTCCAAACAATAGAGGCAAATATGGCAAGTAGCACGTGGAGAGTATCAGGCAAGCTTGACATTTCTCAGTTCAGTGTGATTCATCACCTACACAACCTTGGCAAAAGCATCAAGAACTGCCAAATTGTGTCTTGTGTTAACCAAAATATTATAAAACTTTTGACTCCCCTGGTATATATAAATGCTGTTTGAGGTTACATAATTCAAAAATAACTTTTTAAAAAATTTTTTAAAGTAATAGTTACTTACCTGATGTTTATATGAAATGAATCAACTTTGTCAATTCGAAAACCACCTGACCAGTGGTATTGCAGCTTTTCATCAACCACTTTTACACAGAGGAGGGCATCAAAGTCTACCCGCGGCCAATGAAATGGCATTGAACTTTTAGGATGTGCATTCAAGAATCGTCCACCTTTCTCTTGGTTATTCTATTAAAAGAATGGAATAATACATATTAAGACTCATCAGATTTCTTTGAAAAAAAAAAAAAATTATACACGATTAGTCTGTTTACTTATGGATTTGCTATTTTCCTCAACCATCCAATCTCGAAATGGGGATAGTTGGAGATGTCAACAATACAGGACTTCTTTTATTTGAGGCCACCAGTACCAGCAAATTTCAAAGACTTGACATACAGATGTCCGTCTATCAAATCAAAGAAAATGGGGTGGAAGTAAGGATTCAATGGTGGGTGAAAGAAAAGAGGCAATATAGATTAGAAGATAGATAAATAGATAGACTGACTTTCATTTTATTTATTCTTACCATATATGTATGTATAAATATTTTCACATATAACATTACAGGCATACACACACATGAGGGTAGTGCAATACATAAAGTAAATTTCACAGAGAAAAAATTTTTGCATCATTTTTCAATATAATTTCCATTCTTTAAAAAACAAGCTTTTGTATTCCTTCAACACCAAAATCTTCAGAGTTTTTAGCCATTTGCTTACTAACAGTGCTCTTCATTTTATTATCCCTTGAAAACTGTTCTAGGTAGAAATTCTTTGGGGGGACAAACAAGTGGAAATCAGAGGGGGACAATGAAACCCAACGACAACTGACTTTAGAAAAACAATGTCATGATGCACAGTTTTGTGTGCTGTACCCACAGAAATTCTTAATTGTTCAGAAATGTTCTCTATTTTTATCAGCCAAAATTAGTGCATTAACTGAATTCACTTTTTCAAGTGTACTTGCCATTGTGGGTCTACCTGGCCTGTCTTCATTTTGAATACTATTTCAACTTTCTTTAAACAATTTAACCCCTTTGTAAGCATGTTTTTGAATAAAACATTTCTCTGTAAATATCACACATTCTTCTGTAAATTTCACATGGTTTGCACTTCTCAGCCACCAAAAATTTGATGACAGACCTCTGTTCAAGCCGAGAGTATTCCAATTGATTTGTCACCATTTTGAATAGCTTCAAAATAAATATTTTTGCTATAAACCAATTCTAAACAACGTAGCGTTAACATTTTTGGAAAAAAAATTCTTCAAAAGAAATTATTTTGCTTTAAACCCCACCAAAAAAACTATGTTTATTGATGGTTGGTTGTTTGGGTTTTATGGCATATCAACCATTGTAGGTTATTTAATGCCAAATCCAGATGTTTATTGAATAACCCTTGTATTTACACACACACACACACACTTAATTGAATCAGGGGAATCATTTTATTAAATAGTTTAAAACAATAAAACATTAAAGGGACCCTTTTGTTAGGCACTTCTTCAATAACAACGACCGGGATCAATTAAAATAAGTAAAATTCGAAAACAAGTGGGGTAATAATAATAAATAAAACTTAAAAGATAAAAAAACCCCTCAAACTCTCCAAATTTCCACCAGACTCCCCAAATAAACAAAGTGTTTAAAATTGTCTTCTTTGTCTGCATAAGCCAGGGCGAAAAAGCATAATTGTTACGGCTTCAGAACAGTCAGATGTTTCTTGCACCTAGTCTTGAGTAGTTTGTCTGGCATGGAAAGTGTTCACACAAGAAATCACCAATAGCTGATTCTTGTGAAGACCCGGATCTAGTTTTTTGGAACCATCTAAGTAATTTTTGTCAGACGTGCTGCTGAACTTCAACTTCTAGCATTTTAAATGTGTTTTAAATAAACTTTTATCAGTTTAAATGATTTAATAAAATGTTTCCCAAGATTCAATTAATTATACAATTCTGCTGCACCAAAAATTTGTTTATATATATATATATATATATATATGTTTTGGCGCAATATGCATCAAGTTGGATTTGGTCGAAAGCGAGAAGTTTTCAGCAAGAATGAAATACACGTGGAACCACCATTCCCGTGTGATTACGTAAGAAACGGTTACTGTAAATGCGTAATAACATCAACGGCCGAAAGTAAACGCCTTTTTTTTTTAATCACAAACTGCACACAAAAATGAAGATTAACATCCAATGTAGTCTCTGCTCTTAATTGATCTGGCAAATATATATAATTCTCTTAATACCCTGTCCGGTGGTAAAAGCTGCTTGGTAGCACCAGTACTGCCTTGAGCTACCGAAACCGTGTTATCACCCCTAGTTGGCGGCTGATGAGGGCAGGGTATCACATGTGCTTTCACACGTATGATGAAATAAATATATAAAGTAAGTAAAGTTGGCAACCATAGTCGAGGGTGACCCGAAGGCTCCCTTTTCAATAGCTATTACACCAATGTGTAGGGAGGGCGCTACTCCTTTCCCAGGATTGCTCCACTTTACCCTTGATCTGTGCCTTATAATGCTGAGTGTTAAAGCAAGGAGGCATCAAGTACCATCTTTTGAGTCTTTGGTATGACTCGACCGAGGATTGAACCCTGGTCTCTCGGGCCATTGGCGAACACTCTAACCGCTAGGCCAATGTCCGGTATATATATATCCTGTTTTTGTTTTTCATATTTTTCTACATACCATAGATTCATGACATAATTTTTATCATTAAAGAACATGAACTTGACAAACCAAGTTCAATTCACCTCATACTTCTGAAGAAGTTGATTACCTGAATATATTTCCATTCATAAAACTGACAGAAAAAGCACTTACCTCTTCTTTAGTAAAGTGTCGCTGTGCAATGGATAGTTTGTAGTTTGATTGGTTGTCAATACAATATCGTGGGGCAAAAGTCACAATATTGGTGTCCCGATACATACCACGACCTTGCTTTACTTCAATACCAATAGTAAAGACCCTACAAGACAAATGGAAACAAATAGTAGTTGTGCACTCTCTAATATAAAGATTTCTTCAATGATCTAAATGAGAACAAAGACAGACTTCAACTCTATAAAAGAATCTGTCATTAAAAAAACAAACTATTATATGGCAAAGTTTTATATTTTTATAAAGTTGCAAAATCTGTACTGCTTAAAATGAATAAGGGGGAGTACTCTATAATTAGCATTCACTAGTTATCTTCCAAAATGAGCATGAATTCATTAAGCTGAAAAGTGGAGCAGAAATTGCTTTATTGTAACATCATAAGCAAATGTTACTGGGGATGTGAACGGATAAATTATATATAAAATAAATTTTTTTTAAAAAGGCGCAAAACAAAATATAGACAGTTGAAGATTAGCAGTGACAGGAGGCAGTTGAAGCAACTCATGGCTCGTAGGAATGACAGCTAGCAGAACTGAGAAGAAAAGAATACCAAGAGAAAGACTGTAAAGCGAATAATGGGGGAGCAAGCAGGAAATATCCACCATCTAACTGGATAACACCCAAATTATTGCTGAGAGACTGAAATGGTAACCCAACCATTGAATGGACTATGATATATCAAAGACTCTACATTGAACAGAAGACATGGCACTGCTAATTATAACCAGATAAGTGGAACTTTAATTCTACCAGACTGATACTCCCAAACTTGTCTTTAATGTTGCATTCACCCAAATACAAAACCATTCCTTCTTTCACGTTATCTATTGTCTTTTTAATCATTAAATTGTTGGTTATTGTAGCCTTGTGTTTGTCATCTTTCTTTCCTCAATTACAGCCTTCACTGTGTCCTCTTGTTCCCACCAGTGAGATTGTTTTAATAAAAATCTCACTATGGGTTATTCTTGTTGTGTTATAGTAAGTAAAGTTGGCGATGGTAGTTGAGGGTGACCCGAAGGCTCCCTTTTTGATAGCTACTACACCAAGGTGTAGGGGAGGGTGCTACTCCTTTCCTTGGATTGCTCCACTTTACCCTTTATCCATACCTTATAATGCTGAGTGTTAAGCAAGGAGGCATCAAGTACCATTTTTTGAGTCTTTGGTATGACTTGACCAGGGATTGAACCCAGGTCTCCTGGGCCATTGGTGAACACTCTAACCATCTTGCCATTGTCCAGTTAGTACAATGTACACAATCATCAAGGGCACTTTTTTTTTTTACAAAGATTAAATATATTAAGCCATCAGTAAAGAATAAAGAGGTGTAACATTGGCAACATTTGTCATTGGAGTGGATTCAGCAACCCAAATTCCAATCTTGAACTGAGGCATTTCACATGGGAAAGGTATGAATACAACTATTCTCTCTCCAGCTATGGGTATATAATATGGCAAATTGGCCCTTTATACTAGGTATAGGAACCAGTCTAAAATAAGGAAATTAAGAATCTTGTAGACCTAGATAGAGATGATGTCAGGCTATTCCTGCTTAAGATATGCCCCATAACAACAGGTTACAAGAGCAATGAAAGGCAGAATAATAATAGTAGTAGTATTTAAGTGTTGTAAATATTTTGAAAGTATCATAAATGAATAAATGTTGAAAAATAGTGAAAAAGCAAAGAAAACTCTCATATGAAAGAAAGAGGTAAACAAAAAAAGGACTAAAACTACAAAGACACACACAAACTTACCAATCAGGACTGTTAGTATCTTTTGAGGAGATGTGTACTTGTCGAGTACCAATGCCACTGTCAAGAGAAAAACGGGAACACCTACAAGAGAAGAAAAAGCTTTGAAGTATCCAAAAAGAATTTGGATTACTAAACAACAAGCAATATCATCACAAATCATTATAAAGAATTTAGTCACAAAGAAAATATCCTTATGTAAGTCTTATATGCAAATTAGTTAATACCAGTTCATTTAAATTTCACTAAGTAACAAAACACAAAGAATTACAAGTTTGTCACATGATATGGAGCCAGTGATATTAAAATAATTGTTTATTTGCTATTCATTTCAATGTTAAATCAAATCCTATTTATAGGATGTATATTATAATTAATTGCAAATAAGGGGAAGTACTCTATAATAAGCATTCAGTTATCTCTCATATGAAATTATCATGATCAAGGTGAACATGAAGACAAACAACCTATACTATTGTTGAATTGGAAATTGGATTAAAAATGGCTTTACTCTTTTAGAGAATTTTAATGATATTGCACTAACAAAAATCTTTCTATGATATGGCATTTTTTATGTTGTAAAAACCTAAAAATTAAACTAATTATAATAAAAGTAATTCATATGAAGCTGGGTTTCATTTATTGCTAGAAGATTTATTTCCTTTTATTCTTTTTGGTGAGAATTGCTATGTCGGAGGAAGTAGGGGAGGTGTTTGAGTGACATCAGCCTTTGAAAAGAAAGTGGATGGTTCACCAAAAAATGCTAAAAATTGTTGTAATGAAAAAAGGGGTCAGAACTCCTTCACGCCAACTATGCTGCTCACATCAACTTTCAGAGTAACACGACTCTGCAACTCACACCAACTCCTCTTAACTCAATGTCTGCTCTCCGCTCTCAGAATAATACCCACTGCCTCGCCAATTTGGTCTTTTTATAGCCTCTTCTCATATGCAAATTACCACTACTCGTATATAAGGAGTCCACAAACTCACATTTCTCTTTTTTTCTTTTCCCAATGGCCAAACGTAGACGTGATGTGAGTAATCTATTCCATTACTTTTTAGACCACAATTGTATTGTGCCATAAGGTTAGGTTTGGTGGCACATCAACCATTATTGATTAATTAATGTCAAATCCTATTTTTACATATATATCAAAAATATGATTTGTAAATATATTTTGTAGATACAAAAAGTAAAATGATCAAACAGTTACATTTCTAACAATAAGTCAACAAAGTTAAATGATTCCAAAGATTGGTATGTATCACTAACAATTCAAACAAACATTAGTCATTTGTTTATGTACAAATGATCAAACAATTCTAATTAAAGTAATTCAATTTAACATAAGTGATTTATTTGCATTCAGTTTAAATATCAAACTTCTATTTGACCCATAGATATGAGCCTTTCAGGTGCTACCTCTCCAGGCCAGAATGGACCTGGGAGCCATGGCAATGAAGAGGTACTCTGCATTCCCCAAAAGCTCCAGCATTACAGGAGCCTCAAATTGTTCAATGTCATAATCAAGACACTCATTGGAGAGGGAGGGTCTTACCCCTCAGCAGAGATGCAGTTGGTGTATTCTACACCCCCAGCCAACTGGGCAATGTGCCGTAAGGGTTCATGTAGTGATGCAAGGTATGTGAACATACATTGTATATATAAAGTATACTCAGTACATATATAAATATATTTAGCACAGGTAGATCATTTTCACCTGGTCATTTTAAAAGTAGCTTGCAAGCTGAAAATGTGTGGGCATTCCTGATTTAAGTAATCATGTTGTAGATATTTTATTGTATATACTTTACTCTGAGTAAGATCAAATTAAAAAAGTTTTCTATAATACATAAAATATGTAAACAAACTTAAATACTGCAATTGCGATACTCACCATTGAGGAAAAATATTTTCATTCGGCATTGTCAGCTTTCCTGCTCTCATTGAACATCTGTAAATTAAGAAAATTAGGAAGATGTTTCAATGATACAGCTATGGGATAAATTTCTTTGGTATCTAAAAACATTTTAATGTATGAAAGGGTGCTGAAAAATTTTGAATTGATTTTTTTTTTTTTTAAGGATTAAAGAAATGTGAGAAATAATATGCCAACGATGTTGAACTGTGGGGTATGTAGAATATCATAGATGTTTCTTGGTCATTCTCTTGTTAGTCAGGCAGAGAACTTTATTTCAATCATCTTACAACTGACTTGGGTGACTCAAGTGGTATAATGGTTAACTAGATAAAGTTCGGCATAGGGCAGCATGTATGGGCCTTAGTTTAGATAATTCCTTTTTTGGTTAGCCAAAGAAGTTTTCAACATTTCCTGGGGTTGAAGCTATAAGAAGAACAGAAGGAATCAAAATAATCAATTATCATCTATACCTGTTTGGTGCTTCTTTGTCAGTGAAACTGAAGAGTAATGGTGTTACACTTTTAGCCCTTTCATGATCTTCAGACTGGCCAGCTGCCTCATTTCGAGTGAGTTCTTGTTTAAAAATGAGTGGTACCCCAGATTTGTTGACCAGCCAGTAAGGGGCTGAGATGAGCAGCTATTAACAAAATAAAACAGATAAACAAACACTATGTCAACACAAAAACATTAATTATATAATTATTAAATTATTACAGGTAAATAAACAAACACTATGTCAACACAAAAACATTAATTATATAATTATTAAATTATTTATACACTAAAATGACCCAGTTACCTGGTGAGGAGGGAAGGTAGCAGTAGGATGAAGAATAAGACCTGTCAAAGGATAGATAAAGCCTCAGTATCCATCTAGCAATAGTCATTTATTCTATAGATGGAACACTCAGGTGGCCGCATCATATGAATAATTTACATATATGGCAACATATATAATTTTAACACAAACTGACATCCATAATTAGCTTGCATACTGTTGGTTTCACTATAATTAAGGTAGCACAACTTCAGAATTAAACCATCTTGATGGATTGGTTTGATGGAATATCAACCATTGTTAGTTATTTGATGCCAAATCCTGTTTTTACATGCATATTAACTATATGATTTGTAAACATTTCTTAGATACACACAGTTAAAGGATCAAACACTTCTATTTCTAACAACTCAATTTAGCATGTCAACAAAGTTAAATGATTCCAAGGATTGCTATGTATCACAAACAATTCAATTAAACATTAGTTGTTTGTTAACACATAGTTAAATGTCAAACAGTTCTATTTCAAACAATTCAATTTAGTATGAGTCATCTTTTTGCACTCAGTTTAAATGCCAAACAGTTCTATTTAACCCATAGATAGGACCCTATCAGGTGCTACTACTCCTGGCCTGAGAGCGATGGCAATGGAGGCATATTCAGCATAACTGGAGCCACACTATCAGATGGTTTAATGTCATATCCAGGATACTCATCAGTGGGGAGGGGGTCTTACCCCCTCTGCAGAGATGCAGTCAGTATATTCTACAGCCCAAGCCTAGTGGGCTGAATCATGATGGAAGCAAAAATAGTGTTGCTTGAACTGGAAAACAAAGAGCTTTATTTCTGTTGCTTACACACTTGTAGTTTGAAATAAATTAAAAATCCTGAATGAAGCTGTTTGCATTTCACATAGCACTAATACATTTAGGAAAGATAAGAAATTCAACTGTTCTTTCTCCAGCTATGTGCATACAGTTGGGCAGACTGGGCTCTTTAACCTTGGTATAGCAGCCAACCCAGCAGAAGGAAAACTGAATCCAAACCAATTGTAGACCTGAATAGAGAAGGTTAATTGATCAATTTTAAAATGTCAACCTGTCTAGGGTTATTTTATGCAGAGATGTTAGGGAATTGTGTTCATTGTATGTTGGTATTTACATTTTAAAGTAGTTGTTTCTCAAGAGTTGGTATTTTTTAACACAGTCTGACTGAATATGAATAATTTTTAAACAGATATGACCCATAGATAGGTACTACCACTACAGGTCAAAGTGGAGCTAAGAGTAATGGCAATAATGGAGTGCTTTACACTCTGCAGGTTTCTGGAATTGGTGCCTCACTATATGATGTAGTTTAGTGTTATACCAAGAACACCTTTTTTTCAGGGGAGGGGGGGGGCCTTACCTACCTCTGTAGGTAGTACAATCAACATATTTTAAGCCCCCCCTGAAAGGGCAATGGAGAAGAATGGGCTTGGCTCGGCTAGGCTATTCCTCCCCGAGACACACTACACGAGTAGCACCTGTATGACCAAAACTTGATTACAGGACCAGTGAGTAACACACAATTATAATCAAAATTTAATGCTAAAAGGGTTTTTAATCCATAAAATCTTTACAACACTCAATGTATGAAAATGCTGAGCAATTTCAATATATTCTAAGTATAAAATAATACTGAAACAGGATAAAAACTCAAAAATTAGAGTTTCAAGTAGAAGAAAGATAACTTATTCACCAGATTCCTTCAGCTGACTCTTATGCACTGGAATGATAGCCAGTGTTAGCCTATCTACGATCAAAGGAGCACAAATCCTGGCTTTTTGCTCATTGTCCATGATAAAATATATCTGTGCAAGAACATACATACATACATACATATAACTGTTAACATGACTTTTTTTTTCATTTTTCAAGTATTTCACAGAAGTAAAAGTCAATGGGGAGAAAAAAAATGAAAATAAAGATAAAAAAATAAAAGATATTTTTAATTTACTTCCAGTAGTTTTAAGATGGAAAAGGATTTTTTTTTAATTCAAAAAAGTGAAAGATCGGTTAAAAAACTGACCTTGAGTGCCCCTCCTTTTCGGGCAATAATTCGTACAGTAAGGGCCAACATGCGCTTTTCAGAGTCATAAAGCTCAAATCTGGCTTTATAGTTGGTGGTACCAGGTGGTATCACTAATTCATGACATTCACGAAAATTTTCCAGTTGAATTCCAAGCTCCAAATGTTGGCTCAAGTCAGCCTAAATAAATAAACAAAAAACCCAAATGAGAAATGAGTGGATACTTATGATTGATTGATTTTAATGGCATGTCAATCCAGCTAGGCTTATTTTATGGCAAGAGGTTAGGAAATTGCGTTCATTGTATATTTATACTTACATTTTTTTTATGTAGTTGTTGAAGAATTTTTTTGTACACAATTATACATCAAGTATTCTCAGCTAATGCAAATAATTTACACCCTGTAGTATGGTTTTAAGTATTCCTATCTAATAAAAACAATTATATGCTTTTAAATAATTATTTCCATTCAACAATAGTCATTTGTTTGATGTACAGTTTCAAATAGCTAATTATACTTAAACAATTATAGCTTAAAGTAACTATCCTTAAGACAAATAATCTACAGTTATAGGGCATCAAATATTCCTATTGAATACAAATCATTTTTAAACCAATTTATTTGACCCATAGATGAGATCCCAATAGGTACTAACACTCCAGATTAGAGTGGACCTGGGGGTAATGGCAATGAAGGGTACTCCACACACCTTGGATCTAGAGTCTCACTATTGGATAGTTTAGTGCTATACCCTAGACTCCTTTTTTGTAGGGATCTCAACTCTCTGCAAGGAATATAATCAATGTATTCTAAGCTTCAAGAATTCTATATTTAAATGATATAAAAACAGAAAGAATATCAAAAATTTTTTACAGATTTATGAAAATATGGACAATTATTTCTAAAAGCATCAACTCTTTTTTACCCTTTTCATTGAATTGTGTTGGGAATGAACCAAGGGGGAAAACGTGTTTGCCTTGGTTGAGATGAAGATATGCAATCGGTATACTTGAACTGAAGGTAGGTTTCCAAGCCGTTGCCAATTTCAGGTTCTCAGCACTGGTCAAATTCCTATTCTCTTAAGTCAATTGACGCTCAGCCCCTAACAGATAAGGGTTGGGAATTTGCTGCAAATGCAGATTTAAAAGTACAGTTGGGATAAAACATGGGCTTGACATGACCAGCCGATTGATCAGATCAGGCCAATCCAACTGCCCATCAGACCAAAGGCCAAAGTGGTGTGTTGCAAGTCATTGATCACTCTGTCACTGGATTAATGACTGCTCAACCACCAGGATACAGTCCTAGCGCCTTATGGACTGCCACACAAGGCCAACAGGTGGCTCCATTGGAAGGGGTTTTACCTCCCTGCAGAGGTGCAGTGGCATATTCTATAGCACCAGCTGACGGGGTGACAATATGAAAATCATTATATTGTTTATAAACTGGAATAAAACAATGGTCTGTTGAGTCACTTTCGAATAAGGGAATCTACTATATAATTAACTTTTAATAGTTATATTCTATCAATGTTATAGACAAAAAGTAAATAAATACACGTGGTATTTTTATCATTATAAAATTTATCATCCCTAAGTATTACAGGCAATGAATATTGATCTTTCTTTGTGTATGACAACATATGATCTTACAATTTAAAACTTCCTTTTTTAACTATTATTTTTACATTTCCTGTCATTTTGTACAAATTTCATAATCTTTAACTCTTTACATTTATGAGTATAAATATACATAAGAATGGTTTGGTTTGGTTATTTGGTTTAATGGTATGTCAACCCTTGTGGGTTATTTAATATCAAATCTTTTTGTTTCTATGATTCGTAAGTGAATACTTTGTTGATAAATATTTTTATTTATCAAGGAATTGTTAGGACAGAAGAAAAAAGTGAGTTGATAAAATCTCTTCCTAGAAGTATGCTTTGTAAATACTCATTTTATAGATCTAGCTTTACATTTTTTTATATATATTTATTGCTTTAAGATAGATTATTTTGTTGATTTCAACATTTTCAAATAATTTCTTTATATTATTTTCTTAATAGTATTTATGTCTTACAGGAGCTAGGTGTGTGTATTGTCAAGATCTGTTTCACTGTGAGTACGGCTTGGAATATTGTGCACATTGGCTGATCTTTTCCTTTAAGCAAGTATAATTGGATGAGATATGTGTGGTCATATCATCATATAAGATATTAAACTGATAAAAACAGCTACTACATTTTGATCTTAGCTAAAAGGTCAAGAAGCAATGTATACAAGAATGAGCTAAAAAAAAAAAAAAAAAATAAAAAAAAGAGTATGCCTTAAGATAGTCCTTATATGACATATAAAATTTATAAATATTGCTGACAAGAAAACTTGAAGATGGCTCCACTTAAATGATTAATTGAAATAGCATGTCAATTCATCTAGGGTTATTTTATACCTAAAGGTTAGTGAATCATATTCACTGTATGATCATATTTACTGGATATAAGCATGTAATGAACAACCACTAACATTTGGCTATGATAGCCAAAAAATATTTCTTCAACATCAGAGGACTAAGAGAAAACACTGAAATATTTATTTATACTTTCAAGACTACTATAATACAATCAAAATCAATGCAATACCATAAATAATGTAGTCTAGATCTTGATGTAACCTACTGTGTTTAATAGGATATTTCAAACAACTAAAACCACACCACTGATACACAATTGCATTATGATAACGTAATTGATTACATACACTTGGCCAACCCTATTCTAAACAAAGCTCAGTCTAATTTTCTGTTGGTCTAGCCTAGCTAATGCCTAAATAAAGACTTTCAGTTAAGATAATGAAGTTTTTAAGTAACTATGTTTACTATTTATGAGATTTGTTCATATTATATGCACAGGTACTATAAATAGTAAACAATGTTAATAAAAACTTTTAGACTTTGGCAATGCAGAAACACTTTAGATTGAAATTATTGCAAGTTAGGTCTAGAAAGAAGGTAATGAACAACTCCATTTTTAAGGTGAAAAATTGGTCTTAAAAAGTTAGTCATTACGCGAGTACATCTGAGGCATTTTTTTTGTCTAGTTGTTTCTTTAGAGGATTTTTTGCTCACAGTTCTAGGATATCAAGTATTCCTATCTAATACAAATAATTTTCACAGAGTTATATGGTTTTAAGTAACTAATGATAATAATCTTTAGCAAATGATTCAACATTTCTATTTGAACCAGAGATGGGACTAACAGGTACTACCACTCCAAGTCAGAGTGGACATGGGAATAATGGCAATGAAGGGGTAACTCCACACTCCCCAAATCTCCAGGACTGGAGCTTTACCATTAGATGCAGTTTAGTGTCATATCTAAGACACCTCTTCTTTTTTGGTGGGGGTGGGGGGCTCACTCCTCTGCAGGGAGATACAACCAGCATATTCTAAGCTCTGCTGACTGAGCTAGATGGCTACTCATGTTAAGATTTGATATTTTGTCCAAACACTTTCTATTGTTTTTGCACGCTTTTTGTGCAATGCTTTTGTCTATGAAAGTCAAAATGTAGGGCTTCTCAGACCTTTCATTAAATTTTTTTTTTCATAAAGATTTCTCTAATATTGAAAGATGTCAAAATTTGAATATCACCATTTCAACCAGTTAAGTATGAAATTTCAAATACTAATACTGTTTTCACTGTAATGTGACATAGTCACAGGCCCCAAATTAATTTTTTTGATATTATCACCCAAATGAATATCTGTGGCAAGCTCAATAGTGGAGTACTATGTAAGGGAGGGCTCTTTGTTGGCTGGGGAGGGAAACACACAAAAAACACAAATCGACTTTTAGTGTTAGGACCTTTCTTTGTTTATTCTCTCTCCATTCGGTCTTTGAGGC